>CM064512.1:38018681-38623681 GCA_032716605.1 Paralithodes platypus
CAAGCTTCGGACCACCGTTTTCGCCAACCCATTTCTCATAGGGTACGCGTCAGGGTACTTTGTTGCTACATCTCCAGACTGTGCATCACTGTCCTCCTTCAACTCTTTCGTCTTTTTAAGCCCATCCTCTGCCCCTTCAGGAACAGTTACTGGGTCTTCTCCAGACTCGAAATGTGGTCCTAATAATGAGTCCCCGAGAAGGTCCGTTGACACTAAACTCTCAACCGCATCAACTTCCAACCCCTTCTCGTTACCCTTCCTCCGCTGATCTAAAGATTGTTGACCAGAATGTGACTCCCTGGATGCAGAATCTCCGGTGACAACACACGCCATAGGCTGCACCGGACACTTCTCAACCCACTCCTGCTCCTCCCTACTCACGTCGGCCGGCTTCTCGACAACGACTAAGGGTGGAGCCTCAGAAGTAGGCCCCGCAAAGTCATTGCCAAGAAGGAGGTCGACGCCCCCAACAGGCAACTTCTCCACAATTCCTACATCCAGGTCACGAGTCACACCATCAACTTCCACCTTCATTCTCACAAGCGGGTATGACCTTGTCGCATTAACTCCCTGAACCACAACCACCCGCGCCGTATTGACAGGTTTACCAGTGAAATTTCTCAACAGTGTTTGCGATGCCCCAGTGTCACGCAAAATTCTCACCTCATGTCTTCTACCCCCCCCCCCCCCCCCACTCCACACAACCGAGTCCCCTGTGGTCACTAAAGGCATCACGGACAGGGAATAAGCCTTCCGGATCCTTCTGCACTGGCAGTGTATTTACCTCGGAAGAAATGCCTCTAACAAACTCCGATGTCCTCTTGAACACTCCAATGCCGTCAGCAAAAGACACGGCTGCCGGAGGAGGTCGACTAGGGCACTCATTTGCCTTATGACCCTCCTGGTGGCACCTAAAACACATAAATTTCGGTTTCGGCTTATACTGTGATGTAAAAGGCCCCTGACTTTTCACATACGGTGTGGTGGTAGGTTTGGCTTCAGTTTTAGTTTCATTGCTCTTTGGTTTAAATGTGTCATTGCTACGGGGAGGGGGAGGATAACGGTCCCTAGCACTTGCATCGTACTTCTGTGAGGACCCGCAACCCCGAATCAACGAAAGCCGTCGATCAGCCATTTCTGCTGCTTCGACTAGAGTTCTTGGGTTTTTCTCCTTCAAGTTCAAAGTTAGATCACCGCCCGTGCTCTTAACACCTTACGAGCGGCCTATGAGGTTTATTTATATGTACCGCCCAGCGGGGTGTTTTTAGCCAAAATAGGGCTGTTTACGTGATCATTTTCATACCTAAATAAGAACCAGAACGTAAAACAAGTACCTATCCCTGAAAGGGCATAAACAGAGCTTTCGAATGACACCATAACGATCCTTTTATGATGGCTAGTTTTCTTGCAATAACCGTGTAACGCGAGTGCAAAAAGCATGTAATTCGGTACTTTCCCCATATAATTCAGTATGTAGCGAATGAGAGAGGGAGGAGGGAGCTGAGATTCGTGTCAGTAGGTTCGCCGCGGTGGTCTGGAGCAGTCTATACGCTCGCTAGTCTCCTGCCACCACTTGTCTCTCTCTCTCAGCAACATTACGTGCTGAAATTGCCACTCGACCTATGTCGAGCGCCGCCACATAGTCCAGCTTTATTTAACTCGACTTATGTGGTGAGCCGCTAATTAAGGGTTAAAGAACTGCTCCAACATCATTAACTGCTTAATTTCATCAAATGTTGTGACCTTCTCAGATCGGAGCCAGTTCCCCATAGCATCGGACAAGTCCCGGGCGTGTTCCAAAAAGGTGCTATCTCTTCCCTTAGTTACACCCCGGAACTTCAAACGGTACGTTTCTGGTTGCAGTTCGTAAGCCCTCAGGACAGCCTCCTTGAGATCCTCGTACACAATACATAACTCCAAAGGTAATGCATCGTAGGCTTTAAGACCCTTGCCTATTAATCTAGAGGATACAAGTGCTGCCCATTTATTCTCTGGCCACTGGTGTTCCTGGCACTTCTTCTCAAAGCGTGTGAAAAATTCTGTTACACCACTCTCATCAAACACCGGAACCAGTTTCAATAAGTGCGAGAGAGACTGCTCATGAACACGGTTACCAGCCCCAAGTCGCTGTCCCGTTGTCTCTACTCGCGACTTCTCTACATCCATGTCGGCACAGTACCTAGTCGACTCAGCTTGGATTTTTGCTTGACTGATAGTTTTTCTCTCTTCTATCTTGGCTAATTCTAATTGCTGCTGAAGCTGAAGCTCAGATACCCTGATAGCCTTTCTCTCTTCGATCTTAGCTAATTCGAGCTGAAACAATAATTCTGGAGTTAACCCTTGAGGAGGTGAAGGTGCTACAATGTTTGAAATTACCGGTGGTCCCCCCAGGGGCAACCCACCCTGCCAGTCACCACCCAACTGCGGAAGCGTACCCGGGGTCGGAAAACTACAGGGATGGCTGGGAGTCGAGTGTAGGGGAAGCATGGCCGAAGGGCTCTGAGCACTCAACCCATCTCGCTCACCAGTCACCCTGCCCAGTACACACGTTATCAAGTTATCCTTGGTCATGCTGCTAGTAACCGCATGACCGATAGCTGTGGCCAGGCATTGAAGACCGTACCGATCCATACCCTCCAACCGCTCGGCAGTAACAGGCCATTGCAAAAATATCCTAGCATCCTCCTCACAGTTCACCCGATTAACCATTTCATCATACTGTTGTTCCTCAGTCTCGACATTACGTACTGTGTCTCCATTCTCCTCTGATCCGGTATAAGACATGATGCTCACAAAAAATTCTCACCACAATATTCAGAAAAGAAGCACCCCAAACTCTTATACCTCGATATACACACAAAAATTCTCTGAAATACTCAAGGGCTATACTATGTTGCAAAAAAAAATATTCTCGCTGATCCCCGCAAAATATTCTCCAAAACAACAAATGTTCCCTGCTAATAAATGTAGGTTCACCAAATCCTAGGTAAGGTCGCCATTTGTTACGACTGAGGTTCAAATATATCAGGGCTCTTATTCTTTGGACTAGTAATGGCATAAATGTTACAACGGAAAGCGCTAGCTCCAACCTCTGATGTATATTCCCAGTGAACAAAGAACACAAATACTCTACAGAGTTCTATATGCAATAATAGGCTATCAAACTCTCAATAAATGTGCGTCTACTCTAGGCTTAATGTTATGTGAAAACAGCCTATTACTACCTATAACCGAAGGTGCTTGGTTATGGTATGCAAAGTAAGGTGGTAAGAGAAGTTACAGCTTACGTTACTTTAATCAATAAATGTCAGGCACTCCTGCATGAAAGAAAGTGCACTAAAGTCCTTCAACACTAACAAGGAATCTTCTTTAAATGTTAGATGCTATAAAGATGCTCGTATCGGAAATGGAACCCAAAAAGGCAGGCAGTGGAACAATGCTCGTGCATGCTATGCACACAAAAAGGCAGAATATATATAATGCCGTCGGAGCCAAGAATATCCTAAACACAACAACAACAATAATAATAATCGCCACGACAATGCAGTATTCCTATCAACAAAAAGAGCCTAAGTCGTTTGTGTCTCAATACATCAAACTAGGCTGCGAAATGCTTGTGTAATCATAAATGGGTATGCATAAAAAGAGTAATTAGGTTAATATACTTAATGTCTACTGTGACTGATAAAGTGTAGCTAGAGTCAATGATACGAGATACTGGTGCGCATGGCATGCTGCATAGCCTAGTGCAAATCACAAGTCTGTGCGTCAAATATTACGTTATAGGGAAGGGTAGCTCTCTTGAGAAACCTTAATACCGAAGTATTAAGCGTTCTCCTGGCGTACCTCAAAGACAAACAATCGAGACTAGAACAGTGCAGAATGGTATAGGCAAACAACCCTCATTCGTGCATGCTCTACTCTCAATGGCACACAGACTAGAATTTACTCAATCAACTCCAGTTCTCAGGTATGTCGTGACGCTTTTAACTGAAGCCAGCACTCATAGGAAACAATATCTATAATATCAGACTCCTAGTCTAGCATTATCTAATCCAGCAGAACACTAATAACTAAAGGAAGCAGTACTAAACAATATAAATGCCAACCAATGCTTCGTGATCCACTTATCTTAACAACTAACATACATAGGCTATATCAGACCTTAACACACAATACAACTGGCCAGCATGAAGCTGATTTTGCAGAGTTAACCAGAGGGGGTATAATATTAATAAAAGGTGGTGAAGGATATGGAAAATGAGAGAGATAGGCAGAGGAAAAGATTCTCAGGTATGGAGCGGGGACAGATAGCAAGGGAAAAAAGATGGGTGTGTTCTAGAAACCAGATCTGAGGGAGAGAGTGGCGAGGAACTGTATATATACTCGCACTAGCTCGAGCCGCGTGGAAAAACAGCGGTTACAAGTCATCTAACCACTAGCAAAGCTTACAGCATGGTAAGGGCCTCTCTCCACCAACCCCCGCGAGGCAGCCAGCCGTGACGTCATCGAGCGGGACAAAAAACACTGCGCGCCCCCTCTCACTCTGTTCTACTCCCTCTCTCTCTCCCAGATCCTATCATTACTAGTTAATGATAATATATATACTTTACAATTAAATATATAAAGCCTTGACATGGGCGAAAACAAAGAGTCTTTCTGGACTGCCCATGACACGAGCTTTCATATGAAATAAAGCACACTCTAATACACAAACTGTAGCCCCATCCACTGCCCTGGCGATCCTAGCGAGTCACTGTAGGACAAGCCATGCGGTTCTAACGGAGTGGTTAACGTCACACTACCAAGTAATCCAGGTCCGATAGCTTCTCAACCACCCTATAAGGACTAGTGTACTTCGCGGATAAGGGGTGACCTACAAGGGGCAGTAGAATAAACACCTCCTGACCCACGTGAAACTCCCTGAGTTTAACCTTGAGGTCGTACCTGTCCTTCATGAGGGCCTGAGAGCTGGTCAAATTACGGCCAGCCAACTCAAGACTGCGCAACATCCGTTCTCGACTGTCGAGGACATACTTGAGCATAGAACAATATTTTTCTGCACCCTCCCATATTTCTTTAACCATATGGAGAGGCCCTCTGACACGGTGTCCAAAGACGAGCTCATTAGGGCTGAATCCCAAACTTTCCCCAGGTACCTCCCGTGCAGCAAATAAAACATATGGCAGGCCAAGATCCCAATCTTTCCCATTCTCAAAGCAATAACAACGAAGCATAGATTTTAAGGTTGAGTGCCATCGCTCTAACACACCATGGCTCTCCGGATGATACTCAGATGACACAACCGTAACAATCCCATGCTGCTGCATTGTTTGAACAAAGAGGTTAGAAGTGAAGTTGGATCCTTGGTCTGACTGAATCTCCTGCGGGTAACCATACCGGGAAAAATACACTAGCAAGTTTCGGACCACCGTCTTCGCTGACCCATTTCTCATAGGGTACACGTCAGGGTACCTTGTTGCTACATCCATAATGGTCAAGAGAAACTTGTTTCCGGCACTTGTAGGGGGAAGGGGGCCAACCATATCAACTGCAACCTTACTAAAGGGAGGCCCACTGACAGGAATGGGGTGTAACGGCGCCTTAGGAATGCTCTGATTTGGTTTGCCAACCTTCTGACACACATCACACATTGCCACCCATGACACAACTTGTGCTCTCAGACCAGGCCACCAAAATAATTTTCCTAAGGCTGCAACCGTCTTACGGACACCCAGATGTCCCGCCAGTGGTACATCATGAGCCAACCTAAGTAAGCTTTCCCTGCAAACCCTCGGCACGACCAGCTGGTCTACATCTCCTGACCCCCACTCCCAATTCCTCTGCGGATCTTGGAATCGCCGGTACAATATGCCATCTATGAACAAAAAATCTCCCGACTGTGCTCACTGTCCTCCTCCAACTCGACAGCACCGGTACCACATTCAAGAACCTCCGGGTCTTCTAATTGCAATTTACGAATGTCCGAAGGAGCAAGCTTATCTAAGTGTTTGCGAAACAACTCATGCCCCCCTCCCACAGTGAATTTAGCCTCCCGTTGCTCTCTCTCTGTGTATCGTTGCTGTCTCTTCGTCTTTTTAAGCCCATCCTCTGCCTTCTTAGTTACAGTTAATGGGTCTTCTCCAGACTCGAAAATCGGTCCTAATAATGAGTCCCCGAGAATGTCCGTTGATACTAAACTCTCAACCGCATCAACTTTCAACCCCTTCTAGGTACCTTTCCTCCGCTTGTCTAAAGACTGTTGACCAGAATGTGACTCCCTGGATGCAAGAGATCTGATGACAACACACGCCATAGGTTGTACCTGACACTTCTCAACCCACTCCTGCTCCTCCCTACTCACGTCGGCCGGCTTCTCGGCAACGACTAAGGGTGGAGCCTCAGAAGTAGGCCCCGCAAAGTGGTTGCCGAGAAGGAAGTAGACGCCCCCAACAGGTAACTTCTCCACAATTCCTACATCCAGGTCACGATTCACACCATCAAATTCCATCTTCATTCTTACAAGCGGGTATGACCTTGTTGCATTAACCCCCTGAACCACAACCACCCGCGCCGTATTTACAGGTTTACCAGTGAAATTTCTCAACAGTGTTTGCGATGCCCCAGTGTCACGCAAAACTCTCACCTCATGTCTTCTACCCCCCCACTCCACACAACCGAGTCCCCTGTGGTCACTAAAGGCATCACGGACAGGGAATAAGCCTTCTGGATCCTTCTGCACTGGCAGTGTATTTACCTCGGAAGAATTGCCTCTAACAAACTCCGATGTATTCTTGAACACTCCAATGCCGTGAGCAAAAGACACGGCTGCCGGAGGAGGTCGACTAGGGCAGTCATTTGCTTTATGACCCTCCTTGTGGCACCTAAAACACATAAATTTCGGTTTCGGCTTATACTGTGATGTAAAAGGCCCCTGACTTTTCTCATACGGCGTGCTGTTAGGTTTGGATTCAGTTTTAGTTGCATTGCTCTTTTGTTTAAATGTGTCGTTGCTACGGGGAGGGGGAGGATAACTGTCCTTAGCACTTGCATCGTACTTCTGTGAGGACCCGCAACCCCGAATCAACGACAGCCGTAGATCAGCCATTTCTGCTGCTTCTACTAGAGTTCTTGGGTTTTTCTCCTTTAAGTTCAAAGTTAGATCACCGCCCGTGCTCTTAAAGAACTGCTCCAACATCATTAACTGCTTAATTCCATCAAATGTTGTTACCTTCTCAGATCGGAGCCAGTTCCCCATAGTATCGGACAAGTCCCGGGCGTGTTCCAAAAAGGTGCTATCTCTTCCCTTAGTTACACCCCGGAACTTCAAACGGTACGTTTCTGGTTGCAGTTCGTAACCCCTCAGGACAGCTTCCTTGAGATCCTCATACACAATACATGACTCCAAAGGTAATGCATCGTAGGCTTTAAGACCCTTGCCTATTAATCTAGAGGATACAAGTGCTGCCCATTTATTCTCTGGCCACTGGTGTTCCTGGCACTTCTTCTCAAAGCGTGCGAAAAATTCTGTTACACACTCTCTTCAAACACCGGAACCAGTTTCAATAAGTGCGAGAGAGATTGATCATGAACACGGTTACCAGCCCCAAGTCGCTGTCCCGTTGTCTCTACTCGCGACTTCTCTACGTCCATGTCGGCACAGTACATAGTCGACTCTAAATCAGCTTGGATTTTTCCTAGCTCTATGTGCTGGTGACTTTTTCTCTCTTCTATCTTGGCTCTCTCTTCTATCTTGGCTAATTCTAATTGCTGCTGAAGCTTAGCTAATTCGAGCTGAAGCAATAATTCTGGAGTTAACCCTTGAGGAGGTGAAGGTGCTACAATGTTTGAAATTACCGGTGGTCCCCCCAGGGGCAACCCACCCTGCCAGTCACCACCCGACTGTGGAAGCGTACTCGGGGTCGGCAAACTACTGGGATGGCTGGGAGTCGAGTGTAGGGGAAGCATGGCCGAAGGGCTCTGAGCACTCAACCCATCTCGCTCCCCAGTCACCCTGCCCACACGTTATCAAGTTATCCCTGGTCATGCTGCTAGTACCCGCATGACCGATAGCTGTGGCCAGGCATTGAAGACCGTACCGATTCATACCCTCCAACCACTCGGCAGTAACAGGCCATTGCAAAAATATCCTAGCATCCTCCTCACAGTTCACCTGATTAACCATTTCATCATGCTGCTGTTCCTCAGTTTCGACATTACTTACTGTGTCTCCATTCTCCTCTGATCCGGTATAAGACATGATGCTCACAAAAATGTCTCACCTCAATATACAGAAAAGAAGCACCCCAAACTCTTATACCTCAATATACACACAACAATTCTCGGAAATACTCAAGGGCTATACTATGTTGCAAACAAAAATATTCTTGCTGATCCCCGCAAAACATTCCCCAACAACAAATGTTCCCTGCTAATAAATGTAGGTTCACCAAATCCTAGGTAAGGTCGCCATTTGTTACGACTGAGGTTTAAATATATCAGGGCTCTAATTCATTGGACTAGTAATGGCATAAATGCTACAAATGAAGGCGCTAGATCCAACCTCTGATGTATATTCCCAGTGAACAAAGAACACAAATACTCTCCAGAGTTCTATATGCAATAATAGGTTATCAAACTCTCAATAAATGTGCGTCTACTCTAGGCTTAATGTTATGTGAAAACAACCTATTACTACCTATAACCGAAGGTGCTTGGTTATGGTATGCAAAGTAAGGTGGTAAGGGAAGTTACAGCTTACGTTACTTTAATCAATAAATATCAGGCACTCCTGCATGAAAGAAAGTGCACTAAAGTGCTTCAACACCTCCAAGGAATCTTCTTTAAATGTTAGATGCTATCAAGATGCTCGAATCGGAAATGGAACCCAAAAAGGCAGGCAGCGGAACAATGCTCGAGCAGGCTATGCTCACAAAAGGCAGGATATATAATGCAGTCGGAGCCAAGAATATCCTAAATGCTACAACAATAATAATAATCGCCACGACAATGCAGTATTCCTATCAACAAAAAGAGCCTAAGTCGTTTGTGTCTCAATACATCAAACTAGGCTGCGAAATGCTTGTGTAATCATAAACGGGTATGCATAATAAGAGTAATTGGTTTAAAATGCTTAATGTCTACTATGAGTGATAAAATCTAGCTAGAGTCAATGATACGAGATACTGGTGCGCATGGCATTCCGCATAGCCTAGTGCAAATCTCAAGTCTGTGCGTCAAGTATTACGTTATAGTGAAGGGTAGCTCTCTTGAGAAACCTTAATACCGAAGTATTAAGCGTTCTCCTGGCGTACCTCAAAGACAAACAACCGAGCTTAGAACAGTGCAGAATGGTATAGGCAAAAAGTCCTCATTCGTGCATGCTCTACTCTCAATGGCACACAGACTAAAATTTACCCAATCAACTCCAGTTCTCAGGTATGTCGTGCAGCTTTTAACTAAAGCCAACACCCATCGGAAACAATACCTTATAGTATCAGACTCCTAGTCTAGCATTATCTAATCCAGCAGAACACTAATAATTATAGGAAGCGGTACTGAACAATGTGAATGCCAACCAATGCTTCGTGATCAACTTATCTTAACAACTAAACATACATGGGTTATATAAGACCTTAACGCACAATACAAATGGCCAGCATTAAGCTGATTATGCAGAGTTAACCAGAAGGGGTATAATAATAATAAAAGGTGTGAAAGATATGGAAAATGAGAGAGATAGGCAGAGGAAAAGGTTCTCAGGTGCGGACAGGGGGACAGATATCAATGGGATAAGAGGGATGCGTTCTAGAAACCAGATCTGAGGGAGAGAGTGGCAAGAGAGCTGTATATATACTAGCACTAGCTCGCACTGCGTAGGCAAACCGATAACAAGTCCTCCAGCCAATTCCAAAGAGGCCAACCAACCATGACGTCACCAAGCATGGTAAAAAACTCCTCCAACCAATCCCCAAGAGGCCAGCCAGCCGTGACGTCATCGAGCATGGCAAAAAACACTGCGCGCCTCCCCACACTCTGTTCTACTCTCTCTCTCTCTCTCTCAAATCCTATCATTACTACTTATTGATAAAACATATACTTTGCAATTAAATATATAAAGCCTTGACATGGGCAAAAACAAAGAGCCTTTCTGGACTGCCCATGACACGAGCTTTCATATGATATAAAGCACACAATAATACATCAACTGTAGCCACATCCACTGCCCTGGCGATCCTAGCGAGTCACCGTAGGACAAGCCATGCTGTTCTAACGGAGTGGTTAACGTCACAGCGTACACAGGTGGCGCTGGTATCGGCGGCGTCTCTACTAACTTGACAAATAGAATTTTGAAAAACAAATGTTTATCAGTCAAAACTACAGTACAATGTCATGCAAGATAACTACTGGATGGTTTGCTAAGCACTTAACTACAGTGAGGGCTAAAATATCTACAATAAGTGCTAGAACTTTAAAATATGAAACAAGCAAGTAGTTTGTTTACTTTAGAGCGTCGGTCGTCACTAACCGGTACAAATGTAAACAAAAGCAGTCTCGATAAACAAACGTTTATCAGTCAAAAACACAGCAAAATTACATGCAAAGCAACTACAGGGCAGTAAAGCTAGAGCTTAGCTACAGCTCATGCAAACAAATAAGGGGATGAGTAATGGAGTACTCAAGTTATGGTCAAATTTCGAGCAGCGAGAACGAAGTGCTGTTGGCAGGTTGGCGCGTCGGGCTCGAGTGAGTGGTTTGAGTGTATCAAGAGTGATTTGACTAGGATCACCAAAGATCTAGCTACATTTTTAGTTAATGCAGATAATGAAGCGATTGAGCTAAATTGGCTTCGGTATTAAGACAGCTTGAGGATTTCAATTCATGTCGCCGCGAAATGGAAACACTCTATGAAGACAAAGTCGAGTATTTTGCAGACATGAATTATCTAGAGCGTCTTGATCAAATTATCGTCCACCTTAGGGGTAAATTGAAACTTAAGGAGCCAAATCATGCTGCAGTTAACAGAAATGCCGGTATAAGATTACCGAAAATCACCCTTCCTGTGTTTGACAGTCATCCCACTCTGTGGATGGGATTCTGGGATATATTCCACTGTAGTGTCCACAGCAATGCGGAGCTCAGTGACATCCAAAAATTCACCTACTTAGGAGGTCAACTGAATGGCGAGGCAAAACAACTAATTTAAGGTTTCGTAATTGAGGGAGCCAGCTACCAAACAGCGGTTGCCCTTCTACTGAAAACCATGGGCACAGGGATAGAATTAAGGCAGCACATATAGCTAACCTTACTACTTTGAATCCTCCCTCTTACAATGTCGAGGAACTAAAAGGATTCTATGCTAGTTTCGAAAGTAAACTGAGTTCAATAGAGACCCTACAAATTACCCTTCATGAAGCTAGTGTTGTGATTCTCATGAATAAATTGCCATCCCCCCTAAAGGAGACATTAAAAAGAACTTTAGGTGAAGATGGTCTGGACCTAGAAAGGTTTGTCCAGGCTTACCAGACAGAAGTTTTTAATATGGAAAGTGTAGCAGAACGAACTACACCACACATACCAGTTGCTTCAGCATCCTTTGCGGTGCAGGAGGCCTCGGTGCGAAGTAAGGGTTGTAAGTTGTGCGAAGGGGCACACGTGTGGTTCAAGTGTTTCAGATACAAAACCAGTGCTCTGAAATTAAAGCGCGCAAAGCAACTCAACCTTTGCACCGGGTGCTTATCCTCAGCCCACGGGAGCAATGGTTGTGTGAACCCTGACATCCGTAACTGCAAGTTGTGTCGTAACAGACACTACCATAACCTCTGTCAGTCCAGATCTCAATGGGACGGTGCAAAGAAGGAGCAAAAACCTCAACAGGTAACAAAGACCAAGACGCAAACTACCACGATATCTGTATCTTCAAAGAAGACTGGTATTATCCTCCCAACTGTTATGCTGCCAACAGTAAATGAATCAAGAGGAACAGTCAAGATGCGTACGCTGCTGGATCAGTGCTCACAGCGCACCTTCATTCTAAATTCCGCTCTAGATTCTATCCATTATGAAAAATTGGGTGTTGCAGAGCTAGAGTTGCAAGGGTTTACAGGAGCATGTGAGAGCAGAAAGTATCCAGTAGTGTCCTTCAAGTACAAGTTCCGGGGCAGAAACAATCCTCTACAAGCAGTTGTGGTAGAAACTCTCCCGGATCAGAGTGCCTTGAAGCAGACATGAAAGTGTTGCGAAGCAAGGGCTACAAATTAGCTGATCCTCTAATGACACAGACATCTCGACTACTTGCTGGTTGGTGCCGATTATTATTATGCCTTAGTGCGGCCAGGGTACAAAAAAGAGGGTGACATAATTCTCTTGCCCACTAAATTTGGCTATGCACTAAGTGGCTCCTGCCATAATGACAAGTCTAGCGCCCAAGTAGAGGTAGTTACAATATTGAAAGTTGCGGTCACCCCGATGGATCAATACGTATCCACGGAATCATATAATCCATGTCATAATGAATTAAAATGTATGTGGGAACTGGATCATCTAGGAATTTCTCCGAACGAAGATTCAAAGGAAAACAAGACTGCGTTGGACATATACAAGGAGACAGTAACATACTCTGCACAGAATCAGCAATATGAGGTCAGACTGCCATGGAACCAACATAAAGAGAAGCTGCCCTCTAATTATGGTTTAGCAGCGGGTCGCCTAAGGGGTCTGCACAAGCGATTTAAAAAAGAACCTGTTTATTGTAGTCACTATACCAACATTATCCAAGATCAACTACATCGTGATTTTATTGAAGAGGTTCCTTTCGGTCTAAATGAAAACAGTAATTATTTGGCACATCACGGGGTCACCAAGAATAGCACAACGACGCCTGTTCGTATTGTGTACGACTGCTCCGCTAGTATTGGCAAAGGCAGGCCAAGTCTTAATGACTGCCTTTACACAGGGCCATCACTAGTGCCAGATTAGCAAAAATATTGCTGAGATTCAGGGTACACAAATATGCCTGGATAAGTGACATCGAGAAAGCCTTTTCATGTTGAGACTTCATGAAGAAGATCGTGACTACACCCGATTTCTGTGGCCAAAGGATCCCTTGGACTTATCTTCACCCTTACTTTGCTACCGATTTAAGGTAGTGTTGTTCGGGGCGACTTGCTCACAGTCTCTTCTTAATGCCACGATCTTAAAGCATCTTTCCATTATCAAAGAGAATTCCGAAGTTGTGGAGGCTATTAAGGAAGGTTTGTACATTGACAACCTCCAGGGTACAGGTAGTGATGAAGAAGAGACTGTCATTAAGCGTTACTGGTATGCCCAGAGAATAATGTCTCAAGCACATTTATATCTCAGAGAGTGGGCTACCAATAGTCCTCAACTACATGACCTCCTGCAATTGGATGGTGTTGCTGCCAAGAATCAAGAGCGAGTGAAGACATTAGGACTCATATGGTTACCTGACTCTGATCTGTTGACATTCAACGCTAGTCTCCCAGAGGCTACATAGAGAGAGTGCTTAAGAGTGACGGCACAACTGTTTGATCCACTCGGTGTAATACTGCCTGTTACAATAAGGTCCAGAATTTTCTTACAGCGATTATGGAGACTGAAAATAGATTGGGACGGTCCGCTAGTTGAAGACTGCGCTACCGAATGGTCTTCAATTTCCAAGGACCTGAACCTCTGCTGTGACTTTACTTATCCTCGGAGGACGGTATATGCTGACTCAGTGGAACTTCATGCGTTTAGCGATGCAAGTGGTGTCGTCTATGGCATTGCAATATATTTTGTGAGCCCGGAATGTAGTAGTCTGGTCATCGCTAAAGCGAAGGTCGCTCCCATATGGTCCATAACTATACCAAGACTTGAGCTAACTGCTGCTTTGCTAGCCGCCAGATTAATCAAATTTGTGGAGGAAGCCTATCATAATATTGTAAAAGTCAACAAAATTGGTTTATGGTGCGACAGCCAGGTTACATTGCATTGGTTGCGTAGTATGAGGAAGCTTCCAGTGTATGTCTCAAACCGATTTGACAAAATAAAATCCCTTCTTCCGACTGTAGAATTCCGGTATGTGTCCTCTAAAGAAAACCCTAGTGACTTACTGTTTAGTGGTGTTTTGGTAAAACATCTGAAATCTTCTGCATTTTGGTGGGAGCGGCCCATGTGGCTCCGAAACAAAGACGAGTGGCCAGAAGACATATTACCAGATGACCCAACGCCAAAGGTAACTGGCCAGGTCATTGGGACTAATGATGAACAGGACACACAAGTTTGGAACTGGGAAAAATATGGCAGTTATGAGAAATGAATTCGGGTAGTTGCATGGACTATTCGATACAAGAATAATTTGAAGGCAAAAATTAAAGGGACGTCTCCCACAGATTGTGCTCTCCAAAGCATAAAGGAACTAAAAGTAGAAGAAAAGATTGTAGCTCAAAAATGCCAGCAGGAATGCTTCCCAAAGGAATACGAGATGCTGTCTGGTGACAAGGATACTCGCAATAATTTGGTAAACCAATTAGGACTTGTCATGAAAGGAGGTTTAATTGTATGTGAAGGTAGATTGAAGTTAGCGGCTCTTCCGGATTCAAGGAAATATCCGATACTACTGCCTTCCAAACATCCTTTCACTACCATGCTCATCAATATGTGCCATCGTGTCTGTTGTCACTATTGAGTTAATCACATGGTCGTATATATATGGCAAAGGTGGTGGATTCCTAAGATAAGACAAGCTGTAAAACAAGTGACCAGTAAGTGTATTACCTGTCATAAAATACAGGGTAATACCTACGCGAAAGCTAGAGTACCTCCCCTGCCAGACATCAGGACTACTCCTAGAGATCCCTTCGAGGTCACGGGGGTTGATTATACAGGAGGAATTCCTGTCCGGGACTCGCTCAACAGCAAGGCTTATATGCTATTATTTACGTGCGCTACTACAAGAGCTATTCACATTGAGATTTTGTAGTAGGCGGGGATTTCCACAGATAATGTTAAGCGACAATGCTGCTACATTTGTAGGAGCTTCCAAAAACTTGGGAGACATTAAAAGCGATCCCAGTCTTCAGGCTCATCTTACCGAAATCCGATGTGAATGGCGTTTTATACCAGCACGTGCGCCTTGGTTCGGAGCTATTTGGGAGAGAGCCATAGGTATTGTGAAGTCTGGGCTTAAAAAGGTGCTAGGTCATGCCCTAGTCTCCTTTGTGGAACTAACTACTGTCCTATTGGAGCTGGAGGCTACCGTGAATGATCGCCCTTTAACATAATTATGTCTCGGGTGATCAGGAGGACCCTTGTCCTAATACTCCTTCCATGCTGGTTAAAGGTCGTAGATTTCGTGACTTCCCAAAGGACGTAATTCAGCTCGATGAGCTGCAAGACCCTAGTTACGATAGTAAAGCAGCGATACACAGCAGGTACAATTACATCAATAAATTGACCCGGGACCTATGGAGGCGTTGGTCTAATGAATACTTGGCATCACTACGAGAAGCCTATAAGAATAAAGAGGATCATCAAGCAGTGTATGGCCAAAGGTAAATGACATCGTTCTTATACATGACGAGGGACCTCGTGTCCTTTGGAAACTTGGTAGGGTAGTTAGACTCTATCCAGGAAGAGATGATCTGGTTAGAGTGGTTCAGATTAGGACAAAAACTGGCCTGACCACTCGACCCATCGTCAAGTTGTATCTATTGGAACAGGAACTCGAAAGGTTTTCGATCCCTCAACTGGCGGTCGCTGATGATGGTGTTAGCTTTCACGACTCCACCCCTATGTCACCAGCGGTCGCTGGACCATCTGCCAGTAACGATCCTGTTGGAAGATTACCTCTTCGCCGAGCCGCTGTTAGTTCTTCACAGCTTTGGAGATCTAACATCGCTGTGGGATTACTGTAGATAATGTATATATTGGTGGTGGGAATGTGTCGAGACTCGTAAGTAACTCGACAGTTTAGGTTAAGTAAACATACTGGAAGTTCAAATTAGGCGCCAGTACTAGGCTTAGTTATATATCTATAAAAGATATGTACTATTTCGTATTAACCCTTTATTGGCGGCGCGCAACTTATGTTGTGTGAAAGAAATTTGGATTAAGTGGCGGTTCACAACTTATGTCGTGTGCCATTTTCAGCACGTAATGTTGCAGAGAGAGAGAGAGCTGAGCGGTGTGAGGAGCGTAGTAAGGCTATGACCGTCGTACACCACCGCGGTGGGCCAACTGAAGTGAAAACCACCCTTCCTTCCCCCCTCACACTCGCTACACAGGGAATTATGTAGGGAAAGTACCTAATTACATGGTTTTTGCACTCGTGTTGCGCGATCGTTGCAAGAAAACTAGCGGTCGTACAAGGATGGTTGAGATGTCATTGGAAAGCTCTGTTTATGCCCTTTCAGGAATAGATACTTGTTCTATGCTCTGGGTCTTATTTAGGCCTGAAAATGATCACGTAAACAACCCTATTTAGGGTAAAAACACCCCGCTGGGCGGTACATATAAATTACCGCATAGGCCGCTCGTTAGGTGTTAAGTCTCTACGGGTTTATTATCCATAATTATATCGGGTAATCATTATAATTAATCCGGTATATCTTGTAGATAGTTAAATGACGCATTGGTGGATATGATAACTGCGCATGCGTCATTTTTGGGACTGGCGGGTTCACCGCCATAAACACCAGACTAGCTCTGACGACCATCTGATCAACAACTCCTTCTAGCCGCTCTCAATACAAACACCTGTTTTATGCTAAGTCACTCTAATTCTTAACTCCTAGTGGCCACTATACCTTGTATCTATTCCTAATTCTATCATTGAGCTATCCATCACTATCAACGTTTAAAGTAAGTTAACTCTTATAAGTTTATAGGTAAATTGCACTTTGTTTACTCTTGAATTCTTATAGTTAGAGCGTGTGAATTATGTACGAGATCTCATATCCTAGGTTCGAATCCTGGGAGAATCACATGCTTTCATTTACTTAATTTGGGGGTAATTGGTGTTAAGAACGATGTTAACATTTATATCAATAGGTTCAGGTATATTTTGTAGCGAAGTCGGTCCTATGTGAGCTGTGCTCCATGAAATGTTCTTTCCTCTCGAATAAGCATTAGGCAATTCATAGTGAAGTTGGGTGCAGTACATGATTTGATTGATATCCAGTATTCGATAAAATGGATATTGATTGTAGGCATGTGCTGTACTTTGCTGTAAAATAGTATAATGGATGGAATAAGTTAAATGCTTGAGTATACAGACTATGTCAGCTCTACAGGATACTCAGAACACGTATTGTTGTTTGTGAATAAACTTAATGTTTTCCTGAGGTAGATAATCTCCCAGGCCTTGATATTACAAATAAACAATACATTTTGTCGATGTGAAAAGTCACAACCCCTAGAGGTTAGCCCCCCTGGGTATACCTTCTGGTTAGGGCCGGAGATCTTAGAGGTCTTTCTGCATGCCAGATCATGGTAGTTTAAACGGCAACGCACACACTTTCTCACAGCATATCAGAATATCGAATACTGACTCTAACATCGTTCATACCATATATTTTTCTCTTTCCCCACTATACATACTGTATATACATTTATAAAAATTTGCTAATGTCGTATATCGTTATAAAATAGGCAACATATATATCTATATATATATATATATATATATATATATATATATATATATATATATATATATATATATATATATACAGTATATATATACACCCACCTGTTGAACAAGCCTAGGTCTTTTCTATCATAAATGACGTAGAGCAGCTGGTCCAGCAACCCACCCGTATCCCGGATCGCTTCGGAGATCGGCCCAACATTTTTTACTTTTTTCTGACTTCTAACCCTTCTTCTTATACTGTCAATCTTTTCTCTCCTTTGGGCTCCTCCGATCATAAACTTATCTCCGTCACCTGTCCTATCTCTTCAGTACGACCATCCGATCCTCCCAGCCGGCGGCGCTTGTGGCACATTGGCGCTGCCAACTGGGAGGCTCTCCGGCAGTACTTCTTTGATTTCCCGTGGAACGACTTCTGCTTCCGTGGCCGAGGACCCTCGGAGAGTGCTGAACGCATTACCGAGGTAATCCTCTCTGGCATGGAAGCGTACATTCCATTTTCTTTCTCTCAGTCTAATGCAAACAAATCTTGGTTTCCTCACGCCTGTTCTACTGCTGTCCGCAACAAGGAGGAAGCATTCAAACGGTACCTACGCTTTAAAACTCAAGAATCTCATTCTTCTTATGTTTCTGCCCGGAATCAAGCCAAATCTGTTATTCGACTTGCCAAGCATCCTTTCATCAATAATGAATGCACTGAACTATCCAACTCTAGCTCTTCCCAAGCTATCTGGCATCTAGCCAAAAACCTCTCCAACAACTTTTCTTCCTCGTCTTTCCCTCCCCTTTTCCACTCTGATGGCACAATCATCACTTCTTCCTCTGACAAAGTTGAACTCTTTGCTCAAACTTTTGCCAGAAACTCTACCTTGGATGATTCAGGTGCTATTCCTCCCTCTCCACCCCCTCTCTCCTACTTATGCCTAATATCCTAATCTCTTTTAAAGATGTACTTTCTACCCTCTCTGGGCTTAATACTAAGAACGCTTACGGTCCAGACGGTGTTCCTCCTGTTGTACTTAAAAACTGTGCTTCCGTGCTGACCCCCTGCCTAGGCAAACTATTTTGTCTCTGTCTCTCCTCTAACGTCTTTCCTTCTTGCTGGAAGTTTGCTCTCATTCAACCTGTCCCAAAGAAGGGTCACCGCTCTCAACCCTCCAACTATCATCCAATCGCTCTCATCTCTTGTATCTCTAAAGTTTTTGAAACTATTCTTGCTTCCAAATTTCTTAAGCATTTCTCTTCTCATAATCTGCTCTCAGATCGCCTGTATGGCTTCCTTAAGGGTCGCTCTACTGGTGATCTTCTTTCATATCTTACTAACTCTTGGTCATCCAACTTTCGGGACTTCGGTGAGACTTTTTCTGTTGCACTAGACATATCGAAGGCCTTCGATAGGGTCTGGCACAAATCTTTAATTTCCAAACTGCCCTCCTTCGGTTTCTGTCCCTCCATCTGTGCCTTTGTCTCTAATTGTCTTTCCGGCCGTTCCATAGCTGCGGTTGTGGACGGCCATCGCTCATTTCCTCTTATCCTATCAACTCCGGTGTTCCTCAGTTTTCTGTCCTATCTCCTATTCTCTTTCTAATTTTCATAAATGATCTTCTCAACTGTACATCCAGTCCCATCTATTCATATGCAGACGACTCTACTTTACACCACTCAATTAGTTTTCCAGAACGCCCCGCCAGCAATCCCTCAAAAATAACCGTAATGAAGCCATAAAATGTTTATCTTATGATCTAGCTACTATTTCCAATTGGGGTAGAGAAAACCTTCTGGCATTTAATGCTTCCAAAACTCAATTTATCCATCTTACTATCCATCAAGAACCTCTAGAGGAGTATCCCTTATTCTTCAACAATACAAAATCAACCCTTCCCTCAATGTTCTCGGTGTCTCTTTTTCTTCTGCTCTCACTTGGAAAGACCATATTACCAGTCTTGCTAAGGCAGCCTCCCAGAAGCTTGGTGTGCTCAACCACCTCAAGGGGTTCTTTACCCCTGCGCAGCTTCTTGCTCTGTAAAGGGGCACAGTGCGTCCTTGTATTGAGTATTGTTCACATGTGTGGGGAGGATCCTGTAATACCGCACTCCTAGATAAAGTAGAAAGGAAAGCCTTTCGTATCATTAACCCTTAACTGTCGGCGAGCAACATAAGTCGAGTTAAATAAAGCTGGACTATGTGGCGGCGCTCGACATAGGTCGTGTGGCAATTTCAGCACGTAATGTTGCTGAGAGAGAGAGACAAGTGGTGGCAGGAGAGTAGCGAGCGTATGACTGCTCCAGACCACCGCGGCGAACCTACTGACACGAATCCCACCTCCTCCCTCCCTCTCTCACTCGCTATATACGGAATTGTATGGGGAAAGTGCCTAATTACATTCTTTTTGCACTCGCGTTGCACGGTTATTGCAAGAAAACTAGCCATCATAAAAGGATCATTATGGTGTCATTCGAAAGCTCTGTTTATGCCCTTTCAGGGATAGATACTTGTTTTACGTTCTGGGTCTTATTTAGGCATGAAAATGATCACGTAAACAGCCCTATTTTGGCTAAAAACACCCCGCTGGGCGGTACATATAAATAAACCGCCTAGGCCCCTAATAAGGTGTTACCTCCCGTCCACTCACCAGCTCTCTGCAATTTCTCTCTCTCTCTTCGCTGCAATGTTTTTTTTTTTTTTTTTTTTTTTTTATATTCCAAATACGTCCTCTCGGGCATAGGCTGAGAGCCTGTACATTCCACTGCTCAACAACATGGTTAAGCCCGTGAGGTAACGTTCCAGTCTGGGGAGTGAGACATGTGAAGCATCCATTCATGGCTCGAAGCAGCTCCATCTCTGAAGCCGCTGGTTGCTTCGTTCAAGTGCTTCACTGTCTCACCCTCCAGACTCAGACCCTCACTCTCAGAATGCCACCTATTGAGCAGTGAACTCTGTGTGTTGCATCTCTCTCGCTATTCTATTGCTACTACAATAATCAGTGTTCCTCGGAGCATTCCCAGTGTATACCACCTCCTCTATGTAGGGTACGTAGTACCCGCCTTGCAACACAATCCCACCCCTACTCTGTGCAACTCTCCAACCCAAGAGTGAAATGTTATTCTCAGACTTTCTTCTATTCAACAGCTGAGCTCTGGAACTCTCTCCCAGAATCAGTCTTTCCCTCTTCCTATGACTTAAATTGCTTCAAACGTCACTCTTTGAAATCTGGGGGAGGCACTCGCTGCAGGCAGTTATGCCTTTTGTCTCCCTCATTCATATAGAGAAAAACAAATATTAATGCATTAGTTAATATTATTCTTGATACGAGGTTTACATATCTGTATTCATATACAGTATATATCTCATTTAGCTTTAACCGGTTCGAACCACTTAACATACCGCCAATGAAACGTTTTCTATAGAATTACGAAACGAATAATATTGAATGACATAGTATCACGTTTTTTGGTCGAATTGAATCTAGATTGTATATTATACTTTTGCGGTTTAGTTAGTATATGATGTCGGAAATAATGATTAACATTATTGAAATACCGGAGTTATTGATTGCAACCATGCCGAGCCAGACACAGAAAACAAAAGAGGAAGATGGAAAGCGAAGGGGAGACGATAACAAAAGGGAAAGACAACGAGGAAAACAGACGACCAAAGAAAACTAAGAATAACGGGAAGAACACCAAGGCGAATGTTCCCAAAATTAGAAGAGAGGAACAAAGGATAACGAAAGAGAGAAGAGGCCACACACCCCAGAACGAACGTGGACAAGAAGCCAAAACACAGGAAGAATAAAACCTACAATGGACGAAACCACCACCATGAAAGAAAAGAGAAAAGGAAAAAGGAGGGCAACAACATGGCCGCCCAAACACCAACCTTGCCCCGCATCACCTCACCACTCGAGAGGCGAGAATTGCCGCCATCACGCCCAATCTGCCGCCCACTCCCATTAAAATATAAGAGTCGCCATCAGTACTTCCGGGAACAAAGAAAGAAAAGCAATCTACAACGAACCAAGACACGAGAGACGAACACAAATATCCCCCCTTCAGATGCGCTGCTCTTCCGCGCAGGTCTACTACCATCTTGGCGGGAGCTTTTGAGGGGTCTACCTCAACCCCCTAATCCGCCCCCCTTGCACCTATGACCTTCTGACCTTCAAGCAACCTCCCTGGGACATAGCAGCTGACATCATGGCCATCACGACGAAACCAGGGTAGAGTCAGCAATTTGAGGGCTCAAAGAATTGCATGCAAGGTTTGAGTCCAAGAATTACCCTCTCATTCGTCTGTGTTTACATGCCATGGCAGTACACCTGATGGTCTGAGAGTTCTTTCCCTTACTGGTGAACTTTTGTTTTCCACACCATGGTGTTCTGAAAACATTAGGCTCTCTTTTAGGCTGTCAGTTTTGACACTGAAAGTAGAAACAAGGACATGTCCCCAAAACATTTAGGATCAATTCAGTACTCTACCAAAACTCTAGGAGAAGTCTTTGCCATGGCCAGACAGGAAAATACACCTAATCAGCCTTATTGGGCTATCCTTAGCTGGCTTAGCATTCGCTAGCTTTAAGAACTATTATTATTATTATCATATTTCTTCCCCACGTTAGCCTGATGATGTGTTACTCTGTCATGACACGAGCGACTTTTCATTAAAGACCCCACACTCAAGAGTACCGAAATAGAACTTCACCAACGACTAGTATAACGGTCAGGATAGGCGAACAGCCATAGCTTAGGACATGTCCCCGCTTAAGCTCGCATTCATCCGGTAGTACAACCGGAAGTTATGGCACTAAAAAACACTAAAATAGGCAGGCAAGAAGGCATTTATACAAAAAAATAAAAACAAATAAAAAAGGCATTTATTGATGAAAAAGGCATTTACAGTTTGTATTAAAATATGGTGAAAATGCTAAAATCAAGCTACAATAGGGTAAACATTTCCAAAGTAACATTGTCATTCATACACTTTCTACATTTTTTCCTGATTGCACATAATTACAAGCATTTTCTTCAAATTGTCAGGCGCTAAATTGGGCCGTCTGTCGAAGAGAGGCCAACTTGGGACTGGCGGCAACAACAAGCACCAATAGTTTACACTTTGAAAAAACACAAAAAAGGTAAAACAGGCATTATAGTGTTGAAATCACCCAAAAAAAAAAGGCACAAAAAGGCTATGCAAACCACAAACAAGGGCACTAAATCGGTAAAAAAGGCATTAAGGTGATGTAATCAACAAAAAAGACACAAAATGGCACTTATGGCATTTATGGCAAAATCCGGTCCTTAGTCATGACATAAGGAACTATTATTAAAGGCCCCAAACCAACTAGTCCATCTGTAACTCTACCCCATTGACCACATGGCAGGATCACCTAAGCGGCTCGACAGGACCAAGGGAAAAGACTCGGCAATCAACACTTCAACCACCAGTGCTCAGTGTGTCTCCGAAATCTACTCAGTGTTAGAATACGAGTGCTAGTGAATCCTACAAGTCTGTCGTGGATCCTCGTCCGTGCTCGGCGTATATATTGTGTATTTAATCCATGTTATAAGTGTAAAGTGTATTCAAGTGTTTTGTACAAAGTGACCATTTATAAGAAAACTCATGCGTGTACTCAGTCTTATATTTATCTTTTACGACTTTTGTGCATGTGTAGTTTGGCCTTAGTTTCTCCAGTCAAGTAAGAACAAACCATTTTTCAATTAACCCCCAGTAAAAAACATGGCATATCATTGGCGGCAGACGGTTGTTCTTGATTCGGGAAGAAAAGTAATTCCGCACACTAATCAAAAGGAGTAAAGCGTTATATAATATTAGTCACCATGGCGAATAATCACTCACTTATCCCATTCCCAAGTACAATAAGAACACGTACGACATTGAAACTTACCTGGACATGGTAAAGCCAGTACTTGATCAGGCCTACAACAGCGATCACGAAAAAATCGCAGTACTTTTAACCTACCTGGGAAAAGCTGTTTCCCTGGTGGCCGGACAGGTAATACCAGTGTTAACATGGGACCAATTCCCACTACCAACAAATGCCAAAAGTGGTCGACAGAAGCGCTGAACGCAATGTTTACCGTGGTGCATCATGGGAAACTGTATACATCGCGGATCTCTGCACCCTCTTTCTCTTTCAACAATGCATTATTATAACCGGTCTGTCGAAATGTCTGTAGCCGACACATAATATAGCCTATGCATACTGTTGTTTATTATATTTTAATGTCACCCATACCCATATATAACCTATATTTACAATACAAAGTCAGCAAGCATTTTCGTGCCTTTTTGTTATAACTATTAATCAGCTTATAATTATTTGTGTAGTCATTATCAGCTGAATATGGACATTCCCATGACTACTATACTTTATAAGGATTTAGTGTAGTCGTATACTGTATAATAAAAGAAAGTATAATCACAAGAAATCATGATAAACTGTGCATGTCCTAGGTGTTAAGTATTGTTGATGTCGACAGTCGTAGCTCTGGCGCTAGTTCAGAAGCGTCCACCAGAGGTCTCAAGTGTATTCTTGGTAGCGAGAATTCCGGACTATTGTCATTGATGCTGTGCAGCCATTAGTGGGCTCCGCCGTAGCCTTAGCAATAATCGACGAAATCAGGTACGAAGGAGACATAGACATAACCCTAGCGGCACTACATCAGCACGTTAAGTCCGCATATCCCTTCCAGACTGCTGACCAGCAAACGCAGCAAGTGTTTAACACCTTATTACGAATGCTCCCAGCATTAGTGAAGGAACACTACACCATCCACAACCCCGCAGGATTTCAAAGGGATATCATCACCATCAGAAATTATTGGCTGCCCGCCCCAAAACATCAACAGTGGGCGCAATAAAGAGGTTCTCCACCCTTCCACAAGCCAACAAGAGGCTGGGAACCTATTTTAGCAACTATGGGTCTAGGCCACAACAGGGCCACCCCCAGCCAGACCTGCCGGGTCGCCCCCACAACTTCAGGGCGCAGCCACCTCAGGGTACCCTACAGAGGATATACCCCCCTCCAACCAAGCCGGAAGAGGCCCACAGAAGGGCCCCCAGACCTACCAACCTCAGGATCACCCCCTTGTCACCATCAACCCGTTTGACTTCCGGGCCTGCAACTCTGTCTGCCCCCTGCACTTCATCAGGGATCAGGCCAAGAACAAAACTCTCCCACCCCGAGTTTTGGCCGCAGAAGAGGAGTCCCGCGAGATAGAAGAAGAAAATCAAGAGGAGGAATACGCCCCTGAAGACATAGCTCCAATTTATACCACCGAAGAAGAGGAAGAAAGCCTGGAGGAGGAAGTATACCCCTTGCAGGGTTTTTAACACCTCCCCCGCCCGTTATGGCTTCGGCGGGGGAGTCTGTCATGACCAAACCACCCCCTATCTAGTATCTACCACCTGGCAAAGATTCAAGGCATTCCAGTTGGCTACTAATAGACACCGGTGCAGCCATATCCTGCCTGTTTAACTCTTTTTTTATCAGAGACACCACCGGAAACTGGGATCATTGAATGCCGCCACCACCAACATGATCAGAGCCGAGGACACACTCCTAACAAATATCATTCCTAGTAGTCCTGTTGTACTGTATGTAGGGTGACACTAGGTTTAGGATAAGTTATTTTTGTTTTGACAATTTTAGTGAAAGTAAGATGAGGTTTTTCGATTTTCTGATCCCCCTTCTTCATATTTAGCCCTATTAGTTTTGAAATGTATAACCTTTTAGGACATTTCTTTGTCAATATTTAAACCTTTTGTACCATTTAGGTATTGGTATTTTCCTTGTGAACATAAGCGAGCCTGTAATTTAGGAGGAACCTAAAAATGTACAAATTTATCTCAAAGGGTGGGTCTTGGGTGTGTTATTAAGCCTGATGGAGGTCGAGGCAGGAAGCTACCCCCCCCCCCCCCCCCCTTTAAGATGAGTGGCGAATAGTATCACGGTAAGTATCGAACACAATATCATTGGGTTCATATTAATTCAATGTAACTAATATTAGACGATTTTAGTTAAATTAAGAAGATGGTCTGGGTAAGAAAGGATAATAAAGGGAAGAAATGGCTGGATGAGAGAGGAAGGCGGAGGTGATGAAAGGAAAAGAAGGAAGTTGATGGGAGGAAGGGGAGGAGGAAGACATAGAGGAAGGGGGAACATAACAGTAAATAGAATAAAGGGGGAAGAAAGTTGAAACATGGAGAGGGGAAGTGAGGGTGGTTGTGATGGATGGCACGAGGGGTTAGAACAGCCCCCTTGACTCCCCTCAACCAGTTTATTGCCCACCCAGACTAACTGACTCACATAACTCGGTAACCCTATGTATTACACATAATCCACCACTGACAGCTAACAACACTGACTCGGATGTAAAGTTAGAGAGAGAGAGGGGGGGGGGGGGGGGGGGGGGGGGGGGGGGGGGGGCTGTACCGCAGCGCTCAAATCCGTTGTATTGCCCTTTGGGGAGTCAGTGTTGGGTACTTTAGATGAGATACCCAGCTTGGTACACAGGGGCTATTATATTTATTATCCAGACTGCCACAACTAACTTTGTATTTACTGCTAGGTGTTTTGGGTTCTTTTTAGATTTGTGAGTCGAACGCGCTACCATTGTGCCACAGGTCACCCACGGTTGATGATCGGTTATATATTAAATCACTACACCAGTTAACTCAACTCCTTGTCAAAATGTGGTTAGATTTGATTAGATAACGTTTGGTTGGTTTATGGAACATTAGGTTAGGCTAGATTAGATTACACTAACTTAGGCTTACCTTCCCCCCAGATCTGCAAGGAAACTTACTTAATTTATTGCCTCGGGGTGCTTTCTTTGAAAACTTTGCAACAAAGAAGTCTGAGATAGCCTAGGGACTGCCCCGTAGATCTGTTCTAGTGAGGTTTATGTGTGTACCCGAGACAGTGACAACGGTATTCTGTGTCTCCCAAGGTGGCATTTAGGCTTTGGGGATAGGTTTATGTTATGCCCACATTAGTTTAGACCGGGATATTGATCCGAGCACAATCTGGTTAATGTTACTGTGAATGTTCTTGCTAGGGTGATCTATTTATGGTTTACATTTGAGGAAGGTGATTTAGGGGAGAATTGTATGGGCTATTTTTAAGTGTCTCTCTTGTAATGATGGTGTGGGTGTGTTATGTAATGTCAGTAATGGCTGGGGAATGTTGTTGAACTGTTGAGAGTGTCTGCCATGTAATAATGGTGCGGATGTGTTATGTAATGTTAGTAATGGCTGGCGAATGGTGTTGACATGTTGAGAGTAATGCATGATAGTGATGCTCTATGGAGTCTATTGGGAAAAGGTTGAGTTTCAGTATGGTGGCATGGATGTGATGGGTCAAGAGTCCTGGTTTTCCTTGCTCTCACAAAAAACCTTCTTCTCCTATTAACTTCTCTACACCAAGCACTTAATTTGGCTTGTTCAATCTTCCAACTTTGGAGGAGACACTTACCCAGGTACCAAAAACCTATTCTTAAAAATAGTTCATTATAGGTAGGCCACAAATTTAGAACACTAACCTCTGTAACTAACCTAGCTATCTATCTATTGCTGGACGCCGTGATCTCCGAAGGGGTGGCCACGAACGAAACACCCCCATGCACCTCTGTTCCCAGTCAGTCGACGTCCCTCCTCCCATCCAGCACCACCTTCATTCATATACTTCTTCACTCCATCCTTCCACCTCTCTGTCAGTTTACATCTCCCTCTCTGGCCTTCCACCTCGCTCTCGTACATCCTCTTAGTCTTTCTTCCTTCCCATACGTCCCACATGGCCGAATCATCTCAAGGTGTTCTTTTTCACACTTTCCAGCACATATACAGTACATCCACACCACACCTCTCTCTTACTTCCTCATTCGTCTGTCTATCCCTCCATGTAAATCTGCACACACTTCTCAAGTAACTAATTTCCACCCCTCTCACTCTTGGTCTGAGTCTCTCCCCCAACGTCCATGTTTCACTTCCATAGGTCAATGTCGGGATAACCACACTGTCATGCAAGGACATCTTTACTTCCATGCTGACCACCCTATTTCTTGTTACTGCTTTCAGTGTTCCTACAACCCTCTTCCCCTGTTGTTGTTCCCTAGGCTGCCTGGCCGAACAGCCCCGAGTCCTTAAGGAAGGCCATGGCCATGGTCGGGCTTTCCCACAGAGCTCTCAAATAGTGTAAATTGTGTTGTTGGCGTAAGTAGTTGTGTGAAATGCAGTCTTCTATGATGTGTTTTATGGTATGGGGTGCTGTGTTACAACCCAGGCAGGCGTCGACGACGGAGTCATCCAGTCTCTTCTGATAGCTCAGAAGAGCTGGATGGTGTCCGCATCTCAGCCTGGCCAGGTGGACTCTGTCCTCGCGAGGAAGGGAGGATTCAGAAGGATGGATTTCGGGAGGTCGTGCTTGCAGCTGCGTGTTGTCTATGAGTGAGTGGATGGAACGGCGAGTGATATGAGTATGGATGTGCTTCCGGAAGTTGGTTTGGGGTGGGCAGGGAGGGAGAGAAGACAGTATTTGTGTGTGATAGCGTGTGCTGGGTGTTGTTTTGATATTTCTTGGTGTCTGTGGGTGTGTTGCCATGTAGTGTAGTGGGTGGTGTTGATTCGTGGAGGCTGCTGCCAGGAATTGAGTGCCTCTCATGACTAGATGATCTTTGACTTTTTGGACTTTGGTTTCTTGATGTAGGTGATCTGTGGATGTAGTAGCTGTGCATCCTGTGATGATTTTAAGGGCTTTATTTTGAATAGTCTGTAAGGTCTTTTGATGTGTTTCAGCTAGGTTAAAAGCCCAGGCCGGGCTTACGTATTCCATAACTGATCTAATGTATTGTTTGTAGACTGTGGTGGTGGTTTCTTTGTTGTGTCCAAATTTCGTGTGGGCAAGTAATCTGAGGGCGTTAAGTCTGGGTGTCAGTTTCTTTTTCGTGTTTGTGGTGTGCTGTTTGAATGTCATTTGGGTGTCGTATGTTACTCCTAGGATTTTGGGTGTGTGTCTGTGTGTGTTAGGGGAGTGTTGTTTATGTTGAGTCCCAGGACGTAATCGTGCTCTCCTGTCCAGCTTGTGAGGAGGGTTGCAGTGGATTTAGCTGGGGCTAAATTGAGTCTGTTTGTAGTGCACCATTCATGTAATGTGTCGAGATAGTCTTGAAGGAGTCTTGTTGCTGTGTCTGGGTTTTGGTGCGTGCTTGTGAGTGTTATGTCGTCTGCGTAGGAGGCTATGGTTATTTGGGGTAAATTTGGTGTATTTATATCATGCATGTACAGATTGAAGAGTGCGGGCGACAGGACGGATCCTTGCGGGACTCCGTTTGGGAAATTTCTAATGCTAGATGACTGACCGGCAAAAGATACGTGTGCACATCTGCCTGCTAAGAAGTTGCCCAGCCATCTTTTTGTGTTGTTGTGCATGTTTGTGTTGTAGATTTTGTTTGTTAGGTTGTGGCGGGGGATGGCATCGAAGGCTTTACTAATGTCAAGTGTGGCAAGTACTGATCTGTGTGGTGGTCTAGCTGAGTTGATGCCGTCAAAAGCTCTTTGTGTAAGGTCTGTAAGAAGAGTGTTTGTGGAGTGCAATGGCCTGAAGCCGTGTTGTGTTGGAGAAAGGGGTAAGTCAGGTGTCATCAGTTATAGTACAAGGCGCTCTATGACTTTGGAGGGGGTGCAAAGGAGTGTGATAGGGCAGTGTGAGGAGGGTAGCGTGGGGTCTTTGTTAGGTTTGGGGAATGTGATGATGATACCATGCTTCCAGATGTCTGGTATTGTGTTGTGTGAGTAGCTGTAGTTTGATATGTTAGTGAGTGCTTGTATGCCTTGTGGTCCCAGGTGTCTGAGGTGAATGTTGCTTATGTTGTCTAGGCCACAGGCGGGTGAAAGCTTGAGATTGTTGATGATATGGTTTGTCTGGTTGTTGGTGAAGGGTGTATAGTCAGGGTCTGTGGGGAATTGTCTTTTGCGTCGGATGACACGTCGGTCGTCTTTGTGGGGTTTTAGGTGACTGACATGAGAGAAGTGATTGATGAGAGTGTTTGCTTGTTGTTTACGTGAAGGAGTAGAGTCTGTTGTTGTGATGGCAGCATGTGATTGTGTTGTGTTGCTGTTGGAAAGTGTGATGCTGTTTAGGGTTTTGTAGAGTTTTTTGGGGTTTGTTTTGTGATCGAGTGTTTGTAGGAGGTTATTACAATTTAGTGTTTGTTGTTCTTGTATTTTGTTGTTAATCTGGATGTTGAGTGCTTGAATTTGTTGATTAATGTCTTGTGTGTTGGGTGCTGGGGAGTGTTTCAGTGTGTCGCGTTGTATGATGAGGTTTTGAATTTCTGGTGAGAAGTTGGGGTTGTGTTTTTTTATGTTACCTCTTGGAATGTGTTTCTTGTCGGCGTTTTGGATAGTCGTGTTGAATGTGTGTACAGCATTGTTGATGTTAGTGATGGGTGTACTGTTTAAGGTTTCAAAGTGTTGTTCTGTCTCATTTGTGAAAGCTTCTCAGTTAGCTCTTTTATAGTTAGTGTAAGTGTGTCTGTGGCTAGCTGGGGTGAGTCTTGTTTTGGTGGTGATAATGATCGGGATATAACCTTCCCTGTGGCACCCTCTCCCGTACTTCTTTATCCATACTCCCATCTTTACTCAGCACACTGTCCAGATACTTATATGAGCTGACATTCTCCAATGCCTGACCATCCAACCTCACTTCACACTCTGTGGCTGCACCTCTTTCAAAGACCATAACTTTACTGTTCCCCGCATTTACCTTCAGATTCCGTTTTTCACACACTGTTCCAAACTTATTTACCAGACCATGCAATTCCCATTCACTATCGCTCATCAGAACTGTCTAGGTGTAGATGTGTAAATGTCCACACCTATTCCCTGGCTGACTTATGCCAAACAGTAGAAGTAGTAGCACGATTAGTCTAGTCGTTTTTTGTTTTCGTGTTTTTTAAAGGTTAGTGGTCGAGAGTTTTTGCCTCATTATAATGAATAGACTGTTCTTTCTTGCAACTAATATTCTAGCATTATTGAAGGGTTCTTTTAGAACTGATGTCGGCGACAAGACTGAATGTTAATTAATTTTATTGCCGATTTCAGATGTTCAGAAACTGCTAGACCCGAGAAGTGTACGACACTCAATGTATTCATTGCTCTGCACTTTATGATGACATTGGCTTTCGTTTGACTTGAATCATGAGAGGCTTATTTCCATTCTGATTTGGAGTAGCATGAACCTGAAATATAATACTCCATATGATCAGTCAATTTGAGGGGGGGGGCGGGGAGGAGGCTACTGTGCAATCAAATGTTATGTTGTATATAAGTTATACCATCAATTAAGCTTACCGTAATCAATTTGTATCATGACAATTCAGAGACTAGATATATTTTCAATAGATCATATATTTAACATAATTTATGTCATCATAATCACCATTTTGTTTTTTTGTTTTTTGCTTCCAAAAAAGAAACATAATATGTATTATCTATTTATATTAATTTCACTCCAACACCAAACACCTCCCAAAGAAAATACTGAAAACAAGCATGTAATCCACCGGGATTTTAACCTGGGTTTCCACATACAGATATTAAACACTGTAACCATTACACCATCAAGGTAGATACAAGAATAAATCAGACGCTTGAATAGTTGACAAAGTGCGTGTGAGAGAGGCAATTGAGCGCGTTTTAAATGTATCAGTATGTACAGTATATATTCAGGCATATACTGTACAGTAGTAATAACAAGGTTTAAATGTATCAGTATGTACAGTATATACTCAGGCATATACTGTACAGTAGTAATAACAAGGTTTAAATGTATCAGTATGTACTGTATATACTCAGGCATATACTGTACAGTAGTAATAACAAGGTTTAAATGTATCAGTATGTACAGTATATACTCAGGCATATACTGTACAGTAGTAATAACAAGGTTTAAATGTATCAGTATGTACAGTATATACTCAGGCATATACTGTACAGTAGTAATAACAAGGTTTAAATGTATCAGTATGTACAGTATATACTCAGGCATATACTGTACAGTAGTAATAACAAGGTTTAAATGTATCAGTATGTACAGTATATACTCAGGCATATACTGTACAGTAGTAATAACAAGGTTTAAATGTATCAGTATGTACAGTATATACTCAGGCATATACTGTACAGTAGTAATAACAAGGTTTAAATGTATCAGTATGTACAGTATATACTCAGGCATATACTGTACAGTAGTAATAACAAGGTTTAAATGTATCAGTATGTACAGTATAACTCAGGCATATACTGTACAGTAGTAATAACAAGGTTTAAATGTATCAGTATGTACAGTATATACTCAGGCATATACTGTACAGTAGTAATAACAAGGTTTAAATGTATCAGTATGTACAGTATATACTCAGGCATATACTGTACAGTAGTAATAACAAGGTTTAAATGTATCAGTATGTACAGTATATACTCAGGCATATACTGTACAGTAGTAATAACAAGGTTTAAATGTATCAGTATGTACAGTATATACTCAGGCATATACTGTACAGTAGTAATAACAAGGTTTGACACCAAGTGTTCCGAGTCGCCGTTTCTGTTGTCGTTTCATGTTATTTACACAATATTCAGTATGTTGTATACGTATATAATATTCATATTTATTCACCAACCCACCAATTAACTTAAAAATATACCTAATTAATGAAATCAATGAAACTAATGAATATATGTGGAACTCCAAGGACTCGAACCAAGGATGCTCACACAGAAATTCGGCGCACTAAGCTAGAGTGAAGAATTAAAATAAATACTATGCATAAAATAAATAACCATAAATTACCATAAAACTATGCATGTAAAAGTATTCTAGAAGCAGTGATATTGAAAATATCGTATCGCTGCGGGAAAACGCACAATATGTCTCTACGACTAAGTCATCAGCAACTGTTGCAGTGTAATGACATGTTTTGTTTTTTCGTAGTTTTGTCACGTAATGCTTAGGCATTATGTATCTCATGTTATTGAATTTACATCTGTGGATTATAAATTATTTTGTTTAAATTATATTTGAAATATGTGTTATTATTATATTATAATATTAAGCTATGAAGACATTGAAATGAGATGCATATAATACGCATGGTGGCAGGGGATGAAGCTAAGGGAGTTGCCGTAGGACCTTCTACACAGGAGACAACTAGAGCACCTCCAAAGAATCTCTAGTGACCGCGGTCAAACTCAAAAGAGGGCAACAAAAGAAACCTTACTGAGTAAGATTGACATGGTGCACCCATCCGTGAAATCTCTACACAATATACATACATGAAATGGAAATATAGTCCAAGGAAACATGAGCATTTGCCTGAGGTATTATTCGTCGATATACAGTATATATATATATATATATATATATATATATATATATATATATATATATATATGCAATAAGGACTGTGGCAACGGCAGTGGCTTGTTCTTGTTCCCTAGGGCAGTCTCGCTGAATATAATATGCATTCCTGCAAAGGAATACATCCAAGTTGTGTATCGGTGGATTGTGAGAAGGCTGTTGTCGGCTGGGGCTGTACTCGTGCCAAGTTAACAGGCAAATATTATTATTGTATTAATTTATTATGAAATTGCATCCGATGAGGAACAAATACTGTGAGTTGTTAGCAGTGACGAACTGGTGAAGTAGAGCACATATCTCCACTCTGGATGTATTTCTTGGTTTACGGTCTTTGGTCTATATCGATTTCAGGCCACGGTTGTTAGTGTTGATATCTGCTTTGATCCTTTACCATAATTGTCCATCATCGTTGTGGTCTAGGTATCTTACATAATATATAGTGGATCTATGAATGTAATTATGTAATGTAGTTTGTGTTCATTGCCTCGTTCGTTCGGATAGCCAATATATAAGGGTCGATTAGGACAAATAAGTTGGATTGGGATACGTGATGTTTGAATAAGTTAGGAATGGAGAGATTGTGTTGATTTTGGTTAGGTTTAGCTATAATTGGTAAAGTTATAAATTAAGCAAAGCTTTTCACACAAACCTAAGATTCTGGTTTCAAATTATAGTGGTGGAAACATTTGTGTATTGACACAGGTGTATTTAAGCAATTAAACTCCTATATATTCTCTCTAATGAGAACCAATGTACAGTATTAGCTCTTGCTTAAACGGATTATTGAAACATGTTCCAGTCAGGGGGTAACGTAGTTGTTAAATAAAGGATATTATTAGTAACGTGATATAGATAATTGCTCGGAAATAGTGGACATGATAAATACTGTATGTATAACAATATACACAACACTGTTGATTAATTCAATTGAAATAGTTATATTATCTCTACATTAAAAAATCACTATATAATGCAATATAATAAACACTTTAATAAAACGTCAACAAAATATTAGTATTATGCTAGCAACCGAAAGCCGGTTATATTTGTATAGAACCTCTATGAAAAACAACACCAATAATAACAATTAAATAATAATAATAATAATAATAATAGTAATAATAATCACTTTCTCCCCAAGTTGTCAATGACAGATTAAGTTCAAGTATTATTTTCTCTTCAATATCGCATATTTAGATTATTTTGTGATACATTTCAATAAGCAGTCTGAAGGGGCTGTACTGAGGGTCTGTACATGATTGCAAGGGTGATTGTATTGTGGAAGTTATTTTTTAGCTGTACGTAATATTCTCTACATTTGCAATGTTTTCATTTGTTAGTAGTACTGGACTACAAGACGATCTTATATAGAACAAGACTCCATCGCCTAGTCTACAGTATTTGGTCTTTCGCAGCTACAAATATTTTATCCGAATATAGCATATTCTGCCAGATAATCCTTAATATCAGTATTTATCCAAGATTCACAGATGCCCATAATATCATAGTTGTTAATGTGGCTAAGTTATTTTAATTCAGCAAATATATTTCGGATCCTACTAACATTTATATAAGTATTTTCATGTCGCTATTTGGACATCTTTATTACTTGCATCGGTTTTTGTGACAGTGGTTCTTACACAATTAATATTTGCCTTAGTGGTTTTAGTTAGTGTTCATGCTGGCAGTAATATTTGCTGCATTGCGCTGACGCTTGTTTGTGTTGTTTCAATTGGGTGCGTTTGTCCAAAAAATAAAATGTTTTCGTTTAAAAGCCAACCGAACCATGAATATCCAACTGGGTTTATGGTGCAGACTATCACCTTCAACCATGATTGCTACCGGGAAGGAAGGAGAGAGAGAGAGAGAGAGAGAGAGAGAGAGAGAGAGAGAGAGAGAGAGAGAGAGAGAGAGAGAGAGAGAGAGAGAGGCATTAACCCGTATATAAAGCAACGAACGTCTTTGTAATTAAATGGTCAATCAAAGCTTAGGCGCTGTAACCATGCTAGTGTGTACGTCATGTCGGCAGTAAACACAAATTGGCTTAGGAGTGATAAAACACATATCCATAATTTCGCAGCCTTCAATAATTATTCAATTTTCATAGTAATGTAAAATTTGCTATTCTTGATTAAAATGTAGGGTTATACAGTGTTGTTTTTGGGTATGAACGGTGTCCTGTATATATATAAGATGGCTAATTTAATCGCCGTATTCGTGCTTTCGTGAAATATCCTAAAGAAGCAGCTGGCCTACAAACACATACTGACAACCTCATTGTGACGTTACTATTGGAAACGTATTAGTGATACAAACTCTATGTTTACAATATCATAAAAAGGTTAACACCGAAGGTTGCAAGTTTCAGTCAAAGTAAAAAAAAATGGTTTAGGTTCATATATATATATATATGAATGATCGTATTAGTAGTTTCCTTACACATGTCATTTTTAGTGTATTCTTCGTGTTATAGAGTGGGCCATTTTTGTAGCATTGACGAGTGTTCATTTATTTTGTGTTCGCTGCAACTGTAAACTATAATCTATATTGACTAGGGAATACTATGCATAATTGTGTAGTAATTACAATTATTATGTGTTATAACAATAATCCAACTGATACGTATACAATAAGTGCAATCTTATCAACGACCATAATCCTAGGAATTCCAATATTATGGATCGCACTGCATCAGCAGTGGCGAGGGCATATATCACAACACGCAACACCATTCTCAGAAACACCGACATTAAGTATAATGTAGGACTGTGTGTCCGTGTGTTGGGAAGAGAGAGAGAGGGGGGGGGGGGGTAGAAAGGGAGAGAGGAAGGAAACAAGAACGGAAGGGAAAGATAAAGGAAGGTAATACACAACAAACAAAAATTTATTGGAAAAAGAGAGAGAAGGATGCAGAGAGGGTGGGCTGGAGGAAGGAAGGGAAAGAGGAAAGGATAGCTCAATAGAGTGAAGGGAAGAATGAGGGAAGGGAGGGAGGAAGGAATAATATGAGAGTGGTAACGAGATTGGGGAAGAAAAAAACAAGCAATGGGAATAACAAGATATCATATCCTACCGAAACAGATTGATTAAATTCTGGGTAGGCAGTAACTACATACAGAGGACTCCATATAGTTAGTGGGAGATAAATTCGCCTAAGATGAGAATGGTTGTGTTTTTTTTTTTTTTTTTTTTTTTTTAAATGTCCAGAGTGTGGCTGGAAAAGCTGCCAAAATCTGACAGTTCTACGTAGAATTGCAAGATTCCTAGGATGCTTTGGTGCGGTCCCATCTTTAATATGCTCCTTTATCTTGTCAGGGCTTTTTCGCTTTCCCACTTACGTCATCTAAATAAGGTTGAAGTACAAAGGAGTACAAAGGAAATCAAGCAACAACAGATCTAGTGACCCTTCTAGGTTGCTTGTCCTCCAAAACACTGAGGATCAAGTGTCCAAACAGTGGTTTAGAGTGGGTAAGGGAACATTGGAAAGGGAATTACTGCCCTGGAACTAATATCCGTGGCAGGATTAGGAAGTTAGTAGGGAACAGATTGGTTAGTAACTGAGGGGGGGATAAAATAAAGTTATTCATTTACAAACGCAGTCAGTCGCGGGTTTGATGCGAGATATTTGTCTAGGCGGAGTTTAAATGAATCAACGGTGATGCAGTCTATAACATTGTTTCGGGGAAGCCCATTCCACAAGTTGACAACTCGATTGAAGAAGAAATTCTTAGATTCGTGTGAGTTAAAAGATTTACCAATAAATTTGCAACCGTTTCCCCGCGTGTAATTAGATTGGTCGATAGTGAAGTACTTACTACAGTTCATATTGTCGATGCCTTTGATGATTTTGAACACTTGAATTAAGTCACCTCTTAATCTGCACTGGGTTAAAGGAAATAGATTTAATTCTCTAAGACGCTCTTCATATGGTTTGTTCTTTAGGCTAGGTATCATTTTGGTAACTCTACGTTGAACTCGTTCTAGCTTGTTTATATCTTTTTGGTAATAAGGGCACCAGGATTGAACGCAGTATTCCAGAAGAGGGCGGACTAAGGAATTGTAAAGGGTTAGGATAACTTCTTTGGATTTATGCTCAAATGACCTGCCTATAAAGCCAATTATTTTGTTTGCCTTCTTAACAACTTCTGAACATTGTTGACTCGGTTTTAGGTTACTCGATATTGTTACTCCCAGATCGGTTTCACTGTTTACATTCTTAAGCTGAGTGCCATTCATCGAATAGTTTGCTTTCTCGTTTAGGTATCCGATATGTAGTACTTTACATTTATCCGAATTGAAACTCATTTGCCAAATTTGGGCCCAACATGAAAATTTATCTAGATTGTGTTGCATATCGTCAACTTGTTCTTTTGAGAGTACGCTATTTGCAATTTTTGTATCGTCAGCACATTTTGAGATTGTACAGGTGAGACCCTCATCAATGTCGTTGATGTAAATTAGAAAGATAATTGGTCCTAATACCGATCCCTGGGGTACCCCGCTACTTACATTGGTCCATTTAGATGCCTTACCATCTATGACTACTCTTTGCTTTCTGTCGCTGAGCCAATTTTCTATCCATTTCAACACACCGTCTTGCATTCCATGCGCTTTTAGTTTTAGCAGTAAACGTTTGTGGGGAACTTTGTCAAAGGCCTTTTGAAAATCAAGGTATATAATATCTACAGCTTTACTCTCATCGTAGAGGTTGAGGATATCGTGGAAGAAGTCTAAGAGGTTTGTTAAACAGGAACGTTTTTTACGAAAGCCGTGTTGAGTATCTTTAAGTATGTTATTTTCCTCTAAGTGATTTACGAGTCTGTCTCGTATGACCGTTTCTAGCATTTTACATACAACTGAGGTTAAGCTAATTGGACGATAGTTACTGGGTAGGGATTTGCTGCCTTTTTTGAATATCGGTGTTACGTTGGCTAGCTTCCACTGATCAGGCATAGTTACAGACTGCAAGGATTTATTGAATAGTAATGTCAGTGGTTTGGAGAGCTCATCCTTAGCTTCCTTTAGAACTCTAGGCGAGATTGTATCCGGTCCAGGCGTTTTATTTACCTTGAGTTTATCTAAACAATTCAATACTTCTCTCTCTGTAACGGTGATATTGCTTAGAACATCTGAATTATCAATCTGAATTGGCGATGGTATAGCGATATCACTGAGGTCTTCTGTTGTAAAAACTGATGCAAAGAAGGTATTGAGGGCATTACTCATTTGTACTTCGTCTTTGGTGTATTCTCCATTTTCATCGACTAACGGTCCAACAGTTGAAGTAACTACTTTTTTCTTTCTGATATAACTATAGAATTCTTTCGGGTTTGTTTTACTTTGATTCGCAATATGTAACTCTAAGGTCTTTTTACTTTGCTTAATTAACTTTTTGGCTTTGCGTCGTAGCTCTACAAATTTCACTCGTTCTTCGTCATTTTGTGAGGATTTTAATCTATCATTAGCAAATTTTTTAGAAAGCAGGCAGTTTGAAATATCTTTATTCCACCATTTGGGCTTATTGTTATGGCCTGTACGCCGTATTTTCGATGGTATGCAGTCTTGCACTGCTTTTAGGTAAGTGGTTTCGAATAACTTCCAAGATGTATTTATGTCGTTATTGTTAATTAAAAAGCTCCAGTCAGTTTCTTTAAACATAGCTCTAAGTTTATGGAAGTTTGCTTTCTTGAAATTAGGGACATTTTCGATGCTACTATTTGGTTCGTTACTAGTAAACTTTAAAGTGAAAGTTATCGTACGATGGTCGCTGTTACTGAATTCATCACCAACATTCAAATTCTCTATTAATTCTTCTTTTGTTGCAAGTACAATGTCAAGAACGTTATTACCACGGGTCGGCGTTCGAACAAATTGATAAAGCGAACTCTCTTGCAAGTTCGTATATAAGTCATGTCCGGAGTGTGAAGTAATAGTATCGCCCCACTTGGTCACAGTTAAATTAAAGTCGCCAAAAATTACGGTATCTTGTGAGTTACTTACATCTGCAATTTGTTCGTAAATTTCTCGGTCAGTTTGCACTGATTGAGCTGGAGGTCTGTATATTCTATCTATCTATCTATCTATTGCCTGACGCCGTGATCCCCGAAGGGGTGGCCACGAACGAACCGGCCCCATGCACCTCTGTCCCCAGTCAGTCGACGCCCCTCCCCCCAACCAGCACCGCGTTCGTTCATGTAGTTCCTCACTCCATCCTTCCACCTCATATTCGGTCTACCTCTCCCCTTCTGTCCCTCCACCTCGCTCTCGTACACCCTCTTAGTCATTCTCCAGCTTTCCATACGTTCCATATGGCCGAACCATCTCAAGTTGTTCCTTTTCACACTTTCCAGCACATCTACCTCCACACCACACCTCCTTCTTACTTCCTCATTAGTCTGTCTATCCCTCCATGTAACTCCGCACGCACTCCTTAAGTAATTCATTTCCACTGCTCTCACTCTTGGTCTGAGTCTCTCAACCAACGTCCATGCTTCGCTTCCGTAAGTCAGTGTCGGGATTACCACACTGTCATGCAAGGACTTCTTCACTTCCATACTGACCACCCTATTTCTTGTTACTGCTTTTAGCGTTCCTACAACCCTCTTCCCCTGTTGTACCCTCTCCCGCACCTCTTCATCCATAGTCCCATCTTTACTCAACACTGCCCAGATACTTAAAAGAGTTGACGATCTCCATAGCCTGACCGTTCAGCTTCACCTCACACTCTGTGACTTCAACCATTTCGAAGACCATAACCTTGCTCTTCCCCGTATTTACCTTCAAATTCCGTTTTTCGCACACTGTTCCAAACTCATTTACCAGACCCTGTAACTCCCATTCATTATCACTCATCAGAACTGTATCATCCGCAAACAGCAGTATAGGTAGCTTCCACTCAATTCCCTCCCTTTTCAGCGATACACCAACATCCACTGCTCTTGATAGTATTTCTTTCATAACTCCATCCATATATACAGTAAACAACCACGGGGACATCACACACCCCTGTTTCAAACCAACATTCAGGTCAAAGAACTCGCTCTGCTCACTCTCCACACGTACTGCCGCCTTTGCACCCTCATACATGCTCTTCACTGCTTTCAGCAACTTGCCCTCTACTCCGTATATTCTAAGTACTTTCCACAAACCTTCTCTATCCACTCTGTCATCACTCTGTCTGTATATTAATGCAAGTATTATTTTTGTACCTTTATTATTCTTTATTAGCACAAAAGATGCGTCGACGTTCACAATTTGAGGTTTTGACATGAGGATAGGGTTAAGACTTTCTTTGATATAAAGTAAAACGCCACCTCCATTTCGATTTATTCGGCTTTTCTCAAACATTACATAACCAGGAAGTGCATACTCTGCTAGAAAGTCTCTATCTTCTGTATTGAGCCAAGATTCTGTTATGCCAATCACATCATAATTTTCTGTAAACACTAGCTCCTCTAAATCTGAAAATGTATTGCGTATGCTACGAGCGTTTGCATAGAAAACCTTTATATTTGTTATTTTAGAACTCACGGAACGCTCTTTAATAATGTTTTTGGTTCTTGTTGGATCTACATTTATGTTCATGGCTGTCCTCGGTCCTCGCTGTCTTCGGTCCTTATCGCTGGTGGTCCTCGGTTGCCTCTGTTTTTTTCTTGGCGTTGGATGATTTATGTCACTGCTGCTTCTTCTCGGATGGCGTTTTTTGATCCATGGCTGCGGACTGCTTCATATAGGAGACGACCCATGCGTGCTGAACCCACAGGGTTTAGATGAGTGCCATCCTTGCGGAACAGAGTAGGCTGGTTGTAGAAGTTGTCCCAGAGGTTGATAAATTCAACTTCTTCCCTCAGACACAAATATTTTAGTCGGCTATAACCGAAAACAAAAATTATGAAATACCGGTACGCAGAAATAGGCCACCAGCGGTGATAGCCTAGACTAACCGAAAACAAAAATAACCGAAAACAAAAATGATGAAATACCGATACGCAGAAATAGGCCACCAGCGGTGATAGCCTAACTGAAAATTTAAAAATTGAAGTACCGTACGCAGAAATAGGCCACCAGGGATGATAGCCTAGACTAACCGAAAACAAAAATAACCAAAAACAAAAAAGTACGAAATATGCAGAAGTAGGCTACCAGGGGTGATAACCTACCTAAAAAAGCAAAACAAATATATATATATATATAATAGAATATGTAACTAAATATACAATTCATCAAATAGAGATTATATAAGAATAAAGTGTAACTGCACACAAGGGGTTAATATACTGTATCAACAGATGGCGCTGGTGTCACTGTAGGTTAGTCAAGCAGGATTATATTTAGATAAACAAAGTTATCAGTCAAAGGTTACTACAAGATCATGCAAGCAACAACTAAAATTACAGATATATATAGCTACAGTAGGATACTGAATACGATAACTACTAGAGTTAATAAGAAAATACAAAGCTAGGTCGATTAGAGGTGCGCGTGTGTCGTCTGCTACAAGCTAGGATAACAAATGTAAACAACAATGTTTATCAGTCAGAAAAGCAATAAAATAACATGCACGACAACTACAGAACTATGTGGAGGTTAAACAAGCACTTAACTACTGTTCATGCAATGAATAAAGGGAATTGGGATATGAAGAACGAACGGACAGCCTGATTGCTACTCTTGGAGCAGAACAAAATAATCAGCAGCCCCCCAAAACACTCCAACACAGAAGAGATGTAGCAACACTAGCTGGGTTATCTAAAACCAATGTGGAGAGGATACCACATCTACAAACTTTACGGGCCGAAACAAAATGAGAAAGTCGGGATTACAAGAAGCTCCCTCATCAACTTCTTCCCTCTGGGTGTCCCATTTTCTCTGACTGTTCTCCACCAACGAAGTTGCATTCCTCGACCCACGAGTTTGCCCAGGTTCATTCTGCCAGTACTATACCTTTAACTCAAGATACGAAAGTTCTGGTTCACCACTGGTAGCTGGCTACAGATTGACTGTAAATGGATGATGGAGCAAGTGGCAAAGAATATAAACATAAAATTATCCTCTAAAAACATGTTATTATAGGTAGGATTTGTATAATGAGGCTAGACTTTTAAGATGGGAAGGGGTCAAATCATAACTTTAGTTCTAATGTAGTAATGTCAGGACTGTGCACATCCCAGCACATGCCCACGATACCTCTTCACTCATATAGTCACTTGGTTAGTGTAAATTTTGTTTGTAAAGTTTGTGTGCGTCTTGGGGGGGGGGGGGTAAATACAAACTCCATCTTGTCATTACCATAACACAGGAAGGGAAGCCGGTATGGAATGTTATCTTCCTCTTGACATATTCGTTTAGTTCCAGGTGAATTTCTACCTGAAATACTGTATGTCACCTCAGTGTTTTTGTTTCCAGGAGTAACTTTATTGTAACTTATCAATATTTTCATGATGACTTTTCAATGTGATAATGTATTCGATATTTTAGGTATACGTAGCTGTGTTGACGGTTCGTTATATAAGGAACTTAAGTAATGTCCAGGTACGGGACAATGCAATGATTGATTTGTATATATATTTGTTTGACAATTGATGATCATATGTACAGTATAAAAATATGACCTAATATAACTTACTGCTAATATTATGTTTTTCCTTGCATATAATATCCTCTGGCAATACGACTCTCAATTCAATTATTTTGGTGGCTTTTTACTCCATCATTACGAAACATTATTCAAAGTTTAAAATACAAATCCCTGGAAGATAGAGTATGAACAACTTGCTTAACCCCATCCGTCATATATGACGCGAACGCGTGTTATGGCGGTTTCGCCCAAAAGTATCATATGAACTAAGTGAAATAGCTCAATAATAAGTTTATGACGCGAATTGCGTCATATTGAGTTCGGTAAGTTAGATCATAATCTGTCGGTTGGTGGCAACCCCAAATTCCTCCGACTTCTAACGGTCCCTCAGTGTGAGAAAGAGTGTTGTGGGGGAAATACCGGGCGCTCGGGCAACCCCTAACTATTGTAAGTTAATATGTCTGGGAGAGTTAAGTAATTGTGGAGCTACCATGTCAGCGAGTTGCAGCCTTTTTATGAAACAACTGCTTTAACCTTTAAACGGCGACTGTCTTCTATAGAGGTGTTTGTGGTGCAATGCGAGCGTCCTCTATCGAGCAGGCGCATAAAAAATAACTTTCAAAACACTCCAGTGGCACTCATAACAAAGCAATATGTGATAAGGTGAGGTAATTCCCCCTCCCTTACTTTTTACCACTCCTCCATATGTTTCCCCCCCTCCTCAATTATAATTTTTTTCCTTTTAATCCCCCTTTTACAGGGTAATTTTCTGCGCGAATTTCCCTCACACGGTCTCTGTAACACGGGCGAGGTAGCTAGAGATCCTTACAACAGAGAGACTTCTATAGCATGCCCTCAGTGTCGCACTGGAGGTCGGATATTGTGGATGTTCGCCGCCCGGGCTCTCGCCTCATGATACGACCGGGCGGCAATATTAAGTCTTTTTCACTCCCTAAATGCGATTCCTACATCTTTTATTGCTCTATATGAAGACCTTTTTGATGGCAGAATGTTGCTATCAAATCGGGCCAACAAGAAAATATCAAGATCTGAAGAGATTCTTGAATTTATTGTTCAGTATGGAGACGAGAGTGCATTCCCCAATTTTTGCATTGCTATTCAGATAATGCTAACCATCGATATTTTCATTGCCAGCTGTGAGAGATCATTCAGCAAGTTAAAACTAATACTTTCGTATTAAAGAGTCTCCATGAGTCAAGGCAGACTTTGTGACCTTGCTCTGCTGAGAGTAAAAAGAGAAGAAACAAAAATTTGACTTTGAGCAAACCATAGACCAATTTGCATCAGTAAAAGCAAGGAAGGTGCAGTTGTAATTTTCATGTACAGTAGATGATGTAGTGCAATCATTTGTTAGTTGAATGATTAACGAGCTTGACTTATTCTTTTATCCTGATATTATGGAATATAGTAATCTAAAAGATAGGTGTCAGATTTGTTAACAGGGGCTTAATATAAATATATTGTAAGTTACAATCCCAACTCAAAATAGGCATAATTAACCTAACAAAACATAATTAACCTAAACTAACACATGTGTATGATATATATATATATATATATATATATATATATATATATATATATATATATAATATATATATATATATATATATATATATATATATAAATATATATATATATATATATATAATATATATATATATATATTGTTATGACGTGATATAATATTTATATCTCGTTATCAAGTCTGCACTAAAATCCAGGTATGGACTTATAGACTGTAAATATCCTCAACAGGAACACATCTAACACGTTCTTAATCAAAGAAATAGGTATTCAATCAGGTGCTACAAAACTCAATAAAAACACGCAGGTAATTTTACACATATAATTTATTCAATTGGCAAAAGGGTTGATGTATTTATTGTTTCTGATCATATACTCCTGAACTCTCAATATGTTGCACAAATTATTTCTATGTTGAGATCACAGATGTATTAAGCACAATAAAGACTGAGAGTTACCTTCACTATTATAAAGAACAGGAAGTAACACAAGGAATACATAAAAATTCAGTCTTGAATCAGGAACACAAAATATTACCTATTGTGGTAATATATATAGTAATAGGAAATATACACTTAATTATAAAGAACATGTAACATATAGATTATAGAGTCAACCGTTGATAATAATATATATGTGAGTCGAGTGTCTAACGTATTTTTATTCTTTTAGAACACAGATATTTGCCGAATAAGAGAGGATCAGGGGAATTGAGATCGCAAACAAGTGCAGAAGCGGTTGGTTCGAGAAACGCTCACTGGGGGTGGGAGGCGCTCTTAGGCAGGTAGATCAGCCCGGGATAATGACTAGGTCAACAGCTCAGGTTATTCGAGTTACTGCGGTCCTGGGCATTTTATTTATTATTAATGCGACTATGCACTTAATATTTGAAAGAGGAAGTTGAAATTACGGGGAATGAGGTGCGCAATTAATTTTACAACTCCCTTATAATTAACTTACTTTGACAAAATATGATCTGATCGTATGTCTCTTCAATCAATATATGAGATAATATTAAATCGAATCGAGGAATTCAGATGTAATATTTACTCTATGATTATAAATAAATCAAGGATCAATATCTCTTAAGTAAAAATGGATAAATAGTACAGTCAACAGAACTAGCGTACAGTAGTTAGAAAATACTGAATAACGCTTTTTATAAAATCAGCATATATGAATAATTAATTACACTATTAATTATAGGTAAAATGGCGTACACGACAAGGTTGTACTAAGTGAAATACCCGAAAAGGTATAATAAGATATCTGAAAGAGTTGTCAGAGTCTTGTAAAAAATTCACACAAAAGCGGTGTATTCGGATTGATGAATAATTAGGTAATCGATCTATGCAAGACTAAAATTCCTAGACGATAAGAATCAAAATGATCTACATCAATAATCAAGTGAACAGAAATACAGTTCATACAATAAGGGGAATAACGCTTAAACAAACGAGCGTGGATTTAGGATCTCGGGAAGAAAGTATATATGATAATTGATAACAATTCTTCACAACGAGGGGGGACTGAGATAAACAAAATATGAAATTGAGCGTAGGTTCTAGGTCACAGGTTCTTATTTAAAGAAGGGAATAATTACACGTTCTACACTTCGACTTCAACTTGTAACATACATAATAGAATTAGACATATATAAGGAAAGTCTGTGAGTATTGAGCCAAGTGCGTTTTATGAACACAAGTATGTAACGTATGTGTAGTACGTTATAGGAGGTAATTATCAAAGTTGAACACTTAGGCCTTAGGCACAGATCTATATGACAGTTACTACAAATTCTGAGGGATTAACACATACGCAAGGAACAGGGATCTTGGACACAGATCTCTAGATAATCAAGCACTGTAATATTCACATACTTTAACCTTACCTTCACATCAATAATCACAACGTAAGATACTCAGAAACACTTAGAGTAATTAAGGAGGGTAGAGGGCTGAGAGAAAGTCTGGCCGACGTTGAACGTAGGTCCACAGGGCAGCACTTCAGGAAGACGTAGGTCCACAGGGCAGCACTTCAGGATGAACTGGTCCTCACAATCAGGACTTCAGGATCCGGACTTTAGGAGGCACACAGCAGGTTCGGCGAGCTCTCAGGGCAGGGGGGAAGGCAAGACAATGTTTCCACTGCTGTCATATATCCCGTTCTTATTCAGAGTTAAGGATATTACCCCAGTGGCTGTTTGCATACTTTTCCTATATTTCGTTGAGACTATGTTTGACTTAATTCTTGTCTCTTGCTTATAGGATTTCAAGGTAAAAGGGATATTGTAATACGTTGTGATCAAGTTGTGATGATTAATTCTTAACTAATACATACATGGGAATGATTATTAGGTACATACATATAATGGCTATTTTATTGAACACTTAGGGGTTCGTGGCCTAGTATGCATGCGAAAATGATTACTGATTACTTCATAATTGGAGCTCTTTGGTCAATGTGGTAATAATTTGCCTAGGCTGTCTTCTATTATTAGGTTAGATGGTTCTCCAGGCCGATCATAATTTATAGGCCTCCCTGATTCAGGTAGCATTCAGGCCTTTGGTGTTTCATTTGCATAAACATTTCTTTGTTATACTGCAAGCCTGGGGTTTGAACAAATGGGGGCTGGTGATTGGTGGGTGTGTTTTGAAACCTCGGCCCTGATAGGACATCCGGATTTCCCTTTAACTGGGGTGACTGTCCTAGGTATTCTGTGTCCCATAGAATCTGGGAAGCTCCCGAGGTCATGAGGTGCTCAGGTAAACTTGGCTTCCTTCGCTCCCTCCTTATTTTGATGCTTGCGATCTTATATGCATTTGGAGCCCGTTCATGCCAACCCCGTCATTTCATATATATATATATATATATATATATATATATATATATATATATATACCTATTGCCTGACGCAGTGATATCCGAAGGGGTGTCCCCGAACGAAACGCCCAATGCACCTCTGTCCCCAGTCAGTTGACGCCCCTCTTCCAAGCAGTACCGCCTTCATCCATATACTTCTTCACTCCATCCTTCCACTTTTGCGTTTTTTTTTTTTTTTTTCAAGTGTCGTGAGCCTAGGGCCGACTTGAGAAATTCGCTAAAAAAAAAACTACGAAATTTACATTTTCAAAATGTTACCATAGATTGATGAGGCATCTATTTGGGTTTGTTATATTTATTTATGGCTATATACTTATATTTGCGTGTGTGTGTGTTGAGTTTTGCAGGGCGATTGACCGATTGTGGAAAGATGTTTTGAATAGCCTATACCCTCTAAATAACATAGGCCCTTCTTAAATTACATAATATCTAACTTTATCCTACATGATGCTACATCAGAGTTAAGCGGGCATCATGGTGCTGAAGGGGTTAAGCTTATTGATGTTGTTCTACTGCCTATGCCTATCTAAGTTTTCTAACTCAATAACGAATTATTCTATTCGACAGAAGTGTCGTTACATAGCTCATGAGTCATGAATTATGAGTAAAAAGTCATAATCATAAATACTCAATCATAATTACTATATATATTATATCATTTACTATCTAGTAATATCTTATCGTTCTTATGATATTGCATACTGACACTGTTGTACATAACTCACGAGAGAAACAATATATTTTAATTTTAGCTAATAGCTAATATATTGAATTACATTGTGATTAATACATTTTGATTTAGAGTGTCCGTAAATATTGTGGTACAGTAGTAATACTGAACAGTCTTGTATTAATGTATGCAAATATTGTGGTACAGTAATAATACTGAACAGTCTTGTATTAATGTATGCAAATAAATTTGATTGTAAGCTAATGCTTAGGCCTATTTAATTTGTTCATATCATTATTTATGTACAGTCGGTCAAAGATCCAGCTGACCCACCCTCGCTCTGGGGCTCGCAGTATTATCTGGCAATACTTGGTGTAGTAAGGAGGCGTGTTTTACAGAAATTGTGATTGGTTGATCTAATTTTGGCTATATCAGTATTATAACATATATTTAACAAAACAATTGAAACATATATGCAATACAAATGCATACATTGCTATAGGCTATAATATAATGAAATGGATCCAAATGTTCGTAGATGCTCTTAAATAAATTGACACTATAATGGCAGGTGGTATCTTTGAATAGTGGCGAACGATTTTGCGTGTGCGTTTGTGTAGGAGAGGGGGGGGGGGGGGGGAAGAAGGGGAAGGGGAGAGGGTTGTGGGAGAGGTAAAACACTAACGTGGGTATTTGTTGTTCTACTAACTGCCTATAGTATTATAATGTTATTTATAACACCTTACTATAAGACAGGGAGAGACAATGTGAGGCATAACGACCGACATAAAGGAGCGTGGAGAGAGAGAGAGAGAGAGAGAGAGAGAGAGAGAGAGAGACATTATCTACACACACCACCTAATGCATGGCGATTTATGACAATTGCTGAATATAACCATCGCTTTGACGAAAATATCTGAGACAACATTAATTTACCTGAAAAATATGTGTATTAACCTACACTTAAGGTCATCTAATACCTCAATAGACATGGTGACAAATGACAATGGTATTGAACAGTCACAATTTGTGAAACTAAATACACTATTGCATAAAAACTACATTCCATTTTATATGTAGACCTAAATATACAAATTAAAAATTAACAACAGTACCATTATACAGTATTGTTGATTAATTCATATGGTGTATATTACATTTTAGATTATTATCATTACGTAGAAAGTTTTAAAATGTTTATACATACGGTAAACAATATTATTACATCAATTAAGTTAACACAAGATATGAAATATCATGATTTAGATCAATTATCTTTGTGTTAGGAAAATGTGTTGAGATTCACAGTTGATAATGAGTTTGTTAAATATTGATTAACAATGTTTTGTAAAATCAATTGCATGTATAGGTAAGACAGTCATAGGTTTATCATGATTCTAAATTACCAGTAGCCAGAAAGAGACATTGCAGATGATATCATATTTTACTGTATTTATCCAAATTATAGTTATGACACTTCTGATTATATATTAGTTGATCAAACCTTTCCCTCATGGTCACGGTACAATTAGACCAGCTGGCAACCGTGTTTGAAACTTATATATCAAATTCTTCTCTATTCATGATGATATACAGTCAATTATCCTGTATGGCTACTGTCAAACTACCCACTTTCCTCACCCCCACCCCCCACCCTTCCCTCCCTTATTGTATATTTTGAGTAGCTTAGTAGTAGAGTCATTTTCAGAGCTTCCGTGACCGTGTTTAGGATACCAAAGTTTTTCAGTGAATTTAACAAGGGCAACTGATACTAAACATAATAAGCCCCCATACACCTCACCAAAATGACGGGAAAGTTGTTATTTTAGACGTTTTTCAAAATGGCCGCCACCGTCATCTTAAATTTGTTATAAAGTTCTATTTCTTGAAGTGAATGGCCAAAAATGACAATTGTGGTGTCTATTTCCACTAATTTTGGTATCAGAAGATCAATGGCATGGCACAATTAAAAAATAATTAATAAATAATTACCAAATAATTAAGTAAATAATTAAGAAAATCAATGGGATGGCATAATTCATGATTTAGAGTCCCATTAACCTCAACATCTAAGACAAATATGATGTTGTTAAATCCACTGAGAAACTTTGGTATCCTAAATTAATAAAACATGAGACCTACTGCATTAAGATGCACTATCACTGCAGGACAAATATGATGCACAACTGTCAGAATCACTTCCGCTGTCATCATCGCTGCTCTCCATTTGTGGATGACTTGGAGTTTTTAGAAGATCCAGGAATGATGGAAGTGCAGGTTGGGTATAGCGTACTGGGAGGCATAAGCCATTTACAAGGTGCCATCCATGGCCAATTGGTGATGGATGATTCTGAAGCTGGAAATTCTTCTGCAGATATGTGAGGTAATTGGTGCGCTCTAAGTGTGGTCGTAGACTGTCAGAATCAGGTACCAGTCTGATGATCTTCTTTTTCTTGAGTACTGACCACTTTGCTGCTCTCACCTCTGCTAGGGTCTTGTGTTTGGTGTCACAATAGATGTACCGGATAACAAATTTCTGTAAGTCATTGATGATTTCCTGTGTGACTGGGATGAATGTGCCACAACTTTTAAGGAGGTTGCGAGCTTCTGATGATTTTTCTACACGGTCAACAATAGTTTTCTTGCCTATTCCATAAAAGCCGGAGTTATGGTCGCATCCGGTAAGAACATAAAGTGGGATCAAAGACTCCGCCATTGCCTCACTACACAAACACCGAGCATTTATCAGCTGAGATTTGCCGAGCCACATAGGCTGCCTGAACGTAGTTATCAGTATCTTCAGTGTCTATGACAACTGCTTCTGTATACCCTTCTGACCGCAGCTTACCATAAAGAGTGAACAGAGCTGTGTCTGCTTCTGCATGGGCGCATGTGAGATTCTGCAAAACTTCATCTGTGGTGAGATTCCTTGCTGGTTTGCCAACAACACAGTGTATGAGCTGAATAGTGGTTGTAGATGCCTTTCTTTTGAAACCAGCCTTGATAAATGCTTGAAGGCGAACTTTATTCTCTGGCTTACCAAGAAGAGCATGAAAGTCTCTATTAGAAGGAAATTTGTCCTCTGACTTCATAAACACATTGCAAATGGACTGATTTTTTTGACGGTGTTGTCGTTCACTATCTTTGATGGAGAAGTCTTGCTCGTACGAGTCATTAACCAAGATAACACATTCTGCATTCGAATGTCTATTCAGGAACTGTGTCCAGATGTTGTTCATCCGTTATCCTTGGTCTGATGGGTGGTTCACCACGCTTGACTGTTTTGTATGGTTCAATTATTTGCATCTGGCTCCCAAGTTCTTTGAGGCTATCAGAGAGGTACGAAGGCAAGGTGCTATTTGCAACTGGTCTATCATCATCTAGGGTAGGTAGATTTAACTTAGGTAGGTCTGGCCGAACAAACATGACATTTGTACAATGTGATTGGCCACTTCCAGTCAAAGTGTCACTTTTGAAGTCATCGTTGTCGACTATACATATTGCCGGTGTTCCTTCAGAAAGTTCAAAAGGACACTCAGTTGAATGCTTCAGGTCAGTAACTGCCCAGAAATCTCTAAGCAAAAGCACATCATTGTAACTGATTCCCAGGCCATCCTTATGTAATATGTCTACCATTTCTCTGCTCTTTGTCATACCATGTAGCAGTACACCGAGGTTTGTCCCAAATGCAGTACGTCTTCCAGTGATGTAGCTGGTCAAAATAGATGCAATTGATCTGACTTGGGGCTTGTCATCGACTTCAGACTTTGTGGGGTGCTTTAACCAAGTGATGAGCTTCAAGAGGAGATCATTCAGGTCTTCATATTCTTCTAGCTCATGTATGTATGGAGGCCAAGGAACAGTTTTTGTTTTGATGATCTGATCTCTGAGTTGCCCAGCTACATTCTTCACCAGCTGATCGTCACTTATACCTAGAGAGGATATTGCAGCCTCAAGATATGAACCTGCAGCTCTTGCATCATATACCAGTTTACTCACATTCTTCTGACCTCGTTCATGAAATGCTATGTCATCTCCAAATTCCTTGATCAGAATTTCCTTCACGAAACTGGACTTTGCTGTGGAATAGTAACCATAATTTGAAGTAATGCCTTTGTAATCCTTTACAAGACCTTGCAGTGTACGGATTTCATGATCTTCAAAGATAACTTGACGGACATGATGAAAGAAGATATTTTGGGCCTCTCGAAGATTAACATGTTGCAGATGCTCTGTTTTTTCATCAGGAAAAGACTCCTTCAGAGGGTTGCTGACATAATTGCGCCAACATTCACGATGATAACGAATTTCCAATCCAAACGCCGTTCGACTGTCTGGGATAGATGCAAGTAGGGTATTCAATCTTTCTCTTATAGGCTCATCTGACAGACAAACTGTATGCAACTTGAACCGGTTCCATGCGTCTACTGTGACAGCAGCAAAAGTTTGGACTTGCCAGGATTACTGGTTTTTTGTGGTCCTTTCATACACCACACACAGAGATTCTTATCATGAACCACTCCAGTACTAGAACGAAGCTTTTTAGGCACATTTCCTGGGAGTTGTTGACTTGAAGTTGATGCTTGAACTTCTTCCTGTTCAGATTTCCGTTTACGATTCTGTGCTTGCTGAATATAGCGATTACTACTGATCTGGGTGTAACATTTACTATGCATGTACAGGCCTTTAGGCCCCTTGTCCCATTCCACTGCTGCATAGGCATGCTGAAATTTATCAAGTTCCTTCCACCGAAAACACTTGCTCCTTAGATTCTCCCACTTTGTATCAGATGTCTTGTCCGTACTATCATCAGCTATATAGGGATGTTGACATAATATGCATTTTAATCCAGGTCCTGGGTCAGGCACATCACTAACTCCTCTACGTTCCATGCTTATGATTCTTCACGCCAAATTCGATGCAATAAACCTGAAAAAGAAGGAATTGATCAGTCAACATTCTTGGTTTACATTTTAAATTATATATTATATTATTTGAGTAAGTTTCAGAGGATCCGTGACCGTGTTTAGGATACCAAAGTTTCTCAGTGGATTTAACAACATCATATTTGTCTTAGATGTTGAGGTTAATGGGACTCTAAATCATGAATTATGCCATCCCATTGATTTTCTTAATTATTTTCTTATTTTCTTAATTATTTGGTAATTAGTTATTAATTATTTTTTAATTATGCCATCCCATTGGTTTTCTGACACCAACATTAGTGGGAATAGACACCAAAATTGTAATTTTTGGCCATTCACTTCAAGATATAGAACTTTATCAATTTTTTAAGATGAGGGCGGCGGCCATTTTGAAAAACATCTAAAATAACAACTTTCCCGTCATTTTGGTGAGGTGTATGGGGGCTTATTTTGTTTAGCATCAGTTGCCCTTGTTAAATTCACTGAGAAACTTTGGTATCCTAAACACGGTCACGGAAGCTCTGAAAATGACTACTATAGCCTTTGTTGCTCTCTGACACTAGGTTGAGATTAGCGTGATTCGTTAAAAACAACCCTCCACCAACACCACTTCTACTGCTATATTTCACATGTTTTATGCGTAAGGCCTACCAACATGTCTCAGGGTAAATCCTATGACCTAAACTATTCAACTTCAGTACCAATCTGGTTCTTTTTGATTAACTTCCACTAAATATCAACATTAATAATACGTATTTGCTAACTTGAAAGACAATAGACACAATAATTACAAACATATAGTAGAAATGGGATGGTATGACTGGAGAACCCTGTCCAATTTTTCGGAGAGAGAGAGAGAGAGAGAGAGAGAGTATTATGCTAATTTGTATTCAGACTATCAAATTTCAATATGATTGCATATGGCGTGGTGTGAAGAATAATTACCAGCGATTAGATGGAAGATAAATATCGTTAGGGGAGGCAGACCCTTTTGTCCCCAATTCACCCTGTATAAGATATTTTATTTCTGGTATTATACCATCTTATTACCAATAAAAATACTAAGACTCGCTGAAAAAATCAGCTCTCTATGTGCGCGAGCGCAGATTTTCATTGAAATATATGAAAAATCATCTAGTCATTGAAAAAATTTCAAATTTCACCCAATTTTTTTCTGGCGTATCCTACAAGCATCCCCTACAAGAAAATTATCTAGTTTTCCCATATTGAATAATAGAAGGGGCTGAACAAAATATATAATATATCTGTATTTTTTGGTAGCCCAAATTTCGACATGAAAAATGTTGATTCTTGGAAATTAGGGGAGATAATGCCATTATCTAATCATTTTACAGTTGCTATATAGTCCTATATGTAGTGTGTAGAAGGGGAACGAAGTAGAGCAATATATAAAAAAGTAGATGCTCCTGGAGTTGCCAATATATGATCTCTGGTTATCGCAAAACATTTAAATTCATATCTAAATGGTGAAAAGTTTTGTCAAAAATAATTAAGTTACCCCTACTATATAGGTTTTCTATTACCAAGCTCTTAGAGAAAACAAAGTTATATGGGTTACTGATGTAAAGCATCTTGCAACTTGGGTCAACAGATGACTTTCACAAGTGTTTCATATAAATCCATGATTTCGGGGCCATAGGGGGGGGGGGGGGGGGGGGGGTGGGGGGGGGGGGGGGGTGGGGGGGGGGGTGGGGGGGGGGGGGGGGGGGGGGGGGGGGGGGGGGGGGGGGGCACCTAGGGATGTCATAGGGGTGTTTATGCCCTCATATGATAGTTTATATTGCTTACAGAAGCCTTTTAGACAAACAACAACAACAACAAATACAAATTGGCTGAGGGTAAAACAAAATTTTGATTCGGGGGTGTGGTTGAACCCCCGTCCGGGGGTGTTATGGATGCAATATGTTTTTTTTGGCCCTCCTATGCTATTCTCCTATGTTGAAAGAAGCATTTTAGAAAAAGAACAACAAATTTGAAATTTTGACGTGATTTGGGGGAAAAAGGCTCTGCCTCCCCTTATAACCAAACATATTACATAGCATAGGGCCCTAACCAGCTTAGGGCTCTTCATAATTTATACAAGTGTGTCTCACTAAAGTATGTCTTGCACCGTCTATGGTTTTTGTTTTGTTCATGTAAATACTAATATCGTCATTGACTATAGGTAGACCAACAAATGGGACCGTATTTCTAGACATGTCAACGTCTTGTCTACTGCTTAATGAATAATGACAAAGTGACACTGAGTGTTATTATGTGAAGGATAACTTCATATCAGACTGATTTTTCGAGGTAATACTTTGTTTCTACAATTTTCATTCATGAAAGAAAATAATTTAACTGCACACACCCGTTCGCCGCTATGCAGGGATACCACTAGCCATTACTGGGTCACCTGTGGGGGCGCTCGGTTATGGCCATGGCCTTGCTTGGGGCCTTGGGGCTGTTCGGCCAGGCAGCTTGGGGAAAAACAACAACAACAACAACTGGGTCACCTGTGTCTGTCCCGTATATTACTATTACGGCAAATTATATTATGCAAACGTTCACATTGTTCATTATGCAGCCACCATTAAAACACAAATATATATACTTGAAACTCGAGTAAGTTGTGGCAGCCAACGGGTTTTATATGCATTGCCAACCAATCAATATAATGTGTTTAATTGTTTAAGCATATCTACAAACTTTCGGTGACATTTCATGATCATATATTGCGATGTATACATTTCCATTAGGCTATTTGTTTCCTTTGCCTTGTTTAATATGTCTTCTGACACTGATATAGGCGAAATCTGATCGACCAATCACAATCCCTGTAAAACAAAGCCTCCTTACTACACTAAGTATTGCCAGATAAAACTACGAGTCCCAGAGCGAGGGTGGGTCAGCCGGATCTTTGACAGACTGTCAAGAGGATGCACATGCACATTCATTAATCATCTGATCTGGGAATTGTATGATTCTTTTAGCCTATGTTTTGGAAAGCTGTTTCTATTCAGTAAGCTACAACTATAACCTACTGCATAGGCTATTATAGTTTTAGCTTTCTAGGGCTGTGTTTAAGGGTTTTAGAGGGAAAACATCAAACCAGTGCTAAATTCATATGATAAAAGTTAGCTGTTAACTGTTATCGTTAGCTTCAACTAATTTGTTTAGCAATTTAGCGATTTAGCGTTATCGAAGCTAACGTTTTAAGTTAGCTGATTAGCGGTTATCTCAGCTAACTTTTCGGTTAGCTGTGCCCACCACTGTTTATTATGTTGTATCTATTCACTGTTGATAGTATCAATTGCTTGCCTTTGCGATATCCTTAACACCTTACGAGCGGCCTATGCGGTTTATTTATATGTACCGCCCAGCGGGGTGTTTTTAGCCAAAATAGGGCTGTTTACGTGATCATTTTCATGCCTAAATAAGACCCAGAACGTAAAACAAGTACCTATCCCTGAAAGGGCATAAACAGAGCTTTCGAATGACACCATAACGATCCTTTTATGATGGCTAGTTTTCTTGCAATAACCGTGCAACGCGAGTGCAAAAAGCATGTAATTCGGTACTTTCCCCATATAATTCAGTATGTAGCGAGTGAGAGAGGGAGGAGGGAGCTGAGATTCGTGTCAGTAGGTTCGCCGCGGTGGTCTGGAGCAGTCATACGCTCGCTAGTCTCCTGCCACCACTTGTCTCTCTCTCTCAGCAACATTACGTGCTGAAATTGCCACTCGACCTATGTCGAGCGCCGCCACATAGTCCAGCTTTATTTAACTCGACTTATGTGGTGAGCCGCTAATTAAGGGTTAATTTATCTGTACTATAAATGATAGTTAATTGATAGCAATTGGTAGGGGTCACTTGTTCATGCTATTCTAACAGGTGTACCTAAAGCATGCGTCACACCTAGCCGATTTGAGGTCAACACAGTCCGCGACCTAAGGGTCCTGGACAGTCTTGGTCTACGTCGCCGCGCATCATGGGCCGTCGCCAACATAACAAAGAGGTCGGGATGGGTCTTCACATACCCCCTCAAAAGTTCAACATGTCGAACTTTCAAAATCAAGTCGGCGTGGAGTGAGGTCAAAAAATGGGGACGTGAAGGGGACGGGAGGCTGATGGCGTGTCACGGCGCTTGACGGCGCTTGTCGGGAAAAGGTAGGCGTCAGTGCGGCGTCACACGGCGGCACACGGCACCAGAAATGAGGTCTGCGTCAGGCGGCGTCACCATAACAACCTGCGGGGATCAGCGACGGCTTGCGGCGACCCAACGATGCCCTAACGGTCAATATATAAATAAACGACATAATTAACCCGCTGAGTGCCAGCCAATTTTGACGGTGGTTCTGCCAGTGCCAGATTTTTTTTTTTTTTTTTTTTTTTTTTTTTTGGCTAAATCTATCAAGTTGGGAGAGAAAGGAAGGATAATGGTAAAAAAAACACTCCCCTTGTCCATTTTCGTCCCCGATGGTCCGAAAGTAGCTGAAAAGACACTATAGACTACAGAGACTTTTATGGTATCAGAATGTATGGGTAGGAGGGTGGTGGGAGGGTGGTTTGGGGGATGGTGGGGGGAAGGTAGAAGCGTAATTGACTCATGTTACAAATATGAAGCCGATTTTCCTTTTTTTCCTTATCTTCGTACGGATACGCTGGAAGTGGGTGGTGGGAGGCGGTTGGGGGTGTGGTGGGGGGAAGGCAGAAGGGTAAGGGACTTGTCACACAAATATGGAACCGATTGGTGGAGTCGTTTCGCCGCCACAGATTTTCCTCTTTTTTCCTTCTGACGGGACTGACAGTCAGCGAGTGGGTGGGAGGAGGGATTTGGGATTTTTGTGGTGGGTAGCCAAAAGGGTAAAGTACCGGTACATATATACGTTCCTGGCACTGGGCGTGACAACACCCTAGGATATATATATACGTCCCTGGCACTCAGCGGGTTAAATAATTAAATAATAAATATATTATCAATAACCATCAAAATATAAGATTAGGTATATTAATTACAGAAAAAATGAAAAATAACAACATTCAATACATAATTAAATTAGTAATAATAATAAAATAACAGAATTAACTGAAATAATCAGTTAATAATCAGTGTCCATACTGAAGGGGTCGACATCCATCGGCACAGTAATGCATATTGATGCCACCCTACCTCCTGTCGACGCCGTTCGTCGGGTCGTTGTCAACACGCTATGCCGCAGATTGGCACTCGAGCGGCGGCCTAGGTCTCACCTTCAGTCCTGCATGGGCGCCGCTCTACCCCGTCAGGTCGCCGTCAGGCGGCGTGGCCATCCATACTGCGTCCCGTCCAAAACTCACCCCCCAAAATCCTTAAGCTCTCCGCCGATGGTCATCACTCCTACCACGACTAAAGGTCGTGGTCAGTCGTGGCTCAAATCGGCATGGTGTGACGCATGCTTACCCGATAGCACTATCGTTTGGGAGTGCCGTATGTATTTTGTACTATTGTTAATATCTTGTCAAGTTGCAAATTTGCTTCAATATAAAGTATTGTTAGGACTGTAATATGCTACAAATAAAATTGGAATATAATATAGAAACTGAATAAATATGTCTTGAATTTTACCTTATTATTTTATGTTAATTTCGTAATCTATACGATCTTAAATACATAATATTTATAGGCCCAGTGATTATACTACATAAGAATCTTATCTGTTAGGTAGAGTAGAAAAGCTTATTGAAGGCTGGATGGATGGGATTATTGATGATTAATTCGGTCAATGGCGTACGGACTTGATTATCGTGGCATTACTTGTGAGAGAGTGGGTGCTGGGTTATTCACATCCGAGAAAGGTGACCACGGGATTGAGCCCATACGGGATTGGGCCAACTTAGGTTAGGTTAGGTTAGGTTAGGTTTTTTGTTTTTTGTTTTTTTTTTCTATGTGATTGAGGGAGGCAAAAGGCATAACTGCCTATAGCGAGTGCCTCCCCCATAGTTGAAAGAGTGACAGGGCCAAAATCAAGGGACGTTCGATCCAAAATGCCTGGACACACGGAGTTTGAAGCAATTTAAGTCATAGGAAGAGGGAAAGACTGATTCTGGGAGAGATTTCCAGAGCTCAGCTGTTGAGTAGAAGAAAGTTTGAGAGTAATGTTTCACTCTTGGGTTGGAGAGTTGCACAGAGTAGGGGTGGGATTGAGTTGCAAGACGGGTCCCACGTGCCCTACGTAAAGGAGGTGGTATGCACTTGGATAGCTCTGAGGAACACTGATTATTATAGTAGCGATAGAATAGCAAGAGAGATGCAACATTGCGGCGGAGAGAGAGAGATTGCAGAGAGTTGGTGAGTGGACGGGAGTTAATGATACGAAAGGCCCTCCTTTCAACTTTGTCTAGGAGAGCGGTGTGAGAGGAATCTCCCCACACATGTGAACAATACTCAATACAAGGCCGCACTATGCCCCTGTACAGAGCAAGAAGCTGTGCAGGGGAAAAGAACCCCCTAAGGCGGTTGAGCACACCCAGCCTCTGGGAGGCTGCCTTAGCAAGACTGGTAATATGGTCCTTCCAAATGAGAGCAGAAGAAAAAGAAACACCAAGAATATTGAGAGAAGATGAAGGGTTGATTTGTGGATTGTTGAAGAACAAGGGATAGTCCGCAGGGAGATCCTGACGGGTAGATAGATGGAGAAATTGGGTTTTGGAAGCATTAAAGTTAACAAGGTTTTCTCTGCCCCAATTGGAAATAGTATTTAGATCAGAATTTAAGAGTTCTATTGCTTCATTACGTTTGTCGTTGAGGGATTGCTGGCTGGGGCGTTCTGAAAAACTAATGGAGTAGTGTAAGGTTGAGTTGTCTGCGTATGAATGGATGGGAATTAAGGTACAGTTAAGGAGATCATTTATAAAAATTAGAAAGAGAATAGGAGATAGGACAGAGCCCTGAGGAACACCGGAGTTTATAGGGTGAGGAAGTGAACAATGGCAGTCCACAACCGCGGCTATGGAACGGCCGGAAAGGAAATTAGAGACAAAGGCACAGATGGAGGGATAGAAACCGAAGGAGGGTAGTTTAGAAATTAAAGATTTATGCCAGACTCTATCGAAGGCTTTCGATATGTCAAGTGCAATAGAAAAAGTCTCACCGAAGTCCCGAAAGGAGGATGACCAAGAGTTAGTAAGATATGAAAGAAGATCACCAGTAGAGCGACCCTTAAGGAAGCCATACTGGCGATCTGAGAGCAGATTATGAGAAGAGAAATGCTTAAGAAATTTGGAAGCAAGAATTGTTTCAAAATCTTTAGAAAGACAAGAGATGAGAGCAATTGGACGATAGTTGGAGGGTTGAGAGCAGTCACCCTTCTTTGGGACAGGTTGAATGTGAGCAAACTTCCAGCATGAAGGGAAGACGTTAAAGGATAGACAGAGACGAAAGAGTTTGCCTAGGCAGGGAGTCAGCACGGAAGCACAGTTATTGAGAACAACAGGAGGAACACCGTCCGGACCGTACGCCTTATTAGTGTTAAGCCCAGAGAGGGTAGAAAGTACATCTTTAGAAGAGAATAGGATATTAGGCATAAGTAAGAGAGAGGAGGGCGGAGAGGGAGGAATAGCACCGGAATCATCCAAGGTGGAGTTTATAGCAAAAGTTTGAGCGAAGAGTTTAGCTTTGTCAGAGGAAGAAGTGATGGTTGTGCCATCAGAGTGGGAAAGGTGAGGGAAAGACGAGGAAGAGAAATTGTTGGAGAGGTTTTTGGCTAGATGCCAGAAAGCTTGGGAAGAGCTAGAGTTGGATGTTCAGTTGGAGTTAGAGTTCAGTGCATTTATTATTGATGAAAGAGTGTTTGGCAAGTCGAAGAACAGATTTGGCTTGATTCCGGGCAGAAACATATGAAGAATGAGATTCTTGAGTTTTAAGGCGTCGGTACCGTTTGAATGCTTCCTCCTTATTACGGACACCAGTAGAACAGGTGTGAGGTTAGGTTAGGTTATGTTAGGTTCCAATCCCGTGGGCCCAATCCCGTATGGGCCCAATTCCGTATATTCCGTACGGGCCCAATCCCGTATGGGCCCAATCCTTATGGAACCCCGAGAACTTACCTAGGTTATAAAATATATTTTTCTTAGTCACAACTTTGCAGATATATTATAACTAACCAAATTAGAGTTTATTATTTAACATTGAATAAATTAAGCATATGAATAAATTAACCTATCTATAATCTATATATCTATTTACTCATGCCCAATCCCCAATGTTCCTATGTTTATTTTATTTTATTTTATTTTTTTGTTATTTATATATTTTTTATTATTATTTTTTTTTTTGGGGGGGGCGACTCAAGACAGAGCAAGAACAGGGACAATACAAAGCACAACAGAAAACAACGAACACACAAAAACAAAACACAAATTCATACACATCTAGGTCATTCAGGAGAAGACCCAGAGACCAGGGTCACCAAGGTCCCTCCAGCACTCCCCTGACCCCCGACCTGATAAGAGCAATTGTTATAAACTTCGGTGTGTAAGCGTTTTTTTGTTTTTTCCATATTCCACCTGCTCCCTCTCGGGCATAGGCTGAGAGCCTGTATATTCAACAGTAATGAACGGTGAGGTCTCGTTCCAGTCAAGGAGGTGAGACATATGAAACACTTTTTGCTGCAACCAGCCCCTGACATCTTGCCTTTGCAGGATGCATGGGGCTTAGTTGCTCACTCACGGTTCGAAGCAGCCCCATTTCTGAAGCTGCTTCGCTCCCGTGCTTCACTGTCTCAACCCCTAGACTCGGACCCTCTTTCTCAGAATGCCACTTATTGAGCAATGAACTCACTAGGCATTGTCCCCCTGTAGTATAATTAGAATATGGGAATATTCATACAGTGCTATTTAATCAGGGAACAATGAGGGTATTTTGGGGCATTTCGGTGGGCTTCGTGGTAATGCACTGATACTAGTGACAGTACAAATTCCATCCCAATAATATCTTCCCATTGACATGTCGGGATTTGAACCTAAGTCCATGGGCAAGACCATTCCACCACACAGTACTGTATTATAATTCTAAGCAAATATCCTGCTAAACCATTAACAGGGTTGGTGGTGTAATGGTTTAGATGCTTATGTCTGGGTGTGGTGTCCCGAGTTCGAATACCGGGAGGACCATATGCTTTCATTAGTTTATTCAAGTACATTGGAGTTTGTAATTGATGATTAATGTTAAGAACAGGATGTTACTAATCTTATAATATAATTATTCATACACAAACTTTCATTATACATGACTGTTATCTGTATAACTGATGGTTACACAATAGAGAATAGAGTAACCTGATGTAACAGAAAACCAAAAATTAAAGGGTAACTAAACTTTAATAATTGGATGCTTAATAGATTCGAGTTTCGACAAATGTTGACATCAATAGTTTTTTCTTTATTCTTACAGAATTTAGTAGTATTTAACAGAGCGTCCTGAACTTCCCAAATTGACTAATTCCTTGAACATGATGATAATGTGCGGTTAATTTGCTTGGGAACAGATTCACTTGGTCGTGTAGTGATCTACACGCTATATAGTGTTTGTGTGTTCTTTTATTTCAAAATTATATTTTGCAAAAGAGTTATTTCCACATAGCAATTTTGATAAGTTCTTTTGCCTATATATTATGTCGTCCCTGTTTTGGTTTGATTATTTTGCAAGTTTTACATTATAATACCAAGAGGCATGTCGGTATAATTGCCTAACACATCACGATAGTGTTCAGACACAACCGCTGAACCTATATTTTAATATCCGGTGGTATCAATACAACTTAAATATTAAAGCCTGAACCTGGCGTCTGACAGCAAAAATATATATTGTCCTCTGTGGGCCTGACCAGTCACGCGGTACTGACAGCTATTGGCAGCTGCTGTGAAACACTAGTGGCTATCCTAACTGCGTGGATGGTTGGAAAACATTAAGCCACATATATTTTGCTATTGATCAATGAAATCTTAAATGGGAGATAATTCTACAGAATATAGTTCAACGAGTTAAGAACAATACATAACCTAATTATATAGTGGAGGCCTGTTAAACTCGCTGTTTTATAGCCTGCTAGTAAATAGTACTAAGAATTATCATGATTATTATTATTATTATTAGAATTGTTTCTTGTTTTAATAATGGATGAATTAAGCCGTACATTATATGATAAGCTAGAAAACAGAAGAAGCAAGCAATGTAGCCTTTCTAATATTACAACACATCTGGAGAAGAGGTTTGTATGTGGTAACAGTTGGTGTGAGACTGTTTTTTCTTTCTTTTAATAGGACTTCAGAGACTATCACTCCTATTGGATTATTAAGCCAGCAGACTGTAAGTCAAGCATAACGTCAGACTGGATCCTCTCTGCGAGAACTCCAGTCCCTTGTTGGTTTGCTGTTAGTTCTATAGTTTAAATATGATGACCCGTTTCCAATTCGAATAATACTTTTAGGGTCTAGAAAACTGTGAGAGTGTGAAGTACTAGATCACAAATTGAGATTGAGGGTCAATGGTTACGCAGGATTAATAAGTTGATTTACACCAAGCTTAACGTAAAGACAGCCAAGTGGTCGCTGCTCGGGAAAGTCTGAGTGCATTGAGCTTGTTACGGAAATCATCATGTTCAAAAAGACTTCCAGAGAATCTCCATAGTTGGAATGAGAGATGGAACATTGAACAAAACAGAATCTGTATAAGTAAACTAATGTAATAAATCAATGACAGTAAAGAAAATCTTAGCATTATTGTATGTGTGCTATAAAGAGAGTCGGATGTTGGCATACGTATCAATGTTCAGAACTCGGTTGTATTATATAATTATCTTTGCTGGATACATTGATACGTTTTCAGAGCCATTACAACAACTAAGATCATGTTAGTATTATGCCTCACCTATTCTCTTGAATTTGTATTCTAATATAAGACGATCAACACACTTAATTTCAAGTACATATTTTGGATATTTGTGTCAGTAATAAATAGTGCAGTATTATTTGAATATAGAATACAACTAACTCATTGAGGGCTTATACTGCGACGGTGATTAGCAATGTGGTTTAACAAATATATAATAATATAACTATATAATCATACTCTCATGATTTACACATTATTTTGTAATCGTTTAGTATAATAATACAGCCATATATAGCTTAGTTACGTGTTGCGAGTCCAATGCGACATGATATATCCAAAATTCATTATTATTATTATTTTTTTTTTTTTTTTTTTTTTATGTGAATGAGGGAGACAAAAGGCATAACTGCCTGCAGCGAGTGCCTCCCCCAGATTTGAAAGAGTGACAGGGCCATAATCAAGGGACGTTCGAGATAAAATTCTTGGACACACAGAGTTTGAAGCAACATGACTAGCATTCCCAGCTGTAAACTAAATATGCCTCGAAGGGTACATTATGAATATATAATTGTTATGTCGGGCTATAATATTAACAGCTCATGATATAGTCTTTACTAAAATCCAGATCTGGACTTATAGACCGTAAAGAACTCAACAGGGTCAAATCTAAAACGTCCTTAATCTCACAAATAGGTATTCAATTAGGTACTACAGAACTCAATAACAACACACATAACAATTATGCACATGTTTATTCAAAGATATATATACCTGAAATTCAGAATGCAGCTTCACCTAGGTAATTATGAGAACTATCAGGTAAGGATCACAAGGCATATAAATATTAGATCATGAATGGGGAGCAATTGCTCTTCAACGCTGGTTATAAACAAGGTGAATAATATGCAACTAAATTATACACGTGACTTATAGAATCAACCCTTAATAATAATAGTGATGGGAGTCGAGTGTCTTTCGTGAATAAATCAACAGTGAAAGAACTAGAACACAAACTCAAACAATAAAGTCTGGGAGAATTGAGAGGGTAAATAAGCACTCAGGTAGTGGGGTGAGTCACACGGTAGGTAGTGGCAAGCTAGCCAGGTAGTCGCATTTACTTACTAACATTTATTAACTAGGGGGGGTCAGGTCACATATTTGTACTGCGGGGGTGGAAATTTAGTTATAAATTAGTGCAACTATGAACTCAGTTTCAATGATAGTATTATGAAATTGGTGGCAGAATAGTAATTAGTTATTTGCACAAATTATTGACAAGGAAACTCAGATTATGTAATTTATGATGGGAATCTTATATTCACTTCAAACGATCGTATGTAATAATAACGAAACGCGTCGAGGAATTCAGATATAAATTTAGGTTACAATTTTGAATGGAATGTAGAAGAATATCTATTAATTGTATTTAAGAACAAATTATAATTGACTAAATAAACTTAGACAATGAATGCTCTGGAAACTATCATAAAATGAAAGTGTAATTAATAATTAATACAACGTTAATTATAAATCCAAGATATTGCACACAACAAAGTTGCGCTAAGGAAATAATCAAGATAGTATAACCAAGACGTCTGAATAAGTTAACAGAGTCTTAAGAGAATATTCACCGTAATACCGTAAACAATAAGATGAACAATTAAGTAACAGAAACTATGCAATGCTCGAATTCCTAAGCACGAAGAATCAAATTACTTACATCAGTAATCAAATGAACGTAAATACTAATTCATAAAATAATTACAATGGTGATTAAGTAAGAGAGTAAAAATGGGGGAGCTCGGGAAGTAAATGTGTTGATAGAATCACAATCCTTCTCAACGAGGATACTGAGGTAAATTAATTATGAAAATGGGCGTAGGTTCTAGGTAATCAGTGATGGATTAAGAAGGGGAATTATAACACGAAATACACTTCGACCTCAACTTGCAAAATACACAACAGAATACATATATTAGGAAAATCAGTGAGTGTGGCAACGTGAATTAATTAACACAAATGTATATTACGTATGCGTAGGACGTTCTAGAGAAATAAATTAATTATGAACACTAGGTCTTGGACACAGACCTTATCTAAGTATTTATATAAAATTCAGAAGGATTAACACAGTACGTAATTAAAGATCTCGGGCACAGATCTCAGAATTAATTAGCACAACACGATTCACATATTTTAACCTATACCTCGACAACAATAACACAACATAAGATACACAGGGACACTTAGGGTAAGTTTGGAGGGCAGAGAGAGAAGATGTCTGGCCGACGTGGATCGTAGGTTCGTGGAGCCACACGTCAGGGGTAGAGGGGGCCACTCGAGCAGGACTTCAGGTTCCAGGCTTCAGGAATGTGGGGCGTCACTCAAGCAGAACTTCAGGGGGGCACTTCAGACTAGCACACTCTCCGGGCAGGGTAGGGGCAGGCTAGTACAAGCCACTACTGTGATTAGCTACTCTGCTCCTTATTTAGGTTTAGGGTAGTACCGCAGTTGAGGTTTGCATACTTTTCCACAATTTATTTGAGGTAATGTGCCACTTTTTTCTTGACTCTCGTTTACAGGGTTTCAAACTCAGAGGGATATGGGGAAATGGTTGTGATGAAGTTGTGAGGTAATTGCTTATCGTAGGTATACCTAGTGGCTGTTTACATTGGTACATATATACTAGGCAATTTATTAATTACTTAAGTGCTAGTTATTTAGTCTAATAATGGAGAAATGGGATGTGTACGGAATCGTCCATGAGCTAAATTCCTAAACAAACATTGTTATAGCTCGCCTAATAGTCGTTCTTGGTAGAGGTTTATTATATCTCCCGGTCCATCATCATGTGTCCTCCTGTCTACATCCATTTGTATCTGTAGACTTCGTGCCGTTGATGTTTTATTTGCATAAACATCTCTTCATTATAAGCAAGATCCGGGGGCTGAGGAAATGCTGTGCTGTGGTTGGCTGCTGTAAAGGGGGGAGAGCAGGCCGTTGATTGGGGGGGAGAATTTCCCATTCTCGAGTCATGGGAATACTGGGGTGGCTCTTCTATTTTACTTCTTCTCTGTTTTCGGAGTCCAGTCTTCCTCGGTTCTGTTAGTTGCAGACTGGCTATTCTGCAACTATTCTCGGTTGGGCTGGTCTTGAGACCCGTCATTTCACCACTGTCTTCATAGAAAAATTCGCGATTTAAGAATATAAGAATGGGTGGTGGCTGAATTTTTGACGGGCGTTAAACTCTGGAGGGTGAGGAGCCAGAGTGTCGTAGGGACATCCGCCTTGTGGTGGGTGTCCATGGCGATGTTTATTTGCCAATCTTCGTCAGCATGTTTAGCCAGGTGGATTAACTGACTAGGAGATTTGATGATTGTAGGGACAGAGTTTTTTGTTGAAGGGGACACTGTTAATCTTCATGGCTGGCTGGGCTGCTGTAGAAGGCGGTGTAGTAGGGGAGGTGGCTGGAGCTAGTCTGCTTGTGGTCGTTGGTGAAGGGGTAGTGAGGAGAGCTGGAGTGGTAGTACCAGGTAGAGTTGACCTCGCACTAACAGGGGTGGCCTGGAGTGTAGCTGGCAAGGTAGGTGGAGGGTGGTCCCGCCGGATGTAGGTAAGGCTGAAGGTAGGTGCCCATCGTTGAGGGGGCATCAAACGACGACCAGATCTTGTACATGTTGGGTTAGACCGAGTAGGGATTAGAGAGGGTTTGGGGACACGTGGTGATAGGGAGGGGGAGGAAGTTGAGCTAAATGATAGAGGTGGCCTATTTATTTTGTTGAGAGTTGGCCGAATTAGAGGGGCAGAATGTGTGCTACTAGAAGGTAGGGGACTTCTTCTGTTAAATAGAGGGAGAGGGCGTGCAACAGGTCTAGTTGGCAGATAAGAGGTAGAAGGAGCTGGAGACTTGAGTTTGGAAGCATAAGATTTTGGATGAGGGAGGCGTGAGGTAAGAGGGACAGGTAACGGATGTGGAAGTGAAGAGGTGGGTTGAGGAGAGGAAGTGATAGGTGAAGGCACAAGATTGGGAATATTAGTGATGATAGGGGTGGTAGGTTGAGTGTTAGAAGATTGTGCAGAAGTAAGTAAACTGATGGAAGGGGAAGCTTGGAGAGGGAGGGGGGCGATAAACCTGGGAGGGTAAAGTGGGAGGAGCAGAAACAGTGCGTGTGGGTATAGCAGGAATGGGCGTGTAAATAATAGGTGGTTGGCGTGGTGGTGGTAGAGGTGTGGGTGTATGAGGTAGAATGTTTAGATCAAGAGGGGGTCTTTGCCGGCGTGCAGGTGTGACAGGTATAGAGGAAGTTCAGGTGTGGTAGGCTCTGTGGATCCTAGATTGTGATTATCATTTGCAGGCAAAATGTCATTCTGAATGGGATCAGCAAGCATAACTATATTCTCATTAATAGGCTGAAATCTACGTACATGCCTGTTACGGTATGTGCATGACTCACCAAAATAGTTAATGGTAACCTGGTAACAGTTTGGTACAGCTAGTATTTCAAATGGACCTTTAAATCTGGGTTTGAGCTTGGATGGAAGTGGTAAGTGTGCAACCATAACTAGGTCTCCTACACAGTGGGGACTGGCTTTAGGTGTTTTGTCAGGTTGAAGGTCTTGGACGTACTGTATTTGTCTTAGCCGATTTTTTAGGTGAACTAGAGATTGGTCGAAATTAGAGGAGGGCTCATACGGGGCAGCTAGATGACGTAGTGGAAGGAGCAAAGGTGCTACTCCAAAAACCCGCTCATGGGGGGATACGCCATCTTCTCGAGGGCAAGTGTTGATTCCCCATTGCACAATCTTGATTTGGCTGGACCAATCTTTGGAGTCTATTTGTTGCAACCGGGTTCTAATCTGGTTAGCAATGGTTCTGTGACTTGTCTCACATATGCAATTTCCTTGTGGCCAGTAAGGTGAGGAGTGGCTGATTTTAAATCCAGACATTAGAGATAGTTGAGACCATATATGGCTGGGGAATTCAGGGGCATTATCAGAATGTATTGCTTCAGGTAGGCCAAAATAGGGGAAGACATGTTGAATGAGGGCTTCAGCCACTGCAATGGCTGAGTGTTCTTTTGCGGGACAGGCAATGACATATTTGGAGTATGTGTCCACAAAAGTAATAATGTATCTGAAACCATGACTATTGTCCATTGGTCCCATTACGTCCACTGCAAGCAATTGCCACAGTTTGGAGGCAGCTAATTTTCCAGAATGACCAGCTGTGCGGGTTCGATCCTTGCCCAATGCACATGCTTTGCAGGACTCTGTGATGCGCTTAGCAGTGACATACGGTGATGGTGTCCAATATACCTGTTGAAAGGTGGAGATGAGCTTCCTTTGTTCTAGGTGGATACCATTATCCATGTGAATTGATTGCATAGTAGATAAGGCTGCTTGAGGAGTGATCACAATTTTACTTTCCAAGGTGAATAGATTATCACCCCACCTGGTTAATTGATTGAAAACTTTCCTGGGCATCCAATCAGGTTTTTCTTGTTGTTGGAATTGTTGTAGAAGTTCTTGCTGGCTGTTGTCCAACGAGCCTTGATGATGGATTGCAAGAATGGTATGGGTTGATTCGTCTTGTTGAGAGGTTGAATTCGTAGATGGTATGGGGAGACGAGAGAGTGCATCGGCATTTGTATGTAATTTTCCTGGGCGATACACGATCTCCATATCGAATTCTTCCAGTGATTCCCTCCATCTGACAGTCATAGCGTTTTTTGTGTCAGATTTTCTCAACCATTGAAGGGCGTGGTGGTCGGTGATGACAGTGACCTTGACTCCTGCCAGGTAGGCTTTAACATTTTGTAACGCCCAAACCATGCCGAGACATTCTCGCTTAGTCACAGGGTAATTTATCTCAGCGGGTTGAGGGTGCGGCTTGCACATGCAATGATGTGTTCTTTGCCGTTTCTGGTCTGACCTAAAATGGCCCCAATTCCAAACTGTGAGACATCTGTGTACAAGCGGAATGGTTGAGTGTAGTCCGGAAATGAAACTACTGGAGAGGCAACTAATTTGCTTTTGAGGTCATTAAAAGCCTGTAGTCTTTGGTCAGTCCATAGGAAGGGTTCTTCTTTTTTTGTGAGGTTATGAAGGGGCTGGGCAATGGTGGCAAAATTCTTCACAAAACGCCTGTAGTACGAAGCTAGGCCCAGGAAGGCATGTACTCCTTTAACGTTAGTCGGAGGGGTGATCTTACTGATTGTCTCAAGTTTGCAAGAGTCGGGTGTAATTCCTTCTTCAGAAACAATGTGTCCTAGGAAATTTAATCTGTTCTTGGCTAGAGTATACTTAGAGGGTTTAAGCTTGAGGTTGGCATCCCGTATTCTTTGAAAGACTTGCTTTAGACTTTGCAGGTGTTCTGCTCATGTTCTGCCAAACACAATGATATCATCCAGATATGCAAGGCATGTTTCCCAAGTTAAACCTTGTAGGACTGACTCCATCATTCTGGAAAATGTGGCTGGTCCATTGCATAGTCCGAATGGCAAGACTGTAAATTCGTAGAGTCTTCCTTGGCTGGTGGAGAATGCAGTTTTCTGTTGATGCTCATTTAAAATGGGGACTTGCCAGTATCCAGCTTGTAAGTCCAATGTGGTGAACCAGTTGGCACCAAGCAATGAGTCGAGAGAGTCATTAATCCGGGGAAGGGGTGTGGCATCCTTGATGGTGACGTAATTGAGTTGTCTATAGTCTATGCAAAATCTTGTGGACCCGTCTTTTTTACGGACTAGTACCACCGGAGAAGACCAGGGGCTGGTGGAGGTTTTGACAACTCCTGTTGCAAGCATCTCTTGGACTTGTCTGTCTTCTTCCTGTCGTTGTATCGGGTTTTTCCTCCTAATTGGTTGCTTGATGGGGTGTCCCACGGTGTGAATGGATTGATGCAACACTTCCGTTTTGCCCATATCTCGGTTAGAGGTGGCAAAAATATCTTGGTATGAAATTAGGAGATTTTTTAGATCAGTTTGTTGAGGGGTAGTGAGAGTGGAAGGTATGTCAGGAAGGGAGGGTTCGTAAGGAGGGGAAGAGTCAGAGGGTAAAGGCAGTTCTTCTGAATACATTTGTAACTCGCCAACGGTTAGGCCTTTTGCCAAGGTGACAGCTTGGTCAGAAATGTTAGTAATTTTTATACAGTTCAGTTGATGTGGTAGCAGGCAAGGAGTGGTTAGGCATACCCCATTGAAAGGGCTTTGGAGGTGTGGGGTCACATGAACATTTCCTTGAATGGTAGGAATCAATGGTACCCCTTTCTCGTGATGGGGGGGAACTGTAACTGAGGGAGAAACTATGGCTGGCGAGATGATGTAATTGGGGCAGGAAATATCAATTATCTTACTTTGTGGTGCAGCAGTGATAGGGAGAGGTACTGACAAAGTGGTGGATTTTAGCTGCTTTAAGTTATCTAGAGGAGGTGGTGGTTTTTTGTTTGTTTTCAGGGTTGGATGGGGGGTCATAAGACAGTGTCCTGTGCCTGCAATTTATTGAGGCACTTAAGGAGATTAAAAGATCAAGACCCAGGTATCCATCATACTTGGATTCGCTGGGGTTATAAATCACGAAGGAGTGATAAACTCCGTGATTAGGGTGAGGGGTATTAACATATAACGGTAGTGATTGACCCAGGTTGCGAATAACCTGATCGTTAGCACTAACGAGGATGATAGAGGAAGATTGTATTTTTCCGAACGCATGTTTATGTTTTCGGAAAAAAGGAAGGAATAAGCAAGAACGGGAAGCTCCCGTGTCAATGAGGAGTCGAACTTTCACCCAATTCAGCGTGATTTTGTGGTACACCGGAAGTCCTCCATCCGATGTCCCGTCATGAGCTCCCGCCATGGTTATGACTATTTGTTTGGGGGGGCAGTCTAAAAATCTAGTGGTTCTTGCTGGGTGATTTCAGTCTGATCAGTTGGTTCTAGTTCTCCTTCGGCTTCTCCTTCCTCGATCCCAACTGTCCCGTCCTCAATAATGGTGGCAATTGGACGCAGTTTAATCCAGGGAATCTGGGCCCACCAATTTGGAGTCCTGGTCCTCTTCCTAGTCAGTTCGCTGAATGACCTCTTCAGGGACCACAGCATGCAGGATCTGGTGCAGGGTTTCCAATCTGCAGGACGATTCTGGCCCACTCCTCGGCTTTGTCAGCTGCCCTCGGGGCTACAGGGCTACTGCTTGATGCTGTACTGGAGGTGGGGTGGGTGGTGACTTTTTTTATCACTGCAATTATGGCGGTTTGTTCCCTGGACTTTCGTGACGCCATGATTCTTCGTGTCACAGGCAGATCCGCGTCATAAATGATGGGTTCCACTATTGAGAAATGGTCGGTCACTGGGTCTGGCAAGATCCTCACCAAAGCCTTGAAGATAATTTTCTTCTTTTGGGCAGTTGTTTCCTCTGGGAAGGCAGTCAGGGCGATTTGGTGCAGTTTTTCGATAGTTTCATCCAAGTCTCCCGAGTATTTGACCTCGTGAAATTTTTTGTCAGCAATTGTTTGGCCAAAAAACCGGATTGTTAGCTGTCTTGACGTACGCTTCGAATTGTACCCAGGTTAACCCAGGCATATTGTTGTGCACATATCCTGTCACTTTAGTTGCATACTTTCCCAATTTAACCACAATTGTATGAATTTTGGACGAGTCTTCGTTCCCAAACATAATGTCTAGGATCGGTTTGAGATTTCCAAGTAGGTGTAAATGTCGTAATCCTCGGGCTTAAATGCCGAGATATCAAGAGACCTAATGGCTGCCATGATGAATCAAGTAAATACACCAATTGAATACCAGAATTTTTGTTTACAGTAAGAACACTCGTGTTGATAGCCGTATTGAGACACTGATGCCACCAGTGTTATGCCGGGCTATAATATTTACAGCTCGTTATATAGTCTTTACTAAAATCCCGATCTGGACTTATAGACCGTAAATAACTCAACAGGGTCAAATCTAACACGTCCTTAATCTCACAAATAGGTATTCAATTAGGTAATACAGTCTACAGAACTCAATAACAACACACATAACAATTATGCACATGTTTATTCAAAGATATATATACCTGAAATTCAGAATGCAGCTTCACCTAGGTAATTATGAGAACTATCAGGTAAGGATCACAAGTAGATCACGAATTGGGAGCAATTGCTCTTCAACTGTGGTTATAAACAAGGTGAATAATATGCAACTAAATAATACACGTGACTTATAGAATCAACCCTTAATAATAATAATGTTGTGAGTCGAGTGTCTTTTGTGAATAAATCAACAGTGAAAGAACTAGAACACAAACTCAAACAATAAAGTTTGGGAGAATTGAGAGGGTAAATAAGCACTCAGGTAGTGGGGTGAGTCACACGGTAGGTAGTGGCGCGCTAGCCAGGTAGTCGCATTTACTAAGGTGACCTTCTTATTAGCTAGGGGGTGTCAGGTCATATATTTGTACTGCGGGGGAGGAAATTTAGTTTTAAATTAGTGCAACTATGAACTCAGTTTCAATGATAGTATTATGAAATTGGTGGCAGAATAGTAATTAATTATGTGTACAAATTATTCACAAGGAAACTCAGATTATGTAATTTATGATGGGCATCTTATATTCACTTCAAACGATCGTATGCAATAATAACGAAATGCGTCGAGGAATTCAGATGTAAATTTAAGATGCAATTATGAATGGAATATAGAAGAATATCTATTAATTGTATTTAAGAACAGATTTTAATTGACTAAATAATCTTAGACAATGAATGCTCTGGAAACTATCATAAAATGAAAGTGTAATTAATAATTAATAGAACGTTAATTATAAATCGAAGATATTGCACACGACAAAGTTGTGTTAAGGAAATACTCAAGATAGTATAACCAAGATGTCTGAACGAGTTAACAGAGTCTTAAGAGAATATACACCGTAATACGGGGTGTAAAGAATAAGATGAACAATTAAGTAACAGAAACTATGCAATGCTAGAATTCTTAAGCACGAAGAATCAGAATTACTTACATCAGTAATCAAATGAACGTAAATACTAATTCATAAAATAATTACAATGGTGATTAAGTAAGAGAGTAAAAATGGGGGAGCTCGGGAAGTAAATGTGTTGATAGAATCACAATCCTTCTCAACGAGGATACTGAGGTAAATTAATTATGAAAATGGAAGTAGGTTCTAGGTAATCAGTGATGGATTAAGAAGGGGAATTATGACACGAAATAGACTTCGACCTCAACTTGCAAAATACACAACAGAACACATATATTAGGAAAATCAGTGAGTGTGTGGCAACGTGAATTAATTAACACAAATGTATATAACGTATGCGTAGGACGTTCTAGAGAAGATAAATTAAGGATGAACACTAGGTCTTGGACACAGACGTTAACTAAGTATTTATATAAGAATTCAGTACGCAATTTAAGATCTCGGGCACAGATCTCAGAATTAATTTGCACAACACGATTCACATATTTTAACCTATACCTCGACAACAATAACACAAAATAAGATACACAGGGACACTTAGGGTAAGTTTGGAGGGCAGAGAGATTAGGGGTCTGGCCGACGTGGATCGTAGGTTCGTGGAGCCACACGTCAGGGGTAGAGGGCGCCACTCGAGCTGGACTTCAGGTTCCAGGCTTCAGGAATGTGGGGCGTCACTCAAGCAGGATTTCAGGGGGGCACTTCAGACTAGCACACTCTCCGGGCAGGGTAGGGGCAGGGTAGTATAAGCCACTACTATGATTAGCTACTCTGCTCCTTATTCAGGTTTAGTGTAGTACCGCAACTGAGGTTTGCATACTTTTCCACAATTTATTTGAGGTAATGTGCGGCTTTTTTCTTGACTCGTTTACAGGGTTTCAAACTCAGAGGGATTTGGGGAAATGGTTGTGATGAAGTTGTGAGGTAATTGCTTATAGTAGGTATACCTAGTGGCTGTTTACATTGGTACATATATACTAGGCAATTTATTCATTACTTAAGTGCTAGTTATTTAGTCTAATAATGGAGAAATGGGATGTGTACGGAATCGTCCATGAGCTACATTCCTAGACAAACATTGTTATAGCTCGCCTAATAGTTGTTCTTGGTAGAGGTTTATTATATCTCCCGGTCCATCATCATGTGCCCTCCTGTCTACATCCATTTGTATCTGTAGACTTCGGGCCGTTGATGCTTTATTTGCATAAACATCTCTTCACTATAAGCAAGATCTGGGGCTGAGGAAATGCTGTGCTGTGGTTGGCTGCTGTGAGGGGGGGGAGAGCAGGCCATTGATTGGTGGGGAGAATCTCCCATTCTCGAGGCTGGTGGCTGTTGTTGTAGAAAACGGGGAAGCAGGGGTCGCTCTTGTAGTTGTCCAGGGATCAGAGTATGGGAAAACTGGGGTGGCTCTTCTATTTTTCTTCTTCTCTGTTTTCGTTCTCCAGTCTTCCTCGGTTCTGTTAGTTGCAGACTGGCTAGTCTGCAACTATTCTCGGTTGGGCTTGTCTTGAGACCCGTCATTTCAATAATCACGTAATGTGCACTTCATTTATTGATCCTCTAGAACTGTTACTGCTTTGTAACTTACGAGTATGTCCAATTTATGTCCTGAATTCCACAACACTGTCTCTAAGTAGGTTGGTAATTTGGTGACAGTGCTCTTCAACTCATTAACTTAATGACACTGAGTGTGTGCTTCAACAACGAGTTTGTTTAGTAATGTTTGGACGCATTCCCTGGTAAATTGTTCTTGGACTTCCCTTGGCACTTAGGTAAAGCCTCAAATAATATGGGACATGAAATGTATTCGGAATTATGCACAACAAAAGCTGTTAATTATTGTATGTGAAATGTAGTTTTCAGGCCAACATATTTTGATATGGTACTTTTAATCTGATTCACTTTAGTTATTACTGAATTTAATATATATGTAGTATTGTGATGTGTTTGATTCGGTTGACAAATATAATATAACGAATAAAACAATACCTCGACAAAATATTCATTAAGAGCTACAAGAATTGGAGAGAGGTTATCTACGTGTGTTATCCAGTGACATTTCTATGCTGAATAAAACTGTCAAGAAGTAGCTAGAATAATGGAAAATATTTGATTGAAAAGGTTTTGGGCAAAGATTGTCTTGCTTAATTGTGCATCTTATATAAACATTTATTTTGTACAACCTATTTGTATGTAGCACTGTCAACTACTGTTATTGTTTATTCTCAAACGGACTACGAGGCCGTATCCCTCCCTTAATCATTATACTATATTTACACCTATATTACGAGTATGTCTTATACATCTTACTCTGATTAACAGTAGACAATATCGGCACGACCCAAACGGTGACAACTATATTAACCCTTTCAAGATCCGATACACATTTCTCTTCTGCTTTGTGGCTATAATTAGATGAGTATAATTAGATTAGGAAGGGTATAAGCAAGTCAGAGGGTTAAATGTGATAGTCTATACTCATATAATTCCCACAGATCCTTCTAAAATTGGATACAATCGTCTAATGACAGCCGGAATTTACTATCAAAATGCGTCATAATCTTCAAATGGTTAACTAACCCTTTGATTCAGGCAGGTCCTGACTAATATACATTTACTTGCTTATTGGTAACCAACAGTTAAGGGGATAGTGGTTATTTTATGGTTATTTTATTTTATTGATTAATTCATATTTTGTTTTACTTTCCTCGCTAGACCTCCATCAAGCTTAAACAAATACTTCCTAGACCCCTCTTCAAGATTTGTTTTTATATTTGTCGATATACAAAAATTTCAGCCGAAAGCTCGCTATCGCTTGCCAGTAAACAATCGACACCTTAATGGCACGAAAGGTCTTGATATTGATATAGAAATGAGACGAACGGTTTTACAATCAACAAACTATTGGAGCGAACGACTTAAAATCTGAAAACGAGTGATAGCGTGCCTGTAATTCAGGAGTGACATTTTTTCTACCGATAAATGTACAAATTCATCTCGAAGGAGGGGTTTTGGGGTTGTTTTTAAGCTTGAGGTCTAGGGAGCAAACCAAAATCCACCCCTTTTAAGAACACAATCGATAGTCCCTTAAAAATGAATTTAGTGGATGTAGCCCACTTCGTGCAGTGTTCCAATCGTCTAACTGTTAGATCGGGAACAATATTCAGTTTAACTCCGGTAATCAGATAGTATGAAATGTCCTTCATATTACTGGTTACAAACAAAAGCTGATGTGAGAGAAACAGAGATAGTGAGAGCGAGAGAGAGATACCTTGTCATACTAATGGTTAAAAAACACGGCTGATGAGAGAGAGAGAGAGAGAGAGAGAGAGAGAGAGAGAGAGAGAGAGAGAGAGAGAGAGAGAGAGAGAGAGAGAGAGAGAGAGAGAGAGAGAGAGAGAGAGAGAGAGAGAGAGAGAGAGAGAGAGAGAGAGAGTAACATAAGTAGAAGATCCTCCCCAAATACAGTATACAGTATATATCGTAAAACAACACATTGTCTTGACAACCACTATTGTTTAGCTATTGTTTAGAGTTGTTGAGTTACACAAGTTACACAAAGATTGGAATCTAGGGGTATCTCCCGAACGGGTTTGGAAAATGTATCAAGTTGATCAATATCGAAGGTTCTGGTGTGTGTGTGGTGCTGTTTTCTGGGAATGTATCAAGTTGATCAATATCGGAAGGTTCTGGTGTGTGTGTGGTGCTGTTTTCTGGGAATGTATCAAGTTGATCAATGTCGGAAGGTTCTGGTGTGTGTGTGGTGCTGTTTTCTGGGAATGTATCAAGTTGATCAATGTCGGAAGGTTCTGGTGTGTGTGTGGTGCTGTTTTCTGGGAATGTATCAAGTTGATCAATGTCGGAAGGTTCTGGTGTGTGTTGTGTGTGGTACTGTTTTCTGGGAATGTAAAAAGTTTATCAATGTCGGAAGGTTCTGGTGTGTGTGTGGTGCTGTTTTCTGGGAATGTATCAAGTTGATCAATGTCGGAAGGTTCTGGTGTGTGTGTGGTGCTGTTTTCTGGGAATGTATAAAGTTGATCAATGTCGGAAGGTTCTGGTGTGTGTGTGGTGCTGTCTTCTGGCAATGGATGGATTTGTGCTTGGGTATGTGTTTGATGTGTGTGTGTGTATTGTATGTGCCTGAGTATATCTATGATTGGCTGTGTTCTTGTGAGTTGGTGGTTATCTGGACGTTGAGCATGGCAGAAAAATTACACTTGACAATGTCATAGTCAATATATAACACTTAGACTTGTGAATCTGGTACACATTGCAAGAGTAACACTCCGTATGCAGTTTTAGAAAACAAATTATAAGTTATTAATTCAGATTATATATAGTATAACAGGCATCAACATGTGAACCGGGAGCTAGGAAGGGGGTTCGTTTTGTTGTGCAAAACTGTCTCACTGTCCACTGAAACTGTCACACTGTCCACTAAAGACAGACAAATTACACCCCGAAGCTCCTAGAGTGTAAGAAAGTGAGAAAGTAAGACTGATAAGGCAAACATTTGGATATGTGATCGCTATTTCTTAAAGTCTTCAAAAAAGTCGGGATTGTAATCGAGCAAGACAGATTGCGTTCACTTTATGCTCGTCATATCAGTGTGTAACAAATTAGATTTTTAGCTTTTCAGTATGAAGCTCATGTCTTTTAATCTGGTTAGCAGCAGTGGAAGCAACCCATATAACAATAAAAAAACACAGCATTCGCTACCAATAATAACACCGACAGCGAGAGCATGAAAGGACATATCAGCCACCCACGCCCCGTACTTAAAGCCAGCATCACACACAGTACGGCCGCCGCTCGACAGCCGCCGACAGAGGATGACTTGCACTTTTTCGCCAATTCTAATCGAATCACTGGATCACCGCACGATCCTCCCCGGCATACAGTGACCGTATGAGAAGCCCTCGACAGTCACTCAACACACACGCTGGTAACACAACCGTTGTAGAATAAATCGTTGACCGGCCACGATGTTCACTCGGCAATCACACGTTCATCATACGGTAACAGGACGGTAACGCCGATGTTGGTCGATAGCCATATGTAAACCGCACGGGTGTAAACAACATACACACAAGTGTGCAACGATTAAATCTTAAATCGACCGTGGTACGACCACACGATAGTCACACGGCAAATGACCCGCCCTATATATACATGGGGGAGTGGCCGCCCCATTCATTCTACCCCCGAAGCTCCTACCATCAACATGGAGACCAACATGGACGGGACATTTTTTGTCCCAGGTTTTGGGGCAATTTTGGGTCAAAATTGCCTAGCGAGCTAAGCTAGCCAAACAAAATGAGGAAAACTGAGATATAATACAATATCAATCATCTTTTCTGTAAAATCTGATGGTTTTGTACCTGAATGTAGGAAAAAAGGGCACCGGAAAAAAAAGGCACCGGAAAAAAAGGCACCGGAAATAAGGGCACAAGGAAAAAAAGTAACAGGCAAAAATGACATATTCTTCGGGATAGGAAAATATGGCATATTATGAAAATCTATCATAATGTTTAATTAGGCAACGTTATTATCCAGGATTTATTCCTAAATCATTTATTATTCAAGAAGTATATAATTTTAATATATTTGTTATAGTTATTGTACTTCTATATTTTGCTTTAATTACACTATATTTCTATTTAACCTAACCTGACCAATTGAGACCTCACTTGGACTATGCTGTTCAGTTTTGGTGTCCTTATTATAGAATGGATATTGACTCTCTGGAGGCAGTCCAACGAAGAATGACGCAAATGATCCACATTGTTATTAATTTATCATAAGAGGAGAGGCTGATAACACTTGGCTTGCATTCATTAGAAAGACGAAGATGTATAGGATATATGATGAATGTGTTTAAATGGATGAAAGGTATCAATAAGGGATATAGAACTAAGATATTAAGGTTTAATAACGGCGAGATAACCCGTTCAAATGGCTTCAAATTAAATAAGTATTGCTTTAGAAAAGACATAGGTAAGAACTGGTTTGGGAACAGAGTTGTGGAAGCGTTTGGTTAGCTCAGGAACAGTAGAAGATTTTAAGTGCAAAGTTAATAGTCATATGAATGATATGGGTTTTGTGTGAATGGGATCTGCCTCGTGTGGGCCGGTCGGCCTTATGCAGAATTCCGGTTTCTTAAGTTCTAAGCTAACCTAACCTATCATATGGTGAGTACACTACCAGATATATATAATTACATTATGCAATATTGCATATTGCATCGAAACTTATTGTATTGATCTATTACTTCTTAATACAACATTTTGTTTTATGTGCCATTTTTTCCTAGTCAGTAATTTGTGAAATTTTTCCAGTGCCTTTTTTTCCTGTGCCTTTTTTTCCGAATACAGTTTTACGCGTCTATATGATTATTTTCAATTTAGAGATTTTTGGCATATTAATATTATATTGAGAAGGAAAGATAGCTATTTTGTATATATATATATATATATATATATATATATATATATATATATATTGGGTGACCTCCTGTTGTGTCAAACTATTGTCAAAAACACTCTCTCTCTCTCTCTCTCTCATTCCCAGTTTTTCTTAGTGTGTGGTAGTTGTGCTATTGTCATGCTATTAACGTGTATTGATCGAACTGTGGTCGTCCTGTTGACCAGTCGGTCGAACACAAATCGTCGTCGAAAAAGTTGACCGATCACAGGACGATAAGTACAATTCCCACAGGATCATTGCACGATATCTACACAATAGTCACACGATAAAAATTTAAAGTTTTTTCTGCCGACTATCGACCAGAAATTAGTGCAGCCACTATTTTTTGGCCGATCACCGCCGACCATTTCCCCGCCACTCGACCACCCCTCGACTACCAGGAATGGAGGCGATCTTTTTACTCGATAACAGACGATGTCAGACGATCAGGGAAAAATTAAAATATTTTGAAAAGATCGTCTGTGATCGTCGGCTATCAAACTGTGTGTGACGCGGACTTTAGGAGCTTTCTGACAAGGAGGACTATTATCAATCCCCCTATTACACCTAGGTGCTCTCTCATCAGTACTATCAGAGAGAAAGAGAAGCCATTAATGCCCTTACTACCCTAGGAGGAGAAGATCCCAACCTACTCATCAACCTCTGGGACAACTTCTACAACCAGCCTACTCTGTTCCGCAAGGATGGCACTCATCTAAACCCTGTGGGTTCAGCACGCATGGGTCGTCTCCTACACGAAGCAGTCCGCAGCCATGGATCAAAAAACGCCATCCGAGAAGAAGCAGCAGTGACATGAATCATCCAACGCCAAGAAAAAAACAGCGGCAACCGAGGACCACCAGCGATAAGGACCGAAGACAGCGAGGACCGAGGACAGCCATGAACATAAATGTAGATCCGACAAGAACCAAAAATATTATTAAAGAGCGTTCCGTGAGTTCTAAAATAACACATTTTAAGGTTTTCTATGCAAACGCTCGTAGCATACGCAATAAATTTTCAGATTTAGAGGAGCTAGTGTTTACAGAAAATTATGATGTGATTGGCATAACAGAATCTTGGCTCAATACAGAAGATAGAGACTTTTTAGCAGAGTATTCACTTCCCGGTTATGTAATGTTTGAGAAAAGCCGAATAAATCGAAATGGAGGTGGCGTTTTACTTTATATCAAAGAAAGTCTTAACCCTACCCTCTTGTCAAAACCTCAAATTGTGAACGTCGACGCATCTTTTGTGCTAATAAAGAATAATAAAGGTACAAAAATAATACTTGCATTAATATACAGACCTCCAGCTCAATCAGTGCAAACTGACCGAGAAATTTACGAACAAATTGCAGATGTAAGTAACTCGCAAGATACCGTAATTTTTGGCGACTTTAATTTACCTGTGACCAAGTGGGGCGATACTCTTACTTCACACTCCGGGCATGACTTGTATACGAACTTGCAAGAGAGTTCGCTTTATCAATTTGTTCGAACGCCAACCCGTGGTAATAACGTTCTTGACATTGTACTTGCAACAAAAGAAGAATTAACCCTTCTTTAGCGGCCTATGCGGTTTATTTATATGTACCGCCCAGCGGGGTGTTTTTAGCCAAAATAGGGCTGTTTACGTGATCATTTTCATGCCTAAATAAGACCCAGAACGTAAAACAAGTATCTATCCCTGAAAGGGCATAAACAGAGCTTTCGAATGACACCATAACGATCCTTTTATGATGGTTAGTTTTCTTGCAATAACCGTGCAACGCGAGTGCAAAAAGCATGTAATTAGCCACTTTCCCGATACAATTCCGTATATAGCGAGTGAGAGAGGGAGGAGGGAGCTGAGATTCGTGTCAGTAGGTTCGCCGCGGTGGCCTGGAGCAGTCATACGCTCGCTAGTCTCCTGCCACCACTTGTCTCTCTCTCTCAGCAACATTACGTGCTGAAATTGCCACTCGACCTATGTCGAGCGCCGCCACATAGTCCAGCTTTATTAAATACGACTTATGTGGTGAGCCGCTTTTTAAGGGTTAATAGAGAATTTGAATGTTGGTGATGAATTCAGTAACAGCGACCATCGTACGATAACTTTCACTTTAAAGTTTACTAGTAACGAACCAAATAGTAGCATCGAAAAAGTCCCTAATTTCAAGAAAGCAAACTTCCATAAACTTAGAGCTATGTTTAAAGAAACTGACTGGAGCTTTTTAATTCACAATAACGACATAAATACATCTTGGAAGTTATTCGAAGCCACTTACCTAAAAGCAGTGCAACACTGCATACCATCGAAAATACGGCGTCCAGGCCATAATAATAAGCCCAAATGGTGGAATAAAGATATTTCAAACTGCCTGCTTGCTAAAAAATGTGCTAATGATAGATTAAAATCCTCACAAAATGACGAAGAACGGCTGAAATTTGTAGAGCTACGACGCAAAGCCAAAAAGTTAATTAAGCAAAGTAAAAAGACCTTAGAGTTACATATTGCGAATCAAAGTAAAACAAACCCGAAAGAATTCTATAGTTATATCAGAAAGAAAAAAGTATTTACTTCAACTGTTGGACCGTTAGTCGATGAAAATGGAGAATACACCAAAGACGAAGTACAAATGAGTAATGCCCTCAATACCTTCTTTGCATCAGTTTTTACAACAGAAGACCTCAGTGATATCCCTACACCATCGCCGATTCAGATTGATAATTCAGATGTTCTAAGCAATATCACCGTTACAGAGAGAGAAGTATTGAATTGTTTAGATAAACTCAAGGTAAATAAAACGCCTGGACCTGATAAAATCTCGCCTAGAGTTCTAAAGGAAGCTAAGGATGAGCTCTCCAAACCACTGACATTACTATTCAATAAATCCTTGCAGTCTGGAACTATGCCCGATCAGTGGAAGCTAGCCAACGTAACACCGATATTCAAAAAAGGCAGCAAATCCCTACCCAGTAACTATCGTCCAATTAGCTTAACCTCAGTTGTATGTAAAATGCTAGAAACGGTCATACGAGACAGACTCGTAAATCACTTAGAGGAAAATAACATACTTAAAGATACTCAACACGGCTTTCGTAAAAAACGTTCCTGTTTAACAAACCTCTTAGACTTCTTCCACGATATCCTCAACCTCTACGATGAGAGTAAAGCTGTAGATATTATATACCTTGATTTTCAAAAGGCCTTTGACAAAGTTCCCCACAAACGTTTACTGCTAAAACTAAAAGCGCATGGAATACAAGACACACCGTCTTGTATTCCATGCGCTGGATGGATAGAAAATTGGCTCAGCGACAGAAAGCAAAGAGTAGTCATAAACGGTAAGGCATCTAAATGGACCAATGTAAGTAGCGGGGTACCCTAGGGATCGGTACTAGGACCAATTCTCTTTCTAATTTACATCAACGACATAGATGAGGGTCTCACCTGTACAATCTCAAAGTTTGCTGACGATACAAAAATTGCAAATAGCGTACTCTCAAAAGAACAAGTTGACGATATGCAACACAATCTAGATAAATTGTCATGTTGGGCCCAAATTTGGCAAATGAGTTTCAATGCGGATAAATGTAAAGTACTACATATCGGATACCTAAATGAGAAAGCAAACTATTCGATGAATAGCACTCAGCTTAAGAATGTAAACAGAGAAACCGATCTGGGAGTAACAATATCGAGTAACCTAAAACCGAGTCAACAATGTTCAGAAGTTGTTAAGAAGGCAAACAAAATAATTGGCTTTATAGGCAGGTCATTTGAGCATAAATCCAAAGAAGTTATCCTAACCCTTTACAATTCCTTAGTCCGCCCTCTTCTGGAATACTGCGTTCAATCCTGGTGCCCTTATTACCAAAAAGATATAAACAAGCTAGAACGAGTTCAACGTAGAGTTACCAAAATGATACCTAGCCTAAAGAACAAACCATACGAAGAGCGTCTTAGAGAATTAAATCTATTTCCTTTAACCCTGCGCAGATTAAGAGGTGACTTAATTCAAGTGTTCAAAATCATCAAAGGCATTGACAATATGAACTGTAGTAAGTACTTCACTATCGACCAAGCTAATTACACGCGGGGAAACGGTTGGCAAATTATTGGTAAATCTTTTAACTCACACGAATCTAAGAATTTCTTCTTCAATCGAGTTGTCAACTTGTGGAATGGGCTTCCCCGAAACGTTATAGACTGCATCACCGTTGATTCATTTAAACTCCGCCTAGACAAATATCTCGCATCAAACCCGCGACTGACTGCGTTTGTAAATGAATAACTTTATTTTATCCCCCCCTCAGTTACTAACTCATCTGTCCCCTACTAACTTCCTAATCCTGCCACGGACATTAGTTCCAGGGCAGTAATTCGCTTTCCAATGTTCCCTTACCCACTCTAAACCACTGTTTGGACACTTGATCCTCAGTGTTTTGGAGGATAAGCAACCTAGAAGGGTCACTAGGTATGTTGTTGCTTGATTTCCTTTGTACTCCTTTGTACTCCTTTGTACCAGGAAAATTCATGACTATGGCAGAAAAATTGAGCGAAAACTTTTCTCCCACTCTAGGCCCGAAGCTAGCTTACCAGGTCACTCGACTGGATCCCAGCCAATGTTTGATACTAGGGATAGTTCTATGCTCGAGGCTAGATTTGTGACTTGCAACTGACCAGGGCAGCTTTTCATTCCTGAACTTCACCTCTACACTGCCTGCTGTTAGGAGTGGTCACCCCTTCGGGGATCACTGCTCAATAGGTGGCGTTCTGAGAGTGAGGGTCTGAGTCTGGAGGGTGAGACAGTGAAGCACTTGAACGAAGCAACCAGCCGCTTCAGAGATGGAGCTGCTTCGAGCCATGAATGGATGCTTCACATGTCTCACTCCCCTGACTGGAACAAGACCTCACAGGCTTCACCGTGTTGAGTGGAATGTACAGGATCTCAGCCTATGCCCGAGAGGGAGTAGTTGGAATATAGAAAAAAAAAAAAAAAAAAAAAAGATAGATAGATAGATAGTATTTCTAGTTAACAAATGCAGAAAACTCCTGTATGCAAAATAATAAAGATAGAACAATATTTATGGTTTAAATTACTCCCAGACTTGCTCTGCTACTACTCAATAGGGAACAATGCAAATATATGCGGTATCTAGGGAAACATGGAAGCAAGCCTGGGACAGACTCCACATCAGGTGTGCTCTGTAAGGGGTCTGTAACTCGAGTAAGGGCGGGGCCGTGGGACCCTTCTCAGGAGAGAGGTGAGAGCTCCAAGCGTCACCAGACTGCACAATTATACTAGGCAGTCGTGCTCTCATTAACACTAGAAAAGTAATCAAGTAAAACATAAGACAACATTGTGTAAACTTATGATAACGAAACAATTGCACCAAAGCCAATTAAACTAACTAATTATATTGCTATAAAAAATGGCAGCACAGACTGCAGGCGCCGTCCTGCTAGCAACGAGGTAAGAAAGACAGAGGGATATCATGCGACTAGCCTCTCCCAAAGCTCCCTCAATATAACAAAGGCTTATGCAATTGTAACTCACTCACAAATGACAGGCTACAAAACTCATTTGGGAGTGACAATATATACAGTATATATATATATATATATATCTATATATATATATATAATTATATATATATATACAGTATATATATAAATATATATATACAGTATATATACAGGGTGTCCCAGGAGAAAAGGGCATAACTTTGGGAAATTATAGAACAAAATATTCTAAGCCTAAAATGTTCTATAACAAAAAGTCCAAATCTCGACCGGTATAGAGATACTGCATTTTGAAAATGGTATTTTCTTCAGTATTTCCCCATAAGGCTGTCCTAGTGCTTACTACACCTCCATCTTTCTGCAATTATTTGACCATGTTATTTTAAAGATACTATAATTCTGTAAGTTGCAAAATGATTATAGATATATTAGCTCACTTTGGACCAGTTGGAAACTATTTGACATGCAAGAGTCCATTACAGTGATGTGGGGGAGGACACTACATAAAACCTTCAATATCTTTTTAATGGTTGACATTTGGACTTTTTGTTATAGAATATTTTATGCTTAGAATACCTTGTTCTATCATTTCCCAAAGTTACGCCCTTTCCTCCTGGGACACCCTGTATAATGTATACTGTATTGTACACTCTACAATGCTCTGATACGACCTTTCCTAGATTATGCTGTTCAATTATGGAGTCCAGCACTCAAGACAAATGTATAGCGAATAGAAAGAGTCCAATCTAGGGCTATAAAGCTTATTCTATCAATAAGAAGATTAAACTGAATACTGACCGGCTGGGAAGTCTTGGTCTCTTTTCGTATATACTACGTGGTCAACTCATCGAAATTGTAAAATACTTAATGGGTTTGACGTGTATAACAACAACAAATGTACGCTCAATAGAAATACAACACACAACCATGGCCAGGAGTTACAAATCATGAAGTTCAGTCATAGTATACTGTATGTGAACACTTGCTTACATATTAAATATATTCTACCTGGAAGAAATTTCCCTCATACGTTGTAAATATTTCTTCAGTAGAGCAGTTCAAGAAGTGAGTAGATAGTCTTCTGCACACTCTGCAGTTAATGAAATACACTACACAATCTTTCTCTTTCCACTTGGCGTATCACGTCGGAATGGACTGCAAGGTCTTTGTGATACTAACTCTTCCTAGTAACTCCCTCATATCTCTCTCCCTCTCTCATTTCCATAATAGTATCCGTTTGGGTAATCTTCACGTTCGTCTTTATTTTCTCCTCACATTTCATCATAATCTCACATCAAGCCTCTCTGCCTTTTCCGCTGGCTCTATTTTTCCAGTGTCAAGTGTATTCGTATTTTTCCTTACTACTGTTTTTTGGAACCACCGAGCACTTCTGCCTATTACCATCAACGAGTGAGAGCGAGTAACAAAAATATCAAGATAACTTTTGTATATCTTTAATATTCTGCTCTCATTCTAATTTGACTGGCTCTTGCCTTCATTAATTTTACCTTGAGAAGAGAGATTTTTTTTGTCAATGTATGTTTTCTATATTTAACCCCTTCTTTACCGGCGATGTATTTTTTATTTGATTTCAGCTACATTTAGACTATTTTATGAAGCTTAGGAAAGATATGTGGTAGCTAAAAAGATTAATTTTGATAGTTTGTAGCCTTTTAATTAGTATACGTCGTTTATAAGCTGAATAAAATTATCTAAATGTAGCTGAAGTCAAATAAAAATTATGTTGCCGGTATAGAAGGGGTTAAGTTTAATAATATTTGTTTCTGCCAGAAAAGTGATAAAATTATTGCGAAGAAGGACCTTGGGGGTATTTGTTTAAGGTTGATGGAGGTCTAGGGGGGAAACTAAAAAAAAAAAAAAAAATTTTTTTTTTTTTTTTAAGAGACAACGGACGGAGGAAGGAAAAACACAGATAAAACAAAAAGGTCCATGTGCCTAAAGGCATCCTCCATTCATAAAATGTTTGTAATAACTTGATTTAAACATTTGTAGATTGTAAGTTTGTGGAAAGCAATTCGAGGGAAGTGAATTCCAAAGAGTAGTAGCTCTGGGGATAAATGAATTCTGATATGCAGAAGTTCTGCATTGTGGAGGAGAAAGTGTAAATTCATGGGCGCTCTCAGCTGCCCTAGTTCTACGGGGAAAGATGTGGAGAGGCGGCACAATTGAAGCAAGTTCCTCGGAACAATTGCTGTGAAAATATCTGTAGAATAATGCAAGGGATGCAACATTTCTTCGTATGGATAATGTAGGAAGGTCCTGTGTGATTGCTGGGTTATTGATTAATCTAATAGCTTTATTTTGAATTTTGTCCAACTGCCTCAATGCAACCACTCCACTTCCACCCCACAGAGGTGAACAGTAATCCATCTGAGAACGCACATGACTTTTATATATTACGGCCAACTGCTCATCAGTGAAGAATTCTCGAACTCTGTACAGGAGTCCCAGTTTTTTAGAGGCATTCTTAGCAATGCTTCTAAAATAATGTGTCCAGCTCAAGTTAGTAGTTAATGTTACACCGAGAATGTCAATACTAGGGGAAGTGGGAATATTTACATCATTAAAAAATATAAGGGAGTCAGTGAGATTCTGTCGGTTAGAAAATTGAATGTACTTGGTTTTCTGTGCATTAAAGGAAACTAGATTATTTTGTCCCCATCCATTAATTCTAGAAAGGTCCTGGTTCAGAGAAATTGCAGTGTTTATTTTTGAATTTGTAAGATCGGGTTGGGTGAAAGAATTGGTAAATGTGAAGGAACTGTGGAGTGTTGAGTCATCTGCGTAGGAATGTATTGGATTATGAGTGGTAGATATGAGATCATTGATATGAATGAGGAACAGAATTGGGGCCAAAACTGATCCCTGGGGAACACCAGCATTTATTGAGTGAAATTGAGAATAAAGGCCATCTACCATTACACATATTTTTCTGTTATGAAGATAAGAAGAAATTAGTGGAACTAATGATGCAAAGCCGTAGTGTGACATCTTCGACAATAAGGATTGATGCCAGACTCTATTAAATGCCTTTGATATATCCAGTGCTATTGTATGTGTTTCACCATGTTGGTCTGTAGCTTGGTTGATTTGATGCGTAAGAAGGCAAAGCATGTCTGCAGTTGATCGACATCGTCTAAAACCATATTGCCTATCACTGATTAATTTATTATTCTCAAGATGCTTAATTATGTGATTATTTAATATAATTTCAAAGACTTTACCTAGAGTGGAAGTTATAGCTATTGGTCTGTAGATTGATGGATCTGAAGAGGCACCTTTTTTAGGAACTGGATGGATGTTTGCTTCTTTCCAGGGTACTGGGAAGCATGAGGTATGAGTACACAGGCGGAAAAATTTTGCCAATACAGGAGCGAGCACCAAGGAGCAATTCTTAAGTACTATTGGAGGAATTTCATCTGGACCAGGAGCCTTATCTACTGAGAGATTCTGCAAAATAGTTTTGACATGTCTGGTGTGGATCTTAAGTGAGGGAATTTCAGGTGAATTAAAATTAAGTACAGGGACATCTTGATTTATTTCATCTAAGGTTGAGTTGGTGGAGAAAATATCTGCAAGAAGGTTAGCTTTACCTCGTGGGTCACTTACAAGATTGCCAGTCGGAGATTTTAATGGTGGAATGGATGAAGCAGTAGTGAAGTTGGATTTGAATGAGTTAAGAGTAGACCAAAATATTTTGTTATCATTTGGATTATTTAGAAGTTTATTTGCCTGCTTGTGGAGAAAGTTTGATTTAGTTAGGTTGAATACAGTTTTGGCATGATTTCTCATGTTTCTAAAGTAATTAAAGGTTTCATGTGTTTTTGATCTTGTGTATGCATTGTAGGCTATTGCTTTTTGTTCAGTTACTCTAGCACAATTATGGTCAAACCATTTAGGTGAATTAGATCTTTTACTGTACTTTTGATGAGGAATAAAAGTTTCCATTCCAATTTTTACAAAATCTTGTATGTGGCTCAAGGTGAAGTGTGCATCATTAGAAAAGAAAGAGGTCCAGGGAATATCAATAAAGAAACCTTGAAGACCCTCCCAGTCTGCCCTATCGTAATGCCATTTAGTCACCAAAACAGGTTCAGAGTGGGAAGGTGTGGTAGGTGATAGACAGGTGGCCTGTATCAGACAGTGATCAGAAGATCCAAGCGGGGACCTCACTGTAACATCATAATTTTCTGAATTGGTTGTTAAAAATAAGTCCAGTAGGTGGGAATTATGATTAGGATTATCTGGTACACGGGTGGGTTGGTTGACTAGTTGAGTGAGACTAAATGAGTCTGCAAATAGCTCACATTCAAGTCCAGCATCATCACTCCTGGCTGAATGAGTGAGCCATTCAACATTATGGACATTAAAATCACCCAACACAGTGATTTCAGAAGAAGCATTTAAGTTGAGGACACTGAGTTGTGAGGACAGAGAGTCAAAAAGACTTTGCTCTGGAGGAGTATTTGGGGAACGGTAGATGCAACATATGTATTTAAATTTACCAGCAGAAATTAATTTGTATATAGAATAATCAAAATAGGGACAATTGAAACTAGTAACTCCTCCAGGGCAATTTCAGATTTTGCGAAGCAACATACACCTCCCTTAGGTCTGAAGTTTTGGAGCAGTTGATAACCTGGAAAATGAAATCTAGAAGTGTCAGATGTGGATGTTACTTGAGTCTCTGTCAAAAAAAGGAGAGTAGGGGATTCTGCTTGAAGAAATTGGTGTACAGAATTGATGTTAGAGTGAAGTCCCCTTATATTACTAAAGAAAAAGCTGCACCGACGAGCAGCTTTGGGACATTGCAATGCTCTTGACACAGTCGCATGATGACGACCGGGAGGGCCCTGTGTCAATGACCCAACCCTGCCGGGGGTGGATATCCGAGGGACCACCAGGTTTGCTCTTAACAATTGTACTGCCATATTTATTTGGTAAAGGTGTATGGTGTTATATGTATGATATGTAGTGGGAAGAGTAGTGTTTTATGGATAGAGGATAGCGATGTAGGGCAATGTCGTGAAGTTGGATGTGTATGTTGTATAAAGAGGGTTTTCCTGATAACCCTGATGTGTGAGGTAGAAAGATATGTATCCAGCTACCAGGGCCTGGGAGAGAAAATGGAATTCAGGCTATTCCCTGAGTCTCCCGAAACCTTGGCGGTAGTACTTCCCTGGGCGGGGCTGCCTACCCCTACTACCACCGAATAAACAAAATATATATATATATATATATATATATATATTTTATATATATATATTTTATATATCTTCCCTTAGCCCGGCCGGCAAGCACGATAAACCTCACGGAAGTGTCGTCTGTACAGCGTATGCGATAGGCCTCACAGAAGCAACACCATGGAAAACACTTCCAAAATGCCCCTTTATCTATATGCAAGATTGTTTTATGAATGTAATGTAATATGATCAAGATGTAGACTAAAGACAAATAATGCGGCATTGGATAGAGAAGACTTTATATTGCTAACAAAATGTTAATATAGCTGTAAAGCCAGAGCTCTTATTTAAAAGGTATTATGATGGATAGTTGGAATTGTAGAAGGGGGAAATGAAAGAGTGAGGGGAGAGTGACAGAGGGGAAACAGTGGGGGTAAGTTAATGTGGTAGATAACTGTGTGAGGGGAACTGGTGGAAGGGAGAGGGCTCTGATAATAACACGCACATCACTACAGACAGAGAGAGAGAGAGAGAGAGAGAGAGAGAAAGAGAGAGAGAGAGAATTAATTGTAACAAAGATTGATTTATATATCAACTTTATATCATTTAGAATAACAAAGTTCATGCATGATGGTATTTGATAAACTGGTTGAGAGAAAAAACATTTGAAAGAGTATTGCTGGTCTAATGTTTTTTGTTTCAAACTATAGTACATCACATCAGAGTAACTTCAAATGATTGTTAAGTAGCCTGAAACCACGAATAATAAGATATAAATTTTGTTATGTGTTGTCCCACCCACAAAATATGTCAGTTCCAGCTGTTTGTGTCTCTATAATGGTTTCATGGAACATGGTATGTCTCAACTTTTAACCACGAGTTAACAATTACGATAATAATTTGTGCACTACCTCAATAATTTCAAATTGATTATCAGTATAGTAAGCAAAAATATGTAATGCTTCGTTCTTTCAGCATGCTTCAAAACAAAAGATTGTAGCAATGCACCTCCCTTTTATCCTTGCATATATATTTATATTTACTATGCTTAATAGTACTGAACGTTAACATACAAAACTATATTCTTTTAGATATAATTTACTAACTGTATGTTGAGAATTATTTCTTAATACTAAAATAACCCATATATCATGGCCATTCCTTAGTCATGATAATAATAATTAACTGCGTCAGTATACGTTGATGCATTTATTACAATATTATGACAATCATTACTCGATGTGCTCCTATTTATTAATGGTATGTGACAGTCACTGGGTTAATGTAGTTAACTTGTGTACATTTATTTACTTATCAAAGAAGCACAATATATATAAGGTTTTCAACTGGTAAAGGTACTTCCAGTGCGACCAATGAGAGAGAGAGAGAGAGAGAGAGAGAGAGAGAGAGAGAGAGAGAGAGAGAGTTACTAGGAATAGTTAGTATCTCAAAGACCTTGCGGTCCATATCGGGGAGATACTCGAGGTGGAATGAGACAGACTGTTTAGGACACTACACTCATTACAGAGTGTGAAAAATACTATCTACTCTCTTCTTATACTGCTTTACTGAAGAGCTTTTTACAACTTCTTTTCTTTCTAAATTGCAGGCTCGCTATTGTTCGCCACGAAAAAATTGACACCTAAATGGAACGAAACGCCTTATAATCGCCAAACTAATGGGGCAAATATCTTAGTCTCAAAACTAATAGGACAAACATGAGGAAGAAGGGGTTTCCAAGATCCAAAAATTAGATACATACAAAAAGTAAATTATAACCATATACAAAACCACCCCTTAAGCCAAGAGGTGCTTCCTAATCCATGTTGCTCTAATAATATACAGTATATAATCAGGTTACGTGAGGTCAATGGACTGTAGAACAACCCTGGTACTATGTCTTGCATTTGTGAATCATTGGGTTCTCACTCTCCGTGAATGACTGGGTATTATCATAATATATCACACACACCAACATCAATACACGGTGGGCATCTTCCATAACTCTTATATTGTGGCCATGTATACCCTTCCTGAGAGAGAGAGAGAGAGACAGAGAGTTACAGTTACACAAATACTCAGACCACACAGACCTTGCGGTCCCTATTAGGTGGTCCGGCCTAAATACTACTAGACAGGGACAGTTTATAGTAGAAGAATAGGACAGCAAAGTAGAAGGTTCTCTCTCCACTCTCCAGCTAAAAAGCCATACCGGAAAATAGGATGAAGTGTAACCTTATGGGTCGGGAAATTCTCACAAGGAAAGTTTTCATAGACTATAGCAAGAAATTAGTCTGCAAGGGAATTTACACTTACCTACAAATGTATTCATATTAATCCAATCTCCATCAGATGATCGTCCAGTCTCTTCTTAACGTTTAAACGGCGAGCGTTCTCTATAGAGATTTTTCTGGTGCAATGCGAGCGTCCTCTATATGGCCAGCGTATAAAAACACTTTTCTAAGCACCCACACAAAACAAAGCAATATGTGACTTGGTGAGATAATTCTACTCCATTACTTGCTACCAGTTCTCCATATATGTCTTCCGCTCCTTCCTCCCCTTTTCCCCCTTCCTCAATTATCAGCAATTTTTCCTCTTATTCCCCATTTTCTCGGGTAATTTTCTGTGTGAATTTCTCTCATGCAGTCTGGTTCACACGGGCGAGGCAGCTAGAGATCCTTGCAACACAGAAACTTCTATTGCACGCTTTCAGTGTCGCACTGGAGGTCGGAGAGTGATGATATTTGCCACCCGGGCTCTCGCATCATGATACGACCGGGCGGCAATAATGCGTCTTTTTCATCCCCCAAATACTATTCCCACTACTTTTATTGCTCTTAAATGTTCATATGTTCATATTAAAAGTAAAATAGGCATATATGAATAAGTAATAATGATGTATATGGTAAATATGACGATTTTTGTCAGAATTGAACCAAATACCTTCGCATGGCGGGCACTTTGAAAAACATAGGCTTCACCGTTTTTAGGTTAAACGTATCAACTGAATTACTATCGACCCTCTCCCTTGGTAAACTGTTCCACTCTTTGACGATAATGTATAATTATGAAGACATTTTGTGTGACATCTACAGTAGGCATGCCTTCTTTCTATTAAATTTAATTCCATTACCTCGGGTTGCAGCATTATTATTGCTTGTGAACAGTGCATTGATATCTATTCTGTCAAATCCTTTAAGTATCTTAAAACACTCAATAAGTTGGCCTAATAACCTCCTTTTAGGTAAACACAGTCAGAAGCATTGAGATCCCTAGACAACTTTATTTGAGCTAGTACTTCTTTCCCCCAGATACATTTTCTCTCTAAGCATTGTGTTTTCAAACTTTCTTGTAATGTTTTTGTTCTCACCTTATATGCAAGAGATTTCTTTGTTAAAGGCCCTAACATGTAATCAGGAATACATTTTCCACATAAACACACACACACACACACACACACACACATATATATATATATATATATATATTTATATATATATATATATATATATATATATATATATATATATATATATATATATATATATATATATATATATATATATATACACATATATATATTTCCTATATATTTATTTGTCACACACGATTAAACAAAGATGTCACCAAAAAACAATATTTCCACTGTTTTCAGCTAACTGAACTGAAATATACACAAAATGACTGGAGGGATCTTTTCAGATTTTGTTATAGTGAAAGACCAATCTTAGCGGAGTTGAATGGTATATATATATTTCAATTCTGTTCAAATACTCCTAAACTTCATTTGTGTTGCCAATATAGTTGAAGGGTGCGTAGTTTGTGTGGCCGTCTCTCACACCTATTGACACCACTCTCCAAAGTTGTGAGCAGCGTCTTGGGCGGTGGTAGTGTGAGTTTCTGTGGGAGTTACAGAGTGTTTGTGACTGTGTGTGTGTAGGAGAGAGAGAGAGAGGGAGGTGGGGTATGGAGAGAAAGTAGTAGTACTAGTAACAGTAATATGGATAGAATAATGAGAATAATGGCGTGTGCATGTGTATATGTGTGTGCTCGAGTTGTGTAGGATCTGTGCGTGTTTTAGAGGGTACCACATGTGTAATGATATTATTTTCTTTGTGATTTGTGTGTTATGAATATCTGAAACCAATAGCTATTCCTGTTTCAACTGACATTATTTAGACTCCTGTTTAAGCCAAACGTAGTGCATCTTTGAGATACATTTTTACAGTTTTCAGTAAAATAATGCCCCGGCCGAAAGCCAGTTCCTTCAAATTTACAAGCTAGCTATCGCTCTTTAGGAAGATATCGACACCTGAATGGCAAGAAAGGTCTTAATATGACTAAGAAATGGGGCGATAGCTCTGGAAACCGCCAAACTAAAGAAGCTTAACTCATAAGATTTCAAAAGTAATGGGACTAAACATGAGGGAGAAGGGGGTCCATGGAAACCAAAAACCTTCCCTTAACCCTCCTGGCCCGGGCAGGCTCTCCTAATGACGGAGCTCGTATCCGGGCGATATGGTCGAATATCAACAAAAGTAAACTAAGGCTAATCTCGCTTAATATATTACCTACATTAATCAAACATATATAGAAATGAGCGCCTTACCTTCCTGCGTAGAATGGCGTTGAGTAGAGCTCTCTAGCTCAACTAGTTCCGGAGTGATGGTGATGGAAGTGGAGGTAACTTTTGCCGCGTATTTACCTCGGCACGTCCGAACACTCAACCGCGGCCCCGGCTACGACGCCCAGTTGCACTCGTCGCTCCACCCGCAATTATGCCGGGAAGCGATTTGATAGTGTTTTATTGGTTATTCTGTCATTTATTATAGTTATTATGTTATTTTCACTCAATAAAGTTATTTATATGAACTTATTTGTGTCTCTGTCACTTATTACTTCGTTTTATTATTATTATTATGATTATTAGTGTCACTTTCACTGGACTTTGATAATTGGTAGTGTCATTTCCCCTTTTATGTATTGTTAGGTAAGCTAATAATATATATAGTGTCACTGTCCCTTATTCATATTGTTATGAAGGCACTTATTATTACTTGTGTGTCTCTTTCACTTATACTTAGTTTTATTATTATTATACTGTCACTTTGACTGGCCTAGGCTTATTGAGTGTCATTTTCACTTATTTATTGTTAGAAATATATATTTTAGTGTCACTTTCACTTGTTCATATTGTTATTGAAGGCACTTATTATTACTTATGTGTCCTTTTCACTTATACTTAGTTATATTATTATTCTTAGCCTACATTTGAGTGTCACTTTCACTGTTGTCACTTCCACTTCAAAAGTTTGTTAGAGTGTGGAAGTCGTTGAAGCAGGTGCCAGCACACAGTCCAACTTGACACTCGAGGCATTCCCAAGTGGTTTTTGTGGGTTTGCGGGGTCTGCGAGTTGTGTGGCTGCACACATGGCACCTCTTCTGACTCCTAGCGTTACTACCTGGTGCTTTGAAAGGAAGGGCGCTGAGCTGGTGCTTCCTGAAGAATTCAGCACACCCCGTTCTGTCAAGCTGGCCTGGTCCTTGTATTGGCCTGCCTGGTGTACCCGCATGTTTAGCCAGGAGCTCAAGTAGCACCTGCTTGTGGAACTTCCGCAGGGACTTGTACTTCTTGGCTCCTGGAGTCCTCAGACGGTAGATGTTGTAGGCATTGAGGATCGACATATCTACCGTATGCAGGATAAACTTCTTGTACCACCTGCAAGATGTTCGCAGGCAGTCGATGAAGCCCATCTGCATGTCGGACTTGTCAACGAGGCGCATGTTGATGTTATAATCCAGGACAGCAGCTGGTTTTTGGACGGGGTTCTTGGTTGTTCGGTCCACCTTCCCTGTGGCGACCATCTGGGCCTTGTGGCATGTGGTGAGGAGGTTGACCTTGCGCTGGTCATGCCAGTGGATGGAGAAGATGGGGCCACTCGTCTTGTGGAAGATGTCCGCCTTCTTCGTCTTGGTTGGGTAGCCTGGCATGCCCTTCCTTTTGCCCTTGACTGTGCCGAAAGTTCCGGTCTTGCGGTCATGGAGGTACTTGGTCAGGAGAGGCGACGTGTAATAATTATCTGTGTAGAGGATGTGGTTATTATTGAAGTGCCTCTCCATCATCTTCTTCACTACAGCGCCACCAAAACCAATGAGAGGGTCAGTCACAACTTCTCCAGCCTTGCCGCTGTAGACTATAAAGTCCAGCACATACCCCGTCAAGCATTCGCAGAGGACGAAGAGCTTGATGCCGAAGCGGTGTCTCTTGGACGGGATATTCTGTCGGAAGTGCAGCCTACCACGGAACAGGACCAGAGACTAGTCGAGGCACATCTTCTGGAAAGGAATCAGGTAGGTGGTGAACCGATGACGTATCATGTCATACAGCTTCCTGATCTTCCATAATGAGTCGGGAAGGTGGACTGCCATGTTGTTTGTCAGGTGGAGATAGGAGAGGATGTCGAAGTACCTGTCCCTGGACATGTATTTGCCAAATGATGGAGTCGTTATGATGTCGCCAGTGATCCAGTAGTCAGCCAGAACGTGCTTCCTTATATGAGTCGTCAGCATTGTGAGTGCCAAGAACACATATAGTTCTGCCACAGTGAGAGCTCTCCATGCCACCATCTTGGCACTGGTCTTCCTCCCAAGAGAGTTGGCACAGATAGCATGGTGGTGATTTGTCTCTTTGACGAGGTATTCCATGACTTCATTGTCATAGAAGCCACAGAAAAGTTCACTGGAGGTAGCATCTGGGCCACAGGGATATGCTGGTGACACCCCAGAACCCATCTGTACCTCGTCAAAGGCAGGACAATCTGGCTCAAAATTAGCTCCATCTGTCCACACAAACAGGTCGGATACTGATGCTCGAGGACGTGCTGCAGCAGGCACACGCCCTGGACGCCCTGGCACACGCCCTTGGCCACGCGGACGCCCAGGCGGACGCCCTGCACGCCCACGCCCAGGGGCAGCGGCGTCGGCAGGCTGACCACGTCCACGACCTCGCCCTCTCCCTCGATTTGTCGGCACATCCTCTTCCTCTTCCTGTTCCTGTTCCTCTTCCTCTTCCTCCTCAGGCGACGGCAGGTCATCTGGGGCAATGTTGGGGTCGTCAGCATCCTCCTCAGGAGACAATTCTGGTGAAGAAGTGACCGGGCGTCGGCGGTGTGGGGCGCGGGAGGCTGCGGGAGCTTCAAGAATGAGAGCCGAGGCCTCGGGAGTTGGGCTCCTTTTGCGGCGAGCCGAGGGCTTTTCAGCAGGAAATAATGCTCGGCGGTGTGTTGAGGCCTGTGGCACATCACCAATACCACTTGAAGAGGCCCTTTGGTCATCCTGAACGAGAGATGAAGGCGAGGGCTGTGGGTGACCCACGCGGCGTCCCGTGTCAAGGCGTCGGGACAATGGAATGCGGGTGGTTGCTAGGCCAGGGTCGGCGTCATTATCGCTATCTTCAGCTTCCCTATGCTTTTCTGCGGCTGCCCTGCGTGCTTTTTTAGCTGCACTTTTGACCAATGATTGTTTGTAGAAATATTTGCCCACTTTCAAGGGCGTACGGGCAGGCAAAGGGGAAGGTCCTGGGGTAGGGCTAGGGCTAGGCCTAGGCTGACCTAGCAAAGATGGCGAAAGGGGTAGGCCTAGGTTCTAGCACACTGGGAAGCTCAATGGCACCTTCCTGAAACACTTCCATATCAGGATCATCACTACTGTCTCCCCCCTCAAATAAATCGACATTATCGTCGTCTCCAAAGCCCACGAAATCGTCTTCACTTTCACTTATAAATTGTACCTTGTCCACCAAGCTTTTGCCACTGCTCTCTTCATCACTTTAAAAAAGTTGTCGCTGTATAGCGCTATCACTCAACAAACGCTTAACTTTCTTTTGTTGAGCTCTCTTCTCGGTTGCAACAGGCGTTGAAGTTGCGAGTGGGGTAGCACTGGGGCCCGCGGGAGGTTGCAACGAATCGGACACGTCGGAAAACATTTTTTCAATATTACTCGCTATGGTGGCCACGTACGAACTGATAACACTAGTAGTTGAGGCTTGGTGGCGCTGCGGTCGCTCCTACCATGCCAAAATTGGCCGCGCAAATTTTGAAGCACGCTTTCAAGCACAAGGATTTTAAAATGACACCCGGGTTCCGGCCCTTTTGTTTTGGTGTCATTTTAAAATGACACCCGGGCTGGAAGGGTTAAAAACAACAGTAGAACATGGTAATTTACTGTTACAGAGAAGTAATTTGACCCCAACCTACCTTGAATATGGCTCTCACACTGAATAGCCTAATATTTAAGTGAAAGGAAAGAACATTTTAGAGGACACAGATCTCTAAGGACCGACCTCGCTATGAAATGTTCCTGAACCTATAGGAATAATGTAATGTATTTATTTCACTCCCAACACCAAACACCTCCCTTTGAAATTAATTTATGCGTGTGATCTTCCCGGGTTCGGACCTGGATTACCACATAGAGATCTTAAACACTCTAACCATTACACCATCAAGACAGTTACTGGTAAAATAAATTACTACGATTATATCCATATATCGATTACTGGATATCAATCTAATAATTGTACTCTCAGTCAGACTGCGATCAGGCTTGTATCACTTTCACCACTGGGTACTGTATTCAGTTTCCTTGTGTGGTGGTGTCAACACTGTTATATTGAACTCCGTACTCTGTACACCCAAAAGTGAATGTAGGTACGTTACGTAGTTCGTCAGTTTACTCGTGGTGAGCCTCGTGTTTTCACTGATCGCTTGATTTGACACTGTTATGGAGGAGACGTTACTAGCTACTACTTCCCCCGGTCAGCTGTGAGGCTCTCATAATCGTTAATGATGAAATAATGAGGACTTCATATATAATTTTACTAATGTCCATGTAACAAAGTAGTAGACAATATAAGTATATCGTCTTCCGGATATCATCACAAAATACAAGTTGGCCTTTGCTAGCTAGTTATCCTCCATGTGCCTGACATGACCAAGCTGACATGGTGTCCGCTGGCTCAGGAGGACTTGTATCATCGGTAGATTGAAATGAGTGAGGCTGTTGTGATTGGACACTTTGTCACGCCATACTGTAGTTCTCCGAGGATTCTATGCAGAAGTTGTTAACCCCTACTGTACCATAGGGTACTACCATTTATGTACCCCCCAGTCCCAAGCAATGTGGCCAAAATAGCTTCAGAGGCAAGATATAACAACCTCCCACCTCAAAAGATGGAGGAATACTGCCTCTCCTAACATGTGAAAGCTTGCAGCCAACCTAAGAAGTGTTGCCAAGGTCTTAGAGCAGTGCTCAAACATTGTGGTACAAGGCACGGCCTGATACTGGCAGTTACAAGGACTGTATATTACTGACGGCTTGCAGCCGTCGCTGGGACTGGGGAGTGATTGATCTACTGATGGTTCTCTGCCGTCGCTGGGATTGTAAGGGTTAAGAAGGCAAACAAAGTAATTGGCTTTATAGACAGGTCATTTGACCATAAATCCAAAGAAGACCAATAGCTATAACTTGCACTCTTGGTAAAGTCTTTGAAATTATATTAAATAATCACATAATTAAGCATCTTGAGAATAATAAATTAATCAGTGATAGGCAATATGGTTTTAGACGATGTCGATCAACTGCAGACATTCTTTGCCTTCTTACGCATCAAATCAACCAAGCTACAGACCAACATGGTGAAACACATACAATAGCACTGGATAATATCAAAGGCATTTGATAGAGTCTGGCATCAATCCTTATTGTCGAAGATGTCACACTACGGCCTTGCATCATTAGTTCCACTAATTTCTTCTTATCTTCATAACAGAAAAATACGTGTAATGGTAGATGGCCTTTATTCTCAATTTCACTCAATAAATGCTGGTGTTCCCCAGGGATCAGTTTTGGCCCCAACTCTGTTCCTCATTCATATCAATGATCTCATATCTACCACTCATAATCCAATACATTCCTACGCAGATGACTCAACACTCCACAGTTCCTTCACATTTACCAATTCTTTCACCCAACCCAATCTTATAAATTCAAAAATAATCACTGCAATTTCTCTGAACCAGGACCTTTCTAGAATTAATGAATGAGGACAAAATAATCTAGTTTCCTTTAATGCACAGAAAACCAAGTACATTCAATTTTCTAACCGACAGAATCTCACTGACTCCCATATATTTGTTAATGATGTAAATATTCCCACTTCCCCTAGTATTGACATTCTCGGTGTAACATTAACTACAAACTTGAGCTGGACACATTATGTTAGAAGCATTGCTAAGAATACCTCTACAAAACTGGGACTCCTGTACAGAGTTCGAGAATTCTTCACTGACGAGCAGTTGGCCGTAATATATAAAAGTCATGTGCGTTCTCAGATGGTTTACTGTTCACCTCTGTGGGGTGGAAGTGGAGTGGTTGAATTGAGGCAGTTGGACAAAATTCAAAATAAAGCTATTAGATTAATAAATAACCCTGCAATCACACAGGACCTTCCTACATTATCCATACGAAGAAACGTTGCATCCCTTGCATTATTCTACAGATATTTTTACAGCAATTGTTCTGAGGAACTTGCTTCAATTGTGCCGCCTCTCCACATCTTTCCCCGTAGAACTAGGGCAGCTGAGAGCGCCCATGAATTTACACTTTCTCCTCCACAATGCAGAACTTCTGCTTATCAGAATTCATTTATCCCCAGAGCTACTACTCTTTGGAATTCACTTCCCTCGAATTGCTTTCCACAAACTTACAATCTACAAATGTTTAAATACAGTTGTTACAAAAATGTTATGAATGGAGGATGCCTTTAGGCACATGGACCTCTTTGTTTTATCTGTGTTTTTCCTTCCTCCGTTCATTGTCTCGTAAAAAAAAAAAAAAAAAAAAAAAAAAAATATCCTAACTCTTTACAATTCCTTAGTCTTCCCTCTTCTGGAATACTGCTTTCAATCCTGGTGCCCTTATTACCAAAAAGATATAGACAAACTAGAACGAGTTCAACGTAGAGTTACCAAAATGATACCTAGCCTTAAGAACAAACCATACGAGAAGCGTCTTAGAGAATTAAATATATTTCCTTTAATCCAGCGCAGTTTAAGAGGCGACTAAATTTAAGTGTTCAAAATCATCAAAGGCATCGACAATATGAACTGTAGTAAGTACTTCACTATCGATCAATCTATTTACACGCGGGGAAACGGTTTCAAAATGTTTGGTAATATTAAACTTCGCCTAGACAAATATCTTGCATCAAACCCGCGACTGGCTGCGTTTGTAAATTAATAACTTTATTTTATTCCCCCCTCAAATTCATCAATGATTATTGCGTATATATATTACTAAGACGTTACTCTCTTTTTCCCAGATATACGAAAGATCACTTATAACTGTGTTAAGTTACTGGTCCATCTGTCCCCTACTAACTTCCTAATCCTGCAACGGACATTAGTTCCAGGGCAGTGGTTCCCTTTCCAATGTTCCCTTACCCACTCTAAACCGCTGTTTGGACACTTGATCCTCAGTGTTTTGGAGGACAAGCAGCCTAGAGGGGTCACTAGACCTGTTGTTGCTTGATTTCCTGTCTACTCCTTTGTACTTTGTACCATCCAGGCGCTTCTCGTAGGTGACATAGGAACGCCATGTCTCACTGCCTTACAGTAACATGGATTTTTCTTCACACTCAATCCACAGATTCCACAATGCCCAAATTACTCACTGCACACTTGAAACGCTCTTACGGTCAAAATCGACTCAATATAAATCCTACCCGGGCACTTTTCCCACACTGAAATTGTTCTGAACACGCACATCAACTGTACTGGAGAGGAATGTTCAGTCGCCTTGAGAAGTTGTGATATATCTACATTTATTCACGGCCATTTGGGTACGTATGGTGTTCTCTAATAAATGCCAAATAATTCTGAATGCACATGATCAGACCCATTATAATCAAGTATCATCTAATCAATGATAACACAATTTAATTATATAAATATATTTTGCACTTGAGCTTAGGATTGATTGTTCATAATACATAAAAGAGAACTGCAATTTACCACTTGCGAGTTTCGAGCTATAAGGAAGTTGGAGCTGTAGATATCTGTAGAGCTGCAGGCATGGTAGGAAAGATCTTAATATTGGGGAGTAATGGGGCGAAAAATCTGAAAAATCGCCAAACTAAAGGGGCGAACGTCTTAAAATATCAAAACAAATGAGGCTAAACACGAGGGAGAAGGTGGTCCAAAGAAAACAGAAACAGCCCCTTAATAAATTTAGTTTGTATTTTCTTCGCATTATATAACTAATTTACACGTTGGTAAAACTTAATAAAGCTGTTTAATTCAGGGTTTAGGAGAGAAGTATCCTAACCAGGATTCGAACCGAATCAATAAGGATATTATTGGGAGAGATATGCAGCAAATCCACTACAAAACGAGCGGATACGGTATCCAAATCTCACAAAAATATCTGGTGTAAGCGGGTTCGAATCCTGGTGAGGATACCTCTCTCCCAATCAGTATGTAGGGTTTGTTCATTTGTGTTTTACTTTATGGTGATAAATGAAACTGAAATAATGATATATAAAGTCCATTTTAAAGAACGCCATTACAATCGCGTCACAATTCATTAGTAACTTCACAGTTGAATTTATAATATTCTCTTAAACTGTATTTTTTAAATATAACACTTCAAAATGTCTTAAATAGTCAAATTATTATTTCGGTTGAGCTAAAAAAACATATACGCTGAATTTGCGATAAACATTACACGCTATTTAAGCTTCTGAATCTGATTGCTTTCATAAAATTCAATATTACTGATGTCACGTTTATTTAAATATTCTATGTATAGCTTTAAACCAGGGGTCCGTTCACCTGACATCGTTAAAACGTTTTACGTTACGTTGAACAAGGAAGAAGGTGAAATAGCCGACTAGTAACGTTAACGTTAACTTTCCGTCGCTGGTTGCCGACTCCAATAAATTGTTAGGCACATATTCCACCATAATTGCGTCCCAGCTTATAGTTTTTGTTCATGGGTTATAAATTATACTAAATTATGGTATACACACCATACTGAAGCAATTATTAATATACTCTCCAATAGGGCATGACAATACTGGACATTAGATAAGGTCGTGGGAGTATCTGGACACTGGCAGCTCCCGAAAGAGTTGCATACGTATTAGCGCCAGGGTTTGTATCTCCATTAATAAAGTACCACATACATTACTTGATGTTTTAGCCTATAACGGATAACCTCTTTTTTCATTCACAATGTATGTGATGTTTTTATCACAATAATTACTTACAATAAACAATATAATTGTTTCAACATTTGATGTATGCATGAAGAGCTTGTATTATAAAACTACGGCTAAACAACAATGATAAATTTCACTCAGGTAGGTCGAGTATATTAGTTTAGGCAAATATATTTAGTATGTTGCGAACAATATTATGCTTGTGAGTAGGTAGATATCGGCCCTTTCAATCTGAGAACATAATTTACATATTATTCCGGACATAATATTGACGTAACAAGTCTATTCATTATGACAGGTCTAGTAGTAGTCACCCCTATAGTTTATTCATTAAAATTATGTAGGCCACAAATCATAACCCATAACCTCTTTAACCCAGTATAGGTATGGTAGCCTGTTTTCAACATTCACCCATTTCATAGATCTCAGTTTGGAAAGGATCTATCACATGAGTAACCCATTCAATACTGGTGATGCCTTTTTCGTTATATTCTGGCAATTATTAGACGATTTAATTCAGCTTAGGAAGGACTTTTAGAAAATAAAATGGCTGCAGACTGTATCAATCAATCCTTGTATCTTCCATAGATTTTTCCAAACTGCATAACATTGTGTAGATCTATAGCAGAAATGAAATTAGAGATCTTCGCCGGTACTGTGCGGGTTAAATAAATATGTAAGTGTTGCCAAATATACGAATTGCCTTCAACTGGTAAGATATTGATGCTACTACCTTTACCCTATAACACTCCACCACTTAAAGTTGCATACGGCTTATTAAACTATTCTGCTATTCTATTAACCTCATCTGTACCGGCAACGTCTTTATAACTTCATCCAAGCTATATTTAGACGATTGTGTGCGGTTTATGAGGGATTTGTGATAGTATAAATGGTGAAGCCTGTTAATTGCTGAAGGGCCTTTTTTAACTGAGTGAAATCGTCTATTAGTAACCATAATACAGTTAACAGGACGGCACCGGTACTGAAAGGGTTAAAGTTATTGTAGTTATTGTAGAGAATCAGTTGTCATTACATGGTATCATGAACCACTACCAAGAGGATATAATATACTGTAGCAGGTACAATACTTTGCGGGAAGGCTTTAAGGTATCGTGAACCACTACCAAGAGGATATAATATACTGTAGCAGGTACAATACTTTGGGGGAAGGCTTTAAGGTATCGTGAACCACTACCAAGAGGATATAATATACTGTAGCAGGTACAATACTTTGGGGGAAGGCTTTTAGGTATCGTGAACCACTACCAAGAGGATATAATATATTGTAGCCAGTACAATACTTTGGGGGAAGGCTTTAAGGTATTGTGAACCACTACCAAGAGGATATAATATACTGTAGCCGGTACAATACTTTGGGGGAAGGCTTTAAGGTATCGTGAACCACTACCAAGAGGATATAATATACTGTAGCAGGTACAACACTTTGGGGGAAGGCTTTAGGGTATCGTTAACCACTACCAAGAGGATATAATATACTGTAGCAGGTACAATACTTTGGGGGAAGGCTTTTAGGTATCGTGAACCACTACCAAGAGGATATAATATATTGTAGCCAGTACAATACTTTGGGGGAAGGCTTTAAGGTATTGTGAACCACTACCAAGAGGTTATAATATATTGTAGCAGGTACAATACTTTGGGGGAAGGCTTTAAGGTATCGTGAACCACTACCAAGAGGATATAATATACTGTAGCCAGTACAATACTTTGGGGGAAGGCTTTAAGGTATTGTGAACCACTACCAAGAGGTTATAATATATTGTAGCAGGTACAATACTTTGGGGGAAGGCTTTAAGGTATCGTGAACCACTACCAAGAGGTTATAATATACTGTAGCAGGTACAATACTTTGGGGGAAGGTTTTAAGGTATCGTGAACCACTACCAAGAGGATATAATATACTTTAGCAGGTACAATACTTTGGGGGAAGGCTTTAACCCTTAATTAGCGGCTCACCACATAAGTCGAGTTAAATAAAGCTGGACTATGTGGCGGCGCTCGACATAACTCGAGTGGCAATTTCAGCACGTAATGTTGCTGAGAGAGAGAGACAAGTGGTGGCAGGAGACTAGCGAGCGTATGACTGCTCCAGACCACCGCGGCGAACCTACTGACACGAATCTCAGCTCCCTCCTCCCTCTCTCACTCGCTACATACTGAATTATATGGGGAAAGTACCGAATTACATGCTTTTTGCACTCGCGTTGCACGGTTATTGCAAGAAAACTAGCCATCATAAAAGGATCGTTATGGTGTCATTCGAAAGCTCTGTTTATGCCCTTTCAGGGATAGGTACTTGTTTTACGTTCTGGGTCTTATTTAGGCATGAAAATGATCACGTAAACAGCCCTATTTTGGCTAAAAACACCCCGCTGTGCGGTACATATAAATAAACCGCATAGGCCGCTCGTAAGGTGTTAAGGTATCGTGAACCACTACCAAGAGGTTATAATATACTGTAGCAGGTACAATACTTTGGGGGAAGGCTTTAGGGTATCGTGAACCACTACCAAAAGGTTATAATATACTGTAGCAAGTACAATACTTTGGGGGAAGGCTTTCATTAACATTGAACCTGAGTGAACACCATGAACATTATCCTGGCAGGAATACTGATCGTGTCCATAATGGTCCTCTCCAGGTTATGGTCATTACAGATACTATAGTAAGAGAAAGAGAGAGCGAGCGGTTATCTTTGGCTATCACGCATATCTTAACCCTTCTTTAGCGGGGCCCGACTTAAGTCCGTATCTAATAAGCTGGACAATGTGGCAGGGCCCGACATAAGTCTGTGTGCAATTTTGGCACAATATTGGGTCTGAGAGAGAGCCGAGCGGTGGGAGGGGCGTAGGTTGCCTCATGACCGCTCGCCACGACCGTCATGGGCCCACTGACATCTACTCCACACTACTCCACCCGATCTCACTCGCTACACACGTAATTATGTAACGAAATTACCGTATTTTAACGATTTTGCCCTTCGGTTGCACGATCGTTGCAAGACAACCAGTGATCGTAGAAGGATGGTTCGGGTGTCATTGGAAAGTTCAATTTACGCCCTTTCAGGGATACATACTTGTATTACGCTCTGGCTCTTGTTTATGCATGAAAAAGAGCACGGAAACAACCTCATTTATGGTAAAAACCCCCGCTGGGCGGCACAGTGAATATACTCCACCACCCGCTCTTTGAGTGTTAAGGACATTTTTGTAAACTATAATTGTGCTAAATTCAAATTGCATGTCTGTATCATCTTTTGATAATTAATGCTAAATTTTAATATTATTAATTTCTGAAGTTGGACGCCATCTTGTATTCTAGCTACCATTTTGGATGTTCACGTTGGCAATCATGAATATCTTAAGGAGCATGTATGAAACTATAAGTGTGACAAATTTAACGATTCCTACAATATGTGACATTTATCCAACTCCCTACTATAATGTTCTTTAGTCACAACAGGTCCCTCTGAATATTAATAAAGCCTAATTGCCGGTAGCATTCATAAAATATGCTATACTACAGTACGAACTCTGAAGTCCCCTGCGGTGTTGCCAGATACTCTTAAACTTCACTTGTGTTGCCAATAGAGTTGAAGGGTGCGCCGATTGTGTGGCCGTCTCTGACACCTATTGACACCACTCTCCGAAGTTATGAGCAGCGTCTTGAGGTGTGGGGATGGGGTCGGTGGTATTGTGTGTTTGTGTGGGAGTTATATATACTGAGTGTTTGTAGGAGAGAGAGAGAGAGTAAGAGAAGGAGGTGAGGGTGGGGGTGGGCGGATGGAGATAAAATAGAAGTAATATATCTATCTATCTATTGCTGGACGTCGTTAACCCCGATGGGGTGGACACGAAAGAAACACCCACATGCACCTCTGTTCCTAGTCATTCAATGCCCCTCCTCCCATCCAGCACCGCTTTCATGCATATACTTCTTAACTCCATCCATCCACCTCTCTCTCGGTCTACTTCTCCCTCTCTGTCCTTCCACCTCACTCTTATACACTCTCTTAGTCATGCTCTCACTTCCCATACATTCTACATGGCCGAACCGTTCATCTCAAGATGTTCCTATTCACACTTTCCAGCACATCTACATCCACACCACACCACTTTCGTACTTCCTCATTCATCTGTCTATCCCTCCTGAAGTTACCTCGAAACGGCACCAGATATTTTTGCCGACTTTACAATTACTTACAATTACTATTTACAATTTTAACAATCACATCCGAACTGCGTCTGATGCGGAAATTCAACTGTTCAACTTAGCAACTGTTGTAGCCAACCAGTTAAGGCAAGCCAGTACACCATGGGGATTTACTTATCCTATATGTACAGCACCCCAACTAAGCCTCTCAGATAACCCTTTACAGCTGCCACCAGTGAAGTGGGCTCGTATCGGCACCATACTATTTTTGCCGACTTTACAATTACTTACATTTACTATTTAAAATTTTCACAATCACATCCGAACTGAATCTGATGCGGAATTTCGCCCCAAATGTTTTTGGGCGCGGCCCAGCCTAGATTCGAACTCGGGCCCGCCACGTGGGAGGCGAGCGCTCTAGCCACTACACCAAGAGAAGTAATCCACTTGGCGTGATAGCTCAAGCAGATTTCAGCATCGAATGCAGTTACAGATACTTTGCCACAATCCAGACATTAAATCACATTATCGTCCAGGTAGCGAAGACTCCGAGCGAGCGAAAGCAAGCGAGGCACAAGTCTGAGCGTGTTAACTACAGCGAGGCTCCGAGACAACGATCACCGGCGACATTCCTAATATCTGTCACTTGCCGGGCGGGTCACACACCACGGCGAGGAGGCAGTGCAGGACCATACATCCCCAACGAACCGGAGGTCACTGGGACATCATCCCTGAGAATTTCTGAGAGCTCTAGCCTGAGCAACTGTTGTAGCCAACCAGTTAAGGCAAGCCAGTACACCATGGGGATTTACTTAGCCTTTATGTACAGCCCCCCAACTAAGCCTCTCAGATATCCCTTTACAGCTGCCATCAGTGAAGTAACCTCGAAACGGCACCAGACTATTTTTGCCGACTTTACAATTACTTACAATTACTATTTACAATTTTAACAATCACATCCGAACTGCATCTGATGCGGAAATTCGCCCCAAATGTTTTTGGGCGCGGCCCGGCCGAGATTCGATCTCGGGCCCGCCCCGTGGGAGGCGAGCGCTTTGTCCACTACACCAAGAGAAGTACTCCACTTGGCGTGATAGCTTAAGCAGATTTCAGCATCGAATGCAGTTACAGATACTTTGCCATAATGCAGGCATTACACTCCATGTAACTCTGCATGTACTTTTCAAGCAACTCATTTCCACCTCTCTCACTCTTGGTTTGTGTCTCTCCAACAACGTCCATGCTTCGTTCCTGTAAGTCAATGTCAGGATTACCACACTGTCATACAAGGATTTCTTTACTTTCATGCTGATCACCCTATTTCTTGTTACCGCTTTCAGCGTTCCTACAACCCTCTTCCCCTGTTGCACCCTCTCCCGCATTTCTTCATCCATACTCCCATCTATTCTCAACCCACTGCCCAAATACTTAAATGACCTGACATTCTCCATAGCCTGACCATTCAACCTCACCTCACATTCTGTGGCTGCACCCTTTCAAAGACCATAACCTTACTCTTCCCCGCATTTACCTTCAGATTCCGTTTTTTATGCACTGCTCCAAACATATTTACCAGACCCTGCAACTCCCATTCACTATCGCTTATCAGAACTGTATTGTCGGCAAACAGCAGTACAGGCAACTTTCACTCATTTCCTTCCCTTTTCAGTGGTACACCAACATTCACTGCTCTTCCTTGTATATCTTTAATTACTCCATCCACATATATATATTGAACAACCACAGTGACATCACACACCCTCGCTTTAACCCAACATTCAGATTCGCTCTGTTTATTCTCCACACATACTAACGCCTTTGCACCCTCATATAGGCTCTTTACTTCTGTCAGCAACTAGCCATCTACTCCGTAAATCTCAGTAACTTCCAAAGACCTACTCCATCAACTCTGTCATTGGCCTTCTCCAAGTCCATATACAACGTTTGTCCGTTCTCCAGATATTTCTTCACAACACATTTCAAGGCAACAAATGTGTCCACACATCCTCTTCCCTTCCTATACCCGCTTTGCTCGTCACCTACCCATTTATCCGTTCTCGCTCTCACTCTCGATCACTTCTCCCATGCTAGTTTACACATTTTCCATACCCATTCGATCACTATCTCATCACCATACCTCAGCATTTCCCCACACACTCAATCTATTCCTGAAGCTTTTCCCATCTTCACTCTTTTCTTGGCTTCACACACTTCTGACTCCTGATATCCACTTCCTCCTCCACAACTTCTCTTCTGCTCTCTCCCATACCCCATCAAACTATGTTTGCTGGTGTTTCATACCTTACGTTCAAAAATACATTGAAGTACTCCCTCCATCTCTCAACTTTCTCTTACTTCTCGCCTAACACTCGCCCATTATTTTCTGTCACACCCTTACTACTTCCCTTGCTATCCTCCCTGTCTTTGCTTCTTTCCAGAACAGGTTGTTACACTCTGTCCATTTTACACTTAGATTCTTTCCAAATTCCTCATTTACTCTTCTCTTACTTTCCTTCACAACTCTCTTTTGCTCCAAGTACCTCTCCCTTTTCTGTCTCTCCACATCTTCATTCCCTCTACTACCCAACCACTCTCTATATTCTTCTTCTCTTTAACAGCTAGTTTTACCTCTTCAGTCCACCATGCTGTACCCTTCACTCCCCTTCCTCTTCTCCTAACTCCACATACCTTCTCACATGCTGCACACATCTCTTCTTTAAACACTTTGCTCACCTCATTCACTGCCTCCATACCCTCCAAGTCAAACCTACCTAGTCGTCTTTCTACTGCCCTCTTGAACTCTTCCCTGATCTCCTCGTCCTATAACCTTTCCACCCTCTTCACCACTCCACCTCCCTTCATCTCTCTTCTCCCACTTGTTCTGTATCCTAAGTTTAGCTACTATTACATAATGGTCAGACAACACCCCCATACCCCTATAAACCCTAGCATCTAGCACATAATTCTTAATTCGTTCATCCACACATATATAATTAATCAATCAGTGCCTTTCGTTCCACTGTATCGCTCTACCTCCTCCATTCCACTTTCCATGTGTACCTGTGTATCATTCTGTGTTGGAAGAACGTGTTGGCTATCCACAGCCTCCTTCGAACACGTATGTTCACAAATGCACTGCCATTCCCACCACCCCATCAACTTTATTATCACCCACCTTCCCATTCATATCCCCAATCGGAAATATTCTTTCGCTCTTACCAAACTTATCCAGGCATGCCTTAACATTTACTCAGAACTCCTCTTTCTCTCTTACAGGTTTATCCTCTGTCGGAGCTGTGACGTTAACCACTCCGTTACATCCGCATGGCTTGTCCTACAGTGATTCGCTTGGATCGCCAGGGCAGTTGACGTATTATTGTGTGCTTTATTTCATATGAAAGCTCGTGTCATGGGCAGTCCAGAAAGGCTCTTTGTTTTCGCCCATGTCAAGGCTTTATATATTTAATTGCAAAGTATAATTATGTTTTATCATTAATAGTAATGATAGGATTTGAGAGAGAGAGAGAGAGTAGAACAGAGTGTGAGAAGGCGCGCAGTGTTTTTTGCCATGCTCGATGACGTCACGGCTGGCTGGCCTCTTGGGGATTGGTTGGAGGAGTTTTTTACCATGCTTGGTGACGTCATGGTTCGTTGGCCTCTTTGGGATTGCCTGGAGGACTTGTTACCGCTTTGCCTACGCGGTGCGAGCTAGTGCTAGTATATATACAGCTCTCTTGCCACTCTCTCCCTCAGATCTGGTTTCTAGAACGCATCCCTCTTATCCCTTTGATATCTGTCGCCCTCACTGCACCTGAGAACCTTTTCCACTGCCTATCTCTCTCATTTTCCATATCTTTCACCACCTTTTATTAATATTATACTCCCTCTGGTTAACTCTGCATAATCAGCTTCATGCTGGCCAGTTGTATTGTGCGTTAAGGTCTTATAGAACCCATGTATGTTTAGTTGTTAAGATAAGTTGATCATGAAGCATTGGTTGACATTCATATTGTTCAGTACCGCTTCCTATAATTATTAGTGTTCTGCTGAATTAGATAATGCTAGACTAGGAGTCTGATACTATAAGGTATTGTTTCCGATGGGTGCTGGCTTTAGTTAAAAGCTGCATGACATATCTGAGAACTGGAGTTGATTGGGTAAATTCTAGTCTGTGTGCCATTGAGAGTAGAGCATGCACGAATGAGGGCTTTTTGCCTATACCATTCTGCACTGTTCTAAGCTCGGTTGTTTGTCTTTGAGGTACGCCAGGAGAATGCTTGATACTTCGGTATTAAGGTTTCTCAAGAGAGCTACCCTTCATTATAACGTAATATTTGACGCACAGACTTGAGATTTGCACTAGGCTATGCGGCATGCCATGCGCACCAGTATCTCGTATCATTGACTCTAGCTAGACTTTATCAGTCATAGTAGACATTAAGTATATTAAACCAATTACTCTTATTATGCATACCCGTTTATGATTACACAAGCATTTCGCAGCCTAGTTTGATGTATTGAGACACAAACGACTTGGGCTCTTTTTGTTGATAGGAATACTGCATTGTCGTGGCGATTATTGTTATTGTTGTAGCGTTTAGGATATTCTTGGCTCCGACTGCATTATATATCCTGCCTTTTTTGAGGATAGCCTGCTCGAGCATTGTTCCGCTGCCTGCCTTTTTGGGTTCCATTTCCGATTCGAGCATCTTGATAGCATCTAACATTTAAAGAAGATTCCTTGTTGGTGTTGAAGGACTTTAGTGCACTTTCTTTCATGCAGAAGTGCCTGACATTTATTGATTAAAGTAACGTAAGCTGTAACTTCTCTTACCACCTTACTTTGCATACCATAATCAAGCACCTTCGGTTATAGGTAGTAATAGGCTGATTTCACAAAACATTAAGCCTAGAGTAGACGCACATTTATTGAGAGTTTAATAACCTATTATTGCATATAGAACTCTGGAGAGTATTTTGTGTTCTTTGTTCACTGGGAATATACATCAGAGGTTGGATCTAGCGCTTTCCGTTGTAGCATTTATGCCATTACTAGTCCAATGAATACGAGCCCTGATATATTTAAACCTCAGTCGTAACAAATGGCGACCTTACCTAGGATTTGGTGAACCTACATTTATTAGCAGGGAACATTTGTTGTTTTGGGGAATATTTTGCGGGGATCAGCAAGAATATTTATTTTTTTGCACATAGTATAGCCCTTGAGTATTTCCGAGAATTTTTGTGTGTATATTGAGGTATAAGAATTTTGGGTGCTTCTTTTCTGAATATTGAGGTGAGAAATTTTTGTGAGCATCATGTCTTATACCGGATCAGAGGAGAATGGAGACACAGTACGTAATGTCGAAACTGAGGAACAGCAGCATGATGAAAGGGTTAATCAGGTGAACTGTGAGGAGGATGCTAGGATATTTTTGCAATGGCCTGTTACTGCCGAGCGGTTGGAGGGTATGGATCGGTACGGACTTTAATGCCTGGCCACAGCTATCGGTCATGCGGGCACTAGCAGCATGACCAGGGATAACTTGATAACATGTGTACTGGGCAGGGTGACTGGTGAGCGAGATGGGTGGAGTGCTCAGAGCCCTTTGGCCATGCTTCCCCAACACTCGACTCCCAGCCATCCCAGTAGTTTGCCGACCCCGATTACGCTTCCACAGTTGGGTGGTGACTGGCAGGGTGGGTTGCCCCTGTGGGGGACCACCGGTAATTTCAAACATTGTAGCACCTTCACCTCCTCAAGGGTTAACTCCAGAATTATTGCTTCAGCTCGAATTAGCTATGCTTCAGCAGCAACAAAGGGCATGTGAGCTTCAGCAGCAATTAGAATTAGCCAAGATAGAAGAGAGAAAAAGTCACCAGCACATAGAGCTAGCAAAAATCCAAGCTGATTTAGAGTCGACTAGGTACTGTGCCGACAGGGACGTAGAGAAGTCGCGGGTAGAGGCAACGGGACAGCGACTTGGGGCTGGTAACCGTGGTCATGATCAATCTCTCTCGCACTTATTGAAACTGGTTCCGGTGTTTGATGAGAGTGGGGTAACAGAATTTTTCGCACGCTTTGAGAAGAAGTGCCAGGAACACCATTGGCCAGAGAATAAATGGGCAGTACTTGTATCCTCTAGATTAATAGGCAAGGGTCTTAAACCCTAGGATGCGTTACCTTTGGAGTCATGTATTGTGTATGAGGATCTCAAGGAGGCTGTCCTGAGGGCTTACGAACTGCAACCAGAAACGTACCGTTTGAAGTTCCGGGGTGTAACCAAGGGAAGAGATAGCACCTTTTTGGAACACGTCCGGAACTTGTCCGATGCTATGGGGAACTGGCTCCGATCTGAGAAGGTAACAACATTTGATGGAATTAAGCAGTTAATGATATTGGAGCAGTTCTTTAACCCGTACAGCCCCAGCGACGCGTCTGACGCATCGGTGATGTATGTAACGCACAGCCCCAGAGACGCGCCTGACGCGTCACCCTAATTGCGCCGACCGTAACCTCAGGTGTAGCCACTCAAGAGGGCTCAGATTTGTATGGGAACTGTGTACGTATCCCACGCAACCGTGCCGATGGTTGAAAACTCTCAAAGTCCACGTGCGTGCGCGCGAGCGCGCAATAACCTGTTTTTTTGGGATATTTGCCTTCAATTTTTTACTCTTGTAAAATCTGTTTTCGGGGCTCTGTAGGACCATTTTTAAAGCTTTTTGAGCGGTTTTTCGTGGTTTTTCCTTCATTCCTAACCCATTCGCTATTGTTTCTGGAATAAAACCATTTTTTGAAAACCGGCCGGGTTCTGGTGCGCAAACATTACAAAACTAGCCGGGGCTCCACGGGTTAAGAGCACGGGCGGTGATCTAACTTTGAACTTAAAGGAGAAAAACCCAAGAACTCTAGTCGAAGCAGCAGAAATGGCTGATCGACGGCTGTTGTTGATTCGGGGTTGCGGGTCCTCACAGAAGTACGATGCAAGTGCTAAGGACCGTTATCCTCCCCCTCCCCGTAGCAATGACACATTTAAACAAAAGAGCCATGAAACTAAAACTGAATCCAAACCTTATACCACACCGTATAAGAAAAATCAGGGGACTTTTACATCACCGCATAAGCCGAAACCGAAATTTATGTGTTTTAGTTGCCACCAGGAGGGTCATAAAGCAAATGAGTGCCCTAGTCGACCTCCTGCGGCAGCCGTGTCTTTTGCTCACAGGATTGGAGTGTTCAAGAGGACATCGGAGTTTTTTAGAGGCAATTCTTCCGAGGTAAATACACTGCCAGTGCAGAAGGATCCGGAAGGCTTATTTCCTGTCCGTGATGCCTTTAGTGACCACAGGGGACTCGGTTGTGTAAAGTGGGGGGGTAGAAGACATGAGGTGAGAATTTTGCGTGACACTGGGGCATCGCAAACACTGTTGAGAAATTTCACTGGTAAACCTGTAAATACGGCGCGGGTGGTTGTAGTTCAGGGAGTTAATGCAACAAGGTCATACCCGCTTGTAAGAATGAAGATGGAAGTTGCTGATGTGACTCGTGACCTGGATGTAGGAATTGTGGAGAAGTTACCTGTTGGGGGCGTCGACCTCCTTCTCGGCAACGACTTTGCGGGGCCTACTTCTGAGGCTCCACCCTTAGTCGTTGCCGAGAAGCCGGCCGACGTGAGTAGGGAGGAGCAGGAGTGGGTTGAGAAGTGTCAGGTGCAACCTATGGCATGTGTTGTCACCAGATCTCTTGCATCCAGGGAGTCACATTCTGGTCAATAGTCTTTAGACAAGTGGAGGAAAGGTACCGAGAAGGGGTTGAAAGTTGATGCGGTTGAGAGTTTAGTATCAACGGACATTCTCGGGGACTCATTATTAGGACCGATTTTCGTTCTGGAGAAGACCCATTAACTGTTACTAAGAAGGCAGAGGATGGGCTTAACACCTTACGAGCGGCCTATGCGGTTTATTTATGTGTACCGCACAGCGGGGTGTTTTTAGCCAAAATAGGGCTGTTTACGTGATCATTTTCATGCCTAAATAAGACCCAGAACGTAAAACAAGTACCTATCCCTGAAAGGGCATAAACAGAGCTTTCGAATGACACCATAACGATCCTTGTATGATGGATAGTTTTCTTGCAATAACCGTGCAACGCGAGTGCAAAAAGCAGGTAATTCGGTACTTTCAGTACATAATTGAGTATGTAGCGAGTGAGAGAGGGAGGAGGGAGCTGAGATTTGTGTCAGTAGGTTCGCCGCGGTGGTCTGGAGCAGTCATACGCTCGCTAGTCTCCTGCCACCACTTGTCTCTCTCTCTCAGCCACATTACGTGCTGAAATTGCCACTCGACCTATGTCGAGCGCCGCCACATAGTCCAGCTTTATTTAACTCGACTTATGTTGCTCGCCGCTAAATAAGGGTTAAAAAGACGAAGAGACAGCAACGATACACAGAGAGAGAGCAACGGGAGGCTAGATTCAATCTAGGAGGGGGGCATGAGTTGTTTCGCAAACACTTAGATAAGCTTGCTCCTTCGGACATTCGTAAATTGCAATTAGAAGACCCGGAGGTTCTTGAATGTGGTACCGGTGCTGTCGAGTTGGAGGAGGACAGTGATGCACAGTCGGGAGATTTTTACAAGTATCCCCTGACCATCATGGAGGTAGCAACAAGGTACCCTGATGCGTACCCTATGAGAAATGGGTCAGCGAAGACGGTGGTCCGGAACTTGCTAGTGTATTTTTCACGGTATGATTACCCGCAGGGGATTCAGTCAGACCAAGGATCCAACTTCACTTCTAACCTCTTTGTTCAAGCAATGCCGCAGCATGGGATTGTTACGATTGTGTCATCTGCGTATCATCCGGAGAGCCAGGGTGTGTTAGAGCGATGGCACTCAGCCTTGAAATCTGTGCTTCGTTGTTGTTGCTTTGAGAGTGGGAAAGGTTGGGATCTTGGCCTGCCATATGTTTTATTTGCTGCACGGGAGGTACCTGGGGAAAGTTTGGGATTCATCCCTAATGAGCTCGTCTTTGGACACCGTGTCAGAGGGCCTCTCCATATGGTTAAAGAAATATGGGAGGGCGCAGAAAAACCTTGTTCTATGCTCAAGTATGTCCTCGACAGTCGAGAACGGATGTTGCGCAGTCTGGAGTTGGCTGGCCGTAATTTGACTAGCTCTCAGGCCCTCATGAAGGACAGGTACGACCTCAAAGTTAAACTCAGGGAGTTTCACGTGGGTTAGGAGGTGTTGATTCTACTGCCCCTTGTAGGTCATCCCTTATCCGCAAAGTACACTGGTCCTTATAGGGTGGTTGAGGAGCTATCGGACCTGGATTACTTGGTAGCCACTCCAGACAGACGTAAGCGTAATCAGTTATGTCACGTTAATCTCATGAAGGAGTATGTGAGGCACCCCCCTGAGCCTCTCACTGTGCCTGTGATGACGTTTAGCAGTCAAGGTGGAGAAGGAGAACGGGACAGTCAAGCTCAGGTGGAGGATAACTGGAAGGATAAGAAAGTCAAATGGGCGCCTGAGTGTGAGAAGGCGTTTAGAGTAGTAAAACACCTGTTGTGCACTCACCCAATCCTCAGGGCCCCTGACTTTAGCCTACCTTTCCAACTAGCAACGGATGCTAGTGGTGTGGGGGCTGGTGCCGTCCTTATGCAAGAGAACGATGATGGGCTGGAGCATCTTGTCAGTTTCTGCTCGGAGAAGTTCAATTCAGCCCAGGGGAGCTGCTCTATTGTCGAGGAGCTGCTGGCAGTTGTGCTTGCACTAAGGCATTTCGAGGTCAATGTTCCAGCCTATGGTCCGGTCGTTGTAGTTTACACAGATCATCACCCTCTCAAGTTCTTGGACCAGTTTCACAATCGGAATATGAGGCTGACCGGGTGGTCGCTGGTGTTACGGGAGTATAGCCTGGACATACGCCATATTGCCGGTTGTGACAACGTGGTTGCAGATTGTCTTTCGAGGGTAGATGATCCTGGGTAGATTGACACACGGGTAGCCTCCTGCTTTAGTTTGAATAGTATTTTGCGCTTGGTGCTTGTTGGCTCGCGGTTGTAGCCCAGCGTATTGGGTCGTAAAGCAGGAGTTGAGCGTTTGGTATAGAAGAAAAAACTAGGCTTGCCCCTATAGTGCAGCCGAAATAAACAAATTAAAAACATAAAAATCAAATAAAAACTCTTTCTTTGATAGTTGAATTTTTTCAGTATGTTATAGCAGTAATTCTGAGTTGCACTCCTCTCAGAATGCTGGGCTAGAGAAGCTCGCTCTTGAGGAGCATAACTACATAATTATGATTTAACCTATTGTGTTGGGGAGGGTTATAATTTTGTAAAATGTTTTGTTGAGAACTGTGCCAGATATTTTACTGCCGCTGGGTGATGGGAAGTAAATATGTAGCATGGGTTCTAACTATCAGATTTTTTTGAGCTTTGGGCCTCTGACTCGCTAGGATCGCCAGGGCACTGGATGTGGCTACAGTTGATGTATTATTATGTGCTTTATTTCATATGAAAGCTCGTGTCATGGGCAGTCCAGAAAGGCTCTTTGTTTTCACCCATGTCAAGGCTTTATATATTTAATTGCAAAGTATATGTTTTATCATTAAAGTAGTAATGATAGGATTTGGGAGAGAGAGAGAGAGAGTAGAACAGAGTGTGAGAAGGCGCGCAGTGTTTTTTGCCATGCTCGATGACGTCACGGCTGGCTGGCCTCTTGGGGATTGGTTGGAGGAGTTTTTTACCATGCTTGGTGACGTCATGGTTCGTTGGCCTCTTTGGGATTGGCTGGAGGACTTGTTACCGCTTTGCCTACGCGGTGCGAGCTAGTGCTAGTATATATACAGCTCTCTTGCCACTCTCTCCCTCAGATCTGGTTTCTAGAATGCATCCCTCTTATTCCTTTGATATCTGTCGCCCTCACTGCACCTGAGAACCTTTTCCTCTGCCTATCTCTCTCATTTTCCATATCTTTCACCACCTTTTATTATTATTATACACCCTCTGGTTAACTCTGCATAATCAGCTTCATCCTGGCCAGTTGTATTGTGCGTTAAGGTCTTATAGAACCCATGTATGTTTAGTTGTTAAGATAAGTTGATCACGAAGCATTGGTTGGCATTCATATTGTTCAGTACCGCTTCCTATAATTATTAGTGTTCTGCTGGATTAAATAATGCTAGACTAGGAGTCTGATACTATAAGGTATTGTTTCCGATGGGCGCTGGCTTTAGTTAAAAGCTGCACGACATACCTGAGAACTGGAGTTGATTGGGTAAATTCTAGTCTGTGTGCCATTGAGAGTAGAGCATGCACGAATGAGGGCTTTTTGCCTATACCATTCTGCACTGTTCTAAGCTCGGTTGTTTGTCTTTGAGGTACGCCAGGAGAACGCTTGATACTTCGGTATTAAGGTTTCTCAAGAGAGCTACCCTTCATTATAACGTAATATTTGACGCACAGACTTGAGATTTGCACTAGGCTATGCGGCATGCCATGCGCACCAGTATCTCGTATCATTGACTCTAGCTAGACTTTATCAGTCATAGTAGACATTAAGTATATTAAACCAATTACTCTTATTATGCATACCCGTTTATGATTACACAAGCATTTCGCAGCCTAGTTTGATGTATTGAGACACAAACGAATTAGGCTCTTTTTGTTGATAGGAATACTGCATTGTCGTGGCGATTATTGTTATTGTTGTAGCGTTTAGGATATTCTTGGTTCCGACTGCATTATATATCCTGCCTTTTTTGAGCATAGCCTGCTCGAGCATTGTTCCGCTGCCTGCCTTTTTGGGTTCCATTTCCGATTCGAGCATCTTGATAGCATCTAACATTTAAAGAAGATTCCTTGTTGGTGTTGAAGGACTTTAGTGCACTTTCTTTCATGCAAAGGTGCCTGACATTTATTGATTAAAGTAACGTAAGCTGTAACTTCTCTTACCACCTTACTTTGCATACCATAACCAAGCACCTTCGGTTATAGGTAGTAATAGGCTGTTTTCACATAACATTAAGCCTAGAGTAGACGCACATTTATTGAGAGTTTAATAACCTATTATTGCATATAGAACTCTGGAGAGTATTTGTGTTCTTTGTTCACTGGGAATATACATCAGAGGTTGGATCTAGCGCTTTCCGTTGTAGCATTTATGCCATTACTAGTCCAATGAATAAGAGCCCTGATATATTTAAACCTCAGTCGTAACAGAGCATACACGCACATAACCACCCATATTTGCATTCCTACATACATTCTTACCCACACAATCCTTGCGCATACTAAACCATAGTCCCTTACACGCTCCTTCAATTTGTTACTTATTAACACACACCTTCTTTCTCATTCACTCCAGCACAAACACCTATTCCACATTCTCATTCTTTCACAAATGTACCCATCCCTTTAGTCTCAGTCATCCCGCACACATCCAGCCTGGCATTAGCTAACACTTCCAAAACCTCTCTCTCTTGTGTGTCATTATTCACCCCCCTTACATTCCAGATAGCAATCATTAAGCAGTCCGTATCCGGTCGAAGTTCATCAACAGTAGGTCCATCCGTGCCGAGGCCGTTTATTCGTTTTTTGTTGCTGCAGATTCTTTTCAGGTGTAGGGTGGCAAGCCCAACTGATCTAACCTCTTTAGATGCCTTTTACGACACGCAGGAGGTATGTGAGGCATATTCTAACCCCTTACCACCAGTGGGTAATAGTAACCAGTAGTAATAGTAACACCAATAAAGGTAGAATGATGAGGATAATTGTTTAGTAGAAGAAAGACAGAAAACATTGGTTAATTCTTTGGTTGGAGAGCTTGACAGCATATGAGCGGTATTGTGCTGAAAAACGGATGCCTCGTACTCACCATAAGGGAGGGGGCTATGCAGTGAGAGAGCTCTGAAGAAAAGGAGTAGGCCATAGGCCTGCTGGAAATTTGCTCTCATTCAACCTGTCTCAAAGGAGGGTGGCCGCTCTCAACCCTTTAACTATCGCCCAATTGCTCTCATCTCTTGTATCTCTTAGAGTTTTTGAAACTATTCTTGCTTCCAAATTTCTTACATATTTTTCTTCTCATATTCTACTCTCAGACCGCCAATATGGCTTTCGTAAAGCTGGAATCCCATTGTGTGACTTTTCGATGGCGAATGCCCGGTGTCTAGATTTTTTTGTCTATGTCCATCATTCTCCTGTATTCGCCCAATTATTCTCCACAAATCTTGGAAATCGCTCAACAGTCGCACTAACCTCGCCCATGTTCACTCAGAACCCCAAATCGCCATTAAATTTTGGAATGTTAAATAAACTGCAGCGATTTTAAAATTTTGGCGAATATCATGTGGCACTCGCCCATTGTCTCACAGCATTCGTCTTTGGTCGCACGAGAGCCGTATTATTCGTACCATTGTCTTCGTATTCGCCACTGCCAGCGAATTACAATGAATGAGGCGATGCTCGGACGAATTGGGCGAATGTCGGACGATTGTTGTACGATTACCACACAACTAACGACGACTGTCGACGAATGTCCTGCGAGATTTTGAGTGAATGTGCAATTTGTTATTATTGGCAACGCTGTTTTCGAGGGAATAGGGAGACAACCCTATGATGGTTGAATATATACAGCGACTGTCTCAACGAATTTGGGCAAATGCATTACGATTGCCATGCGACAGGTGGCGATTGAGGGCGAACGTTAGCGAGAGGGGGCATTTTCGGGACGCCTTGACCCTTTCGCCCATCTTATCTATGGTCGCTCATGTTTCACTATCCCCATATATAAACACCAGTGGGGTCATGGTGTCAATCCCCTAATTTTCTCACACACGACCACACGTACCTACTACCGTCCGTACACCCGTCTCCACATTCGACCGACACCATGGTTAACGCAAATGTGAAATCATTAAAGAAACCACTCAAGACGCTGGCCAAGGAAGTCCAGAAGGAGGATAAGAAAAGACCCACAACACCCCAAGATACCCACAAAACAAGATCTAAATTACCGTCACCTATCGAAGGAGAGCGACTTTTCGAGATCTCGCTCACGTTCACGTTCACGTTCAAGGGGCAAAGATCAAGAGGAGGAGAAGGCTGAATCAACACAAGAGGATCGTGCCGAAACAACAGCAACTGATGATTCGACACCTACCAACAAGAGGAAAAGACAGTTTGTGGTGTTTGATGAAGAACAAGAAAAGGACCTAGCCGGATGGTACCGGACTACCGGGATCATGAATATTTGTACGATAAAGGAGTGAAGGAGTACAGGAATAGGGAAAGAAAGGATGCAACATTTGCCGCCAAGGCAAAGGAACTCAACGTCACTGGTAAGTAAAACAATTACATAGAAAACCTCCAAGTGTGTGTGCAAAATTGTGCAATAAAATTGTGTAAAGAACCAACAACCAAAAGTGTTACACAATGATATGAAATTGACATTGTGTGAGCAACATTGTTTATTTTTGAATTGTGAAAAGTGGCTAATCTCATTTTTGTATTACATTAAAAACTACAAATATATACATATATACTGTTCATATAATACTTATATATCTCTCTCTCTCTCTCTCTATATATATATATATATATATATACTGTATATTATATCTATCTATCTATTTTATCTATATGCTCAGGCCCAATCCCCATTTTGGGGGTAGCCGACTCAAGACAGAGCAAGAACAGGGAAAACACAAAAACAACATAAAACAACAAATAAACACAGATAAAAAGCACAAACTCACACATATCCAGGTCACCCAGGAGAAGACCCAGAGACCAGGGTCATCAAGGTCGCTCCAGCACTCCCCCGGCCCCCGACCTCCCGGAGAGGTTCCGATCTCGGCAGGCAGACATGCAGCGGAGCCAAAGCCACAAGCCCTCCCACCACACTTCCAGGCGCACCCTTCATATTAATCGTCTCCCCGGCCAGGCGCCTGATGGACTATTATCTAGTCCAACTTGCGCCCGACCCCTTACTCCAAATGACCACGTGTTCACTCAATTATTCACAAGCATTCTCCATTCACTCCTGTCCACCACCACTTCCCCTGCCTGATCTATAGTCATTCCTCTATCATCCAAAGCCTTTCTTACACAGTCTCTCCATCTCAATGGGGGTCTTCCTGCCCTTCTATCTCCCCTTGTACCTGACTCACATATTCTCTTTGTAAGCCTTTCATCTCCCATTCGTTCAACATGACCATACCAGCTCAGCACCCTTCTGTCCACTCTGGCTGACAAATGTTCCTGCTGCCCCACTCTCCTACGTATCTCTTCATTCCTCAATCTGTCTCTATGAGTAACTCCACACATACTCCTCAAGCAGCTCATCTCCATCACATCCAGCCCTCTTTTCTCCTTTTTCTTCAGAGCCCATGTATCAGCCCCATACATCACTGTTGGCACAACAATTCCTTGGTACAGTGCACTTTTTACTTTCACTCCGAGATTTCTCGTCTTCCACATACTTCCCATTGCTCCGAAAACCTTCCTTCCTTCACACACTCTCTGTTTTACCTCCACTTCCATACCTCCACTCCTGCTTATCGTTCCTCCTAGATATTTTTAACACTCTACTTGTTCCAATATTTCCCCATCCAGCCTCACATCTAGATTCACCCTATGCTCTCCCCTATTACACACCATTACTTTACTTTTATTGACGTTCACCTTCAGTTTCCTCCTTCCACAAACCACACCAAACTCTTTGACTACCCGCTGCAGTTTCTCATCAGAATCCGCCACCAATGCTGTGTCATCAGCGAACAGCAACTGATTCAACTCCCAATCTCTACCATTCTTCCCTACTAAACCCAATCCTCTTCCCATAGTTCTCCTTTTCACCTCCCTCACCACACCATCCATAAACATATTAAACAGCCATGGTGACATTACACAACCCTGTCGCAAACCTACCTTTACCTCAAACCATTCACTCAACTCACCATTTCCTACTCTCACACATGCTCTGCTCCCTTCATAAAAACTCTTAACTGCTTCTAACAAATTTCCTCCTATTTCATAAATCCTTAACACCTTCCACATTGCTTCACGGTCCACACGATCATACGCTTTTTCCAAGTCCATAAATGCCCAAAATATCTCCTTATGCTTCTCTAAATACTTCTTGCATAACTGTCTTACTGCAAACATCTGATCCACGCACCCTCTTCCCCTCCTAAAACCGCACTGTTCTTCTCCTATTGCAACGTCCGTACACTTTTTATCCTCTCTATCAACACCCTGCCATACAGTTTTCCAACCACTGGTAATAAACTAATACCTCTATAACTTGAACACTCCTGCCGATCTCCCTTCCCCTTGTACAACGGCACAATACATGCACTCTTCCAGTCTATTGGTACCATTGACACAGCAAAGCACACATTGAAAAGTCTCACCAACCAATCTATTATCACATCTCCACCCTTCTTTATACACTCCACAGCAATACCATCCAAACCTTCTGCTTTTCCCGCTCTCATTTGTTTCACTGCTTCTTTCACCTCATTTTCCTCAATCCTTTCATTCATTCCCTGCCACCGGGGTGGCCTGGGTAACCTATCTCCATCCACCTCTGCTTCAATCACTGCTTCTCTTCCATCTCTTGTATTTAACAAAGATTCAAAATACTCGGCATATCTTTTCCTCACTTCAACGGGTTCCACTAGTAATTCTCCATTTTCATCTTTCACTGACTCTTCCCTCTTTTGTCCTCCTTTCCTTACTTTATTTACCTCCTTCCAGAACATCTTCTTTCGTTCTTCAAAATTCTCACTCAACCTTTGACCCCACCTTTCGTTTGCATCTTTTTCGCTTCTCTAATTTTCCGTTTTGCCTCTCCTTTTCTCCTTGTACCTCTCGCATACCTCAACACTACCATCCTGTAAAACCCTCTCAAAACACTGTCTCTTCTCCTCAACTGCCTTTCTCACCGTATCATTCCACCACTCGCTTCCCTTCCTGATACCTCTGCCTCCTACTTTCCTTTTGCCGCATACTACCTCTGCACTTGCTTTCACTCCTTCCTTAAACTGTTGCCATTCAACCTCTACTTCTCTCTCTTCCATCTCTCTCACTTCCATCCACTTTTCATTTAGTCTTTCCTTGTACTCCCTCTCTTTTTCACTCTTCTCTAACTCACTAACTTTTATTACCTCTCTTACTTCACGCTTGTCTCTTATTCTCCTGTAACTCTTAACTCTTAGATTATTATATTATTTATATTTACATATATATTTTATATTTATATATGCATACATAAATTTATTGGCAATTACATTAAATACTCTCTTTATTGCACAGTTGTACATGCACGCGAAAAGATTCAACAATGGTTTTGGTGATTTTTTTTTTAAAGTGTATTATATAACCTGTTAACATAGGTTTTGGTAATATATTTCGTCCTTTTAACCCTTAACTGGCGGCGATTTAATTTTAATTTAATTTTAATTTAATTTAATTTTAATTTGCAGCAAGTTAGGAGCATTATTATGGCTTTTAAAGGGTTAAAATAGAGTGCAAATGGCCGGGAGTGCAGCGGGCCACACGTCCGACTCCCAGGGCCTACGGCCGCCCACTGACTCACCCTCCCTGTGTTCTCGAGAGGCCGGCAGTGTAGCCAGTAGTGAGCGTAGTTGGAAAAAATATACCGCTATACACTAAACACCCATGTTACTGGTACCACTGTATGAGAACCACGAGTGCTAGGTAGCTCGTTCTGCTTTCATTTTGAAGCTTTTAGTGCCTAGTTTTTTGCTAAATACATTTCTTTTCATGTAGATACTTGATTTATCATTCAGGAGGGCCTGAATATGCCCAAATAAGCAAAACAAAAACAACGCTAGACAAGGGTTAAAGTGTACTATATAACTTGTTTAAAGTAGACAAGCAATTATGCTGGTGGTGATCGCCGGTTAATTCTCCATTGTCTAACACTTTCAAACAATTTTAATGTATATAATTATTTATTAACAATTATTTCTCTTCATTAACCACTGTTCTTCAGCTGGGGCACTGGATCAAGGGGATAAAGACAAGATACGGGAAATTAAGTAATCTCAAGTAGGGACAGAAAGCCAAGTACCACACGGGCAGGGATAAATGGATCCTTGCCAACCTTAACTCGCCAACGGCGCGCCATTGGTTTTTAAAAGTGGCCGCCAAGCGAGCATATTTTGGTTCATTACCGCCTAAAATTGGCATTATCCGATAAATATCGTTATTACTTATTCATATGCGCCTATTTTATGTTTAATATGAAGATATTAACATGTGACAGCAATAAAACAAGTGGGAATAGTATTTGGGGGATGAAAAAGAAGAATTATTGCCAACCCTCCAGTCATGAGGTGAGAGGCGTACGAGACATATACCATCCCTCTTCGAGGCCTGAAGCCAGACTGATCTCTCTCTCTTGCTGTCTTTCTCTTGCCACGCTCTCTCTATGCCTCCCTGATGACCCTGAAATCTGGTGGAGATATTGGCGCTGTAAATAAACCGATAAACAAGGGAATAATAGGAAATAATGTGATAATTAAAGGGAGGGGGGGGGGGGGGGGAGTTTGACACATGTGGAGGAGCACTAAATGGGAATTATCTCACTTAAACACATATTTCTTTGTTTTGAGTGATTGTGGGATCTTTTTAAATGCTTTTTTTAGGCCTTGGATCTTGAGAGTCCCGTCGCCTTCGCCCAGTAAAACCTCTTAAGAGTCTCCTCACCGCTCTCGGGTTAACTACCTCTATCGGCACATTGCCCGGGTCAAAGGGCGAACGAACACGGTAATTGAAATATATTTATTTACGTTTATTCCTTATGTATTGTTATGAATTCAGACAATTACTGATAATTAATTCATGATTTTTGGCTTAAAACAAAATCTGATTTTAATTACGTTACTCAACATGATTACTACATTTATTGTTTTTTGTGTTTATTATTTTTTTCTATGTGAATGAGGTAGACAAAAGGCATAACTGCCTGCAGCAAGTGCCTTCCCCAGAGTTGAAAGAGTGACTGGGCCAAAATCAAGGGACGTTCGAGCTAAAATGCCTGGACACACGGAGTTTGAAGCAATTTAAGTCATAGGAAGAGGGAAAGACTGATTCCGGGAGAGAGTTCCAGAGCTCACCAGTTGAATAGACGAAAGTCTGAGAATAGCGTTTCACTCTTGGGTTAGAGAGTTGCACAGAGTAGTGGTGGGATTGTGTTGCTAGGCGGGTACTACGTACCCTACGTAGAGGAGGTGGTATACACTGGGAAAGCTCTGAGGAACACTGATTATTGTAGTAGCGATAGAATAACGAGAGAGATGCAACATTACATTGCGGCGAAGAGAGAGAGATTGCAGAGAGTTAGTGAGTGGACGGGAGTTAATGGTGCGAAAGGCTTTCCTTTCTACTTTCTCTAGGAATGCGGTGTGAGAGGAGCCTCCCCACATATGTGAACAAAACGCAATACAAGGACGCACTGTGCCCCTATACAGAAAAAGAAGCTGCGCAGGGGCAAAGAACCCCTTGAGGCGGTTGAGCACACCTAGCTTCTGGGAGGCTGCTTTAGCAAGACTGGTAATATGGTCCTTCCAAGTGAGAGCAGAAGAGAAAGAATGTATTCATTTATACTTAATTATTCTTTACAATAATTATAGCGTTTCATTATTCATGGTGAATTTCTTTATTTATTATAGTATTATTGTCAATCAATTTTCCAAATTATTTCATGGGTTACTCTAACTACGAAGGGTGTAGTAAAACACAATTAATATTATTTATATTTATTTTTCTCCTATTCCATCATCAATCCAAGCCAAGGTCAGATTCTGTGACTTCCGCAATGGAATACCACATCTGTAAAGAGAGGTACCCTGACCAGGTTTCGAACCCACTGACCCCAGGTATATTTAGGAGAGCTAGGCACCGTCACCACTCGGCCATGACCGACTGGTTCCCAGAACGTATGTTCGATAGTCGTCGCCCATTCGCCATATTCGCCCAACCTTCGCGGTGTTATCGCATCACATCTTACAACACTCGCAGGACAATTGCAGTGGCATCGGAACTGTCACCATCACCTATTCGCCGGCGAATACTGGACATAGACAAAAAAATCCAGTCGCCGGGCATTCCACATCGAAAAGTCGCACAATGCGATTCCAGCTTATTAAGGGTCGCTCTGCTGGTGATCTTTCATATCTTACTAACTCTTGGTCATCCTCTTGTCAGGACTTCGGTGAGACCTTTTCTATTGCACTAGACATAATGAAGGCGTTTGATAGAGTCTGGCACAAATCTTCAATTTCTAAACTACCCTCCTTCGGTTTCTATCCCTCCGTCTGTGGCTTTGTCTCTACTTTCCTTTCTGGCCATTCCATAGCTGCGGTTGTGGATGGCCATCTCATTCTATCAACTCCCATTCTCTTTCTAATTTTCATATATGATCTTCTCAACTGTACCTCCATTCCCATCCATTCATACGCAGACATCTCTACCTTACACTACTCAAGTAGTTTTCCTGAACGCCCCAGCCAGTAATCCTTCCAAAACAAACGTAATGAAGCCATGCAACACTTATCTTCTGATCTAACTACTATTTCCAATTGGGGCAGAGAAAACCTTGTTGCCTTTATTGCTTGCAAAACTCAATTTGTCCATCTTACTACCCGTTCGAAACTCCAAAAGGATTATCCCTTATACTTCATCAACACAATAATCAATCCTTCATGTTCTCTCAATATTCTTGGTGTCTCTTTTTCTTCTGTTCTCATTTGGAAGGACCAGTCTTGCTAAGGCAGCTTCCTAGAAGCTGTGTGTGCTTGAACCGCCTCAAGGTGCTCCTAACCCCTGCACACCTGCTTACTCTGTACAGGGGCACGGTGCGTCCTTGTATTGAGTATTGTTCACAGATGAAGGAAGGATCCTCTCACTCTGCACTCTTAGGCAAAGTAGAAAGGAAGGCTTTTCGTATCATTAACTCCCGTCCATTCACCAACTCTCTGCAATCTCTATCTCTTCCCCGCAATGTTGCATATCTCTCGCTATTCTATCGCCACTACAATAATCAGTGTTTCTCAGACCTCTCCCAGGTTTTTTTTTTTTTTTTTTTTTTCTATGTGATCGAGGGAGGCAAAAGGCATTACTGCCTATAGCGAGTGCCTCCCCCATAGTTGAAAGAGTGACAGGGCCAAAATCAAGGGACGTTCGAGCCAAAATGCCTGGACACACGGAATTTGAAGCAAGTTAAGTCATAGGAAGAGGGAAAGACTGATTCTGGGAGAGAGTTCCAGAGCTCAGCTGTTGAGTAGAAGAAAGTTTGAGAGTAATGTTTCACTCTTGGGTTGGAGAGTTGCACAGAGTAGGGGTGGGATTGAGTTGCAAGACGGGTACCACGTGCCCTACGTAAAGGAGGTGGTATGCACTGGGATAGCTCTGAGGAACACTGATTATTATAGTAGCGATAGAATAGCGAGAGAGATGCAACATTGCGGCGGAGAGAGAGAGATTGCAGAGAGTTGGTGAGTGGACGGGAGTTAATGATACGAAAGGCCTTCCTTTCAACTTTGTCTAGGAGAGCGGTGTGAGAGGAACCTCTCCACACATGTGAACAATACTCAATACAAGGGCGCACTATGCCCCTGTACAGAGCAAGAAGGTGTGCTGGGGAAAAGAACCCCCTAAGGCGGTTGAGCACACCCAGCTTCTGGGAGGCTGCCTTAGCAAGACTGGTAATATGGTCCTTCCAAATGAGAGCAGAAGAAAAAGAGACACCAAGAATATTGAGAGAAGATGAATGGTTGATTTTTGTATTGTTGAAGAATAAGGGATAGTCCGCTGGGAGATCCTGACGGGTAGATAGATGGAGAAATTGGGTTTTGGAAGCATTAAAGTTAACAAGGTTTTCTCTGCAACAATTGGAAATAGTTATGAGATCAGAATTTAAGAGTTCTATGGCTTCATTACGTTTGTCGTTGAGGAATTGCTGGCTGGGGCGTTCTGAAAAACTAATGGAGTAGTGTAAGGTTGAGTCGTCTGTGTATGAATGGATGGGAATTAAGGCACAGTTAAGGAGATAATTTATAAAAATTAGAAAGAGAATAGGAGATAGGACAGAGCCCTGAGGAACACCAGAGTTTATAGGGTGAGGAAGTGACCAATGGCCGTCCACAACCGCGGCTATGGAACGGCCGGAAAGGAAATTAGAGCCAAAGGCACAGATGGAGGGATAGAAACCGAAGGAGGGTAGTTTAGAAATTAAAGATTTATGCCAGACTCTATCGAAGGCTTTCGATATGTCTAGTGCAATAGAAAAAGTCTCACCGAAGTCCCGAAAGGAGGATGACCAAGAGTTAGTAAGATATGAAAGAAGATCACCAGTAGAGCGACCCTTAAGGAAGCCATACTGGCGATCTGAGAGCAGATTATGAGAAGAGAAATGCTTAAGAAATTTGGAAGCAAGAATAGTTTCAAAACTTTAGAAAGACAAGAGATGAGAGCAATTGGACGATAGTTGGAGGGTTGAGAGCGGTCACCCTTCTTTGGGACAGGTTGAATGTGAGCAAACTTCCAGCATGAAGGGAAGACGTTAGAGGATAGACAGAGACGAAAGAGTTTGCCTAGGCAGGGAGTCAGCACGGAAGCACAGTTTTTGAGAACAACAGGAGGAACACTGTCCGGACCATACGCCTTATTAGTGTTAAGCCCAGAGAGGGTAGAAAGTACATCTTTAGAAGTGATTAGGATATTAGGCATAAGTAAGAGAGAGGAGGGCGGAGAGGGAGGAATAGCACCGGAATCATCCAAGGTGGAGTTTCTAGCAAAAGTTTGAGCGAAGAGTTTAGCTTTGTCAGAGGAAGAAGTGATGGTAGTGCCATCAGAGTGGGAAAGGGGAGGGAAAGACGAGGAAGAGAAATTGTTGGAGAGGTTTTTGGCTAGATGCCAGAAAGCTTGGGAAGAGCTAGAGTTGGATAGTTCAGTGCATTTATTATTGATGAAAGAGTGTTTGGCAAGTCGAAGAACAGATTTGGCTTGATTCCGGGCAGAAACATAAGAAGAATGAGAGTCTTGAGTTTTAAGGCGTCGGTACCGTTTGAATGCTTCCTCCTTATTACGGACAGCAGTAGAACAGGCGTGAGTAAACCAAGATTTTTTAGCATTAGTCTGAGAGAAAGAGAATGGAATGTATGCTTCCATGCCCGATAGGATTACCTCGGTAATGCGAGAGGAGAGCCATTGGCGGTGGTGAACGTTGAAATCTCCTAAGATGGAGATTTCTGAGAAAGGAGAAATGGATAGAATGTGTTCCACTGTAGAGTTTAGATAGTCAAAGAATTTGGGAAAGTTGGTAGAGTTAGGGGAAAGATAGACAGCACAGAAATATTTAGTAAGAGAATGACAGGAAAGTTTGAGCCATAAAGTTGAGAATTCAGAGGAGTCGAAATCGGGAACACGAGCGCAAGTGAGTTTGTTGTGCACATATGCACAACATCCGCCTTTGGCTTTGAAACTAGGATAGAGAAAGTAGAAGGGGCTGCTGGATGTTGCTACAGACACCCGAGTTTCGGTGAGGAAAAGAAGATCAGGTTTGTAGGAGGAGAGATGGTGCTCAACAGAGTGAAAGTTAGAGGAAAGTCCACGAATGTTGCAGAAATTAATAGAAAGAGTAACAGGCCGAGGTCCAGGTAATTGTGTGGGGTCATCAGGGGATGGTCGGTTGGGTGTGGGGGCATTTATGGTCCCTCCCCCCTGGGGACTCCGAGGTTGGGTTGGAATTCATATATATTTTATTTTTTTTTAATTTTGGTGTGGAGGAATGAAGTGTGGTGTGCATGTTTAGTGTAGTGAAGTGGATAGGAGGAGGAGGTGTTTGAGAGAGCTAGCCGGATTGCTCTCAGTGTAAATGAGGCACAAAGAAAATCAGTAAGATAGGCCAAGCAAGTGAAACAGGAGTTCCAGCGACTCTTTATCACATGCCTATAACCTCACCTGGGTCTAGCCCTGATCGATTGGTGCCTACAATCTCCCCACCTTGTATACCACCTCCTCTACGTAGGGTACGTAGCACCTGTCTTGCAACACAATCGCACCCCTACACTGTGCAACTCTCCAATCCAAAAGTGAAACATTACTCTGTCATTCTTCTATTCAACAGCTGAGCTCTGGAACTCTCTCCCAGAATCAGTCTTTCCCTCCTCCTATGACTTACATTGCTTCAAACTCCATGTGTCCAGGTTATTTTGGCTCGAACGTCCCTTGATTTTGGCCCTGTCACTCTTACAACTCTGGGGGAGGCACTCGCCAAAGGCAGTTCTACCTTTTGTCTCCCTTACTCACATAGAACAATTAAATAAAAATATAAAATAAAAAGGGCCGGAACGTTTTCTTACCGAATAATACAAAAATAAGTATCGAAGGGAGAACTTAGGGGTATTTTTTTTGTAAGATAGATGGAGATCTAGGGAGGAAACTTAAGAAAAAGATTATAAGTAAATAAATAAATAAATAAAATTCTGCCTTAAATAAGCAACGAACATATAATATAGTTGATAATATACGTGAAGCCAAAATTAATTTTGTAGGATTTAACGTTGTAAAAATATTAATGGAAAAATGGCCAGGTGTTTGCAATTCCCAGACCAATTTTATCTAGATTAAAATTGACATACTGTTAATTCATACCAATAATAATACCACTCTCAACACAGCTTGCGACACCTGGTTCACCATTAACTAAACGAACAACCTAACATAAAACTGTTCCACCTGCATTATGTAAATTAACTCAGCTGTTGGGTTTCCTGAATTACCTTCTACTGCCACTAGTTTAAATCCACGCTCGAAAACCTATTAGTAATTGAAAATCTGATTTCTTATCGTGTATTTTTGTAGCATTTACAGTATACAAAAAAAATGGAATTACGTTTGCCACAAACATGTAATATATATAACACGAAAGTAACCAACTAAAACATGACACATTGGGATATACCATTAAGTATATTTCACCTTCACTAGGACTACACATTTTTGTTATGCCAACAGACAATTATGATAAATGTAGGAAATACCTCTTAATATGGTTCTCAGAAGTCCTCATGAGGCTGAACAGAAATTGACTATATTTAGCCAGGAAAACTAAAAATAAGGTGTCATCGTCCGCAAAGCGTTAATTTGTTTATACCTGTTGTCTTCCCGAACTACAAGAAAATTCCTGTTGATCCTCATAACGACCGTACTGAACACTAGTTCTGTGTTGTCTTTAAATTCATGAATAAGGTGTAATACTTTCCATCCGTAATAGCTATGTTCTTGGGTAGTGTTCTTGTTGTTTTTTGGCAGTATGGCGGATTTTAGGAAGATAAGTTTACTCTAGGCTACCTAAGACTGAAAAGGTCCGCTCATATAATGTAAATAAATAATAATGCCGGGAGTGTAACTCACTTATTAAATCACCATAAAATACAGCTAGGCAAGGTGGAAATGCTGATGGAGGTGCTGATAGATGGTAGGCAAATGGCTGTCATTCTAACACCATTGGATGTTTACATTAAGGTGACGGCATGGATGCACCTGAACTAATACAGAATATATGAGGTTAAAGAAAGTTAAATCATGATAATAAGGCTTAGCTGTCAGTCGGTCTGTCTGTAGGATGTAGTTGAGTTTAAGTTTATGATGAGAGCTAGATGAAACCGGAACCAGGATCGCGGCGAACTAAAGAGTGAAGGTGTTGCTTGGATGAAGTATAAAAGTGCTCTGACGCGGTGCGCCACAATCCAAGACGTCATCGTCTTACGCTACGAATCTAGCGGCTACTGCTAAGTTAGTAGCGGATATCTAGCGGTAAATATCGCACCGCTTACATAATATTACAGCATGGTTTATATGATAAATCATATATGCATTCCTAAAGACACTTAAATACTATACTTTCGTATAATAGGCCTTATCTAACTTATTAAGCTTACATACTGTACAAACTGTATCTAGGGTATGATACATAGAAAATGTAGGTAATACCACTAACTTTCGTGAATCCACGATAGGCAGGGTATTTGGGTATATGAAAGATAAAGTAGATCAAATTTCCTCACGCTTTATAGGCAATTGTTTGGGATAGGTCTTCATTAGTGAATTATTTAGGTGTAGGTCTTGAAATTTCTCAATAAAGACAACATACTAGACAGTATAGGGAGCAACTGTTATCGTGTCTGGAACACATACAGTACTACACACTTCCAACGTTTATCCATTTATTATACAGGACATTATCTGAATGTCCTGTATTCGCTTCCATCGAAATAGTTGGACGGAGTTTTTTTCTTGTTTTGATATTAATGTATTTATATATACTGTATATATATACAGTATATATATATATATATATATATATATATATATATATATATATATATATATATATTTTTTTTTTTTTTTTTTTTTGCTTCCGATTGTTTGTTTGTCTGCTTGTATGTCTGTAAATAAGATATATCAAGCAGTTATGAAACAATGATTACGAAATTTGGTAGCCAGTTAGGGTATGCCCCAAGGCAGATCGGTAGAGCGTTTAGCTCAGCGTAGGCAGAGGTACCCACTCTCCCAAGTGCCCTCTAATGCAATCTGTAATGGTTCTATTAGCCACACTAACAATGTACACACGTTTGAATAACATATCTATACATACTGGTCATAACAAATGTACACATATTGGAATATTAAGTGCATTTAATATGGACAATATTTTATGTTGTTCATAATATACAGTATGGAGTAGTGTAATGTTAAAAAGCGACGGAGAGAGAGATAGAAAGAAATGACATATAATCTCGTAATGCAGGGTGACCAAATGCAGCGTGTGTAGGTGTGCGATTTAAAAACAAATGTATATAATAAATCTCACGGGAGGATGGTGCTCTCAACATAGATTGCATGCACTCTGAAAAAAAACAGTAATTTCCTTTAGTTTTCCATTTGATTTGTTTTTATATTTTACATTCGTTATGAAACATATAAATGGTTTGTCTACATATTGCTGTGCTGTGCTTTGTATCGAACTATTGCATTTTATTCCGCATTTTCATTTTTCATAGCATTGAATAAACTCTGATACTATTGTTCACTATTAATAATATAATGTATACAATTCACTCCCAACACCAAACACCTCCCAATGAAATTAATTAAAGAATGTGATCCTCCGAAGATTCGAACATGGGTTACCACACACAGGTGTTAACCATTACACCATCAAGACAGTTAAAGGTTAAGTACATGACTACGATTTTAAATCCATTTATCGAATACTGGATATCAATCTAATCATGTACTCAATCCCAGCTGTACACTAAATAGTGTAATGTTTACATGAAAGGGAAGAACATTTTATTGGGCACAGATCTTTAAGGACTGACCTTGCTATGAAATGTTCCTGAACCTATAGGAATTATCTAATTTATTAACCCAAGAAGCTTGATAAGCCTCACGGAATGGTCACCATAGTGAACGCGATAGGCCTCACCAAAATCTTCCAAAACGCCCTTGGGGCTCTCAAAACAAGGGAATACATGATTAGGTGAGATAATTCCCCTCTAGTACTTCTTACCACTCATCCTTATGTGTCTCTACTCCCCCTTCCTCCCCCCCCCCCCCCTGTTCCCCCCTCAATTATCTGCTATTTATCCTCACATTTCCCCCATTTCTCGGATATTTTTCGCGCAAATCTCTCTGATGCGGTTTCGTACACACCAGTGAGTCATTTAGAGATCTTATGCAACACTGAGATCTCTCTCGCAATGGTCAGTGTGTTGCTAGAAGTTGCGAAGGCAGGATTTGTCTCTCAGCCTGTCGTCCCACCATACGAACCGGGTGGCGAAAATATAAGTTTTTCACCACCCAATTTTGTTTCCACTGGATTTATTGCTCTTCAAGGATCATATGTTCATCATATAAGTAAAATTAATGCAAATGGAAAAGAAGTAATGCTTGATATCGTAAAAATAACGAATTCTGTTAGAATCTAAGGCTAGACATTCACAAATATATACCCTAGCCCCTAGAGCATTTTCGTGTCCCGCGGGTTAATTTACCTTCCAAAACCAAACACCTCCCAATGAAGTTAATGAAAGCATTCCTCCCGGAATTCGAACCTGGGTTACCACATACAGATCTTAAACACTCTAACCATTATACCATCAAATCAGCTAAATGTTAGGCTTACACATTTCAAGAGAAGACAATAAAACGTACATTTAGAAAACAAGACAAGCCTATTTCGGTTTAAGGCTAGGAATACATCTTGGTGGCTAATATAATTATTTAAGCTGATCTATAAAACAACTAGTGAATAGTATATGATTGGCAGAATAAGAAAGACAGATATGTTCTGATTGCATTGAATTATCAAAGCAATGCAAGATTGATGTTAATTTCCGTTTTAAATCTAAGCATTATATATATTTCAGAGATATTCTGTAAACCATTAGATGAGCCAACAATGGGTGTAAATATTATCTATACCCACCCCCCCAGCAAAAACAAAAACAAATATATATACCCGGTACTGTATATATATATATATATATATATATATATATATATAGTGAGTAGAACATCAGCAGGTGACCTAGGACACCGTCATTTCCATAGGATAAGGATAAGGATGGAAAAGACGCCTGGAAACATCTTGAATTTTATTTTCGAATTTTCGGCACCTCACGGGCTCCGTGAGGTGCCGAAAATTCGAAAATAAAATTCAAGATGTTTCCAGGCGTCTTTTCCATCCTTATCCTTATCTTCAGGAGCAATACAGAACCTAAAATAGAGTATACACTCTAGAATCATACACAAGAACGGGTTCTAAAAAAATGAATATTTATATATAAAGAAAACGAACATTCGACGTGTATAGTGAAAGTGCAACTAATCAATGCATATTTAAAACAATTGAGTTTACAAATTCAGAACTTATCTATGCAAATAAGTTAAATATAAATTAACACCTTACGAGCGGCCTATGCGGTTTATTTATAAATAGGGCTATTTACGTGATCATTTTCATGCCTAAATAAGACCCAGAACGTAAAACAAGTATCTATCCCTGAAAGGGCATAAACAGAGCTTTCGAATGACACCATAACGATCCTTTTATGATGGCTAGTTTTCTTGCAATAACCGTGCAACGCGAGTGCAAAAAGCATGTAATTAGGCACTTTCCCCATACAATTCCGTATATAGCGAGTGAGAGAGGGAGGGAGGAGGTGGGATTCGTGTCAGTAGGTTCGCCGCGGTGGTCTGGAGCAGTCATACGTTCGCTACTCTCCTGCCACCACTTGTCTCTCTCTCTCTCAGCAACATTACGTGCTGAAATTGCCACACGACCTATGTCGAGCGCCGCCACATAGTCCAGCTTTATTTAACTCAACTTATGTTGCTCGCCGCTAATTAAGGGTTAAACAATAATACGCTAAGATTGAACACTAACCAATCAGAGAAGGCAAATTTACTTAAGTGAGTTTTCCGGTTAAATCTAAAAACAAAAAACAAGTACTTTACTTAGAACATTGTCCACGAAACAAAAGGGTTTCAGCAATACGATTCTACATGAAACCACATTAAAAGTTACCAAAGTAACGTTAACCGAAGCTTACCATAAATACTAATACAAATGTCTACACAATATTATCAATAACCAACTCACACTTATGACCAAAATCAATTTGACTCATTTACCTATACTACCTATGCTGAAAATAAATAATCAATCAACACAAAACTTACCCAAACTCAGGGGATAAGAACATAAGAACATAAGAAAATGGGAGTCTGCAGAAAGCCGATTGGCCTAAGCAAGGCAGATCCCTGTCCCACACAACCCCCATTCAATTACAAAGCCCAATTATAGGCTCAACACTCTAATACCCTGAGGATCATCTTACCAAAACGGTTAGAGATTAACGCAGGATTATGGGGGTCTGCAGAGCGCTGATTGGCCCAACCCGGCTGATCCCCCTTCACACCCAACCCTTCTCGTCCATATGCTTATCCAATTGTATCTTAAAGCTCCCTACAGTTTTAGATCCCACTATAGCACTTGGTAGTCCATTCCACCCATCTACAACTCTGTTACCAAACCAATATTTGCCTATATCTTTTCTGAAACGAAATTTATCTAATTTGAAACCATTGGTACGAGTTCTTTCGCTATCACTGAGCTTTAGTACATTTGTCATGTCCCCGTTGTTAATCCCACTAACCCACTTGAACACCTCTATCATATCCCCTCTAACTCTGCGTCTCTCTAACGAATGTAAACCTAATTTCTTCAACCTTTCTTCATACGAAAGATTTCTAATATTATGGATCATTTTTGTCATTCTACGCTGTACTCTCTCCAATGAATCTATGTCCATTCTGTAATAAGGACACCAAAATTGGACAGCATAATCCATATGGGGTCTCACTAATGACAAGTAAAGTTTTAAGATAACATCAGCAGTTCTGTTACTCACACTACTAGAGATGAACCCGAGAATCCTGTTTGCCTTATTACGAACGCTTATACACTGTTTTCTAGGCTTCAAATCATTGCTAACAAACACACCTAGATCTTTCTCACAGTCTGAATTTTCTAATTCTAAATTAGCTAGTTTATATTTAACATTTGTTTGCATCTTCCCTATCTTTAATACCTTGCATTTGTCAATGTTAAACTTCATCTGCCAATTTACTGACCATTCATGTAAGGTATCTAGATCCCTTTGGAGGCACTCTATATCGCTATCTGAATCAATTGATCTCCCTATTTTAGTATCGTCTGCGAATTTACTTATCCTACTAGTTATACCTAAATCTAGGTCATTTATGTATATAAGAAACAACAGGGGACCTAATACCGATCCCTGGGGGACACCACTTTTGACTGCTCCCCATTCTGACTTGGTACCATTTATGCTGACTCTCTGCTTCCTACCAATTAGCCATGACCTAATCCATCCTAACAACGCCCCACCTATTCCATGTGCCTCAACCTTTCTCATCAATCTTTCATGAGGGACTCTGTCGAAAGCTTTACTGAAATCTAAATATATAATATCATATGACTTGTCATTATCTACTGCTTCATATACCTCTGAGAAAAAACTAAGCAAATTAGTAAGGCAAGACCGTCCCTGAGTGAATCCATGCTGAGAAGAATTGATTAAGTTAAATGTTTCTAAGTGGTTTCTCATTTCCCTAGCAATAATTGACTCTAGTAGCTTTCCTATGATTGAAGTGAGACTAATGGGACGGTAATTGGATGCTATTGATTTATCACCTTTTTTGAAGATCGGAACTACATTTGCAAGCTTCCAAGCTTCTGGAACTATACCTGTTTCTAATGACTTGTTAAATAGAAATGTTAATGGGTAACTTAACTCATCTCTGCATTCTTTTAATACTCTAGCATATACCTCATCAGGACCAGGCGATTTATGAGGTTTCAGTCTGTCAATTTCCTTAAGCACATTATTTCTACTTATAGTAACCGTACTTAACCTATTATCTATACTATCGCTGTATACCTTACGGACTTCTGGAAACTGTGCCAAATTTTCATTAGTGAAAACGGAAAGAAATTGACTATTTAATGTACTGCACATTTCTAAATCATTTTCTGTCATTTCTCCTATCGAAGTTTTAAGGGGACCAATTACATCTCTAACCTTGGATTTATATAGTTGGTAAAAAGCTTTAGGATTATTTTTTGAGTCATTGGCAACCTTAATTTCATAATTTCTTTTTTCTTTACTAATATCCTTTCTTACCTCTCGTGATAGATTCTGATAGTAAGCAAGTAGGTGAATTTCGCCTTTTTTAATTTTTCTATATATTCCTCTCTTTTTTCCTAGAAGATCTAATAGTCTATTATTCATCCATTTGGGTTGGTTCTGTGTTGATCTAAATTTTCTTTTGGGGATATATTTATTTTGCGCATTGAATACTGACTTGATAAATTATCGTATGTATCTACCAAGTTTGACGTCTCTTCCTGACTTAAGATGACAGGTGCCTGAGAAAGGATACACTCATTTGGACACCTGGATCGACTTAATTTTTGACCATAGGGTCCGCTAACAGGGCTTCTCTTAACCCACCATAATTGGCTTTTCTGAAGTCAGGTATTAATGTTGTATTCTCTCTGATATTACCTTTCCATTGTATATTAAAATACACAGAATTGTGATCACTATTTCCTAGGTGGTCCCCGATTTCTACACTATTTATCATATGTTCATTGTTACTGAAAACTAAATCGAGAATATTTTCACCTCTAGTCGGCGTATCTATGAATTGAGATACAAAACTATCTTGTACTACCTCAATAAACTCCTTTGAATCAGAGTCGCCTATTTGTTGCTGCCAATCTATATTAGGGAAATTAAAATCCCCCATAATGCACACGTTGCTAAGCCTTGATGCTATTTTAATTTCCTCCCATAATGATGTTCCGTCATTTCTACTCATATTTGGCGGTCTATACATAACTCCAATAACTATGGTCTCACTACCTTCGTTAACCTCTACCCAAACACTTTCATTTTCGTTATTTACTCTAATACCTGATTTAGTACAGCTTTTTAATGAACTCCTGACAAACACTGCTATACCGCCGCCTCTCCTACTTGTTCGGTCATATTTAAACAAACTATATCCCGGTATATCAAACTCTGCTAAAAAAATGCCTGGTTTCTGTATTAATCCATGTTTCAGTTAGCGCTATTATGTCTATATTTTCTTTGCTAACCAGTGCTCTAAGTTCGTTCATTTGATACTGACGTAAGGGATCAACAAGGACAAGAGACCAATGTAAACTGATTAGTTTTGCAAGAAGTGCCTAAAGTTGAAATTAAATTATATAAAACAAAAGGGGAAAGAAAAAAATAAACAAAACAACATACAAAACAGCAACTATATAGATCTGTGACACAGTGACGTTAGCAATTATTGGCAAGATTGATTTCGGGATTGTGACTCTTAATAAGTAATTTTTCGCCTACAAGTGCATCATTGGGATATCTAAACCTAGCAACTATTTCGAAATCTCTATCTGTGAAAGGGTGATCTTCTTGGTGAGAATGATTTCGCACAGCCGAGAATGGCATACTTTGTAAACACTTGCCAGTCCGATAGCTTTTTCCAATATGTTCGAATACTCTAATTTTATATGATCGACTAGAGCATCCAATGTACCTCGCCTGACAGCTAGGACAAGTACATTTGTACACAATATTCGAACATAGAGGATTTTGCACTCGGGCCATACAGTTTAAAAATTATCCAATTCTAAATTCATTAGTGAATACAACTCTAAAACTTACTGAAGGGAAATTATCTCTCAACGTGTTTAACAGAATTTTCCGGAACTCATAGCTTATTTTGCCATAAAACGGCATTTTCATATATTTTATTAACTTAGGGACATCAAATTTTACCACATTACTCTGACAATTTTTTAGAAAATAAGATTTTTTTTAGAATAAGATTTAAAAAATCCTCTTTATAATTATTAAGCACGAAGTATTCTCTCAATTTACAAATGTCAGCATGAAGAGTCACATAAGTAGAACAATTATCATAAGCCCTTCCAAGTATATATATATATATATATATATATATATATATATATATATATATATGGAGGTAAAATCACAAATACGTGTGATCAAATTATGTAGTAAAAATCGCTAGGAAAATTGAAACAATGGAACACCAAGCTTTCGTCTATTGTCTCAAGACATCATCAGGGTATACCTGAAGATGCCTTGAGAGAATAGACGAAAGCTTGGTGTTCCATTGTTTCAATTTTCCTAGCGAGTTATACTACATATATATATATATATATATATATATATATATATATATATATATATAAATAGGGCCCCTTCATCATTGACAACTTCGCCTATTAATAATAGTAGTCTCTATTCAACATCCTGCCCCAGCATTTTGAATAGCCCGCTCGGAAGTATCATGGAGTACTCGTCATAAGTGCACGCCTAATTCCCTTATGGGATCGTCATTTTGATCGGGTACCCTACAGAAAAAAACTCCGTAAAATATAAAAAATAAAAAATAACTTAACCCTTATTTAGCGGCGAGCAACATAAGTCGAGTTAAATAAAGCTGGACTATGTGGCGGCGCTCGACATAACTCGAGTGGCAATTTCAGCACGTAATGTGGCTGAGAGAGAGAGACAAGTGGTGGCAGGAGACTAGCGAGCGTATGACTGCTCCAGACCACCGCGGCGAACCTACTGACACAAATCTCAGCTCCCTCCTCCCTCTCTCACTCGCTACATACTCAATTATGTACTGAAAGTACCGAATTACCTGCTTTTTGCACTCGCGTTGCACGGTTATTGCAAGAAAACTATCCATCATACAAGGATCGTTATGGTGTCATTCGAAAGCTCTGTTTATGCCCTTTCAGGGATAGGTACTTGTTTTACGTTCTGGATCTTATTTAGGCATGAAAATGATCACGTAAACAGCCCTATTTTGGCTAAAAACACCCCGCTGTGCGGTACACATAAATAAACCGCATAGGCCGCTCGTAAGGTGTTAATATCTGTTATCATATGACTTGCCATATGCGTGGATTTCTCATGGTTTGCTTCCCCAACACCAGGCCCTCTAGCGTCCATCGTCTTCCTTCCAACTTCCGCGTCCATACTGTCAACAAGGCTTGTGCCGCGCTCCGCTTCATTCGACGTTCCAGAGCTTCTAGTGAGTCCTTACTCATTTGTATACATCTGTGCTGTAGTAACAAGGTTTAGATTAGCTAGCACGGCTGCCAGATTGGTATGTCCGCAGGAAGTGTGTGTAAAAATAGGGTACTTCTGTAACAGGCGTCTACGGGTCCCAGGATCGTCATACCGCGTGCGTTTTTATTATTGTGTGTTGCGCCTTTAGCTTTTGTGATACTTTAGCTAGGAGGCTACCACTCTACAAGGCATGATACACACTGTCAATATTGAGGAAAATACATGTCATTTTTTATTCATATATCAGCAAATGCTCTGGTTTAAGGGTGACTGCATGTGGTGCTCCACCTTCCAGGGTTCGTGTTTTGCTTTGGGCCCCTTGGGTGGGCCTCCCTCATCTGGGTGCTGTGCTGGTTCTTCGGAGCGTGGTCTGCCGTGATGTTCTTCGTACCTCGTGGTCAGCCTTAGTAGGGGTCTCCGGCGTAGGGTTCAGGTAATTTAGGATGCTAGATTTCTGTATTTTGATTATATGCCTATGTATGCCCCTAGTAATTTTTACATGCGTGTTGGCATGTATTGGTGTAGGGGAGACGTCCCTATATATTCTTTATGATGTGTTATGTGTGGGGCTTAGGTTAGTGGAGCTGTGCCTTAGCTCCATTTTCCCGAGTTTTTGTTTTTTCTGGCGGCCCCATGCGGTGGGCCCAGGTTATCCGTCTTAAAAACGGGTAGGAACAATCAATCCCGGCGTGGTTTGGCTGAACCACATTCTCCCGGCGGAGCTGCATTCCTAAGGGGGCTGCAAACTCGGCCCGCTGAGTTAACTCGCCCTGCCTGACCCAGTTACATGATTAGATTTTCTTGCCCTGCGGCGCCACAAGTCGAGTGAACAAGAGTGATAAGATTAGTTTTGCAAACTTTTTCATTAATGATCAGACACTAAAGGTCAAGGGACCTGTGACGCTTGTCACAGGTAAGTAGTTAAAACCAGCTTAGAAGAGTCCAGTGGAAGGTTAGAGTAGTGGGGCACTATAGCTAATTTTCCGGCAGACTCGAGTTAGGATGTATTACACATCGCAGGTTATCCTTATGAGCGTTGATTCCTGTAATTGTATTTCCTGGCTCCTGAGACTGCTACTCCGGCGGAGTTTGGGCACCTGATCCCAGCAGGGGGGGGGGGGGGGGAGAAGGGGCTTTATTGGCACCATGACGAGGTTTGAACTATGCATTATTCCTACCTGCTCTCTGTTGCCTATTTTTGCTCACAAACTTTTGTGACGTCTACCAGCGTTGGCAGAATCGCCTCTCGTTGGCCACTAGCACTCGCCAGGGACATCGAAATGGGCTACAGTTATCAGAGAATGTTGGTGTTTCTTTCCTAGTAATCGCATTGTCACAGACAGTCCAGTGGTGGTCTTCGTTTTCGTCTGTGACAACGGGTTATATTTTATATCAACAGTAGTGATAATAGTACCAGCGAGTGAATGAGAAAGACTTCAGAGCGAGGAGGTAGTAAGTGCCTGTATGTACAGGTGCATTCCTGCCTCTCGCTCGCCATTGGATGGCGTGTCTTGCTGTGTCATATGACGCCTGCTGTCTTGTGATGTCTCGGCCCCTGATTGGCCGACCATCGTGCCTTTGCGGTCTCCTGTGTAACTTACCTCCTCCATGAGGGTCCCCAGGAGCTGTACTCGTCAGGACAGGCTTGGCGCGCGTGCTTCTAACATCCCTTTGCATACTCTCTCCCGATCACCACCTTTATCACTGTTTCTCTCACTCGATTCTCTCTTTCCATACTCTAAACTTTATTAACTGCACATCACTCCCCTTGGGTTCTGCATACGGTTTTCATAGCCGGCCCATTGTATTGCATGCGCCGTCCTCAGAGATATTTACATGTACTTAGAATAGGTTTGAGGGTTCTTAGTTAGTATAGGTTAAGAACTTTGTGTGTCTCCATTATTGATTTAGTGTTTCTGATCTTTTATTTAATGCTAGACTGGGATAAGGTAACTGTAGTCGTTGTCTCCGATGTGTGTACGGTTTGCTTATACCTACACGACTTCGACCGGTCCTGTGGTAGCCTGGGTTGTCTTTTCGGTTGCGTCCTTTGCGAGTGCAGCATTGTGTTGACTGAGGGTTTTGGCCTGTACCAGTTCCACACTTTGCTGCCTCTTTGCTTGTCTTTAGAGGGTCGCCAGGATAGAACCAGATACTTGGGATCTGGATCTATCGAGAGAGCTCCCTAGTCAATTAACGTAACTTAAAGGATGCAGTCTTAAGGACATCGCTAGGCTACGAGCCTGTCTTGCTCCACCCCAGTTCCTTACCTAGAGTATCCCAGCTAGACATTATTAATCGAGTAGACACTTGTTAGTATTTAATATAAGCTCTTTGATATGTGCGCATTATAATTCACAGCATTTATTAGTCTAGGTTGTTGCTGAGCCGCACAACCATAGCAGACTGTTTCGTTGATGAGGAAGTACTTCTTTTAGTATCGAGCATTGCTACCGTTGCGCATTTAGAGTATTCTCGTGTCAGTTAACATTATATGTCCTATCTTTTAGTGTATTCGATTTACACGTGTGGTGTCCTGCCTCCTGCCTTTATATAGTTCTAAATCAGTACGAGCATCTTATGAGCATCAGACTTTCTTCAGAAGTTTCCAGGTCTATGCTGTAGGACTATACTTCACTTTCTTTCAGATAGGAGTGAAGAGTTTATTGTTGTTTAGAGTAACTGTATTGAAGCATCTTTTTATTGTATTAAATCTTGCAGTGATTATATTATCTTAGTCGTCATAACAAATGGCGACCTTAGTCTAGGATTTAGTGAACTAAGAAATAATTGCAGGATTTTTTTTGTGGAGAATTTTTTTTTAATCACCGTTTGGGGGTCGATTGTTATTTCTCACAGTTTGGCAGTGGACATTTGTTTTTGAGGAATATTTTGGTCACTTTGGATTTTTGTTTTGGCAACGTAGTATAGCACTTGAGTTGTCTTCAAGCATTTTTTGAGTGAATAGTGCTACATGAGAGTTTAGGTACTTCTTTTTGTTTATAAACATTGAGGATTTCCGGTGGACACTATGTCGAACGACGGATCAGTGCACAGTGAGGACACAGTACGGAAAGCAGGCGAGGAGGTGGGGAAGGTTGAGTTGTCTAACGGCGTTCGGGTGGTGAACAATGAGGAGGATGTTCGGATTTTTTTGGAGGAGCCTGTGTCGGCGGATCGGGTGTCGGGGCTAGACCGGTACGGACTGCAGTGTGTAGCCACGGTCTTAGGGTTGTCCGGTACAAGAGGTTTGTCGAGAGGTGAGCTGGTTGCCTGGGTGCTTGGTGGGGTGCATGGGGCTTCGGGTGGAGCGGGAGCTGGGGCACCTTCTGCCCAGCCCCATTCCACTCGACTCCTATCATGGCGCCCCCTCGGGCTCCGGAACCGGGTACGTTCCCGCAGGCCGATGCCCGCTGACGGTTGGGTATGCCTCTAGGTGATTCATGGGGTGGGTTCCCAATAGTAGCACCGCCTCCTCAGGGTTTGTCTTCCGAGAAGTTGTTTCAGCTCGAACTCGCCAAACTCGAGCAGCGAAAGCATGAGGCTGAGCTCGAGCAACGAAAGTATGAGGCTGAGCTCGAGCAGCAAATGCATGAGGCTGAACTCAGGCAGCAGCAGCAGCAGCAGCGGGAATCTGAGCTTAGGATTCAGGCTGAGGAGAGAAAGGCCATACGTGAGGCTGAGCTTCAGGTTGAGGCTACGAAGTACTGTGCAGACATAGAGCTTGAGAAGTCTAGGGTGGAGTCGACAGGGCAGCGTCTCGGTTCTGGGAATCGAGGTCTTGATCAGTCTTTATCGCACCTTCTTAAGTTAGTCCCTGCATTTGACGAGTCGGGTGTCACCGAATTTGTCCTGCGTTTTGAGAAGAAGTGCCGGGAGCACCAATGGCCCGAGGTTAAGTGGGCAGCCCTTGTTTCCTCTAGGTTGGTTGGCAAAGGAATCAAGGCATATGATGCGTTGCCCTTGGAGTCTTGCATCGATTATGAGGTATTGAAGGAAGCTGTTGTGCGGGCGTACGAGTTACAACCAGAGACATATAGGTTGAAGTTTCGGGATGTTACGAAGGGTCGTGAGTGCACTTTTCTAGAACATGCCCGGGAACTGTCTGATGCTTTGAGAAATTGGCTGAGGTCAGAGAAGGTGACGACGTTCGAAGAGCTTGAGCAGTTATTCCTTCTAGAGCAATTTTTTAAATGCACAGGCGGCGACCTGACTTTGAACCTCAAAGAGAAACATCCCAAAACTCTACAAGAGGCAGCTGAGTTGGCTGACCTGACATTATCGCTGATTCGTGGGTGCGGGTCTGCACAACCGACCGATGCAGTTAACAAGGGGCGCAACACTCCACCCCCCCCCCCCCACCCCCCGAGTCAGTGATGCAACATTTAATAACAAAAGTAAGAGCAATGATACTAATTTTGATCACAAACCAAAAACCGTCCCGTTTAAGAAAGGTCAGGGCCCTTCCCCACCTCAGGGGAAGTCCAAGGATGAAGTAGAGTGTTTTAAGTGTCATAAAAAGGGGCATTTTGCACGTTCCTGCCCTAGTAACCAACCTGCAGCAGTCGTGTCTTTGGCTAGCAACATTGGGGTGTCTCTGAGGTCTTCTGCGTTTACCCGGGGCGATATGTCAGATGCGGGGGCACAGCCAGTGAAGGAGTGTCCGGAAGGCTCGAAACCTGTCCGCGATGCTTTTTGCGACCAAAGAGGGTGTGGCTGCGTGAGTTGGGCTGGTTGCAAGCATGGGTTGGAGTTGTTGCGTGATACAGGTGCATCCCAGACTCTGATGAAAAACTTTACACGGCCAACCTATAAACGCAGAATGGGTAGTTGTGGTGCAGGGTATTAATGCTACACGGTCATACCCGTTGGTTCGAGTGGAGCTGGAGGTTGATGGTGTGACACGAGAGATAGATGTTGGAATCGTAGAGAAACTGCCAGTAGAGGGCAACGACTTTGCAGTGCCTACTTCTGAGGTTCCACCCTTAGTCGTTGCCGAGAGGGCGGCCGACGAGAGTAGGGAGGGGCAGGAGTTGGTCGAGAGGTGTCAATTACAGCAGATGGCGTGTGTTGTCACCCGATCTCGTGCATCTAAGGTGTCACAGCCTATTCCTCAGTCTCTAGACCAGCGGAGGAACGGTCGGAAGGAGAAAGCTAAAGTTGGGAGAAGTTTTGTGAGCTTTGATCCAGCGGCTCTTCTTGGTGACTCAGTATTAGCACCAATGTTTAGGTCCGGAGTGGCCCCAGAACCTGTCACACTTGGTGAGGAGGTAGGGCATGAGAAAACTCCGAGACAGCAACGTTACACACTTAAGCAAGATAGGATCGAACAGTCCAGTATCGGGGGAGGCCATAAGTTGCTCCGGGAGCACTTAGATAGATTGGCTCCTTCGGATATCTGTCGGCTGCAGATAGATGATCCTGAGCTTCAGAAGTGTAGTAACGGTGCGATTGAACTTGATGAGGACGGGGATGCAAAGCCGGGGGACTTCTTTCGTGTGGAGGGCATATTGTACAGGCGTTTTCTAGATCCCAGACGGAGTTGGGAGGGTGGGTCGAGAGTGGTTGACCAGTTGGTAGTGCCTAGTGTGTGCCGTGATAGCCTACTGAGGTTGGCACATGATGTACCGTTGGCAGGGCATTTGGGTGTACGTAAGACGGTAGCAGCATTGGCGAAATTGTTTTGGTGGCCAGGTATGAAGGCACATGTGGCGTCATGGGTGGCAATGTGCAGTACCTGCCAGACAGTAGGTAAACCAAACCAGTGTATTCCCAAGGCTCCGTTAGACCCTATTCCTGTAATCGGGCCACCATTCAGTAAGGTTATAATCGACATGGTTGGCCCTCTACCCCCTACTAGTGCAGGCAACAAGTTCCTCCTCACAATCATGGATGGATGTTGCCACTCGTTATCCGGATGCATACCCCATGCGAAATGGTACTGCTAAGACTGTTGTTCGTAACTTGCTATTTTACTGTTCTAGGTACGGGTACCCGCAGGAATTGCAGTCAGACCAAGGGTCCAACTTTACTTCTAACCTTTTCAAACAGACCATGCAGCAGCACGGTATCAGTACAGTTGTCTCTTCAGCCTATCACCCAGAGAGTCAAGGGCTGTTGGAGAGGTGTCACTCGACTCTGAAAAGCATGCTGCGTTGCTACTGTGTTGAGAATGGCAAGGATTGGGATCTTGGGTTGCCCTATGTATTATTCGCTGCTCGGGAGGTACCTGGTGAAAGCCTAGGGTTCAGTCCCAATGAGTTAGTTTTCGGACATCAGGTCAGAGGCCCCCTCAACATGATTAGAGAAATCTGGAGGGCACAGCAAAACCATGTTCCATGTTAAAGTATGTCCTCGAGAGTAGAGAGAGAATGCTGAGAAGCCTAGAGTTGGCAGGTAGGAATTTGGTAGGGTCGCAAAGCACTTATGAAGGACAGGTACGATGAGAAGACAAAACTCTGGGAGTTTAAGGTGGGGCAGGAGGTGTTGATTCTGTTACCTCTGCCAGATCTTCTGTTGTCTGCCAAGTATGCTGGTCCTTATAAGGTGGTAAAAAAGATCTCTGACCTAGACTATCTTGTGGCTACTCCAGATAGGCGTAAAAAGAATCAGCTGTGCCATGTGAATCTGGTGAAAGAGTTTGTGAGGCGCCCCCCTGAGCCTCTCGCTGTCCCTGTGTTGACCTGCAGCGTTCATGGAGGAGAAGGAGTGAGGGACAGTGAAGCCCAGGTGGAGGATAACTGGGAGTGTCATGTCTCTGCTGACCAGTGGGCGGGGAACTCCAGACAGGTGGCTGACGATGCTCTAGTGCACCTGCTTGAGCAACAGCGTGCAGCCGTGCAGCGCCTGTTTGCTTCATACCCCACTGTGTTTGCAGAGCATCCAGGTCTCACAACTTGAGTGGTGCATGACGTGGACGTGGGAGATCACCCCCCCCTTTAAATCAGTACCCTACAGAATTCCACCCATTAAACTCCCAGCCCTCAGAGCGGAGTTAGATTATATGTTATTATTATTTTTATTTATTTTATTATTTATTTTTATTTTGCCAATCAAACATACAATATATGTTAATTTTACAATAAAATAATATTATGGCTGCGCCTTTTGAGAACAATCTCTCTTAAAGGCACCTTGAATACAACTCGATGGTTATTTTACATACAGTAAGATCATTAAAACATATAATATTATATAATTATAGCTAATGAGGCACAGCCCCAGCCCCGCAGCCACAGCAAGAAGGGATTCGGAACAGTGGCCAGGTATAATTACCTAGCCACCACCCCGAACCACCCCCCACCCAGACCGCTGTGGGTAGAGCAAACCCCAGCCTTATATACAGTACGGTACCTACATATTGATCAACACCTGAACAGTATCTTAATTTGTTTCCGATATAAAGGTGATTGTAATTTAGGGTTGTGGCAGTTTTATTGTCAAATGTTAAGTAACATTAATATTTAGACATTAGTGAAGATTTGAGTGATATTTTGAAACTAGGCAGAGTGGGTTTATTTTGTAAGTCAGGAGACAACTGATTCCAAACTTTCGCACCATGGTATTTTATTGATGTCTGGGATTGTCTAGAGGTCATTAGGGGAATATTTAAAGAATTTATATTTCTTAATGCATACCTTTCATTTTCACGATGTCTAAATAATTCCACATTGTTATAGCCATGTAATGCTTTGTATACAAAGATAGCACTGCAAAATATGTTAATATCTTCAAATTTTAAGAGATTAAGTTGTCGAAATAATTCATTGGTGTGAGCATATTTGGATCTAAATGTAATTGTTCGTATAACTTTTCTTTGTGCAACTTCAACAGGTTGTAATTTACTTTTACCCGTCGCTCCCCATACTGTATGACCGTATAAGAGAAATGGATAAATTACTGAATAATATAAAAGCTTTAGGGCATTTAAGTCAAGACATTGGCGTGTTAAGTACAGTATACCACATTGTTTATTTAGTTTATTTGTTACGTCCTTTATGTGTAAGTTCCAAGACAGTTTTCTGTCCACCGTTATCCCCAGAAACTTAACGCTCTCCACTTCTCTCACTGATTAATTACCAAATTTAATTGGTTGCATATCATTTGGAAGGTTTTTGTTTCTGTGAAAGACTATAAAGTTAGTTTTATTAATATTTAGTGTAAGTTTATTGGTAGTTATCCAATTATGTACATTCTTAAGTTCATTGTTTATAGAAACAATAAGAGAGCGCAAGTCCCGGTGACTGGCGTACAGAGTACTGTCATCAGCAAATAATATATATTTAAATAACATACTTGAGTTTACAATATCATTAATAAATAAAATGAACAACAATGGACCCAGTATAGAACCTTGTGGTACTCCGTAGGATATTATTTGCATATTAGATGAATTGTCCTTATATTGTACATACTGTTTTCGATTAGTTAGATAAGAGTGAAACCATTTGCTAATGGTACCTCTAATGCCATAATGTTCAAGTTTCTTTAGGAGGATTTGATGGTCAACAGTATCGAATGCATTGGATAGATCTAAAAATATACCAACTGTAAAATGCTTGTCATCAAAAGATTTGAGGATATCGTTAGTAAATAATGATAAAGCTGACTCTGTTGAACATCCTTTTCTAAACCCATGCTGAGCCTCATTAATAATATTGTTAGTTGAACAAAACTCTGTAATCCTTGTATGCATAATTTTTTCTAGGATTTTACTCATAGCTGGGAGTACAGACACAGGACGGTAGTTATTAAAGATTGAACTATCTCCGGATTTATATATAGGAGTAACTTTTGCAATTTTAAGGCAATCGGGAAAAACACCACTGGAAAATGACATGTTACAAAGATATCCTATAACTGGAGACAAAGCTGTAATAACAAACCTTAAAACTTTCATTGGTATTTCATCATAACCAGGAGAGGAGTCCCGTAGTTGTTTTACTGTATTGATTATTTCATCGCTTGTGACGGGAGACATGGAAAAAGGCGTTACTTGTCTATTTTGTAGGTAGGATGTAAAGTCTACGTTTGAAGTATCTATATTTTCTGCTAATTTTTTACCGACATCAATAAAATATGAGTTAAAGTGTTCCACAATATCACTAGGTTTAGTCAACTCGGTATTATTATTAATGAAAGTGTTGTTTATTTTGTGTTTAGTTTTCCTTGCAAGAACAGAATTAATTATGTTCCAAACCTTTTTAGCATTACCAGCAGATTCTTGGAGTTTAGATTTATAATGGTTTCTTTTAGCTGATCTTAAAGCTTCTGTTACTCGGTTACGTAGTCTACGGAACTCCTCTCCAAATGTGATGGGCCTAATAGCATATTTCCTAGCTAGTTTATTCTTCTGTTTAATCATGGTTTTTAATTCTGGGGTTATATACTGTTTATCTAGGTATGCGTTATTTATTCGTTTTGTAATTATTGGAAAATATCTGTTAAAACAAGCATTAAATATTGTCATAAAATTATTATATACAACATTAGGGTCATTGGAAAAATAAACTAGTTCCCAGGACGCATCTTCTATGGCTTTCTTAAATTAATTTAGATTATTTTCACTATAATTTCTATATCTTATAAAAGTATGGTTTTCTTCCCTATTATTAGATGGGCATATCTCAGATTCATAAATGGTAAAGATTGGAAAATGATCAGTTAATTTATTGTATATAATTCCACTGAACACATTTTGCGTGAAATTGTTTGACCAAACAATTGCTGGGCGGGGAACTCCAGACAGGTGGCTGACGATGCTCTAGTGCACCTGCTTGAGCAACAGCGTGCAGCCGTGCAGCGCCTGTTTGCTTCATACCCCACTGTGTTTGCAGAGCATCCAGGTCTCACAACTCGAGTGGTGCATGACGTGGACGTGGGAGATCACCCCCCCCTTTAAATCAGTACCCTACAGAATTCCACCCATTAAACTCCCAGCCCTCAGAGCGGAGTTAGATTATATGTTGGAACGGGGGCTGATTGAGAAGGGGGCAGTTAGGTGGACATCTCCTGTCACTCTGCAGCCCAAGCCTGATGGGAAGGTTCGCTTCTGCATTGACTTTCGGAGATTGAACGGGTTGACTCCCACCAATGCTTATCCCCTTCCCCGTGTTGACGATAGTGTAGACAAGATTGGTAAGGCACAGTTTCTAACTAAGGTAGACCTAGTGAAAGGCTACTGGCAGGTGCCCTTGTCTGAGCGGGCGAAGGGGGTGTGCGGGTTTGTGGTTGATGGAAACACCTACCGTTGCAATGTGATGCTGTATGGCCTTAAAAATGCCCCAGCAACCTTCCAGAGTCTTATGAGTGAGTTAGTAGCTGACATCCCTAACTGCACTGTCTACCTAGATGACGTTATAATCTACGATGACAACTTTGAGAGTCACTGTGAGCACATAGAAGCCTTGTTTCGGAAGATCCGTGAGGCCAGCTTGGTGGTCAATCTGGGCAAGTGCGACTTTGTCCGGGCAACTGTGCAGTATCTTGGGTTTGTGGTCGGGTTAGGCCAGGTGTGCCCCCCCAAAAACAAGATACAGGTTATTAACCAGTTCCCCAGGCCGTCCACCAAGCGGCAGATCATGAGATTTTTGGGCATGATCGGTTACTATCGCCGCTTCATTCGGGGTTATTCTATTGTGTTAGCTCCCCTGACAGATTTGCTAGCAAAAGAGAAAAAGTTCAAGTGGGCACCTGAGTGTGAAAGGGCTTTTTCGCTGGTCAAGCACCTACTATGCACTCACCCAATCCTCAGGGCCCCTGACTTTGAGAGACCGTTCCAGCTGGCAACAGATGCCAGCGGTGTAGGGGCTGGTGCCATCTTAATGCAAACAGACGAGGAAGGTTTGGAGCATCCAGTCAGTTTCTTTTCCAAGAAGTTTAATTCCGCTCAGAAAAACAACTCTGTGGTGGAGAAAGAACTGCTGGCAATAGTGTTGGCGCTCAGGCACTTTGAAGTATATGTTCCTGCCTACGGGCCAGTCGTGGTGATTTACACCGACCACCACCCTCTTAAATTTCTGAACCAATTCCACAACCGGAATATGAGGCTGACACGTTGGTCACTCATGTTGCAAGAATACAATCTAGACATTCGCCATATTGCCGGTTGTGAGAATGTGATTGCAGACTGTTTGTTGAGGGTGGAGGATCCGGCGTAGATCACCACAGGTGTGTGGGTTTGAGTGGAGAAAAACCAGGCTTGCCCCTGTAGAGCAGCCGTCAAAAACAACATTAACCCCTTCAGACATATATGACGCAGAGGTTGCCAGATTAGCAATAAGAAATAGAGTTCTCTCACTCTTATAATTACCTCTCCAAAATTAGTTTTCTGCCCACATCTAACTCAAAGACAATTGCAGAGGTTGAAGTAACTAAAATAAAGGTTTGTAAAAAACCCTGATGGTAATAAAGGCTTTAAAGTATCCCTAATAGGCTCAAAATTGCGTCATATGTCGGAGAGGGTTAAAATTAACTAAAAAATCACATAAAAAAATCTTTCTTTTTGATAGTTAATTGTGTGTTTGCCAATGTTATAGCTAAAGTCCTAAGTTGAACCTGTCTTTCACTTAGTAGGCTGGGCTCTGTGAAGCTTGCTCAGGGAGCATAGCAGGCTAAATTATACAATTGTGTTTGGGAGGGGTTGTAAGATTTTCTTTATGCTAATATGTTGTTTTATTTAAGATTGAGCTTTGCATTTCATTTCTGGTGGTGTGGCGGGTCTTGTCGGCATTCTGCCCCGTCAGATATGGTGCTCGCCTAATCTTGAGCGTCCCATATCTTGGGCGGGGTGTGACGTCTACCAGCGTTGGCAGAATCGCCTCTCGTTGGCCACTAGCGCTCGCCAGGGACATCAAAATGGGCTACAGTTATCAGAGAATGTTGTTCTTTCTTTCCTAGTAATCGCATTGTCACAGACAGTCCAGTGGTGGTCTTTGTTTTCGTCTGTGACAATGGGTTATATTTTATATCAACAGTAGTGATAATAGTACCAGCGTGTGAATGAGAAAGACTTTCAGAGCGAGGAAGTAGTAAGTGTCTGTATGTACGGGTGCATTCCTGCCTCTCACTCGCCATTGGACGGCGTGTCTTGCTGTGTCATATGACGCCTGCTGTCTTGTGACGTCTCGGCCCGTGATTGGCCGACCATCGCGCCTTTGCGGTCTCCTGTGTAACTTACCTCCTCCATGAGGGTCCCCAGGAGCTGTCCTCGTCAGGACAGGCTTGGCACGCGTGCTTCTAACATCCCTTTGCATACTCTCTCCCGATCACCACCTTTATCACTGTTTCTCTCACTCGATTCTCTCTTTCTATACTCTAACCTTTATTAACTGCACAACACTCCCCTTGGGTTCTGCATACGGTTTTCATAGCCGGCCCATTGTATTGCATGCGCCGTCCTCAGAGATATTTACATGTACTTAGAATAGGTTTGAGGGTTCTTAGTTAGTATAGGTTAAGAACTTTGTGTGTCTCCATTATTGATTTAGTGTTTCTGCTCTTTTATTTAATGCTAGACTGGGATAAGGTAACTGTAGTCATTGTCTCCGATGTGTGTACGGTTTGCTTATACCTACACGACTTCGACCGGTCCTGTGGTAGCCTGGGGTTGTCTTTTCGGTTGCGTCCTTTGCGAGTGCAGCATTGTGTTGACTGAGGGTTTTGGCCTGTACCAGTTCCACACTTTGCTGCCTCTTTGCTTGTCTTTAGAGGGTCGCCAGGATAGAACCAGATACTTGGGATCTGGATCTATCGAGAGAGCCCCCTAGTCAATTAACGTAACTTAAAGGATGCAGTCTTAAGGACATCACTAGGCTACGAGCCTGTCTTGCTCCACCCCAGTTCCTTACCTAGAGTATCCCAGCTAGACATTATTAATCGAGTAGACACTTGTTAGTATTTAATATAAGCTCTTTGATATGTGCGCATTATTATTCACAGCATTTATTAGTCTAGGTTGTTGCTGAGCCGCACAACCATAGCAGACTGTTTCGTTGATGAGGAAGTACTTCTTTTAGTATCGAGCATTGCTACCGTTGCGCATTTATAGTATTCTCGTGTCAGTTAACATTATATGTCCTATCTTTTAGTGTAATCGATTTACACGTGTGGTGTCCTGCCTCCTGCCTTTATATAGTTCTAAATCAGTACGAGCATCTTATGAGCATCAGACTTTCTTCAGAAGTTTCCAGGTCTATGCTGTAGGACTATACTTCACTTTCTTTCAGATAGGAGTGAAGAGTTAATTGTTGTTTAGAGTAACTGTATTGAAGCATCTTTTTATTGTATTAAATATTGCAGTGATTTAATTGATCTTTCCATAGATTCCTTTTTATGCATTTTACTGTAACTTGCATCTTTTTGTTATCAGGCTATACCAGTGCAGGTTAGCCTGAAGTAGAGTACATTTATGCCCAGTTAAGGATACCCCGCTATCGCAGATTAACCCTGGAGGGTATAGGTATTTTGTTCGCAGGCATATAAGTTCGAGGGTTTGGATCTAGCGTACCGTTGTTGCATAGTGCCCTATTACTAGTCCAATCATTGAGTGCCCTTGTTTTATTCGTAGTCCCGGTCGTAACACTTTGCATTAAGTGCGTCAATTGCTTGGATCGTTCTCGAGGCTTGTGGTTATCTAAATGCTGTTCAATTTGCTCTGATTTGAAAACTGCGTTAGTTACTAACAAAGACTTATCGTGCCTAGCGGCCTTACAAGAGATTAAGGCTACATTTAATTCTTATGCCAAAGACACGGCCCATAAGGCACTTCACTGTGATGATGAAGTACTATGGGAACAACTTATTATAAAGTCACCCCTTGTGAAACCCGGTTCCTCTAAATCTGTCAGACCCAAAGTCAAGTCGAAAGCCCTCAGCAAAGAGGTAGTGAGTAGTAGCAGTGAGAGTGATGTCACCGAGGTTCCCCCCTCCGACCGTGCCAAGAGGAGGCGATCACCTTCTCCGAGGCGGAGGTCGAGGTCAAGATCTAGATCCCCCCGCAAACAGTCTAGACACTATTCCACGGAGTCTTCCCGGTCTACCAAACGCCGGAGAGAGGACTCTGGAGGAGCGACAAGTCAGGCAAGCAGCGGCAGCCGGAGGGACACCCCTCAGCAACTGCCCCCTACCCCTACCTCTGACACGCCTCCACATGAGTCTGGGGACTCAGAGGTAGGGACGGATGTACTGGTATCCACACCTAGTCATGAACAATCCTTGAGTGTGCCTCCCGATGTTACCTTTGCCATACCTAAATTGAATTATGTACCCCGTAGTGTTAGGTCGACAGGCCCGAGTAGGGTTCTGGCCGACCAGTACAGGGGATATCCGTCGGGGTCACAACTGAACTCTCAACTGATTCCAGACTCCCAACCCTTTGTGGCAATGGGTTACTGGCGTCAGTCTGAACCATCTCAACCTCTTTTTAATGTCAATCAAGAAAGTACTGAGGAAGGTAGCATAGACATGTTGCCATCATCGGTCTCAGATTTAATGTGGCCCCCGGCAGATCATGAAATAGTGATACAACAGGATAATCCTGAGCTGAGTGGAGAGCCGGAGGAAGTTATGTTCTCCCCGGCTCCCCAGTCACTCACAGGAGATGATTCTGAAGCAATTTTTTTTTTTTTTTTTTTTTTTTTTTAAGAGACAATGAACGGAGGAAGGAAAAACACAGATAAAACAAAAAGGTCCATGTGCCTAAAGGCATCCTCCATTCATAAAATGTTTGTAACAACTGGATTTAAACATTTGTTGATTGTAAGTTTGTGGAAAGCAATTCGAGGGAAGTGAATTCCAAAGAGTAGTAGCTCTGGGGATAAATGAATTCTGATAAGCAGAAGTTCTGCATTGTGGAGGAGAAAGTGTAAATTCATGGGCGCTCTCAGCTGCCCTAGTTCTACGGGGAAAGATGTGGAGAGGCGGCACAATTGAAGCAAGTTCCTCGGAACAATTGCTGTGAAAATATCTGTAGAATAATGCAAGGGATGCAACGTTTCTTCGTATGGCTAATGTAGGAAGGTCCTGTGTGATTGCAGGGTTATTGATTAATCTAATAGCTTTATTTTGAATTTTGTCCAACTGCCTCAATGCAACCACTCCACTTCCACCCCACAGAGGTGAACAGTAATCCATCTGAGAGCGCACATGACTTTTATATATTACGGCCAACTGCTCGTCAGTGAAGAATTCTCGAACTCTGTACAGGAGTCCCAGTTTTTTAGAGGCATTCTTAGCAATGCTTCTAACATAATGTGTCCAGCTCAAGTTAGTAGTTAATGTTACACCGAGAATGTCAATACTAGGGGAAGTGGGAATATTTACATCATTAAAAAATATATGGGAGTCAGTGAGATTCTGTCGGTTAGAAAATTGAATGTACTTGGTTTTCTGTGCATTAAAGGAAACTAGATTCTCTTGTCCCCATTCATTAATTCTAGAAAGGTCCTGGTTCAGAGAAATTGCAGTGTTTATTTTTGAATTTATAAGATCGGGTTGGGTGAAAGAATTGGTAAATGTGAAGGAACTGTGGAGTGTTGAGTCATCTGCGTAGGAATGTATTGGATTATGAGTGGTAGATATGAGATCATTGATATGAATGAGGAACAGAGTTGGGGCCAAAACTGATCCCTGGGGAACACCAGCATTTATTGAGTGAATTGAGAATAAAGGCCATCTACCATTACACGTATTTTTCTGTTATGAAGATAAGAAGAAATTAGTGGAACTAATGATGCAAGGCCGTAGTGTGACATCTTCGACAATAAGGATTGATGCCAGACTATCAAATGCCTTAGATATATCCAGTGCTATTGTATGTGTTTCACCATGTTGGTCTGTAGCTTGGTTGATTTGACGCGTAAGAAGGCAAAGAATGTCTGCAGTTGATCGACATCGTCTAAAACCATATTGCCTATCACTGATTAATTTATTATTCTCCAGATGCTTAATTATGTGATTATTTAATATAATTTCAAAAACTTTGCCAAGAGTTCCCATTCATCCAGGGACTCTCACAGTAAGTGTGTTACTTCAGATCAGATAAGTAATTTATTGCACAAGGTTATGCAACATTATCAACTCCCAGCCTCTTCGGACCCCCTGGTGTGTAAACCAGCTGTGACCCCTAGTACTTCTGTCGTAAGGCCCCTAGATCCCCCAGGTTTTCTTCCATCATGTCCTACCCCTGTGGTGGCCGCGGCTCCAGGCACTACAGTGCCGGCGACGCTGGCTACCTCCACTTTGAGGGTTATTGCAGATATTCCTCCCCCTCCTTTAGATAGGGCACCTCTGAAGAAGGGCTCCATGCCCCTCCTCTATGGCCTTGATTGTTCTTGGGTCCCTGTGACACCAGAGAACCCTCAATTAGCTCAACCTTCTGTGTCAGGGGAACTGCCAGTCCCCGGCGGGTGGTATATTGAAATCAACAAGAGTAGAAAATTAAGGGCGAAAGATGAGGCAGGGAGAGTGGTGGATGTGTCAATTAAGGCTGTACCAAGTTCGTACAACCCGGATTATTTTGTGTATACAGCTGCCCCGGCTATCCCTCCCACCGCCTCTGCACGACTGTTTGCGGATTGGTCAAAAGCTGATGGCATCAACGATGTCAAAGCTTTGAATGCTCTCACGCAGGAGTTGGCTACAATTCCGGTCCTAGACCATACGCATTACAGATGGACCGAATATTCATTTCGTATTCGTATGTGCGAATATTCGCTATGTTTTTCAATATTCGTATTCGTATTCGTATTCGCATTTCCATTCATAGCTATTTGCAAACATGCGAATATTTTCACGAAACCAATAGAAGATATACAACAATGTAAAATATTACATTTTAAAGTCAAGAGTGTGCAAAATATAAATATGTTCTAATATATAACTAGGAACCCCAAAAGGTTCACCAAACCCAAATATACGAAGCGTTTATTGACGTTCTCAAAAAAAAGAAAAAAAAAAAAAAAAAAAAAAAAACCGCTTGCGTTCGCTTGTACGATGTCGGTGAAAAGAAAGCTTCTTTATTAAACCCTCTAAGTACCATAGTATGTGAATGTTTTTTAAACTAATGGAACTGAAATTGTGTACATCGACTTCCAAACCAATCTGATGATCTCTGAACTTTGAAATAATTGTAATAGTTCCGAAATCTGACCTTGTTCATTATAACGGAATAAATGGTCTTGGTACAATGTTGCCAATGTACCGGCTACCGCTAGATCCAGTGAATCACTTCCATCACTTCCATCTAGCGACATCAAGATGTGGTGAAATCTAGCGATGTTCAAGTTATGTTCCCTATTTTAAGGAATTGTAGAGATTTGTCGATTGTTAAAGATTATTTTAGATACTTCAACATATGTTTTCTAGTGACATACAAGTGTTTAGTGTCTGGTGACTATCTAGCGAATTGTCAATGCTATTCTAGCAAATTTTGCACTTTAGTTTATCATGCATTGTTTAATAAATTTGCCCTATTTCTCCAGAAGACTTTCTACATGATATAGTGTATTGTTCTAGTGATAATTCAATATTATACATGGCTATTTTAAGTTGGCTGATGATTATGAAACAGTAATATGCTGGACGATGAGAATACTGTATGTAAACATGTCTGGGATATCACTGATAATTTTTGGCATTTTCTGCCAAAAGCCCAATGGCTAATCAGTGGTGGTAACGCAGCTTTACACATTCACATCATCATTGGCTTCCGGTAATTAATTTCATAGTAATTTAATTAACGTTTGTTGGTGATATAAAAAGAATTACCAGTTCTTGAAGGATGAAAATTTCATCCTTCAAGAAAGATTGAAATATTAGCTATTCGCTATTCGCTATTCGTATTCGCAAATTTTACCAACACAAATTCGTATTCGTATTCGTATTCGCAAATAGTGAACATTGATATTCGTTCCATCTCTAATATGCATACACCAGTCCTTCAGATGGGGCAGGGGGGGTTAGGCCCCTGGGTAGATTGGGAGATAGAGGCTCAGGTTTTTGCTGCTACAATTACTTCCAAGTCTTCACATCAGGTTCCCCAAGATACCATGCTTACTTTTCTTTGCCAGTAGCCAAAGCAGGAGTGTCCTCAGATTTACTTACCTTTCTTGCGGCGTCCAAAGTAATGAACCTTTCTCTACCCCCCCCCCACCCCCCCTCCCCCGGCTGCTCACCTAGACAGGGATTTCAAGTTACGAAATAAGGCCTACCGGATGTTCTCTCAGTACTTGGTTAGTCACCGGATCGCTGCCTCCCTTTCACGTACTATTTCAGCCATAGCTGACCCCAAAATTAGGAAAGCTACTGAATTGTCTAGGAGACTCTTACTACAAAATTCGATTCAGTCTTTAGGAGACATCAGAATTGCGATCATGGAAGCGGTTCAAGCCCGCCAAGATCTGAGAGTCCATCTGGTCAGGAAGTTGCCGGCGGATATAGGTCGCCGAGTAACTCTCTCGCCGGTCCTTACTGCCACCCTACTTACTGTAACTCAGAAACCTGGAGTCTAGTGTTTAATATGGTTAATGGTTGGAAGCAGGTAACCACCCAAGCCCGGAAGGACCCTGCTAAGAAGCCCTTTCATAAATCAAAGGGCGGTAACAAGCCATACCAGCCACAAGCTAAACAGTCACCAAGGGATCCCAGACTCCCTCCTCAGCAGGGAGGTAATTTGTACAAGTCCAAACAAGGTAAACACTCTGGGTATAAAGGTAAGGCACCACAGAAGGGTAATCAGGGACAATCATCAGCCAAACCTAGCCGAGCGTCAGATGCCAACCCACCTCCCCCTCCAAAAAAAATAGCCACCCATACTCTCAACCTCCCAGTTCCATGCTTAAGGACACAGGATTTGAGAGTTGCCTTGAAGGATGAGCCACGGGTGCACCTGGGTTCGTTCCATTCATTCCGCTCGGCTTGACCCAAGAAAACTTGGGCCAGGAAAGTAGTGAGCAAAGGAATCACCTGGCGGTGGCGCCGGCGACCTCGACTGCGTCAGCCGCGGGAATACACCAATGAGTCTCAGGACGAGGAGACTCTACTTCTGGAAATTATTACCAAACATGTCCTTTTCCCGGTCAATTCCAACCACCCAGTATTCACCCAGTATTCTAGACTCTTCTTAGTGCCAAAAAGGGACAGTGTGCAGATGCGACCAGTTCTAGACCTCTCGCAACTGAACATCTTTATAGAGAATTCACCCTTCAGGATGCTTACAGTTCAGCAACTCAGACTCGCACTTCCGCCACAGGGTTGGATGTGCTTGATCGATCTCAAAGATGCCTATTGGCATGTCCCTATAAACAAGCGGTTCCAAAAATTCCTCGCTCTGAGGATCAGGCAAGAGACTTATGTCTTCCCAAAAATGCCTTTCGGTTTGAACCTGGCACCGAGAATTTTCACAAAGCTCGTCCGGCAAGCTCTTTTACCCCTTTTAGTCCAGGGCATACAGGTGTTTTGGTATCTAGACGACAGGCTGGTAGTGGTGAACTCTATCGAATTATGTCAAGATCATGTAAACCAAATGTTAGCTCATGTACAAACCCTAGGGTTCAAGGTGAACTTGGCGAAGTCTCGCCTTGTCCCCACAAGGACTATTCAGTGGATAGGGCTGGTCTGGGACACCGCCAATCTGACTCTTACTCAGAGTGTGGACACCCGAAACAGATTTCGCAAGAAACTGTTCCGTTTTCTCCACAGTCTGGATACGACCAGGAAAACGTGGGATTGCCTGATCGGCTCTCTCAAATGGATACAATTAACTGTCAAGTTGGGCCGGTTGAAAGTCAAACGATTAATCTTGGAAGGTAATAAAGTTTTCCCTCTCTTGCCGGAGAAGAAATTATGGCCAATTCCTCCATTAATCCACAGCTTACTTTCGGTCTGGGCCAAGCGAAGTCCTCCACTCTATCACGACATGGGTTTCTCCCCCTCCTACAGTATGGGTAGACACAGACGCCTCAGGGGCACTAGGTTGGGGCTATCAGTCCAACCTGGGCCATCAAGGTCAAGGCACATGGTCAGGCGACAATCAGTCGCATATCAATAAGCAAGAGCTTTTAGTCCCTCTCTTTTTTTCTCCAAACTCATGGCATGACTTTGAAAAACAAATCAATAGCGTTCTGTATGGACAACCAAACTGCAGTTTATTGTATTCAGAAACAGGGCTCAGTGAGGTCGCGAGAGTTGCTGAAGGTTTTCGAACAGATTTTTACCCTGGCCGAATCGCATGACATTTTCCTGCATGCGACATATCTCCCCGGCGTGGCGAACGTCTGGGCAGACGCTCTCTCTCGCCAGTGGAGCACTCTAGTAGAATGGACAATCAAACAGGCTATCTTCGACAAGATGATTACAAAGCCGTACCATCCACAAGTGGACCTGTTTGCATCCACAGAGAACCACAGACTCCCCCTCCTCCTATCTCGTCAAGGGGTATCCCCGGCGGGGGGACCCGATGCATTGTTGGTAGATTGGAACAGGTGGACTTCAATCTATCTGTTTCCTCCACCAGATTCTGTGCTAATGTGTAAAGTAATTCACAAGCTGAGGGGTTACTGGGGCCGAGTCGCGATGATCGCGCCCCTATGGCCAGCACAGGTATGGTACCACCAATTGCAACAGTGGTGCAGGACCCCGGTGTCCCTCCCGGTCTCTGCTTTCCACTTGGAAACAATTGGCAACCTTCTGACCTCATTTAGTTTTTCCTTATGGACATTTACTATGCCAAATTTAGCTCAATTTGGGGAAAGTGTCACTAATAAATTAATGAACCAGTACACTATGGCTACCAGGAGACAATATCAATCTCATTGGAAAACCTTCACAACCTGGATTGTAGAGTCAGGGCAAACAACTGCCTCAGGAGCTTTAATTTTCAAATATGTATACTATCTATTTGAACAGAAACATTTTTCAGTAACCACTTTAAAAAATCATTTGTCTGCCATTAGAACCCCCCTTTTTTATCTCACTGGCCTTTCCATACCGCAGGCGGAGGAGAAAGGGTTTATGAGGGCGTGTTTCAAGCCACGTCCACCACCCTGTCAGCTCATGCCCACCTGGTCACTTGACAAAGCCTTATCAGTACTTCAATCGCGCAAATATAATAATGCGCCGGATTTTGATTCATTTTTGAAAGAGGCTGTCTTCCTCATGGCTCTAGCCACCGGAAACAGGGTGTCTGAGCTGGCGGCGATGAACAACGAACCTAATTGCCTTAGGTTTGGGAGACTGCACGATCATGTGCAAATCGCGCCGTCTCCCACGTTTATAGCTAAGAACGAACATTCTGACCATGTATTTTCTAAAGTTTTCAGTCCCGGCTTTAAAGAGGGGCCTCACTCATCACCCTTTTATGTCCTGTGCAAGCACTCACAAAGTTTATGAGGGCTGCGCAGCCTCGCCAACCAGGTGCATTATGGGTCAACCAGGCGGGTTAGCGTGTTACGAAACGAAAGTTAGCTTCCTTGCTTGTGGACGTTATAAGGGAAGGTAATCCCGGCGTGATAGGCAGGGCTCACGATATCAAGAAGTGGGCAGTCTCTCTCAGATTTCTTCAAAAAATTTCGGTAGAGGACATTGCTAATACTCAATTATGGGCTTCCAATCATATGTTCCTAACACGCTACCTGTCTGTAGCTCTAGATATACCAAAGCCTACCTGTGTAGCTTTACGTCAACGGGTACAGTAGGTAATGTTCTATTATGTATACGTTTTGTTGTTAAAAAGGGGGGGGGGGTGCGGAATAGTCCATATCCCCTCTGTGCCCCTGGAGATTGTGATGAATCACGAGCTGTGATAGGACGGGTTCTACAGTCCAGTATTATTTTTTATGTTAATTCTAAGAAGATATCTAGCATAGTTGCAACTATGTATGTTTTACCAAATTGTACGAATATATTTACTGTACAAATAATTTTAAGAATGGAACGAATAACTACTGCAGAGTTCTAGTTATAGGGAACACCACTTTATCATGCATACGATCTAATGTAAAGATCTGACCATGAGCAAGCAGTTTCTTAATGTCACGCACTGCTTGCAAATCTTTTATACTTTTTTATATATTGTTTGCATACAATAAAACTTATTTTTTTTTATTTGGATTCTTCTTCCCTAAGGTTAGGATATTGTACGAATGTCCCGCCTCCAGTCTTGCTAATCAGGTGAAGTCGTCAATGATGAAGGGGCCCTATTAAATTGTTGGTTTGATTCCCGAAGGGAAGTAGAGAAAACCTAATATTTAGTAGGGCCCCGTAATCATTGACGACACTATCCCTCCCGACCATCCCACTTCCCATTCGTTGATTTCTATAGTTTATTCTTGGTATATCAGTGAAGGAAGACGATGGCCGCTAGAGGGCCTGGTGTTTGGGAAGCAAAACATGAGAAATCCACACATATGGCAAGTCATATGATAACAGATATTAAGTTCTTTTTTCTTTTTTTATTTTACAGAGTTTTTTTCTGTAGGGTACCCGATCAAAATGACGATCCCATAAGGGAATTAGGCGTGCACTTATGACGAGTACTCCATGATACTTCCGCGCGGGCTATTCAAAATGCTGGCGCAGGATGTTGATGGAGACTATTATTGTTAATAGGCGAAGTCGTCAATGATTACGGGGCCCTACTAAATATTAGGTTTTCTCTACTTTCCTTCGGGAATCAAACCTATAATACATACAGTACTGTATATATATATATATACATATATATATATATATATTATATAAACAAAATATAAAATACATATTCACAGGTAGTCTGTAAAACGCAGATTACATTTATTTGGAACTGTTTTTGACAGTGTGTATATGTGAATATATGGGTTCTCTATTAACCTGTGGAGCCCCGGCTAGTTTTGTAATGTTTGCGCACCAGAACCCGGCCGGTTTTCAAAAAATTGTTTTATTCCAGAAACAATAGCGAATGGGTTAGGAATGAAGGAAAAACCACGAAAAACCGCTCAAAAAGCTTAAAAAATGGTCCTACAGAGCCCCCGAAAACGGATTTTACAAGAGTAAAAAATTGAAGGCAATTATCCCAAAAAAACAGGTTATTGCGCGCTCGCGCGCACGCACGTGGACTTTGAGAGTTTTCAACCATCGGCACGGTTGCGTGGGATACGTACACAGTTCCCTTACATATCTGAGCCCTCTTGAGTGGCTACACCTGAGGTTACGGTCGGCGCAATTAGGGTGACGCGTCTGGCGCGTCTCTGGGGCTGTGCGTTACATACATCGCCGACGCGTCAGACGCGTCGCTGGGGCTGTACGGGTTAATAGCTGATATCGACAACTAACATCAAGGTAGATTACTTTGAAATCAGAAAACTAAATACGAATGCGATATATACCGTAGAGTTTAAGGGCTGGACTAAATCCGCCACAAATAAATGTCATGTGGCTACCAAGGAGGCTAGAGTGTCTTGTGAATATTGTTGAAGTACCATGGTGTTGACTGGTTGACCGCCGCTCTAACACAAATGAACACATAATTATCCTGTATTTCATACTCTGATGACGAGATTTGTTGGGGAGGAATGAATGAAGCATGGAAGTTCACATATATTACATGTTACGCTAGGTATTATATATTGGCAACATAAATATTACTCGCATATACTGTATGTCCAAGTTTATTAGGAACCAACTGTACAACCCTCTATGCTTCGAGGCAACTTTCAGGTTTAGACCAGCTACCTTTTACTGGGATCAGGGATGTGTAAACTGTTGAGTTGCATCCTGGTTGTGCTATCACTAAGGGTCGGTTTGACCGGAAGTTAACCTGAGGTTTGAGGTGAATTGGAGATTTAACTTATACTTAGACACAGGTTTAGAGCCATCAAGACTGGTGGAGATCTTCTCCGTACTTGCTGAGTATTCTTTGTTAATATAATACTACTACATTCTGTACTTCATCTACTTATCAAGTTCCTTGTTTACAACCCTTACTGTTCCTGCAATCACGTTCCTGTAACTCATTTTCTTCTGCAACTCTTAAATACAGAATAAGTTGGCTGGTTAACTTTGGCTTAATTGATCCCATTACTTTAACATAATCATCACTGTATTTATGGTAACTAGGGAAACGATGGTGGCATTTTATTACTAAAATAACGTGAAGAACAAGAGTCAACCAGAATCTACCAGACACATCTACCAGAGTCTTCAATCAACATACCAACAACCCCCCTACACACCTATCCACCTGATATCCACATCCCTTCCTCACACATCTGTAGGTTGAATGGGTGGTCGATACATTGATACAAGGGTTATCTTTTCTCGGGACTTCTTTTTAAATTGGATATATATCATATTTGCTATTGATTGTTGGAGACAGGAGTAGGATTAGGATTTTCTTTGATCTATAACAGAACACCTCATTTGTTTATACTTGTTCGGCTGGAGTCATACATTATGTAGCCTGCAATGGCATGCTGTGCTAAATGTTCATTACGAAATATCAATATAAAAATGAGGTGATACACTAATTTGTTATATATTACTGTATATTGACTCGTCTGACTGCTCACGACCAACGACGTTTTTTTAATGGAAAATGCGAACTGCAGTATTTAAAATTCGACCAAAACGAACCGAACCTTCTTAGTTCAAGTGGAGACTGTCTTCAGCATATAGATATGGTTGCTGGTAAAAGTCATTCCAGGCATTGACAACATCTACCCCTTCATTCAAATACAGGAATTTTAATCTGTTGTTTAAGCTGTCGGTCCTGTCTCGGAAAATGTGTTCCGCTTCAATCCTGGGAAGAACATTGACAGTCATTAATTGGCTCGTCTTCTTCTTAGATTGTCACATGTATTTTCGGTACTTTTCTAGGAGTTCTTCCGACCTTTATGTAATTGTTCATGTTGGCCTCTTTCAGTTTGCCTTATGTAGTAATCATTGCAAGCAATCGTAACTTTTTCTTTAAAATACATGATTAATCATGCAAATAATTTTGTATTCTATTTAGACATGTAACCGTTTCGTATCCTGCTTTGAAATGCCATAGGTATCAGAATTAAATATAATGAATATGGGTGTTTTACAGGACATGGTTATACAAAGAGTATTTATTTTTGTGTCCAATTATAAAATTTTGAATTTGACTAGTATTGTATAATTAATATTACCTGTTATACTATACAATATTATACGCATTTAACTTCGTCACACAATATTAGTAAAATGATGCACATAATATTTCATAATGCTGTACACTACATATCAATATATGTGAACACAACGACAAAGCTGGTACTAGTAGACACATATTTATATAATGTAAACAAATATATAACTCTTTGATCTGCAAGTGAGAACAAACTGATGACTTCGGCAGAAGATTAAGACATTGTGACTAGATGACACTTTAGTACAAAGTGTTCGTCTTAGCTTTGTAACTCTTTGTTTTTCTTCTGTCTGTAAACAGTTTCACGTTTTCCTCGGTTAGTAACTTCCATTGTTTTTATTAACTAGGTCTTGTCTGCAGCATAGAATACACAGTTATATTTCTACAAAATGTTTAGCTTAGCCGCATTAAGGTTAATATGTTATAAATATGTAATATACAATACAGATAGAGAAGGTTTGTGGAAAGTACTTAGAATATATGGAGTAAATGGCAAGTTGCTGAAAGCAGTGAAGAGCACGTATGAGGGTGCAAAGGCGGCAGTACGTGTGGAGAGTGAGCAGAGCGAGTTCTTTGACCTCAATATTGGTTTGAAACAGGGGTGTGTGATGTCCCTGTGGTTGTTTACTATATATATGGATGGAGTCATGAAAGAAATACTATCAAGAGAAGTGGATGTTGGTGTATCGCTGAAAAGGGAGGGAATTGAGTGGAAGCTACCTATACTGCTGTTTGCGGATGATACAGTTCTGATGAGTGATAATGAATCGGAGTTGCAGGGTCTGGTAAATGAGTTTGGAACAGTGTGCAAAAAACGGAATTTGAAGGTAAATGCGGGGAAGAGCAAGGTTATGGTCTTCGAAAGGGGTGAAGTCACAGAGTGTGAGGTGAAGCTGAACGGTCAGGCTATGGAGGTCGTCAACTCTTTTAAGTATCTGGGCAGTGTGTTGAGTAAAGATGGGACTATGGATGAAGAAGTGCGGAAGAGGGTAAAACAGGGGAAGAGGGTTGTAGGAACGCTGAAAGCAGTAACAAGAAATAGGGTGGTCAGTATGGAAGTGAAGAAGTCCTTGCATGACAGTGTGGTAATCCCGACACTGACTTACGGAAGCGAAGTATGGACGTTGGTTGAGAGACTCGGACCAAGAGTGAGAGCAGTGGAAATGAATTACTTAAGAAGTGCGTGCAGAGTTACATGGAGGGATAGACAGACTAATGAGGAAGTAAGAAGGAGGTGTGGTTGTGGAGGTAAATGTGCTGGAAAGTGTGAAAAGGAACAACTTGAGATGGTTCGGCCATATGGAACGTATGGAAAGCGAGAGAATGACTAAGAGGGTGTATGAGAGCGAGGTGGAGGGACAGAGAGGGAGAGGTAGACCGATAGAGAGGTGGAAGGATGGAGTGAGGAAGTATATGAACGAATGCGGTGCTGGTTGGGGGGAGGGGCGTCGACTGACTGGGGACAGAGGTGCATGGGGGTGGTTCGTTCGTGGCCACCCCTTCGGGGATCACGGCGTCAGGCAATAGATAGATAGATAGACAATACAGTTTAAAGCAACATTTAGTATTTTGCCATTCATCTATTATATAAAACAAATAGAAAATAAACAATCAATCATAAATTACGTACACAAATATTAAACAAGGTGATTTTCCTTGTCGACAGTGATTCAGTTAATTACTTACATATCGCAAACCCTGTCGTATATAACCATACTTCATCAGGTATTGTCAGTTAAATAAGAAAGATTGTATATAACCATACTTCATCAGGTATTGTCAGTGAAATAAGAAAGATTGATAATTTAATATGCCATGTCTCCATTATATTAAGCAAGGTATACTACAAATTAATTATGGTAAGCTAAGTTTATGATAACACATATGCAAAATAAACATAATAACTCCTCAAACAGTGACATAAGATGCGGAACACTGTTACAGTGTTACACTTCTCCAAGCCAGAATGGAAGTTAAGCCTCTCAGGATTAAAGTTGAACGACCGCTAATGTTATCAGGCAGTGCTGAAAAGTTATTAATCTGAGTGTCCACAATTCCTGTACCTCGATAACAGGTCTACCAATTCGTTTTAATATACAAATGCAGCCTCATTAACTAGTTTAATTTCCACCTAGTCACCTACAACATGTGAAAGATTGCCCTATAATAATGAAAACATAATATTGCAAAGAAGTTGCCTGAAACAATGCTAAGCCATCCTAAAACAGTTTGTGTTGGCTCCTGGGCTTCCTGTTGGTCATAATTATATAGTGAGTAATCATACCTTCTTAATTTAACAACACTAATAAACAACAATGTTGTTTGGATCATGCACCTGCTATATGGAGACATGGTGCATGTATTGTACTGCATTACAATCATGCAAATATTAACCTGTGGACAACTATTCTGGCCGGATTGTGCTTGTGTTTCCAATAGTATGATTTGCCAAATTACCACAAATCACAGGCATTAGACAAGATGAGAAAAAAGTCACATTCAATATTTTGTCAATAACCTTGATGGCCAACTGTGAAATGGTAAGAAACCCAATAAACAGAATCGTGATTCTGTTTGATATTACACAGTTCTCAGACATTACTGATACTCTTAATATGTCAAGGCTATATTGGAGTGAATAACTAAACTTATTAGTATTTACATATCAAAGGCTCCGTATGCTATCCAAGGGCTCATAGAAGGCCAATTTTAATGTACATTATAACACATTAATTATAATTAAAACAGATAGAAAGATACTAAATTCAACCTTCATACCTTCATGTCAGTTTAATATTCACTTACAAGTTTGCATTTCATCCAGTCAATTTGAATATTTAAATATACTATATATACTATAAATATACTATAACGTACAAAGTGGTTTACGAGGCATTGGATAAAACCATCTCTTGAATTAGGCATAACCTGCTCCCAATAGATGACTTTGGTCCTGGAATGGCACAAGCAGATACAATTGTTGATCCTGCAATTCCTGATAATCCCTGAGAGAGCCTCGTTGCTGCTGGGGTATCTGGTCCAGCGTGAAAAATGGAATCAGACATGTGAGGGCCCCACACGCACAGCCCATCAGCAAAATTATGATTCCAGTAGCCACCAGGTTATACACTTGACTATTGACCATTATGTTCTTCAAATGTTATCCACTCAATAGAGGCAGTATTAGCGACATACAGGTGCATGAATGAACACCATGCTACACTGTGAACACTTTGCACTATATAATTATGTAGTAAGCTATGGTGGCAACGAGCCTGACAACATCGTCAGTTGGATGCCACCACCATATACCAGACTTTGGTTGAACATTGTCATAAATTACTCTCATAATACAATTCAATTATATTTTGTGATCTATAATGTAAGGCATTTTATTTGTTGCATTCTTGTTTGTCATTTTATTGTTACTGGTATTCTTAAATGAAATGTCATCTGGTTCAGACTGTTCATGTCGACAGAACGATTGTTTTTTTCACCCAAAAAAAACGTATTCGAACTATTTTGTTTAAATAATGGCTACAGTGTTCATTTGTTTGACTCTCCTATACGTAAATTGTTAAGTAATATATAACAGCCAAAGCTTCATATCCCAACATTAAATATATAAGTAATCTATTTAAAGCTACCGTATTTAGCAGAAGTATCGAATAAGATACAAACATCCTTATCAAATAACGTAGATGTGCAGTTTTCGAATTACAAATAAATAAATAAATAAATGCATACCCAACTCTACTACCTAGAATTCTCAAATTGGTGTTTAATCTCTTTGGGAATAACAATTATATATATATATATATGTATATATTGTTACGAGGGGAGGCTGGGGGAAAACAGATGCTCAAATAGCCTAGCCCACCGCACTGGCAGAAAGACAACGCCGTAGCAAAAAGACACCTGTGCTGTAGACCTGCACTCAACACTGCCCACCACACTAAACCAACCCTGCAACAGACACGCTCTTAATATCTGACTCAACACTAAGACACGCAGGTTCTCTAGTCAATAGTGCGTGTAGTATGCCAGAGAAAATCTAAGGGTATTATGAACTGCACATAAATGATACACCAGAACACTGCCAGACTCCAAGACACTTCATAGTATGCCCAATCGCTTAGGAATTAGGAATAATATAAAGCAGAAACATGGGGGAACTCTGAAGCACTATTCTAAGACATGAAACACAATAGTTGGCATTCCAGTAGGTTGGAATAGGCTACCCTTGAGCATACTGCCAAACCACCATGAATGTCAACTTCAATAATAAAGGATAAATACTTGTAATAACAATAAGAAATGCACTTAAACAATGGAAGAAAAGTGCAACGAAACAGTGCCGAAGCTTATAAACTAAGATTGCCAAAGAAGAAATGAATGTGGTGATTACTATTAAACTAAAGGGGTTAACACACAACAATATGCTCTATATGACTCCAGCCCCAGCTATGCTCCAATCAAATAAAGAACAAACAGAAATATGCGGTATTTAAGGGAAACTTCAGAAGCAAGCTAACAACGTCTAACAGTAATGTCGTTATCACGGGAGGCGAGACTGGAGTGAGCTCCTGCAGCGGCGAGAGTCGAGCTAGGGCCCCGCGTGACAAGGAAGGGCTCCAGGCGTCGCAAGAATACGTAATTATCTCAGACAGCCTGTGCTCTCATTAACAACAAAAGTAATCAAATTAATATAAGTCATCATTGTGTGAACTTATGATAAACTGGATTAATCACACAAGGTTAAATAAACTAATTCATTTATAGTGCTAGCCCGACGGCAACACAGACTCCAGGTGCCGTCCTGCTAGCCACGAAAGAAGAAAGACAGAGGGATAGCTTGCTACTAGCCTCTATCGAGGCCCCTCCACAATAGGCCTTGCAAACTATAACTCACTCACAAATTATATAGGCTACAAACTCATTTGGGAGTGACACCATCACACCCAGGGGGAGTCTGTTGGTGCATCTTGAAACAACAGACTGCTCATACTTCAATAACACTACAAGAAATACACAACTACAGTCTTTTTTCTAGTATTTTTATAGTTTGTATATTTTGGATTTAAATATTTTCTTCTACACAGAACCACAGCAACTCCTACTTTACGACCCTACGCTGGGCTACATACGGCAACCAACAAGCACCAGACGTAAACATGCTAATCAAACCAAAGTAGGAGGCTACACCAACACTGACTGAACGACGAGGGTTCTCCTTAAAACATACCCTCCTGTGACAAACAATTAGCCAGAACATTATCAGTGCCCTAAACATGCCACACATCCAAACTGTGTTCCAGCGGCAGAACATCACCTGACACTGATAAACTGGCCATTCCATCACAAGACTGGCAATTCTCTTTGCTCTCTCTGGCAACGGGACCTGCCAATAACCTGTCACTAATTTCACCTTAGTGATAAACGTGGCAGCCCCGATGCGGCCTATGGGGTCGTCAGCTCTGGGTAATGGAGAGGTGTCTGTCTGGAATAATGCACTAACACTACTGCAATCAACCCAAAAAACGGATCTTGCAACTCTGCTCAGGTTGCAAAGTCACTGGCAAAGACCACTCACGATATCCCTTATCCCTCAGACCCTTCTCCAACATGTAGTCCAGCTCTGCTTCTAAGACAGGCTGTCGAGCAGGATTTATACGGTAGGGAGCCAATTTGAGCTTTGCACTGTCTCCAGCCACTATGTCGGGTGCCACCCCGGACATCAGGCATGGAGAATCAACAAACATGTGGAAGTACTGCCACAGCCTAATATACAACTCCTCTTGGCGCTTAGGAATAAGAGGTTGCAACTTATCTCGAAGAACAACATACTCATCGCACAACCCAGCCGGGACCGCGGCCTCTAAACTATAGTCTCCCTCCTTCTCCTCCTTCGTCCCTAATACAGCCAGGTCATGAGAGGAACAATCTGTACCACTTGTACAGTCACTCCCACAGTTCATAAGTGCCAAGGCTTCCCCGCCGATACCATACATGCGCACCCCCGCATTCCTTGCGGCTACACCTGCCTGCGCAACATCACCTCCATCAGCGTCACGGCCAGATGCAGTCGGTCTATGGTAGGGCTGTTGCATTTTAATAGGGCAGCATTGGGAGGCTATGCGACGGTCGGGCGTATCTATTACATAGTCAACCTCACCAATCTGCTTAATGACCTGATACTGACCACACAGCTTAGCAGCCATGGGTCGACCCTGAACTGACAACCGTGCCAAAGCCTCGTCGCCCACCTTGAACACCCTAGATTTAGCCTGTTTGTCACAATGGCCTCTTACCTTCGTGTTCATGCTGCTAGCCGGGATAGCATCCGGGTATCTAGTGATAGTACCAATTAACCTCTGAAGTGCGCATGGGGGTATGAGACACCACACTCCTGTGCTGATGTATTTGAGCTGTTCCCATCACTAATATATTTAGTTTACCATAAATAGCATTAATACTTCTCCATATGCGCCTATTATAGGTTGATTATAAAGGTATTAACCTGTTACAACAATAAAACAAGTGGAAACAGCGTTTGGATGGTCAAAATCAGCGATACAGGCCGGGAGTTACACAATGTATGGCTGAGGCAACCTCCCAGCCCACCACTTTTCTCCACCTCTGGAGAGAGACTGTCGATCGATACTCTCTCTCTCTCTCTTGCACTCGCTTGCTAACAGTGATGACAATGCCCTGCTACCAACTCGCTAATGTTAGCACGAAAATAGACCACAGGAAAAGGGAATAACCTGGACCTCGGCCTGTTACTCTTTATATTAATTTCTGCAACATTCGTGGACTTTCCTCTAACTTTCACTCTGTTGAGCACCATCTCTCCTCCTACAAACCCGATCTTCTCTTCCTCACCGAAACTCAGGTGTCTGTAGCAACATCCAGCAGCCCCTTCTCTGTATCCTCCTACATTCTCTATCCTAGTTTCAAAGCCAAAGGCGGATGTTGTACATATGTGCACAACAAACTCACTTGCTCTCGTGTTCCCGATTTCGACTCCTCTGAATTCTCAACTTTATGGCTCAAACTTTCCTGTCATCTATCTATCTATCTATTGCCTGACGCCGTGATCCCCGAAGGGGTGGCCACGAACGAATTCCTGTCATTCTCTTACTAAATATTTCTGTGCTGTCTATCTTTCCCCTAACTCTACCAACTTTCCCAAATTCTTTGACTATCTAAACTCTACAGTGGAACACATTCTATCCATCTCTCCTTTCTCAGAAATCTCCATCTTAGGAGATTTCAACGTTCACCACCGCCAATGGCTCTCCTCTCACACTTACTGATCCACCTGGTGAACAAGCCTACGTCTTTTCTATCCTAAATGACCTAGAGCAGTTAGTTCAGCAACCCACCCGTATCCCGGATCGCATCGGAGGTCGGCCCAACATTCTTGACCTGTTTCTAACTTCTAACCCTTCTTCTTATACTGTCGATCTTTTCTCTCCTTTGGGCTCCTCCGACCATAAACTTATCTCTGTCACCTGTCCTATCTCTCCAGTACGGCCACCCGATCCTCCTAGCCGGCGGCGCTTGTGGCACTTTGGCGCTGCCGACTGGGAGGCTCTTCGGCAATACTTCTTTGATTTCCCATGGAATTATTTCTGCTTCCGTGGCCGAGGACCCGAGGAGAGTGCTGAACGCATTACTGAGGTAATCCTATCGGGCATGGAAGCATATCTTCCATTCTCTTTCTCTCAGACTAATGCTAAAAAATCTTGGTTTACTCACGCCTGTTCTACTGCTGTCCGCAATAAGGAGGAAGCATTCAAACGGTACCGACGCCTTAAAACTCAAGACTCTCATTCTTCATATGTTTCTGCCTGGAATCAAGCCAAATCTGTTCTTCGACTTGCCAAACACTTTTTCATCAATAATAAATGCACTGAACTATCCAACTCTAGCTCTTCCCAAGCTTTCTGGCATCTAGCCAAAAACCTCTCCAACAATTTCTCTTCCTCGTCTTTCCCTCCCCTTTCCCACTCTGATGGCACTACCATCACTTCTTCCTCTGACAAAGCTAAACTCTTCGCTCAAACTTTTGCTAGAAACTCCACCTTGGATGATTCCGGTGATATTCCTCCTTCTCCGCCCTCCTCTCTCTTACTTATGCCTAATATCCTAATCTCTTCTAAAGATGTACTTTCTACCCTCTCTGGGTTTAACACTAATAAGGCGTACGGTCCGGACGGTGTTCCTCCTGTTGTTCTCAAAAACTGTGCTTCCGTGCTGACTCCCTGCCTAGGCAAACTCTTTCGTCTCTGTCTATCCTCTAACGTCTTCCCTTCATGCTGGAAGTTTGCTCACATTCAACCTGTCCCAAAGAAGGGTGACCGCTCTCAACCCTCCACCTATCGTCCAATTGCTCTCATTTCTTGTCTTTCTAAAGTTTTTGAAACTATTCTTGCTTCCAATTTCTTAAGCATTTCTCTTCTCATAATCTGCTCTCAGATCGCCAGTATGGCTTCCTTAAGGGTCGCTCTACTGGTGATCTTCTTTAATATCTTACTAACTCTTGGTCATCCTCCTTTCGGGACTTCGGTGAGACTTTTTCTATTGCACTAGACATATCGAAAGCCTTCGATAGAGTCTGGATTAAATCTATAATTTCTAAACTACCCTCCTTCGGTTTCTATCCCTCCATCTGTGCCTTTGTCTCTAATTTCCTTTCCGGCCGTTCCATAGCCGCGGTTGTGGACGGCCATTGTTCACTTCCTCACCCTATAAACTCCGGTGTTCCTCAGGGTTCTGTCCTATCTCCTATTCTCTTTCTAATTTTTATAAATTATTTCCTTAACTGTACTTTAATTCCCATCCATTCGTACGCAGACGACTCAACCTTACACTACTCCATTAATTTTTCAGAACGCCCCAGCCAGCAATCCCTCAACGACAAACGTAATGAAGCCATAGAACTCTTAAATTCTGATCTAAATACTATTTCCAATTGGGGCAGAGAAAACCTTGTTAACTTTAATGCTTCCAAAACCCAATTTCTCCATCTATCTACCCGTCAGGATCTCCCAGCGGACTATCCCTTATTCTTCAACAATACAAAAATCAACCCTTCATCTTCTCTCAATATTCTTGGTGTCTCTTTTTCTTCTGCTCTCATTTGGAAGGACCATATTACCAGTCTTGCTAAGGCAGCCTCCCAGAAGCTGGGTGTGCTCAACCGCCTTAGGGGGTTCTTTTCCCCTGTACAGCTTCTTGCTCTGTACAGGGGCATAGTGCGCCCTTGTATTGAGTATTGTTCACATGTGTGGGGAGGTTCCTCTCACACCACTCACCTAGACAAGGTTGAAAGGAAGGCCTTTCGTATCATTAACTCCCGTCCACTCACCAACTCTCTGCAATCTCTCTCTCTCCGCCGCAATGTTGCATCTCTCTCGCTATTCTAGCGCTACTATAATAATCAGTGTTCCTCAGAGCTATCCCAGTGCATACCACCTCCTTTACGTAGGGCACGTGGTACCCGTCTTGCAACTCAATCTCACCCCTACTCTGTGCAACTCTCCAACCCAAGAGTGAAATGTTACTCTCAAACTTTCTTCTACTCAACAGCTGAGCTCTGGAACTCTCTCCCAGAATCAGTCTTTCCCGCTTCCTATGACTTAAATTACTTCAAACTCCGTGTGTCCAGGCATTTTGGCTCGAACGTCCCTTGATTTTGGCCGTGTCACTCTTTCAACTATGGGGGAGGCACTCGCTATATGCAGTTATGCCTTTTGCCTCCCTCAATCACATAGAAAAAAAAAAAAAAGGGAAAATAGGTGATAACTGAAGGATGGGAGGAAACTGGGGAAGGAGGGGAGGTGGAGGAGTGATATTTGGCATGGCCCAGGGGCAAAAAAAAATAAAAATAAAAATAAAAAAAAATAAAAAATAAAAAAATGGTGTTTTAAATTAATTTTTTTTCTCCCTGACTCTTAAGAGTTTTCCCGCAGTCCGCCGGGGGAACTCATAAGAGTCTTCCCGCAGTTCCCGGGTTAAAGGGTGCAAGTATTTATCTCCCGAACTGGTGGGTAATAAGGGAACAACCATGTCAACTATGACACAAGTCAATGGCGGTTCAACTGCAGCTGTAGGGATCAAAGGTGCCACGGGTATTCCTGGGTGGGGTTCTCCAACTACCTTACCAATATGACACATCAAAAAAGAAGCAACCTATGCATGCATATTAGGCCACCAAAAAAGAGAATGTAGTCTATCAGTAGTCTCACATACCCGTAAATGACCCGCCAGTGGTGCCACCTGTGTTAGCCTAACCAGCTCCTCTTTGAACTGGGCAGGCACCACTAACTGCTCCTCACCCAAGCCTGAGTTCGTATCCGGCGTCCACTGCCGTTACAACAATGCCCCTTTTATAATAAATTCTTGACCGTTCTTCCCACCAGTCGTACCAACCTTCTTAAGCAGAAGGCCCAGACTGGGGTCCTCTTGCTGCAACTTGCTCAGTTTGTTTCTAGGTAGCTCCATCAAGGCAGTTACCTCTGACATCTCAAAAATATCAGAAGGGTGAGTCCGTGTCACTGTGTCAGACTCCTCGTCCGGCAGTAGGTCACCTCTACTGGTCTCGGTAGCCTCACTGGGGTCAGCCAAGCCCACAGCTGTCTCCGGACCAGTGTCATCTAGTAGTGCATCATGGGATGGCCCGCACTCATGGATGTCGGCCCCCGCATCCACTAAATCATCCACCTGTTGTGCCAAATGTGCCACTGATTGGGTCACTGCACCAACAGGGTAGATAGAGTCCATGTTATCTTCTTGCAAACAACCACCACCAGGGGGCACAAAAGCAGCCTCAGCGACAACTATAGGAGGTGGGAAAACTACATCCCCAGCCAAGTCAGTCCCGAGCAAAAAGTCCACCCCCTCAACTGGCAGAGTGTCACCATAACCACTTTACACTCGGCAGACAAAAGTGGGCACTCTAGGGTCACCGGGACTAAATCGCAGAATTGTTCACTGTTGATTCCCCTGCACATCACAAACTCTCCCATACTAATAGGTCCCCCTGTCAGGTTGCGACACATGGATTGTTGCGCACCAGTATCCCTAAACACCTTGACAGGGTAAGTCTGCTCCCCAACCCGTACAAATCCATCATGTATTAACACACGCCAACATGTACAAATAATGCATGAGGACGGTATGACAAGAAATTAAGGGAGCCCACCTCGCTTTTTTCCCTTTCTCCCAATCCAGGTGTCGATATCTTCCTGGTGAGCGGTAGCGAGCTAGCATATATATTTTTTGTTTTGAGTGCAAGCTAAATTTGTACATTTTTTGATAGAAAAATGTCTCCGGCGAAGCCGGACTTCTCCATACAATGCTGGCTCGCTATCGCTCGCAAGGAAGATATCGACACCTGGATGGGGATAAACGTCTTAAAACAGTTGGCTGAATGGGGCCGAATGGATACAAGCCAGAAAAGAGAGAAAAGGAAAGAAAGATAAAACAAAAGCCGGTGACCCCCCTTAAAGAAGGAAGGAAGTCAAGGTAACACACACAGTCATGTACACAAATAGTGAATGAGGACCGTATTACAACAACTATCACATTGGACTCTTTTTAATACCACAGTCGATCCTTCTTAAGGGGGGTCACCTGTTTTTGTTCTGTCCTTTTCTATCTTTCTCTGGCTTGTATCCATTTGGCCCCATTCAGCCTACTGTTTTAAGACGTTTATCCCCATCCAGGTGTCAATTTTTTACTGGTGAGCGGTAGCGAGCCAGCATATTTTTTATTTTTGTTGGACAGCAGGCTAAATTTGTACATTTTTCGATAGAAAAATGTCTCCGGCGAAGACGGATTTCTTCATATAATGCTGGCTCGCTTACGCTCGCCAGGAAGAAATCGACATCTAGATGGGGATAAACGTCTTAAAATAGTTGGCTGAATGGGGCCGAATGGATACAAGCCAGAGAAAGAGAGAATAGGACAGAAATAACAAAAAGCAGGTCACCCCCCTTAAGTTGAAAACAAATCGTGTAGACTCTTTTTAATACCACAGATCCTTCTTAAGTTGTATAAAATATCGTGTAGACTCTTTTTAATACCACAGATCCTTCATAAGTTGTAAACACATCGTGTAGACTCTTTTTTAATACCATAGATCCTTCTTAAGTTGTAAACAAATCGTGTAGACTCTTTTTAATACCACAGATCCTTCTTAAGTTGTAAAACAAAAATCGTCTAAATATTGCAAGAATTAAATGAAAACGACATCGCCGGTACAGCAGGGGTTAAGGGGAGACTTGTAGTTTGTTTCCTAGACCCCCATTAAGCTTTAAAAAAATACCCGCAAGACCCCCCTTCGATATTAAGGGGAGATGGTTCACTTTTTGGCCGATTTTTTGCATGTATTCGTTATTTTTCGACTTTCCTCCCTAGATCTCCATCAAATTAAATAAAAACATCCATTAGATCCCCCTTCTAGATTAATTTGTAAATTTTTCGGTACAAAAATGTCCCGGCCGGTTCTTCCAACATTACAGGCTCACTATCGTTCGCCAGGGAAAAAATCGACACCTAAATAGCACGAAAGGTCTAAATATTGACGAAGAAATGGGGCGAAAGGTCTTAAAAATCGACTAACTAATAGGGCAAACATCTTAACATCTGAAAACTAATGGGGCTAAACATGAGGGAGAAAGTGGTCCAGAAAACCGGCTCATTCCAGCCACCAACTGGACAGCCTTTGGTTCCTGGGTAGCCTTCCATTTAACACACTGTGGTTTAATATGACCCACTTGCTTGCAAAAATAACATCTCACTTCCGTAGAAGTTTGCTGGTTGTCAGCCTTGGTATAATGCAGTGTCTTATTTGTGGTACCTTTGGGTGATGATGGGCGAGCTAATACTGTGGCTACTTGGTGCACAGGTCGGTCTCTCCTGTCACCAATGCTCCCCATGCACGTGCCACGCTGGGCTAGTGCAAAGTCATCAGCCCAAACTGCTGCTTCCCTTATTGATTTAAACCGCCTTTCTTTTAATTTTGCCCCAATGTCCTTTTCAACTATGCTTGTAAATTGCTCCATCAACCAAACCTCACACGCCGCCTCCAAAGTATCAGCTGACTCTGAGTGCAGCCACTTAACTAGAGTATCGTGCAGGTACCTGGCACATTCCACATGCGAGTCCCCCTGCCGCTTCCGAGCCCCCCTGAAGGCCAACCTGTAAGCCTCGGGACGCAGCTCGTAGGCTTTTAACACAGCCTCCTTAAGTACATCATACTCTTGCTCCTGCACTTCTAGGTGATCGTATGCATCAAGAGCCTTGCCCTTCAAGACATTAGACACCATCACTGACCAGCGTTGCCTCGGCCACTGATACTCGTGGGCCTTCTTCTCAAAACGCAAGAACCACTCCGTGACCTTGAGTTCATCGAAGGCCGGCACGAGTTTCAGCCGTCGAGACAACAGCACCTCTTCTGCCTCCTCCTTAGATGTATGACCAGCACTATTCCCTTGTTGTCTTTGCCCACTGGTTTCCAACTTCGTCTTCTCCAAATCTACCTGTATTCTCTTCTCCTCAATCTCTCTGCCTATCGCCATCTTCCTCAACACAATTCTCTCTTGCATCTCTCTATCTCTCTGTCTCTCTTCTATCTCTCTAGCTCTCTGTCTCTCTTCAATCTCCATTCTCTTTAGTTGCAACTCAAACTCTGGACTCCTTCTCGATCCTATAGGGGTTATAGGAGGAAACTGGGCATAAGGGGGAACATTGTGCTACGTAGGCCACCGTAGGAGTGCTATTGAACTGCTGGGGTGTGCCCAACGACACATGGGGGGAAGAAGGAGGATACTGAGGATTGCTATCATAACTTAAAACAAATGTACTGGCCATAGGGGCCTGAACATAGCCCTGTGGAAATGAAGGGGCCGTACTGATAGGGTTAAATGCTGACGGTGGAGGCGTGGTGGCAGGTGCTGTGGTAATAGTAGGAGACTGCCTACATACAGTATCACCTTGCTCTGGAGTTGTTGCTCCACTCCAGTCGCAAGTAGAATGGCAGCTAGCCTGACTAATAGGACGCTGTGGCACATGCTGGAGGGTGCCATCATCCACGACACGAGTACTAGCTTCCTGAAGACCATTCTGCTGTGCTACTAGCTTAGACACCTCTTGAACTAACTCTGCCTTAGCCATACCACTGCACCTACAACCATGCATCTCCATTACACGTCTTAATTCATCACTACTCCTGCTAGCAACCTCTTCCTGACTAGGTTGGGTTGCAATCTAAACTGCCAAACGTCCTCCTTCCCCACAATATGAACAGGAATGTAATCAATATGCAACATCTTAGCAATAGTTGTGGACACAGGTTAACCCTTTCAGACTCATATGATGCAGAGGTTGCCAGATTAGCAATAAGAAATAGAGTTCTCTCACTCTTATAATTACCTCTCCAAAATTAGTTTTCTGCCCACAGCTAACTCAAAGACAACTGCAGAGGTAGAAGTAACTAAACTAAAGGTTTCTAAATACCCCTGATAGTAACAAAGGCTTTAACCCTTAACTGTCGGCGCACAACATAAGTCGAGTTAAATAAAGCTGGACTATGTGGCGGCGCCCGACATAGGTCGTGTGGCAATTTCAGCACGTAATGTTGCTGAGAGAGAGAGACAAGTGGTGGCAGGAGAGTAGCGAGAGTATGACTGCTCCAGACCACCGCGGCGAACCTACTGACACGAATCCCACCTCCTCCCTCCCTCTCTCACTCGCTATATACGGAATTGTATGGGGAAAGTGCCTAATTACATGCTTTTTGCACTCGCGTTGCACGGTTGTTGCAAGAAACCTAGCCATCATAAAAGTATCGTTATGGTGTCATTCGAAAGCTCTGTTTATGCCCTTTCAGGGATAGATACTTGTTTTACGTTCTGGATCTTATTTAGGCATGAAAATGATCACGTAAACAGCCCTATTTTGGCTAAAAACACCCCGCTGGGCGGTACATATAAATAAACCACCTAGGCCGCTAATAAGGTGTTAAAGTATCCCTCATAGGCTCAAAATTGCGTCATATGTCGGAAGGGGTTAATGAAATAAGAGTACTATGTCCGTAGACTTTCAACTACAAAAAAATGACTGACAATCTAAATATAATTGCTTCACACCACAAGAACTATATACTATCACACTATCCTGGCATGAGGTCGCCACTGTTACGAGGGGAGGCTGGGGGAAAACAGATGCTCAAATAGCCTAGCACACCGCACTGGCAAAAAGACAACGCCGTAGCAAAAAGACACCAATGCTGTAGTCCTGCACTCAACACTGCCCACCGCACTAAACCAACCCTGCAACAGACACGCTCTTAATATCTGACTCAACACTAAGACACGCAGGTTCTCTAGTCAATAGTGCGTGTAGTATGCCAGAGAACTTCTAAGGGTATTATGAACTGCACATAAATGATACACCAAAACACTGCCAGATTCCCAGACACTTCATAGTATGCCCAATCGCTTAGGAATTAGGAATAATATAAAGCAGAAACATGGGGGAACTCTGAAGCACTATTCTAAGACATGAAACACAATAGTTGGCATTCCAGTAAGTTGGGATAGGCTACCCTTGAGCATACCGCCAAACCACCGTGAATGCCAACTTCAATAATAAAGGATAAATACTTGTAATAACAATAAGCAATGCAGTTAAACAATGGAAGAAAAGTGCAAGGAAACAGTGCCGAAGCTTATAAACTAAGATTGCCGAAGAAGAAATGAATGCCGTGATTACTATTAAATTAAAGGGGTTAACACACAACAATATGCTCAATATGACTCCAGCCCCTGCTATGCTCCAATCAAATAAAGAACAAACAGAAATATGCAGTATTTAAGGGAAACTTAAGAAGCAAGCCAACAACGTCTAACAGTGATGTTGTTATCACGGGAGGCGAGACTGGAGTGGGCTCCTGCAGCGGCGAGAGTCGAGCTAGGGCCCCGCGTGGCAAGGAAGGGCTCCAGGCGTCGCAAGAATACGTAATTATCTCAGACAGCCTGTGCTCTCATTAACAACAAAAGTAATCAAATGAATATGTCATCATTGTGTGAACTTAAGATAAACTGCATTAATCACACAAGGCTAAATAAACTAATTAATTTATAGTGCTAGCCCGACGGCAACACAGACTCCAGGTGCCGTCCTGCTAGCCACGAGAGAAGAAAGACAGGGAGATAGCGAGCTACTAGCCTCAATCAAGGCTCCTCCACAACAGGCCTTGCAAACTATAACTCACTCACAAATGATATAGGCTACAAACTCATTTGGGAGTGACAATATATATATATATATATATATATATATATATATATATATATATATATATATAGATATATATATATATATATATATATATATATATATATATAGATATATATATATATATATATATATATATATAGATATATATATATATATATATATACAGTATATAGAACCTTCACGTTAGTACAGTGGTAGAGCACTGTCGTTCTGTTTGTGGGTCCTGAGTCCGATTCTCGTCAGTTGTAATAATTCCTCATCTATTAACCCTACATTGTAGTTTGTGTATATATATATATATATATATATATATATTGAGTATATATCACAAATACACGTGAGCCACTAAATGTTTCTAATCTCTCAGTGGGGTTCGAACTGCCTAGTGGGCTTCCCTTCTCCCTAACATATATAGGATAGAGGGTTGAGTGTCTTTTAGACTGCCGTGGTGTAGTTGATTAAAGCGTCGGCTATCGTCCTGACGGTCGGCGGTTCGAACCCCACTGAGATATTAGAAACATATATATATATATATATATTGAATTATATTTATATCCATATGTGACCTTAAGAATTGGATTATTCATCTATAATTTGGTCAGCAAAACACCATTTTGTAGCATTACGAATATGGTGTAATTCAAATTAATAATATATATAAGAAAGATATAGTGACCATAATCTGTGTTCTTCAGCATTCACCTTGACCTTTGAATAACAAAAACACAATATTTGGTCAATCGTCGCATTGAGCAACCGAATTTGCCTGAAAAATGTGTTGACGATACATTAACAGGTTTAGTACCAGTTCAGTCCTTTTCATTTTATACTGGATAATAATAGACGATATTATTCAGTTTATGAAGGGCCTCCAACAAATTAGCAGGTTTTCAACTATCCTAATTAACCCTTTTTCCACCATAGATCCTTCTTAAGGGGAGATATCCACTTGAGGGACTTTTTTCTTGACCCCTTTCTCCCTCATGTTTAGCCCCATTGGTTTTGAGATTTTAAGAAGTTTGCCCCATTAGTTTGGTTATTTTTAAGAATTTCGGCCCCATTCTGTTAATTTTAAGACCTTTCGTGCCATTTAGGTGTCGATTTTATCCTGGCGAGCGATAGCGAGCCTGTAATTTAAGATTAATCGGCCTTCGGCCGGGACATTTTTCTACCGAAAAATGTACAAATTTATCTTGAAAGGGGGTCAAGGGGGTGAAATTTTAAGATTGCTGGAGGAGTAGGAAACAAACTAGAAACCTCCCCTTAAGCTCCACAAAATCGTGTAATTATAGCTAGAATATAATAACAAAAAGACGTTGCCAGTACAGAAAGGGTTGAGCAGTCTAGGAAAAGTTAGGTCAAATGATATATACGTTATATAAGTAACATGCAAAGAACAGCCAGCTCATCGAAATATGAGTATTTTTTATGATAAAGGTTGACTTTTGACCTTAACCTTAATGTATGATTACATTTTTTGCTTGCTTTGATGTAACCCTGGAAAATCAAATAAGCATGCCAAACTTCATTAAAGATCATCAATTACTTCCAGAGGTATTAAAGGAATAGCTTACCTTGACCTATGCCCTTCATCCTGACCTTCATGATGTCTGAAAATTTAACATTTTAATTTTAATTTAAAACACAACTTTCTCAACAAATGTTTTGATTGTTGCATGCATAGTTAAGAAATTAGCATATTGACCTTATATTTGACCTTGACCTCTGACCTTTCCCTATCAAATGGAATTATGTCTATTCCGAGTAAATTCTTTTGTTTGCATTGACGTTGCCCAGGAAAATCAAATAAGTATGCCTAATGTCATTAAAACCCATCAGTTAGTTTCACATATATTAATATAATAGTTGACCTTGACCTTTGACCTTTATCTTGACCTGTGTGATATGGTCTTAAAATGTAGTATTTTTCTTTTCATTTAAAGTGCAACTATCTCGCCAAATATTTTATAGTTTGCATAAAAAGTAAAGAAATTAGCATATTGACCTTTTATTTGACCTTGACCTTTCATATGAAATTGTTTAGTTTATTGTATTACCTTTTCCTAGGTATTCCGAATATACAGGGTGAATCAAAATAGATGCAACCCAATAACATTATAATAATTTATTACTCGACAAGAAACTCCAAAAATATTATATTTTCTAGAAGCTGATATTATAACAATTGGAAAACTATAGATTTGAGGTCTCTAGCTCAAAGGATACATCCATTGGAGCACATGTTCCAAATGACTACCGTTGCGCTGCAGATGTATTTTTTGAGCTAGAGACCTCAAATCTTTAGTTTTTTAATTGTTATAATATCAGCTTCTAGAAAATGTATATATTTTGTTTTACCTGCGTTCATCAATTGTGAATTGTTTTACTTGCCCTAGCTGCCAGGCATGGTATGTGGGTAGCACTGAACGTATTGTTGACGAGCACAGAGGTTACTCGCGTAGAACGGGTCAGAGGCTTCACACACCTACACAATCCTCAGTAGGGGATCACTGTGACGTGTGTAACGTTATTCCAATGTCAGATCATTTATAATGCTCGATAGTTGCACTAAAGAAAACCTAAGGATTCTTGAATCTCTCTACATTAAAGCCCACAACCCTGTCTTAAATAACACCATGTCAGCCTTTCCCCTTCATATACTATACTCGTCGCTAATTTCCTTATCTAATACTCCCCGAGTGTAGTTGTTTATCTAATACTCCCCGAGTGTAGTTGTTTATCTAATACTCCCCGAGTGTAGTTGTTTATCTAATACTCCCCGAGTGTAGTTGTTTATCTAATACTCCCCGAGTGTAGTTGTTTATCTAATACTCCCCGAGTGTAGTTGTTTATCTAATACTCCCCGAGTGTAGTTGTTTATCTAATACTCCCCGAGTGTAGTTGTTTATCTAATACTCCCCGAGTGTAGTTGTTTATCTAATACTCCCCGAGTGTAGTTGTTTATCTAATACTCCCCGAGTGTAGTTGTTTATCTAATACTCCCCGAGTGTAGTTGTTTATCTAATACTCCCCGAGTGTAGTTGTTTTGTTATGTGTGTAATGAAATATAATTTTCACGTTTTGCATTTTGTATCTTGGTGTTCCCTGAGTGAAGTCGTATTTTTCATATAATTGTTTAGTAATTGCAATGTTCAATATTTCCTTTTTATGTCTTATTTTTTAAATGTATACATTATTTTAGGTTAAAATAGTTACGTATTGTTCTTTGATTATGTTAAGATCCTGATGATGACTTTTGAGAAGTCGAAACGTTGATAAATAAAGATGTTCGTGATTACCCTGGTCCTCCTCTTTCTCCTAAGACTACGATTCCCAAAGAACAAGCCTGTTTCTCAAGAACTCCGGGTTTTGGGTAAGCAGTTTCGAAGATGTGAGGTTCCATATTTACTTCGATAATTATGTGCTGAGGTTTGTTTCCTACTAATATGCATGTTTTGTTTCTGATACTTGTATATACTGCGTTTCATAAGGAATATCCTATGTTCTTACTCTTTCCTTCATTGATCCATCTGTCTATTGTTATTATTATTTATGTTTATAGTTTGCTCCCGAGAACTCTAACAATTAAACAAGAAAAACATGCCCACTCTGATAAATATTTGTATATTTTTGTTATAGAAAAATTACCCGACCGAAGGCCGGGTCCTCCTAAATTACAGGCTTGCTATCAATCGCCAGGATATTATCGACACCTAAATGGCACGAAAGGTCGTAATATTGATAACAAAAAAAGTGGCGAAAGTAATCGCCGAACTAATGGGGCAAACGTGTTAACCCTTTGAGTACCAGCGACGTGTGTTAAATTACATTCTAGCTATATTTAGCAGATATTATGAAGCTAAAGAAGGATCTGTGGTAGTTAAAAACCTTCCCTTAATCAACTTATCAGTTGGTTTGAGTTCCTTGAGGTGGGAAATTGTGAACACCCGTAGACAAACAAAATGTAGTAAGTAATGTTAGACGACTGGCGACGATGATTTTGTATAGCATATTACTCTTCAGGAATAGAAGCATTTAAATATTGTGCCAATATTTCTAGGTACAGTCGGTCACCTTTCCGACTGGGCCACCTAATGGTAACTTCACTGCATGTTGTGTTCGCTCTGAAATTAGTAAGATCACTCATCCTCATCATCTTGTAGATTATGACCCATAGATGGCGTAGCTTGATAGGAAGGAGAGGGAGGAGACACAGTAGGGAAGGATAGGATCCAATGGGAGGGTGTAAGGATGAGTTGTTAAGGTGTTTTTAATCATAATGGTTTATAGCTATCCACCCTTCCCTGTTAGTTAGTACAGACACTCATAAAAAATCATGGATCCCCACATGAATGCGTTAAGTAAAACTGACGGTGATTGTGTTTGGTAGGCTGCCCCTTAAGACTGGATGCCAGCCAGAGTAAGTGGGGGCCAGGTGGGGGGGAGGGGGGGGGGGGGGTAAGATGGCCGGATAGGAGTGTGTAGAAGCAGGGGAGTACGGTAGTTACCTTACCCCCACTTTTACCCCAACACTAAAAGTCCACCTCTCTCTCTCTCTCTCTCTCTCTCTCTCTCTCTCTCTCTCTCTCGTATTATTATTATTATAATACGCATATAATACCCCTCTCCCTATTTCTATCAAACTATATCATTATGTTATATAGTGGGTGCCACTGGATAACATAATTATATACACTCCTACAGTATATACTAGTGTTACATATATTATGTTATATACTGGGTGCCACTGGATAACATAATTATATACACTCCTACAGTATATACTAGTGTTACATATATTATGTTATATACTGGGTGCCACTGGATAACATAATTATATACACTCCTACAGTATATACTAGTGTTACATATATTATGTTATATACTGGGTGCCACTGTATAACATAATTATATACACTCCTACAGTATATACTAGTGTTACATATATTATGTTATATACTGGGTGCCACTGTATAACATAATTATATACACTCCTACAGTATATACTAGTGTTACATTTATTATGTTATATAGTGGGTGCCACTGGATAACATAATTATATACACTCCTACAGTATATACTAGTGTTACATTTATTTGCCATGTTTATGTTTTTTATTTGTTATTAACTGTCTCCGTGGTGCAATGCACAAGTGTGTTGATTTTCGGTGTGAGCATCCTAGGTTCGAATCCCCGGACTGCCACATGTGTTTGTTAATTTCATTAATCGAGTTTAGGAGTAAAGTTGGTTAGTGGAGAGAACATAATAATACACATTTCTACCGAATATTTTATATATTCTGTAGTTCAATTCCATTCTCTCGTTTATTATTCCTGAATTTATATTTAATATTCCCTGTTATCACTATGTCCATTTTTGTATCCGTATAATGTTTTTCGTCATATAATGCTTTGTGTTTAGAACCTGCCGGCCAGCTATATGTGTTAACAGTTCTACTCAGTCTTCCCTAACTATTATTTCCTTAATATATCCTACGATTACCTTACTTCAAAGAACTTTAAAAAAGGTGATAAATCAATAGCATCCAATTACCGTCCCATTAGTCTCACTTCAATCATAGGAAAGCTACTAGAGTCAATTATTGCTAGAAAAATGAGAAACCACTTAGAAACATTTAACTTAATCAATTCTTCTCAGCATGGATTCACTCAGGGACGGTCTTGCCTTACTAATTTGCTTAGTTTTTTCTCAGAGGTATATCAAGCAGTAGATAATGACAAGTCATATGATATTATATATATATATAGATTTCAGTAAAGCTTTCGACAGAGTCCCTCGTGAGAGATTAATGAGAAAGGTTGAGGCACATGGAATAGGTGGGGCGTTGTTAGGATGGATTAGGTCATGACTAATTGGTAGGAAGCAGAGAGTCAGCATAAATGGTACCAAGTCAGAATGGGGAGCAGTCAAAAGTGGTGTCCCCCAGGGATCTGTATTATGTCCTCTGTTGTTTATTATATACATAAATGACCTTGATTTAGGTATAACTATTAGGATAAGTAAATTTTCAGACGATACCAAAATGGGGAGAAACAAATATTCAGATAGAGATATAGTGTCTGCAAAGGGATCTAGATACATTACACGAATGGTCAGTAAATTGGCAGATGAAGTTTAACATTGATAAATGCAAGGTATTAAAGATAGGGAAGATGCATACAAATGTTAAATATAAACTAGCTAATATGGAATTAGAAAATTCAGACTGTGAGAAAGATCTAGGTGTGTTTGCTAGCAATGATTTGAAGCGTTGTATATGCGTTCGTAACAAGGCAAACAGGATTCTCGGCTTCATATCTAGGAGTGTGAGTAACAGAACTGCTGATGTTATTTTAAAACTTTACTTGTCATTAGTGAGACCCCATATGGATTATGCTGTTCAATTTTGGTGTCCTTATTACAGAATGGACATAGATTCATTGGAGAGAGTACAACATAGAATGACAAAAATGATCCATAATATTAGAAATTTTCCGTATGAAGAAAGGTTGAAGAAATTAGGCTTACATTCGTTAGAGAGACGCAGAGCTAGAGGGGATATGATAGAGGTATTCAAGTGGGTTAGTGGGATTAATAAAGGGGACATGAAAAATGTACTAAAGCTCAGTGATAGCGAAAACACTCGAACAAATGGTTTCAAATTAGATAAATTTCGTTTCAGAAAAGATATAGGCAAATATTGGTTTGGTAACAGAGTTGTAGATGGGTGGAATAGGCTACCAAGTGATATAGTGGGATCAAGAACGATAGGGAGCTTTAAGATAAAATTAGATAGACATATGGACGAGATGGGTTGGGTGTGAGGGGGATCTACCAGGTGTGGGCCAATCGGCGTTCAGCAGACCCCCGTAATCTTGTGTTAATCCCTGACCATTTTGGTGGGGGCAGTACTCAAGGTATTAGTGAGTTGGGCCTATAATTAGGCCTTGTAATTGGGGTTGGGTGTGACAGGGATCTGCCTTGTATGGGCCGATCGGGTTTTTGCAGACTCCCATTTTCTTATGTTCTTATGTTCTTAATTTGTTAACAATAAGCCTACTTGGTTTAATTTGACGAGGTTTAGCCATAGACAAGGTTGGATATCACAGCTCTTCATATCATCTCATCTGGACTCTTTACGTTCCTGGCTGCTACAGGGAGGATCCCCGACCTCTGAAGACCTTCCTCCAACTACTGCTTTTCATCGTTATTCGTCTTCTACACACTCCTCACCATCTATGCTACAATCTGCTAGAAATCGTGCCCCCTCGCCATGAACCTTAACTCTTGTACTACTTGCGCAGTTATCTGGGGGCTACATTCCTGTGGACACTGTGCATCGTTTTGAAGAAGAAGAAGAAGAAGAAGGTTGGATATAGTGTTGGCTTACAGGATATATAAGTAAACTAGAACGGCACTTGGTAGAGTGCCTACGCTGGCTGGTTCTTTATCATTAATGTGATAGACCTAAATTTTCTTCTAAATTTGGGTTCTGGGATATATTCTGGATCGCCTCCTAATTTGAATCACTTCTTCCATGGTGCATATCCTATCTTCCCATCAACATTCATGAAAATCAGGTTTATATATATATTTGTTAGGTATTACCTCGGCATCAAAATAACCAAGATGGCAAATCATATTTACTATAACACTCTACCATTGCAAGATTGGGTATAAAGGTTCGTCTTTCAGCAAATTATATAGTGAGACCTTTCTATGGTAAATATTTATATAGTTTCCAAAAATCGGTTCATAATTTTGATAATTAAGGATATATGTAGATAACCGTGGGCTTCTCCTAATGGAGAATGCCAGTTTTGTCTCCAAAGCGACAGGACATTTGGTGGTCCATAGCTATCTGAATATCAACTTGCAGCTTATTATCATAACAAATAACCCTTAACACTACCATCCTGTATAACCCTCTAAAACCGCTATCTCTTCTCCTCAACTGCCTTTCTCACCATATCATTCCACACCCACTTCCCTTCCTGATACCTCTGCCTCCTACTTTCCTTTTACCACATATACTTCCTATGCTCTTGCTTTCACTCCTTCCTTAAACGGTTTCCATTCATCCTCTACTTCTCTCTCTTCCATGTCTCTCACTTCCATCCACTTTTCACTTAGTGTTTCCTTGTACTCCCTCTCTTTTGTACTTTTCTCTAACTCACTAACTTTTATTACTTCTTCTACTTCACGCTTGTCTCGCATTCTCCTGTAACTTCTAACTCTCAGCTTTCCCTCCACCAGGTAATGATCAGACATACCCTCCGCCTCACCTCTCATCACAGTCACATCCAGCAATCTACACAATTTTTCCCTTGTCACCAACACATACTCCATCAATGCCCTCTCTACAATCACTCCCCTCACAAGTCTATGCCATATGTACTTGTGTATACATTTGTTTAAGAACGTATTACCTACACTCATTCTACACTCTCCACATACAACAATCAGTCTTTCTCCTAAAATCTAACTCTAACCATTAAATTCGAATTATGTTTTTGAGTAAATACAATCATTTATTGAGGAAAGAACTCGAAATAGTTTTAACGTCCTTACCATCCTTCCTAACCTTGTTAAAATCGTGTTTGCCAAGCTACAATATACGTCAGGCTACATGACCTTACCAAATTATATACCATTCTGTTTATATAAGTTCACTTTGCACCGTGTCTACCAAATTGCCTACATACATTCCCTTCTCAGTAAACAAAAAGTAGCGTTATTTTGTATTTGTTTTAAGCTTTTTAACTTACGGGATCTTGATGGTTTATTAGGATTATTCATTGTTTGTATTGTTTTCAAGTACGTGTCTTAAGTAGTCTTGACAGCGAGAAAAAAATAAACAAAATATTGTACTAGTCGAACACTAAGTAGAGAGCTGGTTGATGCAGCACATACTTTGGTTTCCTTAATTCAAAGCTAAATGTATTAGCGAAATCCTTTTTCTTGATTTGATGCATACACATATATAATATTACGGGGTTTATTTTGTGTTTTACCTGATAACGACAATTGTGTGACAAACATAATTAAAAATATCGACTGGTATCGGTAGCACCAACTAACTTGACAATAATCTGGACCCCTTAACTTCTTATAACTCAAAATTAATGAAAGCAATCAGGCTGACATTTCTATCATTTGGAAGGAGTTCACCAGAAAATAGGTGTTGAGATTTACAGCCAGTTTGCTTAAGGTACTTTTGAGTTACGAAGAGGTCAGGGATCGAGATAATTGTCAAGTTCATTAGCGCGACCTATAGTTAATGTATTTATGTACAGTTTCCTGCACAAGTTCCGTTCGTCTCTGAAATTTCATATATGGACATAAGGATAGTATAATTGAATGTAGAGAGTAGTATTATATTCAACATGTTCATAAGATGGTAATTTAACTATTGCATACCAAGGAATTCTCCTAATTATATCATATTATATTAACTTTCATTAATACAATCTCAGAAAGGAATGGAACTTGTGGGAACTGTACATAATTATATGATAATAGTTCTGCCAGTATCGTTACCGTAACAACCACTGTGTCATTCATTGTGCCTTGTATAAGATGAATATGACGCAATCATATTCCTATCATAATACCGCAGTCAATTAAGGGGAGCTTTTTTTTCTGGACCCACTTCTTCCTTATGTTTAGCCCCATTAGTTTTGACATTTTAATACTGTCGCTCCATTACTTTGCAATTGTAAAATCTGCACTCCATTTCTTTGTCAATATTCAGACCATTCGTGCCACTCAGTTGTCGATTATTTCCTGGCGAGCGATAGTGAGCTCGATATTTAGGAGGAATTGGCCTTCTCCAGGATATTTATTGACCGAAAACAAATATATACAGTATATGGAAGGTGGGTGTTGAAGGTATTGTTTGCAAGCTTGATGGAGGGTTAGGGAACAAACTTAAAACTTCCCCTTAACAAACAAACAACATATTTCACTCACCATTATCGCACCAACTACACACAATCATTGTGAATTTGTGAGTCTGACAGTTGGCTTATAAATTAGATCCCAGTGTTAAAAGGATAAAATGTGTGGTTTGGTCGGAGAGTGTCTGAACAGTTGAGTGTAACTCGATGAATTTGATAATTACAACAATTAATAGTGGTCCTCCACAGTACGAGGGGGAGAAAGAGAGAGAGAAAGAGAGAGAGTGTGTGGAAGGGGGGGGGGGGGGGGGGGGGGTTATCATGAAGAAGATAACAACGGACACGAATTGAAAGACAATGTAATGCTGCCGGATCTTATTTCAACACTCCTAAACAGTACATAGCCTAACTCCTTCCATATGACAGCGTTATAGTAGGGTCATTTGCTTGGAATCCGTGACCATTTTGTTCCTACCTTTTTCTCTCGATGGATTTGATAACCTGAACCATTTTAAAAGAAAATTAGCTCCTATGCCCCTCTAAAAAATGACGGCTAACTCTGCTAGAGCCCAATATTCAAAATGGCCGCCAACGCCATCTTGAAAAACATGAAATGTAATATCTCTGGCATCAAATGAGCTACAAGGACGAATGAGTTGTCCTTTTTCACTAATTCTGGCATTACAAATCCACTGGAATGGTTAGTGTATTGTATTGTATATTGTATTGTTATTGTATTGTATTATACTAATTGTACATACTAATCTGCCACTTCACTGTCACTACATGATTCACTGTATGAACCACTATCAGAATAACTGTCCTCACTTTCGCTGCTATCATCACTGTTGTTTTCTGCCTGCGGTGTATATCTAATATTACTTTTTTACTGTTTCAGATGGATCGCATGCCCATCTGATGAAAATCGCCGACTTGTGAAGTGACCGAAATAATGGATAATAGAAGAGAGAGTGAAGAGTTACCAGACAAGACATTAAATGAATACGAGTGCATTTTACTCTGTGGTAAGCGAACCGCAGATGATCGTTTGGAAAACATTACACCTGAGAAGTGGGAATCCATCCGGGAAAAGTCTTTACAATAGAAAGAACTTGATAAGTTTCAACATATACATGAAAATGTGGATTGGGAGAAGGGACCAAAGGGTCACCACATGCATAGCACTTGTTACGCATCATTATCCAGCAAGCGCAAGCTCTCTCAAGCCGAAAAACGGAAACACAAATCCGAGGAACGTCTTGAAAGAGATGAAGCATCAGATCAACAAGACCCTTCCCCAGAGGCCAGTGCACCTAAAAGGCTCCGCTCCAGTATGGGTGTCCTTCACGATAAGACTCTATGTGTGTGGTGCATGAAAGGGGCATACAAGAGTAGTGATCGTGACAAACAGATTTTACTCCTATCAACAGTAGATGCCTGGACTAAATTCAAGTTACATACTGTCCATCTGGAAGATGAGGTCATGAGATTGAGACTTGACACTCTGATTGCATCCATCCCAGATAGTCAAACAGCATTTGGGTTGGAAATCCGCTACCATCGTGCGTGCTGGCTCAAATATGTAAGCGACCACAAGCCCCTTTCAGATGAAAGCACTCAACATTTTTTTTTTTTTTTTTTTTTCTATATTCCAACTTACTTCCTCTCGGGCATAGGCTGAGAGCCTTAACATTCACCGCTTTACAATGAACAGTGAAGCCCGTGAGGTCTTGTTCCAGTCTAGGGAGTGAGACATGTGAAGCACGTAGAGTACAACGAGCACCTGCCATCTTGCCTTCACATGAGGCACGGTGCTCACTCATGGCCCGAAACGACCCCATCTCTGAAGCCATCTCGTTCCCGTGCTTCACTGTCTCACCCCCTACACTCGGACTCTCACACTTACACACACACAACGCCACCTGTTGAGCAGATAACTCACCATCATAACTCATCTGCAGCGTGTAAACCTCCGAGAGGCCCAAGCTCTCTTCTTTCATCATATTCGTCAAGTCATCTTCAAAGACCATGAAATTCGCACACTGCAAGGCCTGCTGCAGGACTATAAGCGCATTATCTCAAATCACGGACTAACTCAGTAGTAAAATCCAGCTACTTAAAGGAAATTCTCGTCAATGAATTTGGGGAAGACATCGGATTTCATGAACGCATTCAAAAGAATGTGAGTGAACTGGTATATGATACAACAGCAGCAGGTTTATACATCGAGGTGGCAATACCTTCATTGGGTGTCAGCAATGATCAGTTGGTGATGAATGTTGCGGCACGACTTAAAGAGCAAGTCATCAGGCCAAATACTATTCCCTGGCTCCCATATATACACGAGTTGGAGAGAGAAGAAGACCTCAGTGAGCTCCTGCTGAAGCTGCTCACATGGCTGAAACACCCAAATAAGACTGAAATTGATGACAGTCTCTCCGTCCGATCGACTGCATCTATCCTGACAAGCTACTTCACTGGAAAACGCGCTGCATTTGAGATAAATCTCTCTGTCTTGCTACATGGACTGACCAAGAGTAGGGAGATAGTCGACATAATGCACAAAGATGGACTGGGCATCAGTTACAATGACGTACTTATGCTGCGAGATTTTTGGGTGGTCAATGACCTCAAGTGCTCATCTGATTGCCCCTTCGAACTAGCTGAGGGTAAGCCTGCTATCGCTATAGTCGACAACGATGACTTCAAGAGCGACACACTGACCGGTGCTGGCCAGTCACATCGCACTAATGTCATGTTTGTGCAGCCAGAATAATTTGATACAGAACTTCCTTCCGAGAATCACGAGGATAGACCAGTTCCCGGTGCCAACTTTGCATCAAACCTCTCGACAACTCTCAAAGAGCTCGGAAGTGAAATGCAAAAAGTCAACCCATACAAGACAGCGAAGCGTGGGGAACCACCTCTCAGGAAGCCACCAGCTGATCAAAGTACTCCGCCTCCTGACACATCGGTGCTAAGAATTCGTGGTGTGATCCATGCATTGGCCCGGGCGCAAGATGACCGAACGAGACCTAAGCCAGAAGAACAGACTGTACCTGGGTTTCCAGGGTTTCACGCCAGCATGTCCAATGCAGATGAGAAGAGTCGAGCAATATACCACATGACCTATCCCAACCCACCCAGTAAGACAATTCTCAATGATGTGATGTGTAAGCTTGCAAAATCAATCGAAGAAAAAAAGATGCCTTTTGCAATAATTGTTGTTGATCATCCTGTCTACGTGCTCATGCTAGAGTTAAAAAGTGAGAATGCTGAGCTGTTCAGCAAAATCTTACCATTCATGGCACCCTTCCACATCCAAATGTCGTTCATCTACACTATATACAAGAGGTTTAAGGGATCTGGCATCTCAGATGTGTTGGTGGCATCTGGTGTTATAGCAGACGGGTCTGTTTATAAGGCCCTTCGTGGAAAACATGTTAAGCGTGGGGTTCCCTGCTTGCGACTATTCTACGAGACTCTGGTCCACCATGTCATAGACAAACGTTGGAAGATTCCCCTCTATCTGAAGAAGTAAAGGCATCCCTTTCCAAGCTTCGACATCCGATTGATGCACAGGAACTTGCAGATGAACATGCAGAGCCTGAGAGAAATGCTGAGCTGAAGGACCTCGTTGATGCTCTTTTCAAGGACTTTGAGGGTGCCCCACAAGCAGAATACTGGATGTCATTCATGGAAATGGTTGAGATTCTAACTCAAAATATCCATGCAATCAGAACAAGCAACTGGACTGAGTTCAAGTCCTCACTCAAGCTCATGCTTCCTTTGATGTAAATCTATGATAATGACAAGTATGGTCGGCATCTCCCCGATTTCACCGCAGTGCTTGATACCCTTCCTGTCGATCAGGCTGCATTCATGGAGAGTGGTATGTTTGCACAGTCAATGACAGGAAAACCATATTCGTGTGTCGCCCTCGACATATGGATAGAGTCAACAATGAATAAGGGCTCTAAGGTGAAGTCTGGTGAAGTGGCAGATTAGTATGTACAATTAGTATAATACAATACAATAACAATACAATATACAATACAATGCAATACAATAACCATTCCAGTGGATTTGTAATGCCAGAATTAGTGAAAAAGGACACCTCATTCGTCCTTGTAGTTCATCTGATGCGAGAGATATTACATTTCATGTTTTTCAAGATGGCGTTGGCGGCCATTTTGAATATTGGGCTCTAGCAGAGTTAGCCGTCATTTTTCAGAGGTGCATAGGAGCTAATTTTCCTATAAAATGGTTCAGGTTGTCAAATCCATCGAGAGAAAAAGGTAGGAACAAAATGGTCACGGATTCCAAGCAAATGACCCTACTATTATTGTAATTTTACTCTGGCTAACCTTAAAATATTTGATGTGGCTTCGGATAGCGTTCTGGAAGTCAACGACTCAACAGTATTCTTAAGGATCTCTTTGACTCCCTGTGACCTTGTCTAAGCTGAGCTGAAGTTGTCGAGTATCAGAGAAAAACTAATATAGAGTATCGTATTTTACATGAATCTGGGAATTATTAGGTGTCAACAAAAGCTGGTGCAGATTGTAAAACAAATATCAAAAAATAAAGCAGAGAATCACAATAAGTTAACTATTTAACAAATCGCATATCGCGGGATATTATTAGTGAAGTTATTGAGGAAGAAACTCTCATACAACCATCAATAGTTTAAGTTCGGGCCGGGGATAAGAGAGACAGGAAGTGATTAGGGCAATGATGATTCTGTTTCATAAGTTTATCGAAAGTGTTACTTAAATTTAAACCAAAGCCAGTGTTAATGATTGGAAGCTCGAACAAGTCCTAACCACAAAACAGTGAACCCCCCCCCCCCCCCCTCTCTCTCTCTCTCTCTCTCTCGCTAGCCCCTTTCCCTCCCCTGCGTCGTTACATACAAGAAAGTCGAGTGAAATATTCTTATAATGTTAGATATGAATACCAATGACGTTTGCAATATCTGTAGGGACACAGTGAGAGACAAACGTGGCACAAAATGCCAAATATGCAAAGACAAGTTTCATTGGTGCTGCGTAGGACTTTCACCACCGATAAACATTGCTTATAATAATACGGGGAAAAACTTCCATTTTTGCAACAACTGTGCCGAGTTCACAATGCAAATCATCCAGACTGTGTAAAACACAGAGGTACAAGATAGACCTAAATATAGCCAAGATGCGGTGTTATTCCAACAAAATTAGGGAAGCACTCCAACAATTTCCCCTCATACATCCCAGACCACAACCGTATCGAATTCAAGTACTCTTATTTCGTCCCACCCAAAACAACCAACAACACCTCCCTCTGAACAAACACCACACACAACTCCTCCCTCACAAAAACTCTCATCAGCCCACTCCCCACCACCTGGCAACACCGCGACGTCACCAAATACCACACCGCCGCCGCCTCCCCACATGACCCGCCCACACCGCCCCCTTCCACACCTCTGCCATCTGCCTACTTACGCCCAGCAGATCATGACACCCAGTACCCCTCTACACCACCTCATAACACCATACCATCCCTAAACCAAACCAGTATTTCCCCCAACTACCAGGCCTCCCCCTCCCAGACCCAACTAGCCCCGCAGCATAGCTCACCACATAACAGCTCTCAGTCACCTTCACCAATATGCAGGTATTACCTGAAAAAACGGTGATATTTTGGGCAAAACGGTGATATTAAAGGAAAATGCAGATTTGCCCACCCACAAATTTGTAACAGACTAATAAGTGATGGAAAATGCAGATATGGTGAAAAATACAGATACCATCACCCAACCATCTGCAAGTCGTCACCGAAAGAAAAGACCTGCTATAATACTAACTGCCACGATTTTCATATTAGAGGTACATGGAGCTATGCAAGAAACATCACAAATGGTACTGACAACCAAAAAAACTCTCCAGCTTCGCGAGGACGAGACAGAGGAAGAAGGCAAGGAGAGAACTGGCAGATGAAGATGAGGAGATTGACGGAGATGGAAGAGCACATACAACACCTAGAGCACCTCCTGGCCACCCAAGAGTGGCGAGCACCTCCCGAAGACTATTAGAAACACATAGTTCTCCAAAAAAATCTCTCCCCACTCTTGTTTGCAAATATCCAAGGCCTGAAAAACAGAACCACAAACAAAGTACCATTTAGTAGGGGTCTGTTAGAAGAAGGAAACCCTATATTTGCGCCTCTCACAGAAACTCGCATTAAAGATCAAGAGGATAGTGAAGTATGGATTCCTGGTTATAACCTACACAGAGCGGACAGAACGCATAGAACACATGGAGGTGTAGCCTTGTACATCCACGACTCGCTGATATGTACTGAATTCCTAAATAACAGTAATGAAGTGGTGGAAATACTGGGAGTTAAAATAGAATCCATAAATTTAGCAGTTATTGTAACATACAGGCCTCCGGACTCATCCCTAGAAGAATTCAAAACCCAGCTCAACAAAATAAAAACAGAAGTGGAAGCACTGGGGAACCCAACACCAAATATTATGTGGCTAGGAGACTTTAACCTACCAAACATTAAATGGAAACAAGTAGAAAACCAAGTAGTGGCAAATAACACCATGGAAGCAAATCCGAGAGAGCTTTTTACACTTTGCGACTATTTTAGTCTTAACCAGCATATTGCCGATCCCACACGGGAAAACTATATCTTAGACCTTGTCTTCACTAACAATGACTCTCTAGTACACAGCATAAACATATCGGACACAACATACTCGGATCATAAATTAATTGAGATCAAAACAACCTTAGCAAGTGTTCAGACAACCTTAGAATCGAGACCAAGAACCGGTAAATTTAACCACCTAAATATTAGGTGGGAAGAGGTAAATCAAGAAATGGAGGAAATAGACTGGGAAGATTTAATGAATAACCTGACACCTGCAGAATGTCTTGTCCTAATAACAGAAACCATGACCCAAATCTGTAGCCACCACATACCTGAAAGACAAACAAGACGAAGAAGCAAACAAGATCGGGAAAGAAGGAAGCTGTACAGAAGAAGAAAATTACTCACACAACGACGACGCACACATCCAAAGCTACAGGATAGGCAAAAGGCCAAAATAGATAGAGAAATTGTGGAAATTGAACATAGGCTAAGAATATCATATGAACTACAACATATGGAAGAGGAGAGGAAAGCTATTGCAGGTATAAAGGAAAATTCCAAGTACTTCTTTTCATATGCCAAACTAAAGGCTAAATCAGAATCAAACATCGGCCCACTAAGCAAAGGGGATGGGTCATTCACAGGGGACAAAAAGGAAATGAGCGAACTCTTACCCCGGAAGTATGAAATGGCCTTCAGTGAGCCTGATGAAACAAAAGCCATCAGAGACCAACATATATTTTTCATGGAAACCTCCCCCACAGAAGCCCCCCATGTGCTGGATATTGATTTCGGTCCAAAAGACATAGAAGAGGCCATTTCCAACATGCCATCCCACTCTGCATCAGGCCCGGACTCATGGAATTCGATCCTAATGAAGAAATGTAAGGAAAACCTCTCAAAACCCCTGGCTATAATGTGGAGAAGGAGTCTAGACACTGGTGAAATACCAGATAGCATAAACAATGCAATAATTGCCCCACTGCATAAAGGAGGGAGTAAGGCACTACCAAAAAACTACTGCCCGGTAGCTCTAACCTCCCACATCATTAAAGTTTTCGAGCGAGTCCTGCGAAGCAAAATCTCAGCTTTCATGGGGGCAAATGAACAACACAACATCGGTCAACATGGGTTCAGAGCGGGAAGATCATGTCTTTCACAACTTTTGGAACATTATGACAAAATTCTTAAAGCGCTAGAAGAATAGAAAAACGTTGATGTCATCTACACCGATTTTGCTAAGACATTTGATAAATGTGACCATGGTATAATAGCCCACAAACTAAAAGCAAAAGGTATAACGTGGAAAATCGGACGGTGGATATACAATTTCCTCGTAAACCGGAAACAATCAGTAGCAGTAAACCAATTCATATCTGAGCCTTCGGATGTAAAAAGCTCAGTGCCCCAAGGAACAGTGGTAGCACCCTTTCTGTTCCTCATTCTAATTTGCGACATAGATACCAACACAAGACACAGTACGGTGTCGTCTTTTGCGGATGACACAAAACTAAGCAAGATAGTAAATACACAAGAGGACACGGGCCAGCTGCAGGAAGACATAAATGTAGTGTTCCAGTGGACCAGGGAAAACAACATGCAATTCAATGAAGAAAAATTCCAATTAATACAGTACGTACGAAGATAATAATGGCGTTAAACAAAATACAAATTACTTAACAGAATCTAACCACATAATAGAACGGAAAGACAGTGTGAAAGATCTTGGGATGTTAATGTCTGAAAATATGTGTTTCAAAGAACATAACCAGGTCAAAGTTGCGGCTGCGAAAGGTTTAACGGGTTGGATTCTGTGTACATTTAAAACACGCGGTGAATTACCTATGATAACGCTCTTCAAATCTACCGCGGCTTGAATACTGTAGCGTATTAATATCCCCATACAAAGCAGGTGAAATAAATGACTTGGAGAGTGTACAAAGAAATTTCACTTTGCATATAAGTTCGGTAAAACAGCTACACTATTGGGATCGTTTAAGAGCACTGAACCTGTACTCGCTGGAATGTAGAAGAGAACGTTACCTAATAATATACACGTGTAAAATCGCAGAGGGTTTAGTACCAAACCTACATACTCCGATAGTCATGAAATTCAGTGATAGGAGAGGATGGGAATGCAATATCCCCCGGATGAATAACAGGGGTGCTATGGGCTCTCTGCGAGAGGGCTGGTTATCACACAGAGGCCCACGTCTCTTCAACAAACTCCCACGGCGAGTAAGAGACATGAGGGGCGTCTCTTTAGACAACTTCAAGAGAGCCCTCGATGTTGAACTGCAAAAAGTGCCAGACGAGCTCATCTTAGCAAGGGAGCGGGCTGTCTCTTCAAACCGCCTGCTCCACCAAAACACAACCCACAACGAGGGGCGATGCGCTCCTCGGTGCTGCTAGGAGAGTGGCGAACACAACCTAAGGTAAGGTAAGTATTAAGCTTCAAATTCTTACAATTTAGTTACCCATTTTATTTAAGTTTTCGGTTACATCAGGTTACTCCAATTTCTATTGTGTAACCATCCAGTTATATTTAATACATAGATATGATATGTATAATATAAATATGTGTATTAAGAGTTATATTATAATATAGCAGGATATTTGTTTATAATTAGAATGCAGTATTCTACTTACACACCGGAATATATAGCAATTGCTCTTATCAGGTTAAATTGTTCATATGTTTAATTAATTCAATGTTTAAATAATATACTCTAAATTGGTTAGTTATAATACATCTCGTCAACGTATATCAATGCCAAGCTGTGACTGAGAAATAAATATTTATTAACTGAGGTGAGTTCCCGAAAGTGAATAACCCCGCGCTCACTCTCTCACAAGTCAACACATGGGAATCAAGTCAGTCCGTTAATAGATTGAATCAATCATCTATTATCACCGCCATCCAGCCTTCTTTAAGCTTCTCTCCTCTACCTAACAGCTACTTAAACAGATACTTATGTAGTATAATCACCGTGCCTATAATTATTATGTATGTAAGATCTACTATACCATGAAATTAACATCAAATGATAAGGAAATTTTCAGGTATTCATTTTGCTCTATATTTATATTATTTTCAATACTTATTGTTGCAACAGTCCCAACACATATATTTAAGATAGCAATGGACAACTATATTAGTTACCATCCAATTATCTGTATGAGCTTTTGTTGACACCTAATAGTTCCCAGATTGCATTGTAGGATACTTAGAACTAGATACAAAAGACAAAGCGATAAAGGTCTAAAATATATTTTATGTTCTTATCCTGATGTTAGCTGCTTATATAACAAACTTTGCTCATTCACCTGAAGCACATTTTTGATAACTCCTAACTCTTAACCTGCACTCTATGCCTCTCCCTCGTACATTAACACTTTGATGGGTTACACAGTTGGACACAAAAGAGGTGGGAATATATTGAATGACAAAGCTCTGTAATAGCGGTAGAAGAAAGATGAAAGATGAAAGAATATGTGGTGTGCAGAGAGTGATTGTAGGAAATTAGAGGAGGTTTATATTATACCCTATTAAGAAGTGAGGTATGGGTGGAACCTCCCCACACATGTGCACAGCTCTATATACATGAGTGCATGGTGCCCTTCTTAGTTCTATAGAGCAAGAAGCTGTGGGGTAGTAATGAACCCAGGAAGACGGTTGACAACACCTGACTTCTGGGAAGCTGTTTTAGCAAGTGATAGTATTGTATTTCCAAAAACAGATACAAAATAATTCCCTTATTTTCAATAAGTGAAACACTACACACCACTGTGACTCAACGAGTACATCTCTTAAGACACGTTCTACCCTTTAGCTACCTACCCTGAGGGAAGTTCAGTGGCTACCTGTCCTGAACCACTCTCACCGATTACATATCGTGAGTAACATTCAGTAGTTACCAGTCCTAAGGTACGTTCGGTGGCTACTTGTCCCGAACCATACTCACTGATTACCTATCGTGAGTCATACTCAGTCGTTACCTGTCCTAAGGTACTTTCGGTGGCTGGTGGCTACCTGTACTGAACTAAACTCACTGATTACTTATCATGAATCACCGGCCAGACAGCAACAAGAAGCATATGTCAACAGCTCTCACTCTATTTCCACTTTGTGCTCAGCTATTGAAATCAAGCCTCTAATTGGTCCTTACCTTAGAGTCTTCTTGTGTGCCTTACTCGTGATCCTTAACCCCTACTGTACCAGAGGGTATTACTATAAATGTACCCTCCAGTACCAGGCAATGTGGAAAAAATTGCTTCAGAGTCGACAGAAAACACCCTTCCACCTCAAAAGTTGGAGGTATACTGAGTCAGCCAGCCTGTGGGAGCTTGCATATAAGCTGAGAAGTGTTTGCCAATGTCTAACTGCAGTGCGTACAAGTCATGGTCCCAGGTACCGCTCAATATGGGCAGTTACAAGGACCGTACATTAGTTTTGTAGTTCCTGTTGTGAATGATTTTGTGGAAGGATAGTTGAATAGTGTAATGTGGAGTCGACAGCATATGAGCGAATGGGGCTGTGCTAGAGGGATAGAAATCGAAGGAGGGTAGTTTGGAAATGAGAGATTTGTGCCAGCCCCTATCGAAGGCCTTCGATATGTCTAGCGCATCAGAAAAAGTCTCACCGAAGTCACAAATTTAAGATGACCAGGAGTTATTAAGATAAGAAAGAAGATCACCAGTAGAGCGGCCTTTAAGGAACCCATACTGGCGGTCTGAGAGTAGATTATGAGAAGATAAATGCTTAAGAAATGTTATGATAAGAATAGTTTCAAAAACTTTAGAGATGCAAGGAATGAGAGCAATTGGACGATGGATGGAGGGTTGAAAGCGGTCACCCTTCTTTGGGACATGTTGAATGAGAGCGAACTTCCAGGAAGAAGGGAAGACGTTGGAGGAGAGACAGAGACGAAAGAGTTTGCCTAGGCAGGGAGTCAGCACAGAATCACAGTCTTTTAGTACAACAGGAGGAACACCGTCCGGTCTGTACGCCTTCTTAGTAATAAGCTCAGTAGGGCTTACCTACCCTGCCCGGGGGTAAGGGGGCCTTCATCATATGGTGGAGGAAAAAAAAGAATATGCCCCACGCATCCTACTGCGTGTCGTACAAGGCGACTAATAGGGAGAATAGGGGTAAATTGTAGGCACCAATCGAACAGGGCTATGCCCAGGAGAGGCTGTAGGCATTTGATAAGGAGTCGCTGGAACTCCTGTTTCATTTGCTTGGCCTCTCTTACTGATTCCCTTTGTGCCTCACTTACACTTAGAGTAGTCCAGCCAGCTCTCACAAACACCTCCTCCTCCTATCTACTTCACTACTTGTAAATGAATAACTTTATTTTATCCTCCCCTCAGTTACTAATGCATCTGTCCCCTACTAACTTCCTAATCCTGCCACGGACATTAGTTCCCTTTCCAATGTTCCCTTACCGACTCTAAACCACTGTTTGGACACGATCCTCAGTGTTTTGGAGGACAAGCAGCCTAGAAGGGTCACTAGATTTGTTGTTGCTTGATTTCCTTTGTACTCCTTTGTACTCCTTTGTACTACACTTAACATGCACACCACACTTCCTCCTTCCACAAAAAACAAAAAATATAAAATGATGATAAACACTCACCAATCCTCGGAGTCCCCAGGGGGGGGGGGGGGACCATAAATGACCCCAAACCCACCCGACTTTCCCCTGACTTCTGCTTCCCCGGCCGAGGACCCGAGGAGAGTGCTGAACGCATTACCGAGGTAATCCTCTCAGCCATGGAAGCCTACATTCCATTTTCTTTCTCTAAGTTTAATGAAAACAAATCTTGGTTTACTCACGCTTGTTCTACTGCTGTCCGCAACAAGTCGGCAGATGCCCAACCCCGAAGTCGGTGGGTGCCCAACCCCAAAAGGAGTTGAAATAGGGGAGCTATCCCCCCACCAAAGGTGGCTTTCTAGGGCCTTTCCTATCTGATGCTGAGAGGATAGGGTTCTAGTCATGTGGTGATGGGCTGGTTTATCAGAGTGAGAGTTGAACGTTCTCTGCCATACCCATAGCTTATTCTGACTGTTCCTTTTACTTATATATTTTCTAGATCTCAAGGGACGGCGTCTCTTCCGTGGATTGACCTACCTACTGCCAACCTAGAGGTTGTCAGATTGGGAGTCACAGCGTCACATTTTTCCTTTGCCCCTCAACTTTCCCTTCTTAATTGCTGAGGGGCACAGGGCCTTGGCTGGGGCTTGGGTTTCCCAGGCGTTTCCGCACCCTCCTCATTTCCCCGCCTTGGAGTGGCTTCGGTCACACGGGCTTTATTAGTGGTAAGCAGGGACGATTTTGTGGGGGCGCTCGTTAATGGACTTGGCCTTGCTCGGGACTTTTGAGCTGTTCGGCCAAACAGCCTGGGAAACAGCAACAACAAAAAAACAAAGAGGAAGCACACTTTCATCTATAATCAATGCACTGAACTATCCAACTCAAGCTCTTGTCAAGCTTATTGGCATCTAGCCAGAAACCTATCCAACAATTTGTCTTCCTTATTTTTTCCTCCTCTTTTCCACTCTGATGGTACAACCATCACTTCTTCCTCTGACAAAGCTGAACTCTTTGCTCAAATTTTTGCCAGAAAATCAAAACCGGAATCATCCAAGGTGGAGCACCTTGGATGATTCCGGTGCTATTCCTCCCTTTCCACCCCACTCTCTCCTACTTATGCCTAATATCCTAATATCTTCTAGAGATGTACTTTCTACCCTCTCTGGGCTTAATTCTAAGAAGGTGTACAGTCTGGGCGGTGTTCCTCCTGTTGTTCTCAAAAACTGTACTTCTGTGCTGACTCCCTGCCTCGGCAAACTCTTTCATCTCTGTCTCTCCTCTAATGTCTTCCCATTATGCTGGAAGTTTGTTCTCATTCAACCTGTCCCAAAGAAGGGTAACCGCTCTCAACTCTTTATCGTCTAATTGCTCTCATCTCGTGTAGCTCTAAAGTTTTTGAAACTATTCTTGCTTCCAAATTTCTTAAGCATTTCTCTTCTCATAATCTACTCTCAGATCGCCAGTATGGCTTCCTCAAGGGTCGCTCTACTGGTGATCTTCTTTCATATCTAACTAACTCTTGGTCATCCTCCTTTTGGGACTTCGGTGAGACCTTTTCTATTGCAATACACATATCGGAGGCCTTTGATAGAGTCTTGCACAAATCTTAAATTTCTAAACTACCCTCCTTCGGTTTGTATCCCTCCATCTGTGCCTTTGTCTCTAATTTCCTTTCTAATTTTCATAAACGATCTTCTTAACTGTACCTCCAGTCCCATCCATTCATAAGCAGACGACTCTACCGTACACTACTCGATTAGATTTCCAGAAGGCCCCAGCCAGCAATCCCTCAAAGACAAACTAAATGAAGCCATAGAACACTTATCTTATTTAACTACTATTTCCATTTGGGGCAGAGAAAACCTTGTTACCTTTAATGCTTCCAAAACCCAATTTCTCCATCTATCTACCCGTCCGGAAATGCCAGAGGACAATCCTTTATTCTTCAACAATACAAAAGTCAATCCTTTATCTTGTCTCAATATTCTTGGTGTCCCTTTTTCTTCTGCTCTCACTTGGAAGGACCATATTACCAGTCTTGCTAAGGCAGCCTCCCAGAAGCTGGGTGTGCTCAACCACCTCAAGGAGTTCTTTACCCCTGCACAGCTTCTTGCTCTGTACAGGGGCACAGTGCGTCCTTGGATTGAGTATTGTTCACGTGTGTGGGGAGGATCCTCTCACACTGCACTTCTAGACAAAGTAGAAAGGAAGGCCTTTCATATCATTAGTTCCCGCCCACTCACTAACTCTCGACAAACTCTCTCTCTTCGCCGCAATGTTGCATGTCTCTCGCTGTTCTATCGCTACTACAATAATCAGTGCTAATCAGAGCTCTCTCTGTGTATACCACCTCTACGTAGGGTACGTGGTACCCATCTTGCAACACAATCCCACCCCTACTCTGTGCAACTCTCCAACCCAAGAGTGAAACGTTACTCTCAGTCTTTCTTCTATTCAACAGCTGAGCTCTGGAACTCTCTCCCAGAATCAGTCTTTCCCTCCTTCTATGACCTAAATTGCTTCAAACTCTGTGTGTCCAGGCATTTTGTCTCAAACGTCCCTTGATTTTGGCCCTGTCACTCTTTCAACTATGGGGGAGGCACTCACTACAGGCAGTTTTGTCTTTTGTTCCATTCACTCACATACAAAATATAAAAAAAGGATGGAAAGAACATCCTTGAAAGAGATTATGATGTTAGGCATAAGTGAGAGAGGGAGGAATAGCACCAGAATTTCCAAAGTGGAATTTCTACCGAAAGTGTTAATGAAGAATTCAGCTTTGTCAGAGGAAGAACTGACGATAGTGCCGTCAGAGAGGAAAAGAGGAGGGAAAGATGAAGAATACAAATTGTTAGAGAGGTTTTTGGCTAGATACCAGAAAGCTTGGGAAGAACAGTCAATTTCATTCCCCGAGACATTCCCTATCTAGGCTATCTCCAACAGGTTTTATCCTATCCATTTTGTAATCGCCATTCGTATTACATTGTTATGTGTCCTTGTCTTATGATTATTTGTCTTATAAATAAATCCATATAAACTGTATAAGTGTTTCTGTTTTATTATCTTGGTATCTCCAGTAGAGTATTTATCTTGTTTTCCTGTGTGGTCCAGCTCTTCCTTCTCCTTGATAACCTTCTTCGGGTATGAGTCAGGTCACGCGCTACCAATTGGTTTGAGCAGCCAGGGGCCTCAGTGGATGTTCCTCTTTTACCAGAAGACATACTGTATATGGGTTGGCCGGGGAAAGTTGTGTTGACATATGGTAATGGAACGCATTTTACCAATTACCATAATTTACTTTTATCAGAACGATCATGGTAATAAAAGAGAAGACAACACCAAGCAAACCACTAGGCACCTTTGTGTTTACTGTATAACATTTACCCATGGGAGACCCTGCATCCGGGTTCTGCGCTATAGTTTTAATCACACCCTGACTATAGGAATACAACATTCAGTTATAGGATGAGGAGAGCGTTGGACCTCGATAAAATCCAGAGGATTGTTAGTACTATTTTGTATAATGCATCTGTCGAACGAAATAGAAGAGATGCTCAAGTTCAAATAATTATCTTGTGTTTTCAGTAATGCGTAGTCTTTGTATCAGAATATTGAATCATTGAATCCAACATTGTTGGCAAAGAAGATACAGTTAGGAAAAATATAATGTATTAGAAAGAAAGAAAGGTGATGGTTGTGGGGGCTTGGAGACCCTGGCGGAATAACAGTAGGGCAGCAATGAGGCCTGAGAGCCAATTACAATCCTGTACAGATATAAAGATTGGATTTGTCATCATGAGCCAGTTATAAAGGATTAAACACGTAGAAAGTACCAGTACATTGATGCTGTACAGTTGCCCACACGTCTGAATGTTACCTAGATAATGTTTGCGTACATGATATGTTTGCTATTATTGAGTATTACATTGTAAAGTTAATATATAGCCTGATCTTAATATTGAAATTATAAAATATATAGCTTTGAGTTTATCATTTAGATGTATATACTGTACATAGTAAAATATTATATTTAACAAAACCTTGGTAACAACGTGACGTGTGAGCAAATGATTAGAGTAATCTGATAATATTCCATACCCTCTTGTAATGTCTCCCTAATTTTATAATTGCTCAAAATGAGATACATTTTGAGTTCCGAACATATATGTATTGTATTAACCAATATTATTTATAATGATCAATGCATATATTCAACTTAGGCTAGTTACACGTATTATAATTACATAACATCCATGTGTATACATGTTACTACAACTAAACACGCACTCCTCAAAGGGTACAAAGATAACTTGATAGTTTTGATAGTTATATATGAGAGGGTTTATATTGTATGCTAATATTGTAATTAAAATACACAATATCTGACTGTTGATCATCATCTGTGCTCAAACAGGATGTTAAGTAAAAACGGATTTATGCTTGACCATGTTCAAAACATTCGTTATATTTATTGATATCAAAATATATTATGAAAACTGTGTAAACTAAATCAATCTACCTCCAATCTAGTTGCTGATACAAGTTAACACAAAGTAATCCAGATATGTTGCCAAATTATGATACCAAACGAATATTGCATTGAACAAGCTCATATACGAAATCAGCAAACATAGTTTATAGGCCACATTCAATATACAATGCTAGTGTTTCATTTGTTATTGCTGGCGGTAGCTAGACAGAATGTTGATTGTCTTAATTGGCTATAATATAAAAGAAAAGCATGTGGTGGAAGTCTCCAACCCAAAGTTGCCCAGAAAAGCATGGAAAAACTTTCATGAGCTTTGAGCTTGATCAAATTCATAAACTTAACCCTTCCAGCCCGGGCAGCATTTTAAAATGACAGTGCGGCAGATGGGCCGGAGCCCGGGTGTCCTTATAAAATCCCTGTGCTTGAACGCGTGCTTCAAAATTCGCGCGGCCAAATTTTACTTTGCGGGGGCGATCGCAGCGCCACCAAGCCTCAACTACTACCGTTATCAGTTCGTACGTGGCCGCCATAGCGAGTTATAGTGACAAAATGAATTCCGCCGCGTCCGATTCGGTGCAACCTCCCGCGCGCCCCACTGCTACCCCGCTCGCAACTTCGACGCCTGTTGCAACCGAGAAGAAAGCTCAACGAAAGAAAGTGAAGCGCTTGTTGAGTGATAGTGCTATACAGCGAGAACTTTTTGATCTTGAAGAGAGCAGTGGCGAAAGCTTGGTGGACAAAGAACAATTTATAAGTGCAAGCGAAGATGACGATTTCGTTGGCTTTGGAGACGACGATATGTAGATTTATTTGAGGGGGGAGACAGTAGTGATGATCCTGATGTGGAAGTGTTTCAGGAAGATGCTATTGAACTTCCAAGTGTGCTAGAACCTAGGCCTACCCCCTCGCCACCTTTGCTAGGTCAGCCTAGGCCTAGCCCTAGCCCAGGACCTTCCCCTTTGCCTGGCCGTACGCCCTTGGAAGTGGGCAAATATTTTGATAAACAATCTTTGGTGAAAAGTGCAGCTAAAAAAGCACGCAGGGCAGCCGCAGAAAAGGCTAGGGAAGCGGAAGACAGTGATAGTGACGCCGACCTTGGTCTAGCAACCACCCGCATTCCTTTGTCCCGACGCCTTGACCTGGGATGCCGCGTGGGTCACCCACAGCCCTCGGTTTCATCTCTCCTTCAGGATGAGCAAAGGGCATCTTCAAGTGGTATTAGTAGTGTGCCACAGCCCTCAACACACCGCAGAGCATTATTTGATGTGGAGAAGCCCTCGGCTCGCCGCAAAAGCAGCCCAACTCCCGAGGCCGAGGCTCCCATTGTTGAACCTCCCGCAGCCTCCCGCCGCCGACGCCCGGTCACTTCTTCACCAGAATTGTCTCCTGAAGAGGATGCTGACGACCCCAACATTGCCCCAGATGACTTGACGTCGCCTGAGGAGGAAGAGGAACAGGAACAGGAACAGGAACAGGAAGAGGAAGTCCCGACAAGACGAGTTAGAGGGCGAAGTCGTTGACGTGGTCGTCTGCCGACGCCGCTGCTCCTGGGCGTGGGCGTGGGCATCGGCGTGCAGGGCATCCGCGTGGCCAAGGGCATGTGCCAGGGCATCCGCCTGCTGCACCTGCACGTGCTCGAGCATCAGCATCCGACCTGTTTGTGTGGACAGATGGGGCTGATTTTGAGCCAGATTGTCCTGCCTTTGACAAGGTACAGATGGGTTCCGGGGTGTCACCAACATATCCCTGTGGCCCAGATGCTACCCCCAGTGAACTTTTCTGTGGCTTCTATGACAATGAAGTCATGGAATACCTCGTCGAGGAAACCAACAACCATCATGACATCTGTGCCAACTTTCCTGGGAGGAAGACCAGTGCCAAGATGGTGGCATGGAGAGCTGTCACTTTGGCAGAACTATATGTGTTCTTGGCACTCACAATGCTGATGACACATATCAGGAAGCACGCTCTGGCAGACTACTGGATCACTCATAACGACTCCAGCATTTGGCAAGTACATGTCCAGGGACATGTACTTTGACATCCTCTCCTATCTCCACCTGACCAACAACATGCATGTCCACCTTACCGACACACTATGGAAGATAAGGAAGCTGTATGACATGATACGTCATCGGTTCACTACCTACCTGATTCCTTTCCAGAAGATGTGCCTCGACAATTTTCTGGTCCTGTTCCGTGGTAGGCTGCACTTCCGACAGTATATCCCGTCCAAGAGACACCGCTTCAGCATCAAGCTCTTCGTCCTCTGCGACTGTTTGACGGGGTATGTGCTGGACTTTGTGGTCTACAGCGGCAGGGGTGGAGAAATTGAGACTGATCCCCACATTGGTTTTGGCGGCGCTGTAGTAAAGAAGATGATGGAGAGGCACTTTCATAAGAACCACATCCTCTACACCGATAACTACTACACGTCGCCTATCCTGACCAAGTACCTCCATGACCGCAAGACCGGAACTGTCGGCACAGTCAAGGCCCAGAGGAAGGGCATGCCAGGCTACCCAACCAAGACGAAGAAGACGGACATCTTCTACAAGAAGAGCGGCCCCATCCTCTCCATCCACTGGCATGACCAGCGGAAGGTCAACCTCCTCAGCACATGCCACAAGGCCGAAATGGTCGCCACAGGGAAGGTGGACCGAAGAACCAAGAACCCCGTCCAGAAACCAGCTGCTGTCCTTGACTACAACCTCAACATGCGCCTCGTTGACAAGTCCGACATGCAGATGGGCTTCATCGACTGCCTGCAAACATCTTGCAGGTGGTACAAGAAGTTTATCCTGCATACGGTAGATATGTCGGTCCTCAATGCCTACAACATCTACCGTCTGAGGACTCCAGGAGCCAAGAAGTACAAGTGTTACGATCCAGGTTCTCAAAGACACAGGGCTCTTCAACATGGGACTAGATAATGGCAAAATGCAACAACGGTAACACTAGATCCAACCCCTGCCTTAAACACTGGAAAACAAAACACCATTACCGCCCTGAGTCGTGCCTGGACCACGAGGTATCCTATGACTCGGTAACTGGTGCACACACAATAGGCTGACGCTCGATGAAACAGCCTATTCTCAAACAGTAAAAGATTACTCGTTTAGGTTACACAAAGAAAAGATAAGTAACGTGATTAATTAGCGTTACGGTAGATACTCAAATAACTGGCACTCCTGTAGTAAAGAAAGTGCAATGCTAGTCCTGCAATATCAACTGGAAACTTCTGAAATAAGTCTGATGCTGGGAAGATGTTCGTAAAGAATCTTGAACAATTATAATGCAGAATACGGGTCACAATAAATGCTAGGACATATAGTAATAATAGGCAGGCGAATAATAAAGACTGCGCATAGGTAGTAATGCTCGACAACTAAAGAAATGCTTCGTGACACAACGCAACAGCCTACTAGGGTTGTGCAACTCAACAACAACCTCGGCTCAAAAGTGCAGTGAATAATAATGTGGCATACATATAATAATGGAGCTTATCTCTAACCAGTGTCTGCTTAGTTAATAAAGTCTAGCTGGGGTATCAAGGCAGGGCAACAATGGGCGAGCATGCGGCTCGTAGCCTAACGTTGTCCGAAGGTGGTATAATGAAGATTACGTTATATGACGGGGATGCTCTCTTGATAAATCTAGGTCTCTAGTACCTAGTTCTATCCTGGCGATCCCTCAGAAGTCAACACAAAGAGGCAGCACTATGTTGTGAGGGATAGGCTATGGCCCTCTCACACCACAGCGCTGTGCTCGCAAGGTAAACCCACCCGAAGACAACTTAGGCTCCCACAGTACCTGTCGAAGTCGTGCAGGGCTTAGCTAACACTGCACACATCGGAGACAACGACACAGTAACCTTACCCCTAGTCTAGCTTTAAATAACCCAGCAGAATCACTCAACACCTTGCCAGGGAGACATATACCGGTCTACAACCTTCCCGAGAGAGGACACACACGGAAAAGTCCGTCTCTCCAAACCTCATTAAAGCCTAATACATGGAAATATCTGAGAGCTTCGCATACAATACGACTGGCCGACGGTGAACGTCTATGCTGAAACCAGAAGGGATGTTGAGTTTAATAAAGATTAGAGAATGAGAAAGGAGAAGTCGAGAGAGAGAAATAGTATGCAAAGTGGAGAGTATGGGGGACAGAATTGCAAAGGATGTAGACGATACGCGTGTCAGGCCAGGTCTGAGCTTGGTAAAAAACCATGAGGCCTTGACGGGAAGGGACTAGTTGACCACCCGGCCGCCAACGCCGTCAGCGCTCAAGCGAGCCGCGTCACAGCCCACCCCCCGTTGCCAGGTGTACTCCCTCACCCGCTCTCGCTCGCCTCCCACACAAGCAACATTTATATTATAGCGAATATAAAATATAAGGCGCGGTCACAGACCAAAACAAAGATCACTTCTAGACTGTCTGTGGCAACACGACACTAACGAAATAAAGCAGATCATTCTAGGATAACTGTAGTCCTGGCGAGCGCTAGCGAGCTGCAATGCCCCACGCAACCATTCAGCTAGCGCCGGGAGGCATCACCACCCCCCCAAGATATGGGACACTCAACCATGAGCCCATATCTGAACAGGCAGAATGTCGCTAGAATCTGCCACTCCTAACCACTCTGCCACTCATGGAATGCAAGTTCAGTCTCCTCAAAAAAAATTCAACAACATTTATATATATAAAACAAAAATATCTTATCACCCTTCCCAAACATAATACATTAATTCATAACATTGTGCTCCCAGAGCGAGCTTTAACCCTTAATTAGCGGCGAGCAACATAAGTCGAGTTAAATAAAGCTGGACTATGTGGCGGCGCTCGACATAACTCGAGTGGCAATTTCAGCACGTAATGTGGCTGAGAGAGAGAGACAAGTGGTGGCAGGAGACTAGCGAGCGTATGACTGCTCCAGACCACCGCGGCGAACCTACTGACACAAATCTCAGCTCCCTCCTCCCTCTCTCACTCGCTACATACTCAATTATGTACTGAAAGTACCGAATTACCTGCTTTTTGCACTCGCGTTGCACGGTTATTGCAAGAAAACTATCCATCATACAAGGATCGTTATGGTGTCATTCGAAAGCTCTGTTTATGCCCTTTCAGGGATAGGTACTTGTTTTACGTTCTGGGTCTTATTTAGGCATGAATATGATCACGTAAACAGCCCTATTTTGGCTAAAAACACCCCGCTGTGCGGTACACATAAATAAACCGCATAGGCCGCTCGTAAGGTGTTAAGAAGCACAGCCTACTGAGGGAAAATCATCTGCCCTCAGTACTCAGCTACAATATTATCTTAAAATTAATTATCAAAAAGAAAGAGTTTTTATTTAATTTTTCATATTTTATTTTAATGTTGTTTTTGGCGGCTACTATAGATGTAGCCTAACTTTCTTCTAATCAAAGCCAACAACTCCTGCCCTGCGACCCTACGCTGATGCTACACACGCGAGCCAACAAGCACCAGCGCAAAAATACACCGCGAGCCAAGACAGGAGGCTATACCAACATACTGTGGTAGCCTACCCCGGATCCTCCACCCACGACAGACACTGACTGAGCAGCGAGGGTTCTCCTGCAAACAAAGCCAAAACATTATCAGTGCCCTTAGCATGCCACACATCCAACTTGTGTTCCGGCAGCACAACAACACCTGGCACTGACAAAGTGCCCAGCTCATCGCAAAACTGGAACTTCTCTTCGCTCTTCCCGGCAACGGGGCCTGCCAATAACCCTTCACTAGTTCTACCTTCGTGATGATCGAGGCAGCCCCGAAGCGGTCTATGGTATCGTCAACTCTGGGTAATGGATAGGCGTCTGTCAGGGATAATGCTTCCACACTCTTGCAATCAACACACACACGGACTCTGCCACCAAACTCAGGTTGCAAAGCCACTGGCAACGACCACTCACGACATTCCTCATCCCTCAGACCCCCTCTCCACACGCTGTTCAGCTCCGCCTTCACAACAGGCTGTCGAGCAGGATTCACACGGTAGGGAACCAACTCGAGCCTTGCACTGTCTCCAGCCTCCATGTCGGATTCTACCCCGTACATCAGGCCTGGAGAAGCAACAAACATGCGGACGGACTGCCACAGCCTAGTGAACAACTCCTCTTGTCGCTCAGGAACAAGAGGTTGCAACTTATCTCGCAGAACAATATGCCTAGTGCCCTCCCACATCTCCTTCACCATGTGGAGAGGGCCCCTCACCCGATGCCCAAAAACAAGCTCATTCGGACTGAAACCGAGACTCTCTCCAGGTACTTCTCTTGCCGCGAACAAAACATACGGCACCCCTTGCGGGTAACCATACCGCGAGCAATACAAGAGCATGTTCCGGACAACAGTTTTCGCCGTGCCATTTCTCATTGGATATGCATCAGGATAACGAGTGGCCACATCCATGATAGTTACTAGAAATTTATTACCGGCACTAGTAGGGGGTAGGGGTCCGACCATATCAATGATGACCTTACTGAAGGACGGTCCACTGACAGGGATGGGGTGCAACGGGGCTCTCGGAATTGTTTGGTTAGGTTTTCCAACCCTCTGGCACGTATGACACCTTGCTATCCAGGTTACCACCTGCCCCTTCAACCCCGGCCACCAAAAAAAAAAATCTAGAGCCGCCACCGTTTTTCTCACCCCTAGATGTCCTGCCAGTGGTATGTCATGCGCCAACCTCAGTAGGCTATCCCTGCACTCCCGTGGCACCACCAACTGGTCCACTACTCCGGACCCCTCTTGCCAACTACGTTTAGGGTCTTGAAAACGCCTATAGAGGATGCCTTCTAAATAAAAAAAATCTCCTGGCTGTGCATCACCGTCCTCGTCGAGCTCTACAGCTCCATTAGCACACGTTTGGAGCTCAGGGTCCTCTAGTTGCAACCGACGTATATCTGAGGGTGCCAAGCGATCTAACTGCTCCCGGAGCAATGCGTGACCTTCCCCGATACTGGGCTGCTCCCTCTGTCTCTCTCGATGTACATAACGTTGCTGTCGTGGAGACTCGTCATGCCCAGCCTCGTCACTCTCGATGACAGGCCCAGGGGCTACTCCAGAATTAAGTAATGGTGCTAATACTGAATCACCCAGGAGAGCCGCCGAGTCAAAACTCTTAAAACCAACTCCAGCTTTAGCCTCCTCCTGTTGATCGTTCCTCCGCTGGTCTGAAGACGGAGGACTAGGCTGTGACACTTTAGCTGCCCGAGCTCGGGTGACAACACACGCCATGGGTTGTGTCTGGCACCGCTCGACCCACTCTTGCTCTTCCCTACTCACGTCGGCCGGCCTCTCGGCAACGACTAAGGGTAGAACCTCAGAAGCGGGCATTGCAAAGTCGTTGCCGAGAAGAAGGTCGACGCCCTCCACTGGCAGTTTCTCCACAATCCCGACATCCAATTCACATGCCACACCATCCACCTCCAACTCCATCCGCACCAGCGGGTATGACCGAGTTGCATTAATACCCTGCACCACCACCACCCGAGCCGCGTTTATAGGGTAGCCAGTCAAGTTTTTCATCAGAGTCTGGGAAGCACCTGTATCGCGCAAGACCTCTACTCCATGCTTGCGCCCCGCCCACATCACGCAACCCCGCCCTCTATGGTCGCAAAAAACATCCTGAGCAGGGTTCGAGCCTCCCAGGTGCTTCTGCATTGGCTGTGCCTCAGCCTCTGACGAACTGCCCCGGGCAAACTCAGATGACTTCGGAGACACACCAATGTTGCAGGCCAAAGACACAGCTGCTATAGGTGGTTTGCTAGGATAGACTCTTGCAAAGTGCCCCTTTTTATGACAATGAAAACACTCCAACTCCCATTTGGGCTTCCCTTGGTACTGGGAAGGGTCCGGCCCCTTCTTAAATGGGACGGTGCTAGTCTTGTGGTCAGTCTTGGTATCATGGCTCTTGTACTTGTTTGCATAAGGTATATCACTAACTCGGGGGGGGCGTCACGCCCCTTTTTACCTGCCTCACTACGCTGGGCAGACCCGCACCCACGAATTAGTGATAGCCGGAGGTCAGCCATCTCAGCTGCCTCCTGTAGAGTTTTTGGTTGCTTTTCTTTAAGGTTTAACGTCAGGTCGCCGCCCGTGCATTTGAAAAACTGCTCTAAAAGCACCAACTGTTTAATGTCGTCAAACGTAGTAGCTTTCTCCGACCTCAGCCAATTCCCAAAAGCATCGGACAGCTCCCGGGCATGCTCCAAAAAGGTGCTCTCCCGACCCTTGGTAACACCCCGGAACTTTAACCTGTACGTCTCTGGTTGTAGTTCGTATGCTCTCAGGACAGCCTCCTTGAGTTCCTCATAGATAATACAAGACTCTATAGGCAACGCATCGTAGGCTTTAAGACCCTTGCCTATTAATCTAGAGGATACAAGTGCTGCCCATTTATTCTCTGGCCACTGGTGTTCCTGGCACTTCTTCTCAAAGCGTGTGAAAAATTCCGTTACACCACTCTCATCAAACACCGGAACCAGTTTCAATAAGTGCGAGAGAGACTGCTCATGAACACGGTTACCAGCCCCAAGTCGCTGTCCCGTTGTCTCTACTCGCGACTTCTCTACGTCCATGTCGGCACAGTACCTAGTCGACTCTAAATCAGCTTGGATTTTTGCTAGCTCTGTCTGCTGCTGAAGCTCACATGCCCTCTGTTGCTGTTGAATCTCAGATGCCCTGATAGCCTTTCTCTCTTCGATCTTAGCTGATTCTATTTGCTGCTGGATCTTAGCTAATTCGAGCTGAAGCAATAATTCGGGAGTTAACCCTTGAGGAGGTGAAGGTGCTACAATGTTTGAAATTACCGGTGGTCCCCCCAGGGGCAACCCACCCTGCCAGTCACCACCCAACTGCGGAAGCGTACCCGGGGTCGGCAAACTACGGGGATGGCTGGGAGTCGAGTGTAGGGGAAGCATGGCCGAAGGGCTCTGAGCACTCAACCCATCTCGCTCACCAGTCACCCTGCCCAGTACACACGTTATCAAGTTATCCCTGGTCATGCTGCTAGTAACCGCATGACCGATAGCTGTGGCCAGGCATTGAAGACCGTATCGATCCATACCCTCCAACCGCTCGGCAGTAACAGGCCATTGCAAAAATATCCTAGCATCCTCCTCACAGTTCACCCGATTAACCTTTTCATCATGCTGCTGTTCCTCAGTTTCGACATTACGTACTGTGTCTCCATTCTCCTCTGACCTGGTATAAGACATGATGCTCACAAAAATTTCTCACCACAATATTCAGAAAAGAAGTACCCCAAACTCTTATGTAGCACTATTCACTTGCCAAAAATGTCTGAAGACTCTCAAGTGCTATACTACTTTGCCCAAAAAAAAATAACGTGCCCACTATATTCCTCAATAAAACAAATGACCACAACAATCCTGCAATTATCTCTTAGTTCACAAGATCCTGAGCTAGGTCGCCATTTGTTACGATCCAGGTTCTCAAAGACACAGGGCTCTTCAACATGGGACTAGATAATGGCAAAATGCAACAACGGTAACACTAGATCCAACCCCTGCCTTAAACACTGGAAAACAAAACACCATTACCACCCTGAGTCTTGCCTGGACCCCGAGGTATCCTATGACTCGGTAACTGGTGCACACACACTAGGCTGACGCTCGATGAAACAGCCTATTCTCAAACAGTAAAAGATTACTCGTTTAGGTTACACAAAGAAAAGATAAGTAACGTGATTAATTAGCGTTACGGTAGATACTCAAATAACTGGCACTCCTGTAGTAAAGAAAGTGCAATGCTAGTCCTGCAACATCAACTGGAAACTTCTGAAATAAGTCTGATGCTGGGAAGATGTTCGTAAAGAATCTTGAACAATTATAATGCAGAATACGGGTCACAATAAATGCTAGGACATATAGTAATAATAGGCAGGCGAATAATAAAGACTGCGCATAGGTAGTAATGCTCGACAACTAAAGAAATGCTTCGTGACACAACGCAACAGCCTACTAGGGTTGTGCAACTCAACAACAACCTCGGCTCAAAAGTGCAGTGAATAATAATGTGGCATACATATAATAATGGAGCTTATCTCTAACCAGTGTCTGCTTAGTTAATAAAGTCTAGCTGGGGTATCAAGGCAGGGCAACAATGGGCGAGCATGCGGCTCGTAGCCTAACGTTGTCCGAAGGTGGTATAATGAAGATTACTCTCTTGATAAATCTAGGTCTCTAGTACCTAGTTCTATCCTGGCGATCCCTCAGAAGTCAACACAAAGAGGCAGCACTATGTTGTGAGGGATAGGCTATGGCGCTCTCACACCACAGCGCTGTGCTCGCAAGGTAAACCCACCCGAAGACAACTTAGGCTCCCACAGTACCTGTCGAAGTCGTGCAGGGCTTAGCTAACACTGCACACATCGGAGACAACGACACAGTAACCTTACCCCTAGTCTAGCTTTAAATAACCCAGCAGAATCACTCAACACCTTGCCAGGGACACATATAACGGTCTACAACCTTCCCGAGAGAGGACACACACGGAAAAGTCCGTCTCTCCAAACCTCATTAAAGCCTAATACATGGAAATATCTGAGAGCTTCGCGTACAATACGACTGACCGACGGTGAACGTCTATGCTGAAACCAGAAGGGATGTTGAGTTTAATAAAGATTAGAGAATGAGAAAGGAGAAGTCGAGAGAGAGAAATAGTATGCAAAGTGGCGAGTATGGGGGACAGAATTGCAAAGGATGTAGACGATACGCATGTCAGGCCAGCTCTGAGCTTGGTAAAAAACCATGAGGCCGCGACGGGAAGGGACTAGTTGACCACCCGGCCGCCAACGCCGTCAGCGCTCAAGCGAGCCGCGTCACAGCCCACCCCCGCTGCCAGGTGTACTCCCTCACCCGCTCTCGCTCGCCTCCCACACAAGCAACATTTATATTATAGCGAATATAAAATATAAGGCGCGGTCACAGACCAAAACAAAGATCACTTCTAGACTGTCTGTGGCAACACGACACTAACGAAATAAAGCAGATCATTCTAGGACAACTGTAGCCCATCCCCCCATCCTGGCGAGCGCTAGCGAGCTGCAATGCCCCACGCAACCATTCTGCTAGCGCCGGGAGGCGTCACACAAGTCCCTGCGGAAGTTCCACAAGCAGGTGATACTTGAGCTCCTGGCTAAGCATGCGGAACCTGGGAGACCACTACAAGGACCAGGCCAGCTGGACAGAACGGGGTGTGCCGACTTCTTCAAGAGGCACCAGCTCCACCCTTTTCCTTTCAAAGCACCAGGTAGTACAGTTAGGAGTCAGAAGAAGTGCCATGTGTACAGCCACACAACTCGCAGACTCCGCAAAGTGAGCAAAACCATATGGGAATGCCTCGAGTGTGAAGTGGCACTGTGTGCTGGACGGTGCTTCAATGACTTTCACACTCTCCAACAATTTTAAAGTGCCCGTGACAATAATAGTGAAAGTGACACTATCAATTATCATAGTCCAGTGAAAGTGACACTATAATAATAATAAAACAAAGTATAAGTGAAAGAGACACACATAAGTAATAATAAGTGCCTTCGTAACAATATGAACAAGTGAAAGTGACACTATATATATTATTAGCTTACCTAATAATACATAACAGTGAAAATTACACTATCAATTATCATAGTCCAGTGAAAGTGACACTATAATCATAATAATAATAATAAAACTAAGTAATAAGTGACAGAGACACAAATAACTTCATGAAAATAACTTTATTGAGTGAAAATAACATAATAACTATAATAAATGGCATGATAAACAATAAAACACTCACATCGCTACCCGGCATAATTGCGGGTGGAGCGACGAGTGCAACTGGGCGTCGTAGCCGGGGCCGCGGTTGATTGTTCGGACGCGCCGAGGTAAATACGTGGTAAAAGTTACCTCCACTTCCATCACCATCACTCCGGAACCAGTTGAGTTAGAGAGCTCTACTCAACGCCATTGTACGCGGCAAGGTAAGGCGCACATTTTTATATATATTTCATTAATGTAGGTAATATATTAAGCGAGATTAGCCTTAGTTTACTTTTGTTGATTTTCAGCCATATCGCCCGGATACGACCTCCGTCATTTAGAAAGGCAGCCCGGGCCACGAGGGTTAAGGAAGAGTGTCGCCTGTCGAACATCAAACAAAGAAACATATATTGATTCTTAACCGTATTATTTTGAAATATTACTCAGATCATCAACTAGTATCATTGAGTACCTCTCAGTAGCATATTTATTTCATTTATATTGAAATACATATTTCCAAAATATCCTGACATTCTGTACTATCCAATATGATTCCGAGGTGTAAGATATACAAACACTGTTACTCACCTATAAAGCAATATATAGTTATCAGATAGAATAAATAGATAAAACACCATGTTCTTTCATAGTCGAGACCACCACTGTCATATCACTTACCTCTAGCCGTTACAGGGGCGTACTTTGTTTCTGATACCTCGTATAACTCTGAACCGACCGAATTATCTATTCCCCCCAATTACTTTTCTCTATACATTCCACCGAAAATAAAGTTATATAATTAAGCTTTCTCTCCTGAATGATGCCTATATCTACTAGTAAATTATTGTATTGATACTCAATGTATCACCATTTATTAGTTATCACAATTACGTTTTTGTTTTCATTACTAAAATGCTACCTTCACCATCCAAATGCATTTGGTATTTAGTTTCTAACCATTTATACATAATTATGGTTCCCATGCACTCATTCATGTCTTCCATATTTATTCTCCAATGATTCAAACAATGACCACCATTTCCGTATACATTATCAACCAACCTGTCCACACTTATCCTTACACGTTTTCCTTTTCACTCTGCTTAGTGTATTATGCCATCGGCCGTAATGGTTTTACTTCAGTTGAAACTGTTATTTCTTATTGTTAACCAGTGCCACTTGACCCAAGCCTACTTGGTCATGTCTTACATTTGTCCTAAGCACTTTTTCAACTTCTCCACCTCGACTTACTCCAAACAAAATTTGCAACTATATTCTTTTAATATTTGATTATGTAAACCATGTGCATCTATAATTACTATAGGTTGATGCCACGCACCACTATAATCCAGTGTAACCAAAACAAATTTTGTATCAACAAAGTGTGACCAAATATAGCAATATATTGAGAATTCCTGAACTAAGGAACACTCTGTTGATATGCATAACAAAATCTGATATAACCCGCTGCGGTTAGGATATAAATTTACTAAATTGTTTGTACCTATTTCATGAAGGCAAGATAATTTACCTTGAAAATATTAAAACAGTGGCCCCTTACGATAATGAAGACACACTGCAGAAGTCCTCAGTTGTCTTGGTTCTGTATATTCCAGGGTACTCACGTAACATGAGCTTCTCCACCACATTATTCTCTGACCAATTTCCATCCCTGAAGCCCTATCTACCATCTCCCACAGGTCTGTTCAACAACACTGTATAATATACAGTATATACATGCTGTATTATAATACGTGCCTCCTTGTATACCAAGTCATATATACCTACCAACTACCCACTTCCTTTTCTTTACTTTGGAGGCCATCTTGCATATCTAGATTTGTTAACTATGATATGTCACTACCCTCATAGGGTTACGTTCAAAGGAGTGACATAACAAAGGAGTGACATAACAAAGGAATGACATAACAGAGGAGTGACATAACATAGGGGTGACATAACAAAGGAGTGACACAAGAAAGGAGTGACAAAACAAAGGAGTGACATAACAAAGGAGTGACATAACAAAGGAGTGACATAACAAAGGAGTGACACAACAAAGGAGTGACATAACAAAGGAGTGACACAACAAATGAGTGACACAACAAAGGAGTGCTAAAACAAAGGAGTGACATAACAAAGGAGTGACATAACAAAGGAGTGATATAACAAAGGAGTGACATAACAAAGGAGTGACATAACAAAGGAGTGACACAACAACGGAGTGACATAACAAAGGAGTGACATAACAAAGGAGTGACACAACAACGGAGTGACATAACAAAGGAGTGACAAATTAAGCCGAGAACGGCGAGGAGACTTTTAAGAAGTTTTGGTGGTGGTATGCAACGGGACTCTTAAGATCCAATGCCTATAAAAAGCCTTTTAAAAGACCCCCAAATCACTCAAAACAAAGGAATATTTGATTAAGTGAGACAATTCACCTCCTTACCTCCTATCACTTCTCCAAATGTGTCAACCCCCCCCCCCCCTTCAATTATCACCTATTTTTCCTCTTAATCACTTGTTTATCGGTTTATTTACCGCACCAATATCTCTCACCCTGTTTCAAGGTCATCAGGGACGTGTGGAAAGAGAGAGACCAGTCTGCCTTAAGGCCTCGAAGAGGGAGGGTGTATGTCTCATGCGGCTCTCACCTTATGACTGGTGGGTCGGCAATAATTTGTCTTTTTCACTCCCAAAATATATACTATTCCTATTTGGTTTTTTTGCTGTCACATGTTAATGTCTTCATAATAAACGTAAAATAGGTGCATATGAATAAATAATAACGCTATTTATCGGATAATGACGATTTTAGGCGGGAATTAAGCAAAATATGCTCGTTTGGCGATCACTTTTAAAAAACAATGGGGTGCCATTTCACAGATTAAATGGGTAAGGTAACAAAGGAATGACATAGCAAAGGAGTGACATAGCAAAGGAGTGACATAACAAAGGAGTGACATAACAAAGGAGTGATAAAACAAAGGAGTGACATAACAAAGGAGTGACATTACAAAGTAGTGATATAACACAGGAGTGATAAAACAAAGGAGTGACATAACAAAGGAGTGACATAACAAAGGAGTGACATAACACAGGAGTGACATAACAAAGGGGTGATATAACAAAGGAGTGACATAACAAAGGAGTGACAACTTAATTTTAGGCCGAGAACGGCGAGGAGACTCTTAAGAGGTTTTGATGGTGGTAGGCAACGGGACTCTTAACCCTTCTTTGGCGGCGCCCGGCTATAGCCGGGCAAGAGAACCAAGGACTATGTGGCGGGACCCGGCTATAGTCGCATGCAATTTTGAGCACATAATGTGCTCTGAGAGAGAGCGGAGCAGTGGGAGGAGCGTAGGTTACCTCATGACCGCTCGACACGGTGGCCGTGGAGCTACTGAGATGTACTCCGCCCTACTCTACCCTCCCTCACTCGTTTCACACGTAATAATGTAAGGAAATTACCGTATTTTACCGATTTTGCCCTTCGGTTGCACGATCGTTGCAAGACAACCAGTGATCGTAGAAGGATGGTTCTGGTGTCATTGGAAAGCTCATTTAACGACCTTTCAGGGATACATACTTGTATTATGCTCTGGCTCTTGTTTATGCATGAAAACGAGCACGGAAAGAAGCTCGTTTACGGTAAAACCCCCCGCTGGGCGGCACAGTCAAATATACTCCATCACCCGCTCTTTGAGTGTTAAAATAAGGGGAGGCTGAACCTTTGACCCCCAAGTCAGCCCGTATAAGAGATTGTGTTTCTGGCATTATATATACCATCTTATTACCAATGGAACTACTAAGACTCTCTGAAAAAATCAGCTCTCTATGTGCTTGCGCGCGCGCGAGCGCATAATTTTATTACACTATTTGTAAAATCATCTAGTCACTGAAAGTTTTTCAAATTTCCCGCAATTTTTGCATGGCGTATCCTACAATCATCCCCTACAATGTAACGTTTTCGTTTACCCATATTGAATAATAGAAGGGGCTGAACAAAAATATTAAATGTATGTATCTCTTGGTTATTCCAATTTTCGACATGAAACAGGTCGAAACTCTGAATTTTTCGGCGAAACGGCCATTATCTAAACGTACAGGCATTGCTATATAACCCTACTTAGAAGTGTAGAAGGGGGAATGAATTTGAGCAATACAAAATAATGTAGATAGACTCGTAAGTGCCAATATATGATCGCTGGCACACAAAAATCTTAGATTATCACACACATAAATCCCTTTTGGTGGAGAATGTATTAGTTAGCCCTCCTTAGACAGTGTTTTCTTTGACAGCAGTCATAAAATAAGGAGTTTGATGGCTAACTAAATTAAAACATCTGGAGATACTAGACCTCAGACAATATTATTTAACAGTTTCTTACCAAATTCCATGATATTGGGGTCCCCCCAGAGGGGTGCTAGGGATGTCATATGGGTGTTTATGCCCTCATATGATAATTTCTATTGCTTACAGAAGCCCTTTAGACAAACGACACAAACATTTTATTTTGGAGGCTGAAGGCAAAACAAAAAACATTTCGGGGATCGTGGGAGAACAACCCCCCCCCCCCCCCCCCCTCCCCGGAGGGTTATGGATGCGATATGTTTTTTTGTTCCCTCCTATGCTATTCTCCTATGTTGAAAAAAGCATTTTAGAACAAGAACAAACAAATTTGAATTTTTTATTTCTGGGCTCAGCCGAGGTTCAGCGTATATGCTCCCTCTCCGAGCTATAGAGTCTCTCTGTTGCAAGGATCTCTTGCTGCCTCGCCCGTGTTAAAGAGACTGAGTCAGGGAAATTCGCGCCAAAACTTACCCGATAAAAGGGGAAATAAGAGGAGAAATAGCTGATAATTGAGGAGGGGGGAAAAGGAGGGGATGGCGGGGGAGACACATATGTAGGAGTTGTAGCAAGTAATGGAGGGGGAATTATCTCACCTAATTACAAATTGCTTTGTTTTGAGTGCCACTGGGTTGTTTAACAAAAAAAAAAAATTATGCTCTGGTTCTATTGAGAACGGTCGCAGTGCACCAGAAAACATCTATTATGGACGGTCGCCAATTATGCGTTAAATGTCCAAATATTTGTCGAAGAGGGTCGTTCGGGGTATTATTTTAAGCTTGATGGAAGTGTAGGGAGGGATTTAAAAAAAATAAAAATATATAAATAAATTACAAATATAAATACTGTATATAAGTGAGCGTGACCGGCTACATGCTACATTAGACCCATCAATATACAGTCCCACATAATGATCCCAGCCAGAACAACGGTGAAATATGCCCTAATATATCTGTGGGCATTAGGACACCAGTTCCCGGGGGTGTACGAGGGTTCCAGATGTACAGTCACAACATAAAGTCGGATCATACTCCCATAGTTTTCAGTTTGCCTACCTCTATTATTAGAAACCAAGTCCATAACATATTATGTATAACAATATGTTAAATTTCCCTGTGGGTAAAAATAAATACTATGTAAAGAGGAGGATAGTTCATTTTGGGAAGGTATGTCACGACTTTCACCAAGACTGTCCTGTACTATTTCGTTTACGAAGCAACTTCTGCTATCAATGGCCCCTTAGGTTTCTATATATTTTTTCCTTATCTGCTTGCCATTTTGGCCACATTGCTTGGGACGGGGGGGGGGGGGGGGGCTTTTATTACAGTACCCTACGGTACAGTTCGGATTACCTGAATATAATTGTTTCAAAGTGTGAAAGAAAAACAACAAAGTGCGACGTCGTATTCTAAGGGTTAAGCCGACCTGTCCTTTTTGTTGATGCTTCTATCGAGGCTGAATCACATGAACGATGCTGTGGCTATTTATCATAAAACAATATGATTACGTCAGTGTTTCGAGGTTAATTCATACTATACCATAGCAACAATACACTTTAGACGTAATATTGTGGCAAATGTTAGCCTGAATAATTATACAATATTATTTTAAGGGTGCTTTGAATTGCAATCCATCTGTGTTGATTGTGAGCACGGGAAAGAGTTTAGCCCCTCATCTGTTTCTTTATGGGGGGTTACCAGTTTGTTTTATCTTTCTCTCCTTTTCTCTCCTTCATTGGCTTGTATCCATTCGGCCCCATTCAGCCAACTGTTTTAAGACGTTTATCCCCATCCAGGTGTCGATTTCTTCCTGGCGAGCGTTAGCGAGCCAGCATTGTATGGAGCAATCCGGCTTCGCCGGAGATATTGTACACATTTAGCTTGCTGTCAAAACAAAAATATATATATGCTGGCTCACTACCGCTCGCCAGGAAAATATTGATACCTGGATGGGGGTAAGCGTCTTAAAACAGTAGGCTGAATGGGGCCGAATGGATACAAACCAAAGAGAGAGAGAGAGAGAGAGAATAGAAGCGACGTAGGCTCCCTTAATGTCTTACCATTATAGTATGATGAAGACAAACCTTAAACGTTCATATTATGCCTTTGCCTATGTCCATTGCAACTTTGGTTAATAATATAAAAAATGCAACCAATTCTACGTATGTTGTAAATATTTACTTAACCCGTACAGCCCCAGCGACGCGTCTGACGCGTCGGCGATGTATGTAACGCACAGCCCCAGAGACGCGTCTGACGCGTCACCCTAATTGCGCCGACCGTAACCTCAGGTGTAGCCACTCAAGAGGGCTCATATTTGTATGGGAACTGTGTACGTATCCCACGCAACCGTGGCGATGGTTGAAAACTCTCAAAGTCCATGTGCATGCGCGTGAGCGCGCAATAACCTGTTTTTTTGGGGTAATTGCCTTCAATTTTTTACTCTTGTAAAATACGTTTTCGGGGGCTCTGTAGGACCATTCTTTAAGCTTTTTGAGCGGTTTTTCGTGGTTTTTCCTTCATTCCTAACCCATTCGCTATTGTTTCTGGAATAAAACCATTTTTTGAAAACCGGCCGGGTTCTGGTGAACAAACATTACAAAACTAGCCGGGGCTCCACGGGTTAATATATATATATATTGTCACTGTTGACAGCCAATTCAGAGAGAACACGCCTATTTATCTTGGATTATGTAGGTAATTTCTGTTGCTTAGGAATATCGTGTGGAAGTAAACATTAATACGGAGATGGGATTTAAGGTGTTTATTTTTGGCAATCATTATCAATCGGAATAATATCGTCCAGTGTTAGTCAAAATACAATGAAAACACTAAAATCAAACCGAGCAAGCAACTCTATCTGAAGCAACCTGAGCGTTCACACTCTCCCCTAGACACTATTGTAACCATTGTGCCGAACACGGTAATTGGTGTGTAACAATGGCCCTGTGATCATTACGGTACCACCATCACCTCTCAGGGAATCCAGACTAACACTAGTTAACCCCTTGAGGATTATGGTGTGTAACAATGGCCCTGTGATCATTACGGTACCACCATCACCTCTCAGGGAATCCAGTCTAACACTAGTAACAATGGCCCTGTAACAATGGCCCTGTGATCATTACGGTACCACCATCACCTCTCAGGGAATCCAGACTAACACTAGTAACAATGGCCCTGTAACAATGGCCCTGTGATCATTACGGTACCACCATCACCTCTCAGGGAATCCAGACTAACACTAGTAACAATGGCCCTGTAACAATGGCCCTGTGATCATTACGGTACCACCATCACCTCTCAGGGAATCCAGTCTAACACTAGTAACAATGGCCCTGTAACAATGGCCCTGTGATCATTACGGTACCACCATCACCTCTCAGGGAATCCAGACTAACACTAGTAACAATGGCCCTGTAACAATGGCCCTGTGATCATTACGGTACCACCATCACCTCTCAGGGAATCCAGACTAACACTAGTAACAATGGCCCTGTAACAATGGCCCTGTGATCATTACGGTACCACCATCACCTCTCACGGAATCCAGACTAACACTAGTAACAATGGCCCTGTAACAATGGCCCTGTGATCATTACGGTACCACCATCACCTCTCAGGGAATCCAGACTAACACTAGTAACAATGGCCCTGTAACAATGGCCCTGTGATCATTACGGTACCACCATCACCTCTCAGGGAATCCAGTCTAACACTAGTAACAATGGCCCTGTAACAATGGCCCTGTGATCATTACGGTACCACCATCACCTCTCAGGGAATCCAGACTAACACTAGTAACAATGGCCCTGTAACAATGGCCCTGTGATCATTACGGTACCACCATCACCTCTCAGGGAATCCAGACTAACACTAGTAACAATGGCCCTGTAACAATGGCCCTGTGATCATTACGGTACCACCATCACCTCTCAGGGAATCCAGACTAACACTAGTAACAATGGCCCTGTAACAATGGCCCTGTGATCATTACGGTACCACCATCACCTCTCACGGAATCCAGACTAACACTAGTTAACCCCTTGAGGATTATGATGCATGTTGACATTTTACTCTGGCTATCATTAAACGATTGTATACAGCTTAGGAAGGATCTGTGGGAATCATAAGGGTAAAGACTATCTCAAAGCTATCTAATCCTCTGATTTATATATACCCTCCCTGATTTGAATAAACATGTCTGATAATACCCAGCATATACAATAGAAATGCGTCCTTGTATTATGAGAGGATTAATCCAGACCAAGGCTCGCAATACGGTACGGAATTCGGTACAGTACGGTTTGTTTTTAATCAAAAGTACGGAACAAAATTGCGGTACGGTATTTTCCTGAAGGTACGGTACGGAACTGTTCCGGTACGAACAATAAATAAATTAACGTACCGCACCCGTACTGTTCAATCTGGTGAATTTTACAGACAGTTACCATCGGGAGTTGGTACTTGTTCTAAATGTAATCATATATCATAAGTTACATATATTATGAATTTAACATTAATATATATAATATACATTCATCAAAATAATGTAATATACTGTAATAATAGTATAATAATATATATATATATATATATATATGTTTATATTCATAAATATTGTATTTCGAAATATTCAGTTGGTACCTAACAGGAGGGTAATTAAATTAATCTGAGCAAATTCACAAACTTGGAACTAATCACAAATGAATTCAATGCTTTACACTAATAAGCAATTAGAAGGGATAAATAAATTATATTAACTCACAGTAAACTTAATGACAATTAATTATTGACTGATCACAAGATAATAATACACAATATCAATAATAGGCTATAATATGTATACAGTATACAGTATATAGGTGACACTCTTAAAGGCTATACTCAACAATCGGGAACACAGGTATGATGATTGCAGGTTACAATATCTTGAAGGAGGCCAGAGAGATAATGGTATCACTTCACAAGATATAAATAACTATTTACAGGAAAGAAAGAGAGATGTGATGCTAACAGCTGGTCAGTTGAATCTGGAGTCCAAACTGCAAGGACTCAGGGGTATATATATATGTTACCAGATTAACTAGAATATTCTACTGCTCTCGTGAATGTAATGACTCATGGCTGGGAGAGACAGGCAAGAGACTGACAGGTCTAGAACTTGCAAGAAGCAAGCACATGAGGGGGAAACTAAAATATTATACTAATCTGGCTTATATTATCAATATTAATACTGGATTACATAACACCTCCCCCCTAAAGAAAGAAATTTACAGGGGAAATGTCTATACTTTAAAACAACTAGGCTACAATCTAGACAAGCAATCTGCAATCACATTGTGTTTCCCTTTAATATGCCTTATATCTAAAGGATATTCCTAAAGAAGCAGACTCCACCTGGTCAATCTTTGATTCTTATCTTTAAATTTACTAAGAAACTTCAGTGGGTTGTGATCAGTATAAATAACAATAGGATCTGGGCCTGAACACAAATATATAGACAAATGTTGCAATCCCAAAATCAGAGCCAAAATTTCCTTTTCAATAGTTGAATAATTATTTTGGGGTGGAGTGAACTTCTTGCTGTAATATGATACAGGATGCTCAATACCTTGGTCATCCTCCTGCAACAAAACTGCCCCAGCTCCTGTATCACTAGCATCCACAGCCATTTTAAAGAATTTAGCAAAGTTAGGGGTGGAAAGTACTGGCTGACTCAACAGGATAGCTTTGAGTTTGTTGAAAGAGGGTTCACATGCTTCATTCCACTCAAATTTAACACCCTTTTTCTGAAGATCTGTGAGTGGTGACACAAGGATTGAGAAATTTAGAACAAACCTGCGATAGTATCCTACCATACCAAGAAATCTTTGCAATTCTTTCCTAGTCTTAGGTCTGGGAAGATCACTTATCACCTGTACTTTTGCCCCTGGTGGCTCTTGTCCATTACCAATTACATAACCAAGATACTGTAATTTAGCTTGACCAAATTCACACTTTGATAGATTTGCAACCAGATTAGCCGGAACCAAACGATCAAGAAAGTTACTGACATGGCATAGGTGATCTTTCCAGGTGTCACTAAAGATCAATACATCATCAATATACACAACACATCCTTCCAAACCCTCGGTCACAATATTCATGAGTTTTTGAAATGTTGCAGGTGCATTTTTCATACCATATGCCATATGGCATCACAGAACATGCAAAAGTCTTACCAAGAGTTACAAAACATGAGATATCCCTAGCACGCTGAGTCATAGGTACTTGCCAATATCCCTTTAACAAGTCAAACTTACTGATGTACTGTGCCTTTCCAATCCTATCTATACAATCTTCCATGTGAGGTATTGGGTAGGTTTCTGTTTTGGTGATTTGGTTAACACGTCGATAGTCAATTAATACAGAGCCGTTGTGATCCACCTGGTTTAGGAACTAAGGTGACAGGAGAACTCCACTCACTTTGGCAGGGCTCAATCATCTTGTGGGTGAGCAGGTAGTCAATCTCCTTCTGGATCAGGGGAACCTTCAAGGGATTCACACGGTATGCTGGCAGCTTAATTGGCTTTGCATCTCCAACATCAACATCGTGGATCAAAAATAGTTGTTCTTCCTGGAGTATCTCGGAACACTTGATGGTACTTCTGGAGTAGAGCCGTGAATTCCTGCCTTTCCTCAGGGGTTAGATGAGATAACTTAGTCTCCAGATCACTCATGATAGCAACATTCTGCCCCAGGCTATCACTCAAGTTCATACTGCATGGGAGTGCCTCACTTTCAGGGTCTTGAGGAACAGCTACAGTGCAGACGGGTTTATCAGGGTCTCTCCTGTGGTACAGATTTAGCATGTTGATGTGCCAAAGTTGTTTGCTCTTCCTACGATCTGGCGTGGCAATAACGTAGTTCACATCACTGGCTTTCTTCTCCACCGTGTACGGTCCACTAAACTTAGCTTGAAGAGGTTGTCTGTGGATTGGCAGCAGAACTGGGACCTGATCACCTGGGTGAAACTGGCGTACTCTTGAGTTCTTGTCATACCACGTTTTTCTCTTCTCCTGAGCAGTTCCCAAATTCTCTCGAGCTAGCTGGAACGCTGTTGATAACCGCTCCTGAAAGTTTGACACATATTCCAGCAGGTTGACGTCATCCGATTCCGACAGCCAAAACTCCTTCAACAACTTCATCGTACCTCTAACTTTATGCCCGAAGAGTAGTTCAAAAGGTGAGAAACCTAGTGATTCATTTGGAGACTCTCTTGAAGCAAACAGCACAAAAGGAAGACCTTTGTCCCAATCTTTCTGGTGTTCCAAGCAGTACTTCCTCAGCATAGATTTGAGTGTCTGATGATATCTCTCTAGAGCTCCCTGTGTTTGAGGATAATATGCAGAAGACGTGATCTGTGTGATGCCCAACTCTTTCAAGACTGCTTAAAAACATTGGACATAAAATTGCTCCCTTGATCAGATTGTACTTCCTTAGGCAACCCAAGCATTTCTTTCACTACATTCTTTGCCGAAATATTTCTGAGAGGGATTGCTTCAGGGTAACGAGTAGCCATGTCAATGAGTGTCAGCAAATAGGAAAACCCTGAAGATGTCTTGGGAAGAGGTCCTACAATATCAACCAACACCTGAGTGAATGGCGTCTCAAAGGGAGGAATGGGAACGAGTGGTGCAACTTTCTCTTTTTGATTACACTTCCCCAGTATTTGACAGGTGTGACAAGATTTGCAATACCAGGAAGCATCCTTAAAAATACCTGGCAAATAAAAATGCTTCAGAATACGGGCTGCAGTCTTCCTCACTCCTATGTGTCCTGCCAAACTGGAGTCATGAGCCACCCTAATGATATCCTGCCTACAAACTCGAGGGATGACAATTTGATGCATAACCTCCCATTCACAGTCTGCTGATGACGCTGGGGGTCTCCACTTTCTCATTAATACTCCTGACTTAAAATAGTAACAAGTAAAAATACCGACTGACTCTTTCTCACTACAAGCAGATCAACTAGCTAAGCCTTCCAACTCTGGGTCGGCTTGCTGCAAATATACCAACTCACAAGGTAACAAATTATCCACACTGCGGGGAACTGCCTCATCCTCTGAATGGTTCAAATTAGCAAGGAAAGTATCAGCCAAGAGAACATCATCATCTTCATCACCCTCTAAATCACTAGTAACTTTAGCTTTTGCCCTAGTGACAGCACATGCAGGAAACACATCAGAGGAGCCGTCCTCAACTCCAGCCACCGGCTCACTAGACAACCGAGGAGCTGGACAAACCCGACCCCCAGCAATGTCGTTGCCAAGGAGAAAAGTCACACCAGACATAGGGAGTGTCTCAACCAATCCTACCATAACTGGACCTTGAACAAAATCAGACTCAAGATTCACTCTGCACAAAGGGACAGAAAATAATTACTCCCTAAACCCTGCAACATTACAGTTTCACCAGAGGAATTATTAGAGCCTAAAACACTAGTCACTAGTAGGGATTGGCAAGCACCTGTGTCTCGTAAAATTTTAACAGATTTCCTGTCACTGCCATTAATTGAACTGACACAACCATCAGACAGGAAATTTGCATAGGAACTCTTGAGAGTGTCACCCACATCACTGCTCAAAAGAGGAGCTTTATCAGTAGAGCTTACATTACCCTTCAAAGCACTCAAATCAGGTACAACATAATTACTGCTCAAAAGAGGAGCTTTATCAATAGAGCTTACATTACTCTCCAAAGCAATCAAAGCAGGTGAAACAGAGTCAATTATAAGACATTGGAAACTCTCAAAAGTGGACACCAGACCAACAACTGACTGAACATTTGCAGGTTTATTATTAGCATCACGCTGTTTCTTAAAACATTTATCAGCAATATAGCCTTGTCTACCACAATGATTACATTTTTTCTTAGAACAGTTAGAAGTGGAATTAGTATTTCCTTCCTGAGAAACATTATCTTTGCTCTCCTTCTTTACACCTGTACTCTGAGAAGAGGCTACATATTTATTCCCATATCTCTTTATTTGATTACCTGCATAATGTTTGTGAGTGAGAACATACTCATCAGCTAAAATTGCAGCATCAGATACAGTGTCTACCTTTTTCTCATCAATATATAAACTGACATCCTTCCTGACACATCTTTTGAAGTCCTCCAATAAGATAATCTGCTTAAATTTATCAAAGTCAGCATTTACATTCTTAGAGTTTAACCATTGATCCAACAAATCTTCTTTAATTTTGGCATACTCAACATGAGATTGCTTATCCTGCTTGTAAGTGGTCCTAAATTTAGCTCTGTAGGCTTCAGGAACAAGCTTATAGGCTTTAACCCTTAATTAGAGGCTCACCACATAAGTAGAGTTAAATAAAGCTGGACTATGTGGCGGCGCTCGACATAGGTCGAGTGGCAATTTCAGCACGTAATGTTGCTGAGAGAGAGACAAGTGGTGGCAGGAGACTAGCGAGCGTATGACTGCTCCAGACCACTGCGGCGAACCTACTGACACGAATCTCAGCTCCCTCCTCCCTCTCTCACTCGCTACATACTGAATTATATGGGGAAAGTACCGAATTACATGCTTTTTGCACTCGCGTTGCACGGTTATTGCAAGAAAACTAGCCATCATAAAAGGATCGTTATGGTGTCATTCGAAAGCTCTGTTTATGCCCTTTCAGGGATAGGTACTTGTTTTACGTTCTGGGTCTTATTTAGGCATGAAAATGATCACGTAAACAGCCCTATTTTGGCTAAAAACACCCCGCTGGGCGTTACATATAAATAAACCGCATAGGCCGCTCGTAAGGTGTTAAGAATCAGGATCTTAATTAACTACATCATAATTATCAGACTGATCCTGAGACAAAGATGCATAAGTAACTGAGCTTTTCCAGTGAGTACACTCTGAAGGAGTATTGGCCAATACTGCCTGGGCCATTTGAAACCGTTAGCTGCTTTCTCAAACAATTGAAAGTATTTAGTGACATCAGATTCATTAAAGACAGGGACAAGTCTAACATTTTTGGACACATCAAAATTATCAGGATTAGATGACCTATTTACCCCTCGTTTCATACGGTACTCATGGTCTAATTTAGCAATTTCCAGCTTAGTGTGAGCCTCAGCCTGTGCTTGTGCCTGTTGAGCTTGTGCTTGTGCCTGTTGAGCCTGCGCTTCCTGAGCACGGGCCTGTGCTTCAACTTATGCTTGAGCTAAGTTAATCTTTGCAAGTTCCAATTGTGCATTTACATTCGGGTCAACTAAAGGCGTCATATTAAATAGTGTTTTATTAATCATTGCAACAATTTGATCCTTACTGACACCAAGAGGATGAGCAATCTCCAGGTACTTAGCAACAATATCAGTTCATTTTTATTCCTACTTTCTACCTCAACAACTGTCTTAACACTCTCTACAAACTCTTTAGCTTCATCTAAGGTAGTAATAGTTGAAGAAGACATCATGAACATTTAAATAGTAGCCTACAATCACAAGCAAATATATTAATATAGTCTTACACAAATCCTGAAGAACCGGGCAAGGTCGCCAATGTTATGTTTATGGGCGAGGTTAAATGATCCAAACAATAGGCTTAATATGAGATTCAAGACTGATGACATAACCCTCCCCAAAACATCCAGGTTCAAGGACACTAGATTCAAAATTCTTAGTTTAATTAAAGTAAGTATTATATTGTAACAATAACATCAGTCTCTTCAGGACGAGGAATAAGAATATATAATGCACTAAGATTAGCAGAAAATATGCAAGTGAAAAAATAAATAACTAAATACCTCTACTGAAGCAATGCAAGGTAAAAATAGCTATAACACAAGAATTAATATTTTCTCAAGATCACTGCAAATGGTTAATATATGTTTAATAACTTAAGGAAATGCACAATATGTTACTAAAAGCAATACAAGTAATTAATACAACTATTTAAAAGTGAAATTAGCACTTGAGGAAATATTTCTTCTAAAAGTATAATAAGGGGTAACTAAATTAATCTGAGCAAATTCACAAACTTGGAACTAATCACAAATTAATTCAATGCTTTACACTAATAAGCAATTAGAAGGGATACATAAATTATATTAACTCACAGTAAACTTAATGACAATTAATTATTAACTGATCACAAGATAATAATACACAATATCAATAATAGGCTATAATATGTATATAATATGTATATAATATGACTGGAAGACTGGCATAATAGTCCCCCTATATAAGGGCAAAGGGGAAAGAGGAGTGTGTGGTAACCACCGAGGAATATGTCTTCTAAGCGTAGTAGGGAAGGTATACAGTAGGGTAGTGATTGAGAGAGTGAGAGTGAGAACGGAGAAATGGATAGGCGACGAGCAGGGAGGTTTTAGGAAGGGAAGAGGATGTGTAGATCAGATTTTTACCCTGAATTGTGTTGTGGAGAAGTATCTGGAGAAGAAACAAAAGGTGTATGTTGCCTTTATGGACTTGGAGAAGGCCTATGACAGAGTGGATAGAGAAGGTTTGTGGAAAGTAGTTAGAATATACGGAGTAGAGGGCAAGTTGCTGAAGGCAGTGAAGAGCATGTATGAGGGTGCAAAGGCGGCAGTACGTGTGGAGAGTGAGCAGAGCGAGTTCTTTGACCTGAATGTTGGTTTGAAACAGGGGTGTGTGATGTCCCCGTGGTTGTTTACTGTATATATGGATGGAGTTATGAAAGAAATACTATCAAGAGCAGTGGATGTTGGTGTATCGCTGAAAAGGGAGGGAATTGAGTGGAAGCTACCTATACTGCTGTTTGCGGATGATACAGTTCTGATGAGTGATAATGAATGGGAGTTGCAGGGTCTGGTAAATGAGTTTGGAACAGTGTGCGAAAAACGGAATTTGAAGGTAAATACGGGGAAGAGCAAGGTTATGGTCTTCGAAAGGGGTGAAGTCACAGAGTGTGAGGTGAAGCTGAACGGTCAGGCTATGGAGATCGTCAACTCTTTTAAGTATCTGGGCAGTGTGTTGAGTAAAGATGGGACTATGGATGAAGAGGTGCGGGAGAGGGTACAACAGGGGAAGAGGGTTGTAGGAACGCTAAAAGCAGTAACAAGAAATAGGGTGGTCAGTATGGAAGTGAAGAAGTCCTTGCATGACAGTGTGGTAATCCCGACACTGACTTACGGAAACGAAGCATGGACGTTGGTTGAGAGACTCAGACCAAGAGTGAGAGCAGTGGAAATGAATTACTTAAGGAGTGCGTGCGGAGTTACATGGAGGGATAGACAGACTAATGAGGAAGTAAGAAGGAGGTGTGGTGTGGAGGTAGATGTGCTGGAAAGTGTGAAAAGGAACAACTTGAGATGGTTCGGCCATATGGAACGTATGGAAAGCGAGAGAATGACTAAGAGGGTGTATGAGAGCGAGGTGGAGGGACAGAGGGGAGAGGTAGACCGAATATGAGGTGGAAGGATGGAGTGAGGAAGTACATGAACGAAGGTGGTGCTGGTTGGGGGGAGGGGCGTCGACTGACTGGGGACAGAGGTGCATGGGGGCGGTTCGTTCGTGGCCACCCCTTCGGGGATCACGGCGTCAGGCAATAGATAGATAGATAATATGTATACAGTATATATACTGTAGGTGACACTCTTAACCCTTAACTGGCGGCGCGCAACATAAGTCGAGTGAAAGAAATTTGGACTATGTGGCGGCTCACAACATAAGTCGTGTGCCATTTTCAGCACGTAATGTTGCTGAGAGAGAGAGACAAGTGGTGGCAGGAGAGTAGCGAATGTATGACTGCTCCAGACCACCGTGGTGGACCAACTGACATGAATCCCACCCTCCTCCACCCTCTCACACTCGCTACACAGTGAATTGTGTGGGGAAAGTACCAAATTACATGGTTTTTGCACTCGTGTTGCGCGATTGTTGCAAGAAAACTAGCGGTAGTACAAGGATCGTTGGGGTGTCATTGGAAAGCTCTGTTTATGCCCTTTCAGGGATAGATACTTGTTTTACGCTCTGGGTCTTATTTAGGCATGAAAATGATCACGTAAACAACCCTATTTTGGGTAAAAACACCCCGCTGGTGGCTACATATTATTTACCGCCTAGGCCGCTCGTTAGGTGTTAAAGGCTACACTCAACACTCGGGAACACAGGTATGATGATTGCAGGTTACAATATCTGGAAAGAGGCCAGAGAGATAATGGTATCACTTCACAAGGTATAAATCACTATTTACAGGCAAGAAAGAGAGATGTGATGCTAACAGCTGGTCAGTTGAATCTGGAGTCCAAACTGCAAGAACTCAGGGGGTATATATATTTTACCAGATTAACTAGAATATTCTACTGCTCTTGTGAATGTAATGACTCATGGCTGGGAGACAGGCAAGAGCCTGACAGGTCTAGAACTTGCGAGAAGCAAGCACATGAGGGGGAAACTAACATATTATACTAATCTAGCTTATATTATCAATATTAATACTGGATTACCTAACAATGTGCACATCTCAACATTTTGCTTAACCACTGCCTGGTCAAGGAACCACGATATTTAAATAAACAGAAAACGATACTTGCATTATGAAATATGCCTTTGAAGCGTCATCCCTTAACCCTTATTTAGCGGGGCCCGACTCTAGTCCGTATAGAGAACACCAGCACAAAGAGCGGGGCCCGACCTGAGTCCGTGTGCAATTTTGGCGCAATATTGGCTCTGAAAGAGAGACGAGCAACGGGAGGAGCATAGGTAGCCTCATGACCGCTCGCCACGGCCGCCGTGGGCCTACTGACATTTATTCAACACACATCCACCCTCCCTCCCTCACTACACACTTAATTATGTAACAAAATGACCGTATTTTAGTGATTTTGCACTTCGGTTGCACGATCGTTGCAAGACAACCCAGTGATCGTAGAAGGATGGTTCAGGTGTCATTGGAAAGCTCAATTAACCCCCTTTCAGGGATACATAATTGTAATACGCTCTGGCTCTTGTTTATGCATGAAAAAGAGCACGGAAACAAGGCCATTTATAGTAAAAAAAAACCCGCTGGGCGGCACGGTGAAATATACTCCACCACCCCCGCTCTTAGGGTGTTAACTAGGGACAAGGATAAACACTCAAAACACTGCCGGTATGTTTTTTATTGGCGAGATTGCATTATTTCTTGGTGTGCAACACATCTTGAGGACCTTGTTCGATCTTTAGCAGAGCTTAAATATTGAATTAAAGGGTTGTGATTCAGAAAACAGCTGACCTTTCCACGAGAGTGTATGAAGAAAGGCGTTTGTTGACAATATGATGACGTCACGGAAAATAATAAAAAAAGAAAGAATGTCCAATCAGTTGTTAGAGCAGGTGCCGATTAGACTGATAATTCACTTATTTTATCTGGTGCTTGGATGAAATTGATGGATATTGCCTACATACACATATACATATATTTAAAATATGTTCTTCCCCAAACCCAAACAACTTCGTTTTAGTTTTTTCCATGGATTTGTTTTGTTCACTTTTAATACCGGTAGGCCTATATATATATATATATATATATATATATATATATATATATATATATATATATATACCATAGTTGGCATAGGAATAGAGTCAACACTGTACATAATGCCATGCTATATTTACTTACTAGATTTTCTTTTTCAAAAAATGTTCGGCTCACAACAGGAAGGCCATCATCAGATAGTCAATCATGATCCTACACAATGAAGACAAGTCTAAAATTAACTAAACGTAAACAGATCTATTTATTATATTTAAAGAAAGCTAAACATAAGAATTCAGCTAGGTAAAGCACTCGTAATCACTAAACCGAATATATAACGACAAGATTAAAAAAAATACAAAGCTTAATCAAACACAGAAAACGCTCACTAACAAACAAGAGAGAGCATAAGAAGGTCCACATCGGGTAACAACAAGTGGACGACTGAGGAAGGTATAGCAAAAATTGTGAAAAGTGAAACAAATATAAAATATCAAACTAATATGTCTGACATTCGTTCTAATATCCTAACATCTATATACTAATAAGCTACCTAAACACGAATGCTTCAAATGGTCCAAAAATTGAACCATAGACTACAATCTATATTGAGAGAGATCAAGGAGTATCTGTATTAGAAATGTTAAGCTCTGGGTTTATTTTATGAATTAGCAATTTCTCGCCAATTAGCGCATCAGAGTGATTACGAAATCTACCAATTATTTCAAAATTATCAGGTGAAAACAGGTGATCTTGTTCCATTGAATGATTTCTGATTGCGGAAAATTACAGTTTTTGTAGGAATTGACCGGATCTATGACTCTTTCCGATATGCTCAAACATCCTAACTTTGAATGTACGTTCAGTACATCCAATATACCTGGCCTGACAGCCAGGACATGTGAATTTATATATAATGTTTGAGCATAACTGGTCAGGTAATATATATCCTTGTGTTGAAACAAGTTATCAATTTTGTAATAATTCGTAAACACTATTCTGAAGTTTATTGCTGGAAAACTGTTACTCAAAATCTTTAACATATTCTTGTTGTATTTATAGCTAATGTCGCCATAGAAAGGCATTTTTACATATTTAATTAGCTTCGGAACTTCAAATTTGGGTATTTTTACTTTACACAGTTAATTATACAAACATTTCTTGACACTATGATTGAAGAGATTTACGGTACAATTATTGCATACAAAATAATCCCTGAGCTTGCATATTTCTTCATGTAGAGCAAAATAAGTCGAACACACATCATAGGCTCTATTCAATAATGTACAAATTTAATTAAGTTTGTAAACACTTTGAGTAAAACTGAACCAATTCAGTCCCTGATTCGTAAAGATGGATTACGTACCCGCTTGTGGTCTTTTGATCAGTCTTGTTTTACTAAACCATCTAAATATGATAATTTTCTATTTTCTTTATTATCTACCGTGAACTTAATATTGTTATGCTGGCTGTTCATATAACTAAGAAAAACCTGATTTGCACAGTCACTATCAAAAATTAAAAACAAATCATCAACATATCTTCTATACACTAATGGTTTACAATCCAAGGGACAGTTATCAAGCCACATGGCCTCCTTTATACATAAGAAAGCATTAGCAAAAAGAGGACCTAAGCAAGATCCCATACTTATGCCATCAACTTGATTAAACAAAGAACCATCAAACAAGAAACAAGATTCTAATGTTGCAAACTTTATTAATTTCCCTAGGATAGTTTTGCTTAAGTCATAAACAGAATTGGGGTCATATTTATTCAAAATTATCTCTTTAGTCTCATTTAATGGGACATTAATGAAAAGGTATTCAACATCATAACTGGACAATACAAAATTAGATGGTAAGCTCAAAGAATCTATTTGTGTGACAAACTCTTTAGGTTTAGCCAAAGTGTACTGATTGGTGGTAAATGGGAATAATAAGGGAATAAGATATTTAGAAAGGTTGTATGCAGCAGTCTTAATGCACGACACTATGGGCCTTAAGGGGGGTGACCTGTTTTTGTTCTGTCGTTATCTATCTTTCTCTGGCTTGTATCCCTTTGGATTCAGCCTACTGTTTTAAGACGTGTATCCCCATCCAGGTGTCAAGTGTTTACTGGTGAGCGGTAGCGAGCCAGCATATTTTTTATCTTTGTTTGACAGCAGGCTAAATTTGTAAATTTTTCGATAGAAAAATTTCTCCGGCGAAGCCGGATTTCTTCATATAATGCTGGCTCGCTATCGCTCGCCAGGAAGAAATCGACACCTAGATGGGGATAAACGTCTTAAAATAGTTGGCTGAATGGTGCCGAATGGATACAAGCCAGAGAAAGAGAGAAAAGGACAGAAAAAACAAAAAGCAGGTCACCCCCCTTAAGGGTACATTGGCTTTGTGGGTTTTTGGAAGACCATAAATTATACCCGCACTTGACCCCGTAGCGTAGAGCCAATTATAAACATCAGATCCTATGTTCTACTTGATTGTTCGCAGTATTATTTTTACTTTATCTTCCAGTCTAATCACATTATCAAATATACTTCCTTTAACTTTTTTGAAGTTTGATTTATCATCGAGAATATTCTTCATCTTATCAAGGTAGTCTGTTTTGTTCAACAATACTACTCCCTTACCCTTATCAGGTTTTACTATCACGATAGAATTGTCCTTCCCAAGTGCTTTTAATAATGTTACATCACTCCGCTTGAACACTGTAGACCACAACATTTTACACATCGTTTTTGCTAAGTCAAAATTTGTGCTGCTAATATCTTTAATTTTATCAATTAAATTATCACAATCAATTCCATTCTTTAATAAAACCCAATTTGGATAAAGCATGGCATTATGTACAGTGTTGACTCTATTCCTATGCCTACTATGGAAAATATGGTGCCCCAGGCCGCCCACGGATGTACTAGTAACTATATATTATATATATATATATATATATATATATATATATATATACTGTATATATATATATATAATTATATACTGTATATATATTTATATATATGTTTTTCTATGTGGATGAGGGAGAGAAAAGGCAATACTGTCTGTGAAGAGTGCCTTCCCAGAGTTAAAAGAGTGACAGGGCCAAAATCAAGGTATTTTCGAAGCAAAAAGTCTTGACACACGGAGTTTGAAGCAATATAAGTCATGGGATGAGAGAAAGATGGATTCAGGAAGAGAGTCCCAGACCTCAGCTGTTAAATAGAAGAAACATTGGGAATATTGTTTCGCTCTAGGGTTGGAGAGTTGCACAGAGTAGGGGTGGGATTGTGTTGCAAGACGGGTGCTATGTACTCTACGTAGAGGAGGTGGTATATAGTGAAAGAGCTCTGAGGAAAACTGCTTTTTATAATATCGGTAGAATAGCGAGAGAGAGGCATGAGAGATGCAACATTTTGGCGAAGAGAGAGAGATTGCAGAGGATCAGTGAGTAGACGTGAATTAATGAGACGAAAGGCTTTCTTTTCTACTTTGTCTAGAAGTGCTGTGTGAGAGGATGTATAAAAGGGAAGATATTATTGGGATGGAATTTGTGCTGTAACTAGTATCAGTGCATTACCACAAAGTGCACCGAAACGCCACAAAAATACCCTCATTATTCTCCGATTAAATAGCACAGTATGAATATTCCCATATTCAAAATATGCTACAGGGGAGCAATGCCTAATGAGTTATTTGTTCAATAGGTGGCGTTCTGAGAGTGAAGGTCCGAGTCTAGGGGGTAAGACAGTGAACATCAGCTGAAGCATCTCCAGAGATGGGGCTGCTTTGAGTCGTGAACCGGGCTCCGTGCATCCTGCAAAGGCAGGATGGTGGGTGCTGTTTGCAGCAAAAAAGTCCTTCACATTTCTCACTCCCTAGACTGGAACGAGACCTCACAGGCTTTACTGTTGAATGAATGGTTGAATGTGGGATTAAGTTAGCTGGGGACAGGAACAAATAAAATAATAATGTAGAAGAATATATGTAGTTAAAAAGAGTAATTATTTCTAGGGGCTAGACTATAAGCTGACTTACTTTCTAAAGCTGAACTTAAGTAGGCATATTCATATTTTGTGATATGTTTACCTATCACTTATGACGCATTTAATAGTAGACATAATTTTTTTTCTTCTATATTCCAACTACTCCCTCTCGGGCATAGGCTGAGAGCCTGTACATTCCACCACTCAACACGGTGAAGCCCGTGAGTCTTGTTCCAGTCTGGGGAGTGAGACATGTGAAGCATCCATCATGGCTCGAAGCAGCTCCATCTCTGAAGCGGCCGGTTGCTTCGCTCAAGTGCTTCACCGTCTCACCCTCCAGACTCAGACCCTCACTCTCAGAACGCCACCTATTGAGCAGTGAACGCACTAGGCATTGTCCCCCTGTAACATATTTTGAATATGGGAATATTCATACAGTGTTTTTTAATCAGGGAACAATGAGGTTATTTTGTTGGCATTTCGGTGGGCTTTGTGGTAATGCACTGATACTAGGTACAGCACAAATTCAATCCCAATAATATCTTCCCATTGACATATCGGGATTTGAACCCGGGTCCATTGGATTACCAATCCAGTGGCATGGCCACTCCACCACACCTCCCCTAAATTCGTTACTCCCGTTCGTTACTTAAATTCGTTATTTGTTGCTCCCTTCTTGCTGCTGTTTGCTTCAGATGCTCCTTCAAGATAAGTCTGAAGGAGTACATCAGTTTACCTTTTATCATGGATGAAGTTAGACAATTTTATGCAGTTTAAGAAAGACTTACTTCTTTCTGAGTTTAAAATGAGATCATATTTACACTTATAAATCCAAGAGCTAAAGGAAATTGTCCAATGGTAACCAAGAATAAAATGTTCATGCAGTGTGGCTTAAGGGCGCAGTCTTGTCACGAGACATGTACGGTATCTGCACGTAACGATCACAACATGTACTGGGTACGTTGTAAGTAGGTGTGACAATTGTGTGGTTCGGACTCTTATCGCCACCTAATCCTGTGTTAATCAGGATGGCTCGTATATCCTACGAGATATTTTCGGTTTGCGAACGTATATGATCATAATCAGTACGAGAAGGTCTCATTAGAGGGCTATTTCGTGATGGAATTCACCGACATTACCTCAACATTCGATTTGTGTCATGTGGTGCTCCAAATCGTAAATGTCTGACTGGCTTTAAGTGTGATTAGTAAAACGTTTTTAGTTGAGTCTGGCTAGGGAAGGACCTTTAATAGTTGAGGTAAAGAATAAGTATAGCCAGTAACTTCTCAAGAATGATTAATTAATGTTTCTTATTTTTAGAGTGGCTAACGATATGCAATTTTATTCAGCAGAAGAGGAACCTGCCTATTTATTCCAAGATGTGTATATTTTGTAATTAGTTAGACACTATTATAGCCTGCTTTAAATGGACCTCTCTTAATGGGCGCTTCACCTATCCGCATTATTATATCACTTTAATTACATTATTTACAATACTTGCTTTTATAGCATGTTGGAATAACTAATAAATAATCGGGTAACAATCCATATCGATTAGAAGTTGTTTATATTTATACAGAATTACCGTATAACACATATTATACTCTTTTAATAATTACCAGGCTTTATCGTACAGCATTTGCATAAATACTATGGTAAATCTACAATCGTGCCGGTGAATTCTTAGGTTGTTATCCAGTAATATTTTCCACTTGTATTTTGATCGTTCATTATCAAGATTATTCCTGGAATCTGCACTCATCGTTCTTTATTTTTCTCTTCTAGAGTACAATCAAACTACATATGCTTTATTGTGAACATAAAGATACTATTTGTTGACTATCTTGAAGTAATTTTTTGGATTGTGTGCATCTTAAATCATTCCCCGATGTCTACATTATTTTGTCCTGTAAATATCATATCCTGCTTTGACAAAGCCATGAATATGACTATTCTTCACGTACTTATTCTTTATTTCGCCTACTTTGGGGTTTAAGAGTGTATAGGTTCGAGAGGTATAGAGCTAGCTTCACTTGTCAACAAATGGAACCACCTCATTTATAGTCACCGTATAATCATGATGGTTGAGGTGGCCATGCCACCATGGTGTTATACCCTGTTCCAAATAGGTAGGCCACACATCGTGAACCCTAACCTCTGTAACTCATAAAGGGCTAGAGCAAATGGGCTGTATATTTTCACACCTTTTCCCTGGCTGATCTTTCCCCAATGGTAGAAATATTAGCTTGATTATCTAGTAATTTGTGAGTAATAGAGGTTAATATTCAAGAGTTTTAACCTACTTACTTGGAACAGGGTATAGTTGGTGGAAACATGGAGAACATTGTTTGAACTGTCGATGTAATCATGATACTGCATAACACTATAGAACTGTGAGGAATGTATGTCTCTCTCCATATTGCGTTATCAGAAAGTTAAGTGGACGTTTTTTGGACCCTAATGTACCAAGTTTTTAAGACAAGCCCCATTTTTAAATCTTTCGTGACATTCAGGTGTTTATTATTTCCCAGCGAGCAATAACGAAGCTGCAAATTAGAAGGAACCGGCCTTTGGCCAGGGCATTTTTTACCGATAAATGCTAATACTTATCTCGAAGAGGAGTCTTCGGATTTTGTTTTTCCTAACTAAGGTCTAGGGAGGTAACGAAACAAGCAAAATATATAAACATCTAAATAACCAAACTGAAAAACTCCCCTTTTGTATGAAGGAGACGAAAGGCAATGCTGCCTGTAGCGAGTGTCCTCCCCCAAAGTTGAAAGAGTGATAGAAATCCAAAATCAGGGTACGTTAGAGTCAATTGTCAGGACACATAGAGCTTAAAGCAGCATAAGTCATAGGTTGAGGGAATGACATAATATATACTTCCAGACCTTACTTGTTGAGTATAATAAAGACTGGGAAAATCAATTCACTCTTAGGTTTGAGAGTTGGACAGAATAGGGGTGGAAATGTGTTGAAAGGTGAGTGCTCCCAATTCTCCGTAAGGAAGGAGGTATAAACTGAGAAAGCTCTGAAGAACATTAATGATTTTTTTAGCGGTAGAAGAGTGAGAGGGATGTAGCATTGCGGCGTGTAGAGAGAGATTATAGGGAATAAGTAGAAGTAGATGAATTGATGAGACGAAATGCTTTTGAATCTAGCCTTTCGAAAAGTGCGGTATGGGTTGAACCTCCCCACACATGTGAACAATACTATATACATGGGCGCAAAGTGTCCCTTTACAGAGCAAGCAACTATGTGGGTGCGAAGAACCCACGGTGACGGTGACGGTTGAGCTCACTTAACTTCTGGGAAGCTGTTTTAGAAATACTGGTTATATGATATTTCCAAGAATGGTCAGAAGAAAACGATACACCAAGAATGTTGATAGAAGATGAAGGGTTGATTTGAGTATTGCTGAAGAATAACGAATAGTCTTGTAGAAGATTGTGACGGCTAGATAGAAGGACAAATTGGGTCTTGGAGGCAGTGACAGTAACAAAATTATCTCTGTCCAATCAGATATAGTTGATAGATCAGAAGATAGGTGTGCTATGGCCTCATCACATAAGTTTTGGAGTGATTGTGTGGTGGGTCGTTGGGGATAACTAGTTAAATAATGCAAAGTGGAGTCGTCAGCATATAAGTGAATAGGGCTAGAGGTAGAGTCGAGAAGATCATTAATGAAAATTAAGGAGCAAATCCGGGTGAATGGGACTCGTCAGCCTTTGTCGGCAATCCATCTAGGGGAGACAAACACTTAAATACATCCTTACTGCTTACCTAAGGATGAAGCAGGTTGGTGGATGAACTAGCTGCCCTCCACTGTAGAGAATGTGCTAAAAATACATAAAAGGCCTCTGAGTCGGACAGCCCTAAGTTGAGTGTTCAGTCCTGTAAGTCCTTCATTAACTGGCACGGATTGTTCTCATGAGTAATACGTCCACTTAGGGCGTTTTTTATAATTATGGCAACCCTCAATGGGTGTTAGGCGTCGGGGAATATATAGATAGATAGAAAGTGAACTGGAGACAGAGCAGAACCATGAGGAACACCGAAGTTGATACGTTTAGGAAGTAAGCAATGGCCATCCACAACTGCAGCTATGGAACGGCCAGAAAGGAAATTAGAGACAAAGGCACAGTAATTTGGAAATTAGAGAGTTTTGCTAGACCCTATCGAAGAAGTAAGAACAATTGGATGATAATTGAAGGATTGAGAGCGGTCAGTCTTCTTTGGGGCAGGTTGAACGAGAGCAAACTTCCAGCCAGAAGGGAAGATGTTAGAAGACAGTGACAGAAGAGTTTGCCAAGGCAGGGAGTCAGCACAGAAGCACAGTTTTTGAGTACAACAGGAGTGTCACCATCTGGTCCATACACCTTCTTTGGATTAAGAGGTGCACAGAGAGGGCAGAAAGTACAACCTTAGAAGATATTATTATTAGGATATTAAGCAAAAGTAAGGGAGAGGGAGGAATAACATCAGAATTATTCAAGATGGAGTTTTTATTAAAAGTTTGAGTGAGGAAGAAGTGACAGTGGTGCTGTTGGAGTATAACATTGTTGGAGATGTTTTTGGCTATATGCCAGAAAGCTTGAGAAGAGCTAAAGTTGGAAAATTCAGAACATTTATTATTGCCGAAAGAACTTTTGGCGAGTCAAAGAACAGATTTGGCTTGATTTCGGGCAGAAACATAGTAAGTGCGAGATTCATGAGTTTGAAGGCGACAGTACCATTCGAATGCTTTCTCCTTATTGCGGAAAACAGTTTAGCAAGCGTGAGTAAACCAAGATTTGTTTGCATTAGTCTGAGAGAAAGAACATTTAAAGAATGCCTCCACGCTCAAGATAATTACCTCAGTTATGCGTTCAGCACATTCCGAGGCTCCCGGCGATTGAAGCAAAAGTAATTCCTCAGGAAAGTATATAAATACTGCTGAAGAGCGTCTTAGTCGGCAGCGCCAAAGTGCCACATGCGTCGCCGACTGGGAGGATCAGATGGCCGAACTGGAGAGATTGGAAGGAAACAGTGATATGATTATGATCGAAGGTGCCCAAAGGAGAGAAAAGGTTTACAGTGTAAGCGGAAGGATTAGACAGGGGTTCTTAACCTGGGATCCATGGACCTCTTGGGGGTCCATGGAGAGGCTTCAGGGGGTCCGTGAAGGGCCGCTAAAAATCTGTATTTGACGTGAAGCGATCAGGTGTTTATACTGACTCAAGACAGTGCCGGTAACTGTGAGTGAGTCACTCAGTCGGACTCAGTCATACTGAAGCTCACAACTAGTGAAGGTGTGTTTGTGTAAACTAATGTAAAGTGACCCATATAATTGTTTGCTTGTATTTTCAAAATAGAATCCACCAACAAATAAATTACACACTCGTCATATGGCAAGAGTAATAATTTAGCGATAACGGAATTTTCTTCAGTCATGCTCGGGTGGTGATAGGGAGAGCACGCCATTTTGGGTCTATAAGAGGCCCTCCTGGTCCCTTATAAATAATGATGATAGAATATATAAGCGGTATATACGTGCATAATATCTATTGGATTTATGCATCATATATATTTTATTCTTTCATCAAAACACTTGTTATGCACCTGTGTATAAGGCAGTCAATTTTAAATACAATAAAGTGTGTTCATTGCATGGAACATTTTGTATATGTGTTTTTTTCTGGGAGGGGGTCCATAGGTTTCAACAGATTCTCAAAGGGGTCCGTGATTAAAAAAAGGTTAAGAACCCCTGGATCAGAGGATAGAAATAAGTTAAGGATGTTGTGCCGATCTCCAAGGTGGTCTGGGATACGGGTAGGGTGTTGGACTAACTGTTCTACGTCACTTAGGATAGAAGAGATGTAGGCTTGTTCACCAGGTTGGGTAGTGAAATGAGAGGAGAGCCATTGGCGGTGGGGAATATTGAAATCGTCCAAGATGGAGATTTCAGACAAGGAAGAGATGGATAGAATGTGTTCCACTTTAAAGGTAAGACAGATAGACAGAACATAAATATTTAGTTTGAAATTTACAGGAAAGTTTGTGCTAGAGAGTCGAAGTCGAAGCCAAGTGAGTTTGTTGTGCACATAAACACAACATCTGCCTTTGGATTTGAAACTAGGATATATAAAGTTGCTTCAGACACCTGAGTCTCTGTGAATAAAAGATCAGGTTTGTTGGAGGAGAGGTGGTGTTCGATGGGGTGAAAGTTGGAGAAAAAGCTAAAAAAAAAAATCAGAAGTTGATAGGTAGCGGTCCTGTACGTTTTGCTTCGTTATCTCCATGGGTAAAATTGTTGGGGGCATGTATGGTCCCGCTCCTGGGACTCCGAAGCTGGTCTTGAGTGTGCCATATTATTTTGTTCTAATTTTGAGAAGATAGTGTAGTATGTGATGTGTTTGTATTGATAAGAAACAGAATGTTGGGAGGGTAAACTGGAGTGGTTCTATATGATTATGAGGCACGGAATGGTAAGCAAATAAGGCCAGGTGGTGAAAAAGTAGTTCCAGCTATCCTTATCAGCCATATATAGCACTCCCCGAGTACTATAGTCTATTCGCTGTATGTAGCAAAAAATCATGACCTCTATCCTCTGTAACTCAAAGAGGACTAGAGCAGATTGGCTGTAATTTCCACATCAATTCCTTGACTGACTCTTCCCAAAGGGTAGAAATATTAGCTCGATTACCCTAGTCGTTTTTGAGTAACAGAGGTTAGAAATCATGATTTATCGCCTACTTACAGGGAATAGACTATAGTTCCACTGCTTCCTGGTTAAGCAGTGTCATTTGAGATGCAACTAACCCGTTTGAAAAGTGTAATGGTTATCTTATGAGTGCGAAGGGTTTATAATTAACTTAAAATCCAAGATAGGTGTTATGGAAAAGCTTATGGTATGATAAGACTCTCAATTCAGATAACATACATGTGCTAGGTATAGATCATTACAAATCTGATGATATTCAAATATGTATGTGCATTTCTCATGATTTATACTAATGAACACTACAGGCCAACATCTGATTGGGAAGGGATGTTCAAAGTGTCCGATACTAAAGGGTAATTCTAGGAGCAAGTAACTTGTACAGTAGATGTCGAGTATTGTTAGGAGGAGGTTGTAGGCACCAGTCGAACAGGGAAGTACTCCCGGTGAGTGCCAGATGGTTGAGGACAGCTGGAACTCCTGTTTCACCACCTGGCCTCCCCAGCTGATCCTTTCTGTGCCTCATCTACACTGAGGGCAACCCCATCCTGCACTCTAATACACTATCTCCTCCTATCAATACATTATACTACAAACACCTTACATACTACAATACCTTTCTTACCAAACAAAACCAAAAAATAATAAAGATGAAAAATACACGACCAGCTTCGGAGTCCCGGGGGAAGGGGGTGGGGGGGGGGGGGGGGGGAGAAATTCCCCCATCCGACTGACCCCTGGCAACGACTCCCCAAAATGCCCTGGACCAATACCTTCTATTTTTTTTTAACTTCTGTAACATTCGTAGCCTCTCCTCTAACTTCCATTCTGTGGAACAACACCTCTCCTCTGCCAACCCTAGTCTTCCCTTTCTCACCGAGACACAGTTGTCTGGGACTACTGACAGCAAACCCTTCTCTGCATCCTCCTACTATCTCTATGCTCAGTTTCGAGCCAAAGATGGATGGTGCGTCTAATGTACGCAACAATCTTGTTCCCAACTTAGATTCTCCTGACTTCTTAACTCTCTGACTAAAGCTTTCTTCTCACTCTCAAACTAAATATTTCTGCACTGTTTATCTCTCCCCCAATTCTACTGACTATCCAAAATTCTTCGACTATATCTAACTTCTAAAGTGGAACACATTCGATCCATCTCTCCTTTCGCAGAAATCTCCATTTTAGGAGATTTTAATGTTCACCACCGCCAATGGCTCTCCTCTGTTTCCACTGACCAACCTGGTGAACAAGCTTTCATCTTTTCTATCTTAAACGACCTAGAGCAGCTAGTCCAGCAACCCACCAGTATCCCAGATCGCTTCGGAGATCGGCCCAACATTCTTGACTTATTTCTAACCTCTAACTCTTCCACTTATACTATAAATCTCCGGTTGGTCCGGTACGGCCACGCGATCCTCCCAACCGGCGGCGCTTGTGGCACTTTGGCGCTGCCGACTGGGAGGCTCTTCGGCAGTACTTTTTTATTTTCCTTTGAATGACTTTTGCTTCCGTGGCCGGGGACCTTCGGAGAGTGCTGAACGCATTACTGAGGTAATCCTCTCGGGCATGGAAGCATACATTCCATTTTCTTTCTCTCAGTCTAATGCAAAAAAATCTTGGTTTACTCACGCTTGTTCTACTGTTGTCCACAACAAGGAGGAAGCATTCAAACGGAACCTACGCCTTAAATCTCTAGAATCTCATTCTTCCTATGTTCTGCCCGGAATCAAGCCAAATATGTTCTTCGACTTACCAAGCACTCTTTCATCAATAATAAATGCACTGAAGTATCTAACTCTAGCTCTTCCCAAGCTTTCTGGCATCTAGCCAAAAACCTCTCCAACAATTTTTCTTCCCCGTCTCTGTTTCCCCTTTTCCACTCTGATGACACAACCATCACTTCTTCCTTTGACAAAAGCTGAACTCTTCGCTCAAACTTTTGCTAGAAACTCCACCTGGGATGATTCCGGTGCTATTCCTCCCTCTCCACCCCCCTCTCCCCTACTTATGCCTAATATCCTAATGTTTTCTAAAGATGTGCTCTCTACCCTCTCTGGGCTTAATACTAAGAAGGCGTATGGTCCGGACGGTGTTCCTCCTGTTGTACTAAAAAACTGTGCTTCACGTGCTAACTCCCTACCTAGGCAAACTCTTTCGTCTCTGTCTTTCCTCTAACCTCTTCCCTTATTGCTGGAAGTTTGCTCTCATTCAACCTGTCCTAAAGAAGGGTGACCGCTCTCAACCCTCGAAGTATCGTCCAATTGCTCTCATCTCTTGTATCTCTAAAGTTTTTTAAACAATTCTTGCTTCCAAATTGCTTAAGCATTTCTAATCCCATATTCTACTCTCAGATCGCCAGTATGGCTTCCTCAGGGGTCACTCTACTGTTGATCTTCTTTCATATCTTACTAACTCTTGGCCATCCTCCTTTTGCGACTTCGGTGAGACCTTTTCTAGGGCACTAGACATATCGAAGGCCTTCGATAAAGTCTGGCACAAATCTTTAAATTCTAAACTACCCTCCTTCGATTTCTATCCCTCCATCTGTGCCTTTGTCTCTAATTTCCTTTCCGGCCATTCCATTGCTGCGGTTGTGGACGGCCATCACTCACTTCCTTATCCTATCAACTCCGTGTTCCTCAGGGCTCTGTCCAATCTCCTATTCTCTTTCAAATTTTCATAAATGATCTTAACTGTACCTCCAGTCCCATTCATTTATACACAGACGACTCTACCTTACACTAATCATTTAGTTATCCAGAACGCCCCAGCCAGCAATCCCTCAAAGACAAACGTAATGAAGCCATAGGACACTTATCTTCTGATCTAACTACTATTTCCAATTGGGGCTGAGAAAAATGTGTTGCCTTTAACTCGTTCATTACCAGCGATCGCAGAGAGCCGTCAGTAGCTAAATCACTCCCAGAGCCGTCAGTAATATACGATCCTTGTAGCTGCCAGTATCAGGTAGTGCGTGGTACTACGACCGTTTGAGCACTACTATAGAGTTGGCAACACTTCTCAGCTTATATCCAAGCCTCTACAGGCTGGGAGAGTCAGTATTCCTCCATCTTTTGAGGTGGGAGGTTGTTATATCTTGCCTTTTTGGCCAAATTGCTTGGGACTGCGGGGACTTTTATGGTAGTGCCCTATGGTACAGTAGGGGTTAATGCTTCCAAAACCCAATTTCTCCATCTATCAGCCCATCAGGAACTCCCAGCAGATTATCCCTTATTCTTCAACAATACAAAATTCAATCATTCATCGTCTCTCAATATTCTTGGTGTCTATTTCTTCTGCCCTCACTTGGAAGGACCATATTACCAGTCTTGCTAAGGCAGCCTCCGAGAAACTGGGTGTGCTCAACTGCCTCAAGGGGTTCCTTACCCCTGCACAGCTTCTTGCTCTGTACAAGGGCACAATGCATCCTTGTATTGAGTATTGTTCACATGTGTGGGGACGATCCTCTCACACCGCACTCCTAGACAAATTAGAAATGAAGTCCTTTCGTATCATTAACTCCCGTCCTCTCACCAACTCTCTGCAATCTCTCTCTCTCTCCGCCGCAATATTGCATCTCTCTCGCTATTATAATAATCAGTGTTCCTCAGAGCTCTCCTAGTGTATACCACCTCCTCTACGTAGGGCACGTGATACCCATCTTGCAACACAATCCCACCCCTATATCAGAAAGAAAAAAGTAGTTACTTCAACTGTTGGACCGTTAGGTCGATGAAAATGGAGAATACACCAAAGACGAAGTACAAATGAGTAATGCCCTCAATACCTTCTTTGCATCAGTTATTACAACAGAAGGCCTCAGTGAGATCCGTACAGCATCGCCGATTCAAATTGATAATTCTGATGTTCTAAGCAATATCACCATTACAGAGAGAGAAATATTGAAATGTTTAGATAAATTCAAGGTTAATAAAACGCCTGGACCTGATACAATCTCACCTAGAGTTCTAAAGGAAGCTAAGGATGAGCTCTCCATACCACTGACATTGTTATTCAATAAATCCTTGCAGTCTGGAACTATGCCTGATCAGTGGAAGGTAGCCAACGTAACACCAATATTAAAAAAAGGCAGCAAATCCCTACCCAGTAACTATCGTCCAATTACCTTCATCTCAGTTGTACGTCAAATGCTAGAAACACTCAAAAGAGACAGACTCGTAAATCACTTAGAGGAAAATAACATACTTAAAGATAGGCAACACGGGTTTCGTAAAAAAAACGTTCCTGTTTAACAAACCTCTTAGACTTCTTCCACGATATCCTCAACCTCTAAGATGAGAGTAAAGCTGTAGATATTATATACCTTGATTTTAAAAAGGCCTTTGACAAAGTTCCCAAAAAACGTTTACTGCTAAAACTAAAAATGCATGGAATACAAGTCGGTGTGTTGAAATGGATAGCAAATTGGCTCAGCGACAGAAAACAAGTAGTCATAAACGGAAAGGCATCTAAATAGACCAATGTAAGTAGTGGGGTACCCCAGGGGTCGGTAGTAGGACCAATTCTCTTTCTAATTTACATCAACGACATAGATGAGGGTTTCACCTGAACAATCTCAAAATTTGCTGACGATACAAAAATTGCAAATAGCGTACTCTCAAAAGAACAAGTTGACGATATGCAACACAATCTAGATAAGTTGTCGTATTCGGCCCAAATTTGGCAAATGAGTTTCAATGCGGAATAATGTAAAGTACTTCATATCGGATACCGAAATGAGAAAGCAAACTATTCGATGAATGGCACCCAGCTTAAGATTGTAGACAGAGAAACCGATCTAGCAGTAACAATATCGAGTAACCTAAAACCGAGTTAGTAATGTTCAGAAGTTAGAAGGCAAACACAATAATTGGCTTTATAGGCATGTCATTTGAGCATATATCCAAAGAATTTATCCTAACTCTTTACAATTCCTTAGTCCGCCCTCTTCTGGAATACTGCGTTCAATCCTGGTGCCCTAATTACCAAAAAGGTATAGACAAGCTAGGACAAGTTCAACATAGAGTTGCCAAAATGATACCTAGCCTAAAGAACAAACCATACGAGGAGCGTCTTACAGAATTAAATTATTTCCTTTAACCCAGCGCAGATTATGAGGTGACTTAATTCAGTGTTCAAAATCATCAAAGGCATCGACAATATGAACTGTAGTAAGTATTTCACTATCGACCAATCTAATTACACGCAGGGAAACGGATGCAAAATTATTGGTCAATCTTTAAACTCACACGAATCTAAGAATTTCTTCTTCAATTGAGTTGTCAACTTGTGGAATGGGCTTCCCCGAGACGTTATAGACTGCAGCACCGTTGATTCTTTTAAACTTCGCCAAGACAAATATCATGCATCAAACCCGCGACTGACTGCGTTTGTAAATGAATTATTTTATTATATTCCACCCTCAAATTTATCAAGGATTATTGCGTATATATATTACTAAGACGTTACTCTCTTTTTCCCATATATACGAAAGATCACTTATAACTGTGTTATGTTGATCTGTCCCCTACTAACTTCCTAATCCTGCCACGGACATTAGTTCCAGGGCAGTAGTTCCCTTTCCAATGTTCCCTTACCCACTCTAAACCACTGTTTGGACATCTGATCCTCAGTGTTTTGGAGGACAAGCAGCCTAGAGGGGTCACTAGACCTGTTGTTGCTCGATTTATTTTGTACTCCCTACTCTGTGTATCTCTCTAACCCAAGAGTGTAATGTTACTCTCAGACATTCTTCTATTCAACAACCGAGCTATGGAACTCTCTCCCAGAAACAGTCTTTCCCTCTTCCTTTGACTTAAATTGCTTCAAACTTTGTGTGTCCAGGCATTTTGGCTCGAACATCCGTTGATTTTGGCCCTGTCACTCTTTCAACTCTCGGGGAGGCACTCGCTACAGGCAGTTCTGCCTTTTGCCTTTCTCACTCACATAGAAAAAAAAATACATCAATTCTAACTGGAAACGCAGTTATTATTTTTGGGGAATATATTTTGAACGACTGGATTAATATTGTTTTGAAATATTTACGTTTTAACATGCACTGAATACTTATTCCATTATTACTTCATGATTGTTCTCCTATGAGGGGGTAATTTTGGTAATTATCATTAAGCAATTTTTATTTACGAATCTCTACTTTACTCTGATTGTCAAGTTTATCTCATAAGTCAGGAACTCTATATCACTTCAGACTTGTCCATGTTAGACTGCATACTGCAGTCTCAAATTTAACTCCAAAAAATTGATGAGCAAATACCGAAGATGAAAATCCCAAGCTAGAGGACTTGTCACTTCAAATAATACCGTACCCTAATCAAAGATTTGTGTCTACACATACTGTAGAGGCATGGTATCGATGTTTTCTGAAAATTGGTCTATTCACTGCCAGCAATGTACTCATACGTCCTATGTAAAACAGGTCAATAGTGCGGGCGACGTACTCAAAGGTTTTGTTATTACCAGCTGAGTTGGTAACACTGAGCCACTCCGCTTGCTGCCAGACATTTCCATATGCCTCTAAGCTTCCTTCCCATACCAAAATCAGTCTGCTCCAAGCATCAGTTGTGAAAAGGTCTGTGTCTAAGTAAGAGGTGTTTTAGAAGCTGAAATTAAAAAAACCCAGGTCCATTATGAAATATACTTTTGACAGCTATGTACCAGGTACGAATGTGAGGTTAAATTCATGCTACAGGCCATAAGTCACCCTGTCCACAAAACTTGATAAAATATTGTTTTGTTTTTTTATCAAATTACATCGATTGTGAAACTACAAAGGAGAGAGAGAGAAGAAGAAAAAAAGAGTGACTGCCTGCTACAGGACCCGGCCGCTCGCTGTAAACAAGGACAGTTTCGCTCAATATTGTTAAGGCAGCAAGAGCATTGCATGAATGAAGTTTTACTTTATCTTTCCATTGGACTTAGTTTGACTTTGGTCAGTGCTACGGGTATGGCGGTAAGGCGACATTTTGAGGGAAAATGGCGGGAAAATCCCTGCCAGACCATATACTTCCCCAAAAAACTTGCCGCAATGAAAGCAGTGAAGAGCATGTATGAGGGTGCAAAGGCGGCAGTACGTGTGGAGAGTGAGCAGAGCGAGTTCTTTGACCTGAATGTTGGTTTGAAACAGGGGTGCGTGATGTCCCCGTGGTTGTTTAATGTATATATGGATGGAGTTATGAAAGAAATACTATCAAGAGCAGTGGATGTTGGTGTATCGCTGAAAAGGGAGGGAATTGAGTGGAAGCTACCTATACTGCTGTTTGCGGATGATACAGTTCTGATGAGTGATAATGAATGGGAGTTGCAGGGTCTGGTAAATGAGTTTGGAATAGTGTGCGAAAAACGGAATGTGAAGGTAAATACGGGGAAGAGCAAGGTTATGGTCTTCGAAAGGGGTGAAGTCACAGAGTGTGAGGTGAAGCTGAACGGTCAGGCTATGGAGATCGTCAACTCTTTTAAGTATCTGGGCAGTGTGTTGAGTAAAGATGGGGCTATGGATGAAGAGGTGCGGGAGAGGGTACAACAGGGGAAGAGGGTTGTAGGAACGCTAAAAGCAGTAACAAGAAATAGGGTGGTCAGTATGGAAGTGAAGAAGTCCTTGCATGACAGTGTGGTAATCCCGACACTGACTTACGGAAGCGAAGCATGGACGTTGGTTGAGAGACTCAGACCAAGAGTGAGAGCAGTGGAAATGAATTACTTAAGGAGTGCGTGCGGAGTTACATGGAGGGATAGACAGACTAATGAGGAAGTAAGAAGGAGGTGTGGTGTGGAGGTAGATGTGCTGGAAAGTGTGAAAAGGAACAACTTGAGATGGTTCGGCCATATGGAACGTATGGAAAGCGAGAGAATGACTAAGAGGGTGTACGAGAGCGAGGTGGAGGGACAGAGGGGGAGAGGTAGACCGAATATGAGGTGGAAGGATGGAGTGAGGAAGTACATGAACGAAGGCGGTGCTGGTTGGGGGGAGGGGCATCGACTGACTGGGGACAGAGGTGCATGGGGGCGGTTCGTTCGTGGCCACCCCTTCGGGGATCACGGCGTCAGGCAATAGATAGATAGATAGAATGAAAAGATTAGGCTTTGATGACACTCCTTAACAAGAAGGTTTTACCAGTGTTAATGTCCTGACCACAGAAAATATTGGCATGATTGATATCAGATTCTTTGCTGTGAGTTAATATGCCAATAGGAACTTTCATCGATGTTACAGATGTTTTATTATAACACTAATATAATAATAAAGTAGACGTGCCGTTTCGCCCAAAATCAAAACGGCATACCCAACTCTGCGATGGGTCACCATCATCACTACTAGTCACTATCACCATTACTATCATCAGTACTACTACTATTATAGTCATCACTACTACTCTTACCATCATCACTACTCTCATCATCACTACAACTTTCACAATAATCACTACTACTCACCATCATCACTAATACTGTCACCATTATCACTAATACTGTCACGATCATCACTACTGTCATCATTATCACTACAACTATCATCATTGCTTGTCACTATCATCACTACTATTATGACCATCATCACTACTACTAGTACTGTCACCATCATATCTACTACTGTAATCATCATCACCACCATCATCATCACTGCTGTCATCATCACTACAACTACAACCATCACCAATACTATTATCACCATTATCACTACAATTACACTCACACACAGAACGCCATCATTGCTTGGGAATAGGTACAGGGGGGGGGGGGGGGGGGGGTCCTGAGGGGACAGGGCTGGTTGGGGGTGGAGAAACCATATTTTAAACCTAAAATTATAACTATTGCACAAATTCAAAAAATATTTGTTTAATTACCGTCACATTCACGCACCGAAGGTTCGTGTGAAGTTTGGTGAAAATCCGTCAAACGGTCTAGGAGGAGTTCTCGGACGGACAGACAGATAGACGGACAGACATTTCGGTTAGCATGTACCACTATACGAGGGGCGATACCACTCTGCTTTATGCAGAGTTGATAAATGTGAACATTAACAATAATTGCTAATACTATTTTATAAAGATATACAAATATAGATAAAAATATTAGGTTAATATTGTCTACATTATGTTGTCTAACATAATTTATATACTGTTTATAGTAGATATATAATTGATAAATCAAATGTTTGTTTGTTTGTTTATCAACTCTGCGAAACAGAGTGGTATCGCGCAAACAGATCCCACCCGTATACTGTGCACCATCAGTCAGCTTGTCTGTCGTCGTCCGTCGTCGTCCGTCGTCGTCGTCGTCGTCGTCGTCCGTCATCGTCGTCGTCCGTCGTCGTCCGTCCGGAAACTCCTCCTAGACCATCCAATGGATTTTCACCAAATTTCACAGGTATATTCATTTGGTTAATGCGAAGGTCAGTCAAAAAGACATTTTCGATTTAACTTAAAGGTTAAGGTCAAAGGTCAAAGTTAAAAATAAGGTCAATATTTCATGTGTCTTAGTTTTTACTCAAATCTCTTCATTTTCACTATACAAGTTACTTGTAACCTCGACTTGTAATATTGACAACATTTTAGATAAATTTTCTGAAGGGTAAGGTCAAAGGTCAAAATATTTGTTTTACTAGTATTTCTTATATTAACTGTTAGATTCTCACTAGACTTGCCATGTATGTTCGGAATACTTAGGACAAGGTCATACAAGAAAATATGCAAGTTCATATGAAAGGTTAAGGTCACAGGTCAAGGTCAAATGAAAGGTCAATATGCTAATTTCATTACTTGTCATGCAAACTTTACACAATTTGGTGATATAGTTGCAATTTAAATGAGAAGGAAAATAACAAAATTTGAGACATATCATGAAGGTCAAGGTCAAAGGTCAAGGTCATCTATTTTATAAATATATATGAAACTAACTGATGGATTTTAATATAATTAGTAATGCTTATTTGATTTTCCTGGGCAATGTCAATGAAAACGTTGTTTTACTCTTACATAAAGGTCAAGGTCACAGGTCAAGGTGAAGGGACAACTTAAACTTTATTTTTAGTTTTATTCAAATGTCTTCATTTTCACTATGCATTTACTGGTAACCTTGATATCGTATTGCACACATTTAAGATAAATATTCTAAAGGGTAAATTCAAAGTTCAAGTTCAAAGGTCAAAATAGTATTTTTACTAGTATTTCTTATACTAACTGTTAGATTCTCACTAGTCTTATCATGTATAGTTGGAATACCTAGGCCAAGGTCATACAATAAACTATTCTATTCCATATGAAAGGTCAAGGTCAAATAAAAGGTCAATATGCTATTTTCTTTACTTTTCATGCAAATTTCACAACATTTGGTGAGATAGCTGCACTTCAAGTGAAAAGGAAAATAATAAATGTTGAGACATATGAAAGTCAAGATAAAGGTCAGAGGTCAAGGTCAACTATTCTATTAATATATATGAAACTAACTGATGGGTTTTAATGAAATTAGGCATGCTTATTTGATGTTCATGGGCAATGTCAATGCAAAACAAATGTACTCCTACATAAAGGTCACAGGTCAAGGTGAAAGGTTAACTTTTATTATTTATTAAAAAAAAATACTAAAATTTTAGACAACTGGCTGTGTTATGGCTTATTACTTAAATGTATTATATATAATATTTCACATACATATTGTCATAGTTAAGGTCAGAGGTCAATGTCAAAATAAGAGTATTTTTTATTTAACTTAAAGGTTAGGGTCCAAGGTCAATGTTAAAAATAAGGTCAATATTTCATGTGTTTTAGTTTTTACTCAAATTTCTTCATTTTCACTATACAAGTTACTTGTAACCTCGATATCTTATTGACCAAATTTTAGATACATTTTCTGAAGGGCAAGGTCAAAGGTCAACTTCAAAGGTCAAAATATTTGTTTTACTAGTATTTCTTATATTATCTGTTAGATTCTCACTAGACTTGTCAGGTATATTTGGAATACTTAGGACAAGGTCATACAAGAAATTATGCAAGCCCATATGAAAGGTTAAGGTCGCAGGTCAAAGTCAAATAAAAGGTCAACATGCTAATTTCATTACTTTTCATGCAAACTTCACGCAATTTGGCGATATAGTTGCAATTTAAATGAGAAGAAAAATAAAAAATTGTGAGACACATCCTGAAGGTCAAGGTCAATGTCATCTATTCTATAAATATATATGAAACTAACTGATGGATTTTAATATAATTAGTCATGCATATTTGATTTTCCTGGACAATGTCAATGAAAACATTGTTTTACTCTTATATAAATGTCAAGGTCACAGGTCATGGTGAAAGGTCAACTTAAACTATTTATTTTTAGTTGTATTCAAATTTCTTAATGTTCACTATGCAAGTTACTGGTAACCTTGATATCATATTGCACAAAACTTAGATAAACATTCTAAAGTGTAAGGTCAAAGTTCAAGGTCAAAGGTCAAAATAGTATTTTTACTAGTATATATATCTTATACTAACTGTTAGATTCTCACTAGTCTTACCATGTATATTAGGAATACCTAGGCCAAGGTCATACAATAAACTATTTTATTTCATATGAACGTCAAAGTCACAGGTCAAGGTCAAATAAAAGGTCAATATACTAATTTCTTTACTTTTCATGCAAACTTCACAACACTTGGTGAGATAGCTGCACTTTAAGTGAAAAGGAAAATAATTAATGTTGAGAAATATAAAAGTCAAGATAAAGGTCAAAGGTCAAGGTCAACTATTCTATTAATATATATGAAACTAACGGATGGGTTTTAATGAAATTAGGCATGCTTATTTGATTTTCATGGGCAATGTCAATGCAAACAAAAATGTACTACATAAAGGTCACAGGTCAAGGTCAAAGGTTAACTTATTATTTATTAAAAAGATTACTAAAATTGTTGAAAACTGGCTTTGTTATGGCTTATTACTTAATTGTAATATATATAATATTTCACATACATATTGTAATAGTTAAGGTCAGAGGTCAAGGTCAAAATAAAAGTATTTGTCATTTACCCTAAACTCCTCCTTGACTGTTTAATGCATTGTCATAACATTATACAGACAAATTCAGTTGGTCAATGTGACGACCACCCAAATATATGTATTTTACTTTTAGACAAAGGTCAAAGTTCAAGGTCACAGTATATGATCACTATTTGTAATCAATACATTTTTATATGAATTACATCATATTCATATTGCTAGTTAATACGAACATTGCTGTTAAGCTAACCAAATCCTTGATAAGAAATTCTAAGGTAGAAATTCAAAGGATGAAGGTCAAGGTCAAAGGTCAAGGTTAAAGGTCGATATATGATTTTAACTAGTATTTCTTGTTTAATGTAAGATTCTCATTAGGCATATCTTGCTTATTCGGAATGCCTAGAGCAAGGTCATACAAGAATAAACATAATTCCATTTGATAGGTCAAGGTCACAGGTCAACATCAAATATAAGGTCAATATGCTAATTTATTTACTATTCATGTAAACTTCACAACATTCGTTGAGACAGTTGTGCTTTAAGGGAAAACTAAAATGGTAAATTTTCAGACATCATGAAGGTCAAGATGAAGGTCAAAGATCAAGATCAACTATTCCGTTAATACCTCTGAAACTAACTGATGGTCTTTAATGAAATTTGACACACGTATTTGATTTTCTAGGGTTACATCAAAGCAAACAAAAATATAATCCTACATAAAGGTCAAGGTCACAGGCCAAGGTCATCAGTTAACGTTCATCATAAAAAACTCAATTTTCGATAAGCTAACGACTGTTAGTTGCATTATACTTAAATAACTTATATTTCAATCATATATACAGTATATATATTATAATACTTAAGGTTATAGGTCAAGGTCAAAGAACAAAAGAAGAGTGTTGATAATTGTCTTTAAACTTTTCCTAGACTGTTTAACCCTTTGTGTACCGGTGACGTTTTTTGTATTGTATTCTAGCTATAATTAGACGATTTTGTGGAGCTTATGAAGGATCTGTGGTAGTAAAAAGGGTTAAGATAGTTGAAAGCCTGCTAATTTTATGGAGGCCCTTAGTAAGCTAAATAAAATTGTCTTAGTATTCAGTATGAAATGAAACTAACAGAACTGCACTGAACGGGTTACGTATCGTCACCAAATTTTGCTGGGAAATTCGGTTGGCTAATGCAACGATTGTCCAAATTTTGTGTTTTTGTTATTCAAAGGTCAAGGTGAATGGCAAAGGTCACAGATTATGGTCACTATTTCTTTTTTATATATATTTTAAATTTGAATCACACCATATTCAAAATACTACAAAATAGTGTCACGCTGACCTTATTTTTGATAAATATTCCAATGGTTAAGATTCAATGTGATCATAAATGTAATTATATATACAGTATATACCTCCCTGGCGGACATGAACCACCAACAGTCGGGACAAGTGTCCATGTTTTAATCCACTGCACACAAGTATCCTCTATCACGCAGTGGTATAGTGGATTAATGTATGGGCACTTGATCTGACTGTCGGTGGTTCAAGTCCGGCTGTGAGCATAACAACATTTAGTAGCTTATGTGTATTTGTGAATATATAATATATATATATATATATATATATATATATATATATATATATATATATATATATATATATATATATATATATGTAATATATATACCAGTATATATATATATGCTGTATACATATATATATATATTTTTGTTTTTCTATGTGAGTGAGGGAGATAAAAGGCAGAACTGCCTATAGCGAGTGCCTCTCCCATAGTTGAAAGAGTGACAGGGCCAAAATCAAGGGACGTTCGAGCCAAAATGCCTGGACACATGGAGTTTGAAGCAATTTAAGTCATAGGAAGATGGAAAGACTGATTCTGGGAGAGAGTTCCAGAGCTCAGCTGTTGAATAGAAGAATGTTTGAGGGTAATGTTTCACTCTTGGGTTGGAAAGTTGCACAGAGTAGGAGTGGGATTGTGTTGCAAGACGGGTACCATGTGCCCTACGTAAAGGAGGTGGTATACAGTGGGAAAGCTCTGAGGAACACTGATTATTATAGTAGCGATGGAATAGCGAGAGAGATGCAACATTGCGGCAGAGAGAGATATTGCAGAGAATTGGTGAGTGGACGGGATTTACTGATACGAAAGACCTTCCTTTCAACTTTGTCTAGGAGAGCGGTGTGAGAGGAACCTCCCCACACATGTGAACAATTATTATGTTCCTTCCAACAACCAACCATACTCCTAAAATCGATTAATGAAATTTACGAACACATGTGGCATACTCAATACAAGGACGCACTATGCCCCTGTACAGAGCAAGAAGCTGTGCAGGGGTAAAGAACCCCCTAAGGCAGTTGAGCACACCCAGCTTCTGGGAGGCTGCCTTAGCAAGAATGGTAATATGGTCCTTCCAACTGAGAGCAGAAGAAAAAGAGACACCAAGAATATTGAGAGAAGATGAAGGATTGATTTTTGTATTGTTGAAGAATAAGGGATAGTCCGCTAGGAGTTCCTGACGGGTAGATTGATGGAGAAATTGGGTTTTGGAAGCATTAAAGGTAACAAGGTTTTCTCTGCCCCAATTGGAGATAGTAGTTAGATCAAAATTTAAGTGTTCTATGGCTTCATTCCGTTTGTCGTTGAGGAATTGCTGGCTTGGGCATTCTGAAAAACTAGTGTGTAGTGGAGTAGTGTAAGGTTGAGTCGTCTGCGTATGAGTGGATGGGAATTGAGGTACAGTTGAAAAGATCATTTATAAAAATTAGAAAGAGAATAGGAGATAGGACAGAGCTCTGAGGAACACCAGAGTTTATAGGGTGAGGAAGTGAGCGATGGCCGTCCACAACCGCAGCTATGGAACGGCCGGAAAGGAAATTAGAGACAAAGGCACAGAAGGAGGGATAGAAACCGAAGGACGGTTGTTTAGAAATTAAAGATTTGTGCCAGACTCTATCGAAGGCTTTCGATATGTCTAGTGCAATAGAAAAAGTGTCACCCAAGTCCCGAAAGGAGGATGAACAAGAGTTAGTAAGATATGAAAGAAGATCACCAGTAGAGAGACCCATAAGGAAGCCATACTGGCGATCTGAGAGCAGATTATGAGAAGAGAAATGCTTAAGAAATTTGGAAGCAAGAATAGTTTCAAAAACTTTAGATATACAAGAGATGAGAGCAATTGGACGATAGTTGGAGGGTTGTATATACTGTATATAAACCGATTTTACCTAAGAGATTCAATACTACTTGCAGAATTATAGCTCGCAGAGTTGCGTATGCATTTTTTTTTTTTTTTTTTTTTTTTTTTTTTGGTAATGCGAAAACTGCACACCTACTTTATTTTTACTTAGAGATCAGAGTACTGCACATCGAAAACGCTGATTGGCTGGTCAAAATATATTCATTATTTCCTGTGTAGGCCTAGTCTTTAAAAAGTTACATTTAACTCCCCTTAACTCTAAATATAATGAAGGACACAATGTTTTTGACAGAGAAAGGGGCGAGGGAACACGAAAATGGTTCCGGACCCTGATAATTAGAACTCTTGAATGTTGTTTCTGTTCGGGCTCTGTCTCGAATCGGCCACCCTCAGTAATGGGGTATATGCCTGAGTAAATACATACATACCTGATTAGTGTGTCAGAAAAATGCTAAAATGTATCCGCTCTACACTTATTGTGTGTATCAACCTCACTGCGTGTTGAACAGGATATACTCACACGGAAAATCTGTATCTGGCTCAGTACACTGGAAGAAAATAATGTATACCTAACTCGGCCAATAATCTGTATGTGTTATCATTTTAGCACAGTTATGCATTTTTGTATTTTATTTTGTCTATCATTACATTATTTTATTCAGCTTAGGAACCCTCTGTGAGAGTCAGGCAATGACATGAGGATATTGTGACCGCATTAATGAATTGTTATTCCTAACAGGAGTAAAATTCCATAACATTTCCCTAGTTCATTTGGAAATTACCCCGTCGTAACAAAGGAAGTAAATGGTTGGTGGGTAACCATATATTATTGTTATATTTTTGTACTTATTTTCATCTATTTTCTAACCCTTATAGTACAATGGTAATGGATGTATGTTTAGGATGTAATGAGACCTTAACTTTCAAGGAATCTCAAAGAATAACATTATTTAAATGAACTCGGTAAATAATGTCATATTTGTGTGACAAACAGCCTATATATTATTGTGAATAGTTATAATACGCCAGGTTGCTGTCAAGTAAATATGTAATTGGATATATATGAGTCTCTATGGGAGCCAAAACTTATAATGTGTATGACATTGGGATATATTAGATTATTCATATATACCCATTGGGCAAACAAATATATTTCAGAGCCACAAATATTTTCATAAGGATGTTTATGTGATAAATGTTTCACAATGATTTCAAAATATTGAATTGTATATACTAGATAATATATTAATTGTGTTTTTATATATTAAGGCGACATTGGACAATTATTCTCATTGTCAATATCCATCAAAAGGAGTAATGTAATCTAGAAATGCTGTAGAGTGCCATACAATCCAGCCACTTAAATATCGCATTGATACATATTTTTCTATGAATCCCTGACTGACTGCGTTTGTGCCCAAGTAATGGGACCGTATCGAAATCGTTCATAGTACTACAATTTTGTTTTCTGGTCCACATAGTTTGTTGAGCAGAAGCCCCTCAGTTAATTGCTATGGCAATTATTCTTACTATATATATTATACAGAACGATCCTTATATAATTGCCCATAGGGATTCCCATGCATTTCATTATGGTGATAGAAGTAGTGATGATTATAGTAGGAGTGATTATGGTAATATCTCTTATAATAAAATACATGGGATATCCCTATGGGCAATTATTTAAGGATTGCTCTGTATATAAATTATATATATATATATATATAGTACTATTTTCTTAGTTTGAATATACTACTAGAGTGGGGGATAAATCGACAGTCATTTAGAAGTTTGTATACTTTATTTAACAAACTTGCTACTACTCTAGTAACTGTTTCTCTGTTCGGGCCGAGATGAGTTCAAGACACGGATTGAATATTACGTCGACCCACCATAGGTTGTACTTTGGAACCCTAGAGCTCCTGTTACTCCCTATTTGGATTCCCGATATTCAGGTATTGACTCAAGTCGACTTCGATCCAAAGGCACGTTACTAGTTTCTAAAATAAGATGTTTTTTTTACCGAGCCCTGCTGTGTCTACTCCAGAGACCAGGGCATCAATGAATCAGACCTTTATTCACCTATCTAAAACAAGAGTTATATTCCTAAACTAAACTTCAGAATGATATACTTTTACCGGGCCTACTACGTCTACTCCAGAGACCAAGGCGTTACTACATATGACCTTTTAATTAATATTTCCTCTTAACCATGTACAATACGTGTACTCATATGACAAGGGCGTTGTTGCAATTTTCCCTCAATTGCCTTATCTAAATACTCTTTGGTTATATAATATTCTCGTTACCTAATACAATATATTTCCTCTTATGACCAGGCCGTTGTTACAAATGACCTCGATTGCACTCTCTAAAACCTCTTTGATCATATAATATCATCTTTATCCTATAAAATATATTTCTCAAATGACCAGGGTGTTTCTACATTTGACATTGATTGCCTCTATCGAGAGCACTCTCAGATTATATGTTAGCGTATTCCTATTACAAACAAGTTATATTCACATATACCACCTAGTCAATAATAATTCTTAACCTATTGTAAGCCCTCCCTCAAAACCTCTACATGGACAATATTCTCCGTTTTAATCCTTTTACATAGATTGTAATGATTACAAAATTATCCTAGACTTAACACCCGTAACGCTTAAACGGAACTGACCGAATATTCCTTTAACTATGGTAATAGATAATGTTTCCTTTATGACCAAAGATTTCGTTGATCATACGGACTAGTGTTCTTCCTACCTATTTCTCAAACTAATGCTAGTCTAATTGCAACTATTATTTATTCCCCTGAGCCTTATAGTTGCGTGTCTATGCTCAAGAATTATTCCATTTTACTTTACTATTAATATCTATTGGTTGTCCTACCAGATCCTATACTAGTTATAGCTAATCGGCATGGAGCCTTCTCTAACAAGAATAACTATTTCCCTATTAACACATCATAATTTTATTTATAAACAAAAGTCTGGTATCTTTTCTCTTTAGTTTGTCCTATCAGGACACATCAATTATTTATGGAACCACTGGGTTAGTCAAGCATTTTCTCTCTTTCTTTAAGTTTGGTTCAGGCCCAATATGGGTCCTTTAAAAATACATATTGTATACTGCTAGGTGTGTGCTGGAACAATTTCACCACCTCAGAGCTGGCCAATAGCTCTTCTGGAAATCTTCGCTCCCGAATACTATCTGTCGTCCCTCTTGAATCGCTTGGCTGTAGGTATGCAAGCCAGCGATGTGACAACAGGCGGCCGGATACTGAAGGTGTATCCGCCTAGTAGGAGAGAGCGATGCTAGGCCCGAGGTGGGCTTTAATGGAACATTTGGTGAGGGCTGGGAGGCTGGAATAAGTGGTTCCGAGTTCCCTTCGGTGCCCAAGCGAGAGACAGAAGTGGGTTGCAAGAAATTCGCCCAGTGGAGTCCGAGAGGTGAATGACCGCTGCAGCCTCCCCCACCCCCTTAATATAGTCACGCCTCCCGCTCTCCGGCGCTGTGATTGGCTGAACCGGCCGCTCGGCCACCCGTTGCTCTAGCCGCACGTCTTCAATTCTCTCTCTCTTCGCCTCCACTCTTCTTTCTTCATAATACGTTCCTGGAAGCTGGTTGCAAATGTCTTTTAGTGGCTTACGGGAGTATAGGGCTGGCACTGATGTATTAGACCCATTGCAACCAGAGGAAATGGCCGGTGAAGAGAGCGAGAGCGAGTTTGAAGGTGTGGCGGTATACGTAGCCGTCAGCTCCGAAAACGGAGGCTTCTGATTGGTTGGCTGGGAAGGCGTTGCATCTTTATGTCGAGAGCCCAAAGAGTCAAACTCAGCTGATTTAGAGGGAAGGTTAAAGAGGGCGCGTTGATTGGTGGATGGCCTTTTTACTTTAATATATACTGTATATATAAATATATATACTGTATATATATATATATATATATATATATATATATATATATATATATATATATGTTAGTAAAGCCAGGTAATAAATTTTCTTTAATACATACGAGGTTGAAAGAAATGGCAATTTCTGCGTTGGAAATTTTATTATTCAAAGTTTCCAGGTCTCTGATGAGTTTTCGCTGGGTGGCAGGAAGTAGATGAAGGAGATGAGCAAAATTCATGGTGGTACAGGGTTACATAAATGCACATGATGATACAGGATATACGACTCGTTTCACCGGACAACCAGCATTATCAAGTAAGGAAGGAATGATATAAAAGGTAAACAGGAAGGGTATATATAGAGGGTGGAGGATCAGAGGAGGCGGAAAACAGGGGGCAAAAGTCTGCTATTGGTGGAAGCGTAAACTAGGAGAGAGAAAGGGTTAACCGCTTCACGCATGCGCACTGGATGCGGGATGGTGGTCAGTAGGTGGGGTCGAAGCTGATTGGCTGCGTGTCGAGGGGCGTGGCCTAAGTTGTGTGGCGCCTGCAGAAGACGAAGCTGAAGGAGGTAGCGCGGGGGGCTGCGTCAAGGGCACCGGGGGGCGAGGAGGGGTGTTAGGTCCTGTAGGGTAGTGCCTTTTGGCAGAAGGAAGGATCTGAAGGTCCAGAGTTTGGTTGTTGATGTTGGGATGTAAGGCTTGGATATATAAAGCTTCGAGTATAGGTAATCTCCTTGGGTCACTTTCTTTATCGAGTATGGTGGTGTGTTTCTCTAACTCGTTGCGTTTGAGGTGAGGGTGGTTAGGGGTGAGATAGTGGTCTTTGATGGCTCCAGCCTGAAGGTGAAGAGTTAACCGACGTGAAAGACGAGTCTGCGTCATACCAATATAGGAATGAGGTCCACAGTCCTCATAATTACAGGTATGTTGGTAAATGACGTGATCGTCGGTCATCGGGCTCTTTATCTTGGTGGAGGCTGGTTTGTTGCGGAGAACGAGGTTGGAGGTCTTGGGGGATTTGTAATAAATTATTAATTGATTTTGTTTTCCGGGTTGGTTGGGTGGACATGCTTGGAGATTATTTCTTTTAAGACGGCCTCGTCATTTTTGTGTTCAGAGGACATGTAATTGCGGTAGAAGATCTTAATTTCATTGGAGGGGTCAATGTTGGGAGGGCTTGGGGTGTACCATTTTTCAAGATGGTGGTTGATGGTGCTGGAGATGTCGGAGTTGGAGTATCCGTTATTTACTAAAACTTGGGATAGTCTTTCTAGTTCCTGGTGGGTGTCGGCCCAGGTAGAGCAGTGCGTGAGGGCTCTCCTAACATAGGCGGAGATGGAGGATAGAAGATAACGGCGGGGGCATTCACTATCGCCGTTGAGGCATTGTCCTGTGTTAGTAGGTTTAATGTAGACGGTGGTTTTGAACCCATGGTCGTTCAGAGCTACGAGGATGTCGAGGAAGGGGAGTTGTCCATTGTTAGATTTTTCAAAGGTGAAGTTAAGTCCGGAGGAGGTCATGAAGCGACGCTGGAGTTCCTGTAGTTCGTGGAGGTCCTTGATTTGCACGAAGATGTCATCCACGTATCTACAGTAGACGGCTGGTCGTTGGGCAGCTAGGAGCTCTTCCTCGATGGTACCCATGAAAAAGTTCGCAAAAAGAACTCCTAGGGGGCTGCCCATCGCCACACCGTCTATCTGCTTGTACATGTTGCCCCGGGGGCAAAGGAAGGGGGCCTCCTTGGTACATAGCTCCAGTAGTGTTTTCAGGGCCTTCTCCGGGATGTCCAGTGTAGGTGTATCAGGGCAATGATAAATTCGACGTAGAATCATGTCAATGGTCCTATCCACTGGCACGTTGGTGAACAGGCTTTCTACGTCGAGAGAGGCGATAGTGTGGTTGTTGTTACGGGGGGCGTCTCGTAAAATTTCCAAGAAATCGTGGGCTGAGTTAAGGTTGAATTGGCTGGGCACGTAGGGGGTGAGGAGGTTGTTCAGGGCCTTGGCGATCTGGTAGGTGGCAGTGGGGATCTGGGAGATGATGGGGCGGAGGGGGTTCCCAGGTTTGTGTGTTTTGATGGTTCCGTACGCATAACCAGGGTTGTATTCTCCGACAAGTTTTTTAAGGTGGATCCCTCCTTGTTTGGCGTTGATGGCGGTGATGGTGGTGTTGGCAATACGTTTGATTTCGTCGGTTGGGTTGCGGGTGATCTTTTTAAATTTAGTGTTGTCACTTAAGATGACGTCCATTTTTCTAAGATATTCCTCCTTGTCATGGATCACGAGGCAGGAAGCTTTATCCGCACGACGGATGATGATGTTGGGGTTGTCTCTAAATAGTTTGGCAGCTTGGAAGTGTTGTTTGTTGAGTATTTTGCTATGGTGAGTTCCTCTGGTTTTGGCGGCTTCAGCGAGGAGAGTAGGTTGTAGGGCGGGAGTAGTGGTGACCTTGCCATCCTTCTTGAGTCGTAGGATGTCGTCCAGGAGGATTTCCGTTTCTAGGCGTTTCCGGTGGGGGCCAGGTTTGGAGCTGTAGTGGCAGTTGAGGCCTTTGTTGAGGAGGTCTTCTTGGTCCAGGGTCAGAATGGTGTTAGTAAGGTTTATATATCCTTTTGTTGGTTTGGGAAGTTTTAAGTTTCCGCCATAAAGACGGGCAAGCTTTTTTATGGTTGTGTTTTCGGCTTGTCTTTTGTGTTGTTCAAGGAGTTGTTCGAGGGCTGTGTTGATTTCGGCTTTGAGGTGGTCTGGAGGGATTTCGTCTTCCCAAATCCGTAGAAGAGCATCTCGTTCTTTACGAAGGTTGTTGGCGAGCTCTCGTTTTTCAATTATTTGGTCCTTCACCAGTTCTTCACGAAACTGGAGGGTGCTGGTGCGATGTCTGGCATTCTCGTGAAGTTTTATGTTAGTAAAGCCAGGTAATAAATTTTCTTTAATACATACGAGGTTGAAAGAAATGGCAATTTCTGCGTTGGAAATTTTATTATTCAAAGTTTCCAGGTCTCTGACAACACTAAATTTAAAAAGATCACCCGCAACCCAACCGACGAAATCAAACGTATTGCCAACACCACCATCACCGCCATCAACGCCAAACAAGGAGGGATCCACCTTAAAAAACTCGTCGGAGAATACACCCCTGGTTATGCGTACGGAACCATCAAAACAAACAAACCTGGGAACCCCCTCCGCCCCATCATCTCCCAGATCCCCACTGCCACCTACCAGATCGCCAAGGCCCTGAACAACCTCCTCACTCCCTACGTGCCCAGCCAATTCAACCTTAACTCAGCCCACGATTTCTTGGAAATTTTACGAGACGCCCCCCGTAACAACAACCACACTATCGCCTCTCTCGACGTAGAAAGCCTGTTCACCAACGTGCCAGTGGATAGGACCATTGACATGATTCTACGTCGAATTTATCATTGCCCTGATACACCTACACTGGACATCCCGGAGAAGGCCCTGAAAACACTACTGGAGCTATGTACCAAGGAGGCCCCCTTCCTTTGCCCCCGGGGCAACATGTACAAGCAGATAGACGGTGTGGCGATGGGCAGCCCCCTAGGAGTTCTTTTTGCGAACTTTTTCATGGGTACCATCGAGGAAGAGCTCCTAGCTGCCCAACGACCAGCCGTCTACTGTAGATACGTGGATGACATCTTCGTGCAAATCAAGGACCTCCACGAACTACAGGAACTCCAGCGTCACTTCATGACCTCCTCCGGACTTAACTTCACCTTTGAAAAATCTAACAATGGACAACTCCCCTTCCTCGACATCCTCGTAGCTCTGAACGACCATGGGTTCAAAACCACCGTCTACATTAAACCTACTAACACAGGACAATGCCTCAACGGCGATAGTGAATGCCCCCGCCGTTATCTTCTATCCTCCATCTCCGCCTATGTTAGGAGAGCCCTCACGCACTGCTCTACCTGGGCCGACACCCACCAGGAACTAGAAAGACTATCCCAAGTTTTAGTAAATAACGGATACTCCAACTCCGACATCTCCAGCACCATCAACCACCATCTTGAAAAATGGTACACCCCAGCCCTCCCAACATTGACCCCCCCAATGAAATTAAGATCTTCTACCGCAATTACATGTCCTCTGAACACAAAAATGACGAGGCCGTCTTAAAAGAAATAATCTCCAAGCATGTCCACCCAACCAACCCGGAAAACAAAATCAAATTAATAATTTATTACAAATCCCCCAAGACCTCCAACCTCGTTCTCCGCAACAAACCAGCCTCCACCAAGATAAAGAGCCCGATGACCGACGATCACGTCATTTACCAACATACCTGTAATTATGAGGACTGTGGACCTCATTCCTATATTGGTATGACGCAGACTCGTCTTTCACGTCGGTTAACTCTTCACCTTCAGGCTGGAGCCATCAAAGACCACTATCTCACCCCTAACCACCCTCACCTCACACGCAACGAGTTAGAGAAACACACCACCATACTCGATAAAGAAAGTGACCCAAGGAGATTACCTATACTCGAAGCTTTATATATCCAAGCCTTACATCCCAACATCAACAACCAAACTCTGGACCTTCAGATCCTTCCTTCTGCCAAAAGGCACTACCCTACAGGACCTAACACCCCTCCTCGCCCCCCGGTGCCCTTGACGCAGCCCCCCGCGCTACCTCCTTCAGCTTCGTCTTCTGCAGGCGCCACACAACTTAGGCCACGCCCCTCGACACGCAGCCAATCAGCTTCGACCCCACCTACTGACCACCATCCCGCATCCAGTGCGCATGCGTGAAGCGGTTAACCCTTTCTCTCTCCTAGTTTACGCTTCCACCAATAGCAGACTTTTGCCCCCTGTTTTCCGCCTCCTCTGATCCTCCACCCTCTATATATACCCTTCCTGTTTACCTTTGATATCATTCCTTCCTTACTTGATAATGCTGGTTGTCCGGTGAAACGCGTCGTATATCCTGTATCATCATGTACATTTATGTAACCCTGTACCACCATGAATTTTGCTCATCTCCTTCATCTACTTCCTGCCACCCAGCGAAAACTCATCAGAGACCTGGAAACTTTGAATAATAAAATTTCCAACGCAGAAATTGCCATTTCTTTCAACCTCGTATGTATTAAAGATAATATATATATATATATATATATATATATATATATTTACATATACGGTATATATATATATATATATATATATAGTATATAAGGGAGGTGTGGTGGAGTGGTCTTGCCACTGGCCTTGTAATCCAAAGGTCTCGGGTTCAAATCCTGATGTATCAATGGGAAGATATTATTGGGATGGAATTTGTGCTGTACCTGGTATCAGTGCATTACCACAAGCCCACCGAAACGTCAATAAAATACTCTCATTGTTCCCTGATTAAATAGCACTGTATGAATATTCCCATATTCAAAATATGCTATTGGGGTGCAATGCCTGGTGAGTTATCTGCTCAACAGGTGGCGTTGTGTGTGTGTAAGTGTGAGAGTCCGAGTGTAGGGGGTGAGACAGTGAAGCACGGGAACGAGGTGGCTTCAGAGCTGGGGTCGTTTCGGGCCATGAGTGAGCACCGTGCCTCATGTGAAGGCAAGATGGCAGGTGCTCGTTGTACTCTACGTGCTTCACATGTCTCACTCCCTAGACTGGAACAAGACCTCACGGGCTTCACTGTTCATTGTAAAGCGGTGAATATTAAGGCTCTCAGCCTATGCCCGAGAGGAAGTAAGTTGGAATATAGAAAAAAAAAAAAAAAAAAAAAATGGCATTCTGAGAGTGAGGGTCAGAGTCTAGGGGATGAGACAGTGAAGCACTGGAGCGAGGCAGCTTCAGAGATGGGGATGCTTAGAGCCTTGAGTGAGCAACTAAGCCCCATGCATCCTGGGAAGGCAGGATATATATATACAGTATATATATATTTTTTATTTTTATTTTTTTATTTTTTTTACAAGTATCTAGTAAGGACCATTAGGTATGTAATTGCCTGTCTTCCTTTGTATTCCGTTGAATTTATTTTGTACATTTGTCGGCAACTTGACGGAGTGCCACAGGTCTTGTAAAGGTTTCCTTCACAATCTGACAGAGAAAATTCACCATACTAGTTGCCTGAACAAACGTTTGTGTGAATCCGTCACAAACGTAGCGTGATGATTGCCAACCGTAGCACCGGTGGTCGTTTGATGTTCTACCGAAATAATTTGTTATTAACAGAGATAATGGTTTGGTAAACCTTCAATATATGTTCAATAATTGTCACAGATTACATAACCAAATAGTCGTCGAAGGTTGTGGATACAATTATAGAATATGGTTAATGCAGCATATATATAATAGTCGTCGAAGGTTGTGGATACAATTATAGAATATGGTTAATGCAGCATATATATAATAGTCGTCGAAGGTTGTGGATACAATTATATAATATGGTTAATGCAGCATATATATAATAGTCGTCGAAGGTTGTGGATACAATTATAGAATATGGTTAATGCAGCATATATATAATAGTTTGAATTGAACTGTGTTATAACTTAAACAGCGTTATAAGGTGTTTGCTAATGTTAACTTTTACGGCATATTTATAAAGTCTGCCATACATTCAATGAAATACCATTATTCTTTGCGTTATATGCATTGTTAAAATAATATTCCAAGCTAGATGGTATAAATGGAATTTGTCCAGTGTGAGCTAGCGGTCCTTACATCAACGCGGAGACCAAGACTAGAATAGAGTACATGAATTATGGTAGTATTTACTAAGTTTCAGGATCAGTGAACAACAGGTGTATATTAATTCAAGGGCAAATTGGTTTTAGGATTGGTTACATAGAGATAATATACACAATTAAATGGTGTCCCCCTTCATCCCCAGCCCAATCTCCTAGTTTATACCTAGGCATGTTGAATTATCAACATAATTAGTTTTCGGGGTGAAATATTGTAAGTAATATTCCCTTCATAAACAGTTTACAATTCAAATTATATTCTGTTAATGCCAAACATTTTTAAATTTATCTTTCAACATAGGAAAGACCGAAGGAATCTTTGATGAAACAAATTACGATCCTCAAGTGGTCTGCAGATATAACTGTCATATAATAGTAAAAGAAAACAATGTTGAAAGATAAATAAAACCAAACAATGTGGGCATTACAAAGTTAGTGCCTAATGTTATTTATATTATTGTACAGACATGAGCATTAATTCAGATACAAACATATTCGAAGCGGTCTCGGGTTGAATTGAATCTCCATACTATTTTATACTGGGTATTTGCATTTTAGAGATTCGTTTAACCCGTGGAGCCCCGGCTAGTTTTGTAATGTTTGCGCACCAGAACCCGGCCGGTTTTCAAAAAATGGTTTTATTCCAGAAACAATAGCGAATGGGTTAGGAATGAAGGAAAAACCACGAAAAACCGCTCAAAAAGCTTAAAAAATGGTCCTACAGAGCCCCCGAAAACGGATTTTATAAGAGTCAAAAATTGAAGGCAATTATCCCAAAAAAACAGGTTATTGCGCGCTCACGCACACGCACGTGGACTTTGAGAGTTTTCAACCATCGGCACGGTTGCGTGGGATGCGTACACAGTTCCCATACAAATCTGAGCCCTCTTGAGTGGCTACACCTGAGGTTACGGTCGGCGCAATTAGGGTGACGCGCCAGGCGCGTCTCTGGGGCTGTGCGTTACATACATCGCCGACGCGTCAGGCGCGTCGCTGGGGCTGTACGGGTTAATCAGTTCGAGACTTTAAAATCGATCAGAATTAATCACCACTACTGTACAGTTGGTCAAAGTTCCAGCTGACCCACCCTCGCTCTGAGGCTCGCAGAATTAGCTGGCAATACTGGTGTAGTTGCCAATCCGTGGATATAATAACTTTAATATTTAAGCAAATCTACGAACTTTGGGTGAATGTTCGGGATTATACATAGCGATGTATGCATTTTTATTTGAGATAAGCTTAGTTTCCCTTGTTTAGTATATGTTCTAACAATGAAATAGCCGAAATCAGATCTACCGATCCCAATCTTTGTAAGACACACATCCGTCCTACACCAGTATTGCCAGATAATTCTGCGAGCCCCAGAGCGAGGGTGGGTCAGCTGGAACTTTGACCAACTGTACATGGTCATTACAATGTAATAATAAGAGATAAACATATTTTTTTTTCATTCCCACCAACTGATGTAATTGTTTTGAAAATCAATTAAACCCTACATTTTAATCATTGAATCTTTATACCGAGACATAAAACTTTTCCATGAATTTAATTCAACATAGGAACGATCAGTTCCCAATGAATCTATGAATCAAGAACTATGCTTCATAAACTATTGAATTACCTTCTGCCGCGTTCGGATACCCAACCCAGACTTGGGCATCAGCATTACAGTATATCCCGTGAACAGAGTTACAAATGTTACACATTTTTTTACGCTAGGCTGTTGTTTGTAATTAGTATTTTTCTACTAACCACATATCATCATCACCATCTTCTAAGACAACGTTGATATCGTAATTACTAATGTGTGAATAGGTAAACCTATACTTTCCTTTTAGCTAAGTCCATAGTAAACATGTTTATCATGAATCATTTATTCAGTGCTTTACTCTTAACCCTGTTTTGCTACATTTCTAAATAAGTATATATCTCATTAATAACATATATCTGGGAAAATGCAATACATCAATATAATATTATGTTCAATTTCAATTTTATAATGTGTTCGTCATAGTCTGTAACATTTGTTTTAATACACCCTGTATATATATATATATATATATATGCAAATAAAGATGCAGTAGAACCTGTGGAAAAAGAAGGGCAGGCCTTCATAATCATAATTTCGAGGTTATCGCTCTTGGTCTCTCATAGCAAAGTTTTCATTAAAAGAACCCCTTTCAATAAGGTTTCGACAGGTAAGAATTCTATTGTCACATAAAATAATAAGCGTTTTTTGGAAAACAAATATTTAAGACGACCGGTGACAAAGATGAGAAAAGAGAAAGTTAGTAATATCAAATATAAGCAACACAGAGAGGGGAGGAGACGTGGGGACCAAGACGAAGTGAACAAGAAGAATAAGATCAATATAATAATATTCGGAGGAACTTAAGAAACATGAACATGTTTTATCATTATGATAAAAGAAAAGGAGATATGACATTTTGTCTTACTGCATAAAAAACAGTGTAATCAATATTGGCTATGCGGTTTTTGGTCTAATTTTTTCCTCAACATAAAGGTGGGGCCAAAGGCTGAGTGAGAATTTTGAAGAACGAAAGAAGATGTTCTGGAAGGAGGTAAATAAAGTAAGGCAAGGGAAGAGTCAGTGAAAGATGAAAATGGAGAATTACTAGTGGAACCAGTTGAAGTGAGGAAAAGATATGCCGAGTATTTTGAATCTTTGTTAAATACAAGAGATGGAAGAGAAGCAGTGATTGAAGCAGAGGTGGTGGAGATAGGTTACCAGGCCACCCAGGTGGCAGGGAATGAATGAAAGGATTGAGGAAAATGAGGTGAAAGAAGCAGTGAAACAAATGAGAGCGGGAAAAGCAGAAGGTTTGGATGGTATTGCTGTGGAGTGTATAAAGAAGGGTGGAGATGTGATAATAGATTGGTTGGTGAGACTTTTCAATGTGTGCTTTGCTGTGTCAATGGTACCAATAGACTGGAAGAGTGCATTTATTGTGCCGTTGTACAAGGGGAAGGGAGATCGGCAGGAGTGTTCAATTTATAGAGGTATTAGTTTATTGTCAGTGGTTGGAAAGCTGTATGGCAGGGTGTTGATAGAGAGGTTGATAGAGGTTGATAATAAAGTTTACGGAAGTTGAAATAGGAGAAGAACAGTGCGGTTTTAGGAGGGGAAGAGGGTGCGTGGATCAGATGTTTGCAGTAAGACAGTTATGCGAGAAGTATTTAGAGAAGCATAAGGAGATATTTTGGGCTTTTATGGACTTGGAAAAAGCGTATGATCGTGTGGACCGTGAAGCAATGTGGAAGGTGTTAAGGATTTATGAAATAGGAGGAAATTTGTTAGAAGCAGTTAAGAGTTTTTATGAAGGGAGCAGAACATGTGTGAGAGTAGGAAATGGTGAGTTGAGTGAATGGTTTGAGGTAAAGGTAGGTTTGCGACAGGGTTGTGTAATGTCACCATGGCTGTTTAATATGTTTATGGATGGTGTGGTGAGGGAGGTGAAAAAGAGAACTATGGGAAGAGGATTGGGTTTAGTAGGAAAGAATGGTAGAGATTGGGAGTTGAATCAGTTGCTGTTTGCTGATGACACAGCATTGGTGGCAGATTCTGATGAGAAACTGCAGCGGGTAGTCAAAGAGTTTGGTGTGGTTTGTGGAAGAAGGAAACTGAAGGTGAACGTCAATAAAAGTAAAGAAATGGTGTGTAATAAGGAAGAGCATAGGGTGAATCTAGATGTGAGGCTGGATGGGGAAATATTGGAACAAGTAGAGTGTTTTAAATATCTAGGAGGAACAATAAGCAGGAGTGGAGGTATGGAAGTGGAGGTAAAACAGAGAGTGTGTGAAGGAAGGAAGGTTTTCAGAGCAATGGGAAGTATGTGGAAGACGAGAAATCTCGGAGTGAAAGTAAAAAGTGCAATGTATCAAGGAATTGTTGTGCCAACAGTGATGTATGGGGCTGAGACATGGGCTCTGAAGAAAAAGGAGAGAAGAAAGCTGGATGTGATGGAGATGAGCTGCTTGAGGAGTATGTGTGGAGTTACTCGTAGAGACAGATTGAGGAATGAAGAGATACGTAGGAGAGTGGGGCAGCAGGAACATTTGTCAGCCAGAGTGGACAGAAGGGTGCTGAGCTGGTATGGTCATGTTGAACGAATGGGAGATGACAGGCTTACAAAGAGAATATGTGAGTCAGGTACAAGGGGAGATAGAAGGGCAGGAAGACCCCCATTGAGATGGAGAGACTGTGTAAGAAAGGCTTTGGATGATAGAGGAATGACTATAGATCAGGCAAGGGAAGTGGTGGTGGACAGGAGTGAATGGAGAATGCTTGTGAATAGTTGAGTGAACACGTGGTCATTTGGAGTAAGGGGTCGGGCGCAAGTTGGACTAGATAATAGTCCATCAGGCGCCTGGCCCGGGGAGACGATTAATATGAAGGGTGTGCCTGGAAGTGTGGTGGGAGGGCTTGTGGCTTTGGCTCCGCTGTATGTCTGCCTGCCGAGATCGGAACCTCTCCGGGTGGTCAGGGGCCGGGGGAGTGCTGGAGCGACCTTGGTGACCCTGGTCTCTGGGTCTTCTCCTGGGTGACCTGGATGTGTGAGAGTTTGTGTTTTTTATCTGTGTTTATTTTTTGTTTTGTGTTGTTTTTGTGTTTTCCCTGTTCTTGCTCTGTCTTGGGTCGGCTACCCCCAAAATGGGGATTGGGCCTGAGCATATAGAGTATAGATAGATAGATAGATAAAGTAAATCCAAAAGACTTTAGTTCAGGATTTTAGATGTATTTACAAAGTCCTAAGTTTGTATCCATTTGTTCGTATGTATTATGCAACCACAATAAATGGGACATATTTGATAATAGTGCAGCTTATTGTGAAAATATGCTGTACTTGTTGATGAATGTAATGATGGCTATATATACTAACAAAAATACCAATATAACGAAATAAATATACTTAACTTTCAGTCACACATAATATATGTGTACAACGAAAACAAATCTATATTTCTTGCAAAAAATATAGATAACTGATAATCTAGTTCATGCTTCCGGGCCCGATCTTGCCGGCATATATGTGTGTATGTGTACTATATATATATATATATATATATATATATCTTGGTTTAACAAGCATCTAGATAGCTAAATGTAACTGTATCAAGTACCGGTATATGTTGAGAGTATGTGTGTATGTACAAAGGAGTACAAAGGAAATCAAACAACAACAGTTCTAGTGACCCTTCTAGGTTGCTTGTCCTCCAAAACACTGAGGATCAAGTGTCGAAACAGTGGTTTAGAGGGGGTAAGGGAACATTGGAAAGGGAATTACTGCCCTGGAACTAATGTCCGTGGCAGGATTTGGAAGTTAGTAGAGGACAGATGGGTTAGTAACTGAGGAGGGGATAAAATAAAGTTATTCATTTACAAACGCAGTCAGTCGCGGGTTTGATGCGAGATATTTGTCTAGGCGGAGTTTAAATGAATCAACGGTGATGCAGTCTATAGTGTTTCGGGGAAGCCCATTCCATAAGTTGACAACTCGATTGAAGAAGAAATTCTTAGATTCGTGCGAGTTAAAAGATTTACCAATAATTTTGCAACCGTTTCCCCGCGTGTAATTAGATTGGTCGATAGCGAAGTACTTACTACAGTTCATATTGTCGATGCCTTTGATGATTTTGAACACTTGAATTAAGCCACCTCTTAATCTGCGCTGGGTTAAAGGAAATATATTTAATTCTCTAAGACGCTCTTCGTATGGTTTGTTCTTTAGGCTAGGTATCATTTTGGTAACTCTACGTTGAACTCGTTCTATCTTGTTTATATCTTTTTGGTAATAAAGGCACCAGGATTGAACGCAGTATTCCAGAAGAGGGCGGACTAAGGAATTGTAAAGGGTTAGGATAACTTCTTTGGATTTATGCTCAAATGACCTGCCTATAAAGCCAATTATTTTGTTTGCCTTCTTAACAACTTCTGAACATTGTTGACTCGGTTCTAGGTTACTCGATATTGTTACTCCCAGATCGGTTTCTCTGTTTACATTCTTAAGCTGAGTGCCATTCATCGAATAGTTTGCTTTCTCATTTAGGTATCCGATAAGTAGTACTTTACATTTATCCGCATTGAAACTCATTTGCCAAATTTGGGCCCAACATGACAATTTATCTAGATTGTGTTGCATATCGTCAACTTGTTCTTTTGAGAGTGCGCTATTTGCAATTTTTGTATCGTCAGCAAATTTTGAGATTGTACAGGTGAGACCCTCATCTATGTCGTTGATGTAAATTAGAAAGAGAATTGGTCCTAGTACCGATCCCTGGGGTACCCCCTACTTACATTGGTCCATTTAGATGCCTTACCGTTTATGACTACTCTTTGCTTTCTGTTGCTGAGCCAATTTTCTATCCATTTCAACACACCGTTATTTATTCCATGCGCTTTTAGTTTTAGCAGTAAACGTTTGTGGGGAACTTTGTCAAAGGCCTTTTGAAAATCAAGGTATATAATATCTACAGCTTTACTCTCATCGTAGAGGTTGAGGATATCGTGGAAGAAGTCTAAGAGGTTTGTTAAACAGGAACGTTTTTTACGAAAGCCGTGTTGAATATCTTTAAGTATGTTATTTTCCTGTAAGTGATTTACGAGTCTGTCCCGTATGACCGTTTCTAGCATTTTACATACAACTGAGGTTAAGCTAATTGGACGATAGTTACTGGGTAGGGATTTGCTGCCTTTTTTGAATATCGGTGTTACGTTGGCTAGCTTCCACTGATCAGGCATAGTTCCAGACTGCAAGGATTTATTGAATAGTAATGTCAATGGTTTGGAGAGCTCATCCTTAGCTTCTTTTAGAACTCTAGGCGAGATTGTATCAGGTCCAGGCATTTTATTTACCTTGAGTTTATCTAAACATTTCAATACTTCTCTCTCTGTAACGGTGATATTGCTTAGAACATCTGAATTATCAATCTGAATCGGCGATGGTGTAGCGATATCACTGAGGTCTTCTGTTGTAAAAACTGATGCAAAGAAGGTATTGAGGGCATTACTCATTTGTACTTCGTCTTTGGTGTATTGTCCATTTTCATCGACTAATGGTCCAACAGTTGAAGTAACTACTTTTTTCTTTCTGTTATAACTATAGAATTCTTTCGGGTTTGTTTTACTTTGATTCGCAATATGTAACTCTAAGGTCTTTTTAGTTTGCTTAATTAACTTTTTGGCTTTGCGTCGTACCTCTACAAATTTCACCCGTTCTTCGTCATTTTGTGAGGATTTTAATCTATCATTAGCAAATATTTTAGCAAGCAGGCAGTTTGAAATATCTTTATTCCACCACTTGGGCTTTTTATTATGGCCTGTACGCCGTATTTTCGATGGTATGCATTATTGCACTGCTTTTAGGTAAGTGGTTTCGAATAACTTCCAAGATGTATTTATGTCGTTATTGTTAATTAAAAAGCTCCAGTCAGTTTCTTTAAACATAGCTCTAAGTTTATGGAAGATTGCTTTCTTGAAATTATGGACTTTTTCGATGCTACTATTTGGTTCATTACTAGTAAACTTTAAAGTGAAAGTTATCGTACGATGGTCGGTCGCTGTTACTGAATTCATCACCAACATTCAAATTCTCTATCAATTCTTCTTTTGTTGCAAGTACAATGTCAAGAACGTTATTACCACGGGTCGGCGTTCAAACAAATTGATAAAGCGAACTCTCTTGCAAGTTCGTATACAAGTCATGTCCGGAGTGTGAAGTAAGAGTATCGCCCCACTTGGTCACAGGTAAATTAAAGTCGCCAAAAATTACGGTATCTTGTGAGTTACTTACATCTGTAATTTGTTCGTATATTTCTCGGTCAGTTTGCACTGATTGAGCTGGAGGTCTGTATATTAACGCAACTACGCAAGTATTATTTTTGTACCTTTATTATTCTTTATTAGCACAAAAGATGTGTCGACGTTCACAATTTGAGGTTTTAACAAGAGGGTAGGGTTAAGACTTTCTTTGATATAAAGTAAAACGCCACCTCCATTTCGATTTATTCGTCTTTTCTCAAACATTACATAACCGGGAAGTGAATACTCTGCTAAAAAGTCTCTATCTTCTGTATTGAGCCAAGATTCTGTTATGCCAATCACATCATAATTTTCTGTAAACACTAGCTCCTCTAAATCTGAAAATGTATTGCGTATGCTACGAGCGTTTGCATAGAAAACCTTTAAATTTGTTATTTTAGAACTCACGGAACGCTCTTTAATAATATTTTTGGTTCTTGTCGGATCTACATTTATGTTCATGGCTGTCCTCGGTCCTCGCTGTCTTCGGTCCTTATCGCTGGTGGTCCTCGGTTGCCTCTGTTTTTTGCTTGGCGTTGGATGATTTATGTCACTGCTGCTTCTTCTCGGATGGCCTTTTTTGATCCATGGCTGCGGACTGCTTCGTGTAGGAGACGACCCATGCGTGCTGAACCCACAGGGTTTAGATGAGTGTCATCCTTGCGGAACAGAGTAGGCTGGTTGTAGAAGTTGTCCCAGAGGTTGATGAATTCAATTTCTTCCCTCAGACACAAATATTTTAGTCGGCTATTTGTGCTGAAGGCCTTGTCGTAGAATTTGTCAGGTGCGTCGATCTTGGGGAGAATGCCTGAGATGATGATATTCCTTGACTTGTTTTTGTAGTGCTGGATCATCTTGCGATATTTTCTCCATCAACTCTTCAGATCTGGTGCGCATGACGTTATTTGAACCAGCATGGATGACAAAAAGGGTATTTTCATTTGCATCCTTTGTGGTATCTTCGAAGGCTTCCACAATGTCGTCCAGTCCAGCTCCTGGGATGCAAAATCTTTTTCGTCGATTTGGGACTCGGTCGCAGAACTCTTCGACCTGTCCTCGTAGGATGGAATCCCCAACGTGCCTGGTCTCTTCTGGTTCGTCTTCCATCTCTACCAATATCTCAAATCTGTTTGACATTGTAACTGGTAGATGAGACCTTTTCTGCGTTGGCCGTGCACCGTTCCTCACTGGTGTAAATCCGGAAACCTGGGGTGGCAGGACTCTGCGTACAGGTCGGGGAGAGGGGTGGTTAGAACGGGGGCGAGGGGTTGGTACTGTTCGTGCTAGCAGGCTTCTTGCACGAGGAGTGGGGGAGAGACTAAGGTGAACAGGGCGGCTGTCCGGGTTTGATGTCGGCTCAGGTTCGTCAGAAGATGCTGCAGTGGCTACTGCAGGTGTTGGATTGTTGGCAGATGACGTTGGGGTGGTGGTGGATGTTGGAATTGAAACAATTGGAGTTAGTGATACTCCAACGTTGAGTGTTACAAACTCTTGGAGTGATTCCAGCTTCCTGGTGAGGGCGTTGATCTTGTTGTGGGCTTCATCTAATTTTGCTGTCAAATCCTCTCGTTGCTGGCAGAGTCGGCAGACTTGTGGATCGGCAGGAGCAAACATGGAAGCACCAAACCTACCGGCGCAGTTCGTACAGGCACGAGGCATGGTGACGATCACTTTCTTCAGATCACTTCACTCACTTAAAAACACTTAACTCACTTTAAAAACACTAAACTCACTTTAAAAACACTTATCTCACTTTAAAAATACTTCACTCCCTTCAGGTCGCTTCACTTACTTAAATAGTCCTAACCGAAAAAAAAAATGTTGAAATACGCACAAATAGGTTATCAGCGGTGATAGCCTAACCGAAAAAAAAAAAAAAAAAAAATTGAATACGCAGTGATAGCCGAACCGAAAACAATTTTATTTTTATTTAAACAGAAATAGGCCACCAGGGGTTATAGCCTATCCTAACCGAAAACAAAAATTATGAAATACCGGTATGCAGAAATAGGCCACCAGCGGTGATAGCCTAACTGAAACTTTAAAAATTGAAGTACGCAGAAATAGGCCACCAGGGATGATAGCCTAGACTAACCGAAAACAAAAATAACCAAAAACAAAAATTATGAAATACCGGTACGCAGAAATAGGTCACCAGGGGTGATAGCCTAGACTAACCGAAAACAAAAATAACCGAAAACAAAAATTATGAAATACCGGTACACAGAAATAGGCCACCAGCGGTGATAGCCTAGCTGAAAATTTTAAAATTGAAGGACGCAGAAATAGGCCACCAGGGATGATAGCCTTGAGTCTAGGCTATCATCCCTGGTGGCCTATTTCTGCGTACCGGTATTTCATAATTTTTGTTTTTGGTTATTTTTTTTTTTGGTTAGTCTAGGCCCTAGACTAACCGAAAACAAAAATAACCAAAAACAAAAAGTATGAAATATGCAGAAGTAGGCTACCAGGGGTGATAACCTACCTAAAAAAGCAAAACAAATACATATATATATATATATAATAAAATATGTAACTAAATATACAATTCACCAAATAGAGATTATATAAGAATAAAGTGTAACTGCACACAAGGGGTTAATATACTGTATCAACAGGTGTCACTGTCTGGTGATGGGCTGGTCTATCAGAGTGAGACCTGACCGATCTCTGCCATACCCATAGCTTACTCTGACTGTTCCTTTTACTTATATATTTTCTAGATCTCGAGTGACGGCGTCTCTTCCGTGGATTGACCTCCCAATCTACCAAGATTGGAAGCTAAAGCGTCACATTATTCCTTTGCCCCTCAACTTTCTCTTCATAATTGCTGAGGGGCACAGGGCTCTGGGTGGGGCTTTGGTTTCCCGGGCGTTTACGCACCCTCTCAGCCCCCCGCCATGGAGTGGCTTCGGTCACCCAGGCTTTATTGTGGTCGGCAGGGAGGGTTCTGTGGGGTCGCTCGTTTATGGCCTTGGCCTTACTCGGGGCCTTGGGGCTGTTCGGCCAGGCAGCTTGGGGAACAACAACAACAACAACAACAACAGGTGTCACTGTAGGCTAGTCAAGCAGGATTATATTTAGATAAACAAAGTTATCAGTCAAAGGTTACTACAAGATCATGCAAGCAACAACTAAAATTACAGACATATATAGCTACAGTAGGATACTGAATACGATAACTACTAGAGTTAATAAGAAAATACAAAGCTAGATCGATTAGAGGTGCGCGTGCGTCGTCTGCTACAAGCTAGGATAACAAATGTAAACAACAATGTTTATCAGTCAGAAAAGCAATAAAATAACATGCACGGCAACTACAGCACTATGTGGAGGTTAAACAAGCGCTTAACTACTGTTCATGCAATGAATAAAGGGAATAGGGATAATTATGAAATAATCAAATTAGGATAAAATTTTCTCAGTGGCGATGCGGAGCTGTTGGCGGTGCTAAAGCCGGCGGGAGAGAGGGACGAGATGTAGATGTTGGGGACGAGAGATTTACTTAGATTGTACATAGATACAATGACCACACATGCCTCATGATCCAGACTAGGTGTTCACAAATAAATGTTAGTAGAGATCGAAGAACCATAAGTAAGTGAAAAGAAATGATAGAATAGAGGAAGAGAGAGAAAAGCACACAATTATACACTTATCGCACAGACCATGCGATGTAAGCGAGGTAGGCAGAACTTAATTCCAATAGAGACAGCAGAAGCCAAATAAAGCAGAGTGAAAGAAAAAGATAGCACACATAATCTGTCTCCCCACCCTCCAACTCTCCCGCAGAAGGCAGAAGCCGTACAATGATGTTAGCCTAGTTGAAAATTAATGCCCTTGCAAGATTTGTCACAAAATAAATAATCCTGAAGGATTTTTTAGACAAACATAATTTGAAATGAAAATGCATGTAAACCCTCACCATTAATTTTGTTTATAGTTTTCCCCATTATAGGTACCGTAAGCTCATTGTACCGAAGATAAATATTCATTTCAGAACTATAAGCCACACCTATCTCTATAAGGTATGTATCTAACTTATCTTGAATTTGTTAACCTGGCAAAGGCAAGACTACAGTAATTCGACGAAAAAGGTAATTTTACTATATATATTGTTATTACATATTCATATGTGCCTATTTTACATTAAATATGAAGATATTAACATTTAAGAGCAATAAAACAAGACACTGACAGCTCTAAGTAGAAGTTTCTCTGTTGCAAGGATCTCTAAATGCCTCGCTTATGATATAGAGACCGCGGGGAAAAAAATTGCGCCGAAAATTACCCCGGGGGGGGGGGGGGGACACATATGTAGGAATAGTAGCAAGTATTGGAAGGGAATTATCTCACCTAATCACATATTGCTTTGTTTTGAGTGCCACTGGGGTGTTTTAACCCTTATTTAGCGGGTGGTAAGGTATTTTACACTCTACCGCTCAGCGGGCATAATGCCGAAATATTCGCTCAATTTCACTCGCCCTAGTGCCGTTACTATGGCTCCAATGCGAACGAAACGATCATTTTTGGAAAGAGCAACTCTTCGTCTCCCCATATAAGTCTATGAATGGATGTTATGAATGAGTGTGGAGGGTGGGAAGAGGTGAGGAAGAGGAGGTACTTTTTGGTCTATTTCCCGGGGCGGGCGCGTATCGGTTGCGTTCGCTTTGGCCTGACTTCGGCCTCTCTCGCGTCTACTATTCCTTTGGTAATCGGTCTTATGTTTCTCTTATTTCTCCTTATTTCTGTATTCTCTGTATTCTCTCTCTCTCTCTCTCTCTCTCTCTCTCTCTCTCTCTCTCTCTCCTGTCTGTCTGTCTGTCTCTCTCTCTCTCTCTCTCTGGCTCGCTCGCTTTCCCTCTCTCGCGCGCTCTGTCTCTCTCTCTCTTCCTCATCCGTATACGTAATTCTCATTATTATTTTCTCTAATCTCTCTCACTCCTCCTGTCTGTCTGTCTGTCTCTCTGGCTCGCTCGCTTTCCCTCTCTTGTGATCCCTTTCTCTCTTCCTCATCCGCATATGTATTTCTCATTATTATTTTCTCTAACTAATCCCTCTATTTCATTTATTTGCTTGTAATATTTCTGTATTATTATATCTTTTTCACTCTTTCTTCAGTTCAGTTTCTGTATTCTCTCTATACGGTGGGAATGGTATTTCGTATGAGGGATGTGCAGCACCAATATTAATTCTTTCGTTGTTTGGTTGTTTGTATTACCGTAAGAAATTTACTGAACGCCTGCAAATAATACGCTATAAAATGCTTGCAATCAAACTCAAGCAATTTCAAGGTCACATGCAATTATAAATGTAGGCTATAGGTAGACCCAGAGAGGAAGAGACAAGAGAGAGAGAGAGTGTCGTGATAATATAACAATGTTACATATGTATCATATATATGAAAAAATAATATATACGGTAGGCCTACATCTGTTCCCCACAATCATATAATGCCAAGCACAAATATTCAATCTTTCATTGTTTGTATTACCGTAAGAAATTTACTGAACGCCTGCAAATAATACGCTATAAAATGCTTGCAATCTCTCTATTTTCTCTAATCTCTTTCACTCCTCCTGTCTCTCTCTCTCTCTCTCTCTCTCTCTCTGGCTCGCTCGCTTTCCCTCTTCCTCATCCGTATTATGTATTAATCATTATTATTTTCTCTAACTAATCCCTCTATTTCATTTATTTGCTTGTGTTATTTCTGTATTATTATATCTTTTTCACTCTTTCTTCAGTTCAGTTTCTGCATTCTCTCTCTCTCTCTCTCTGTTTCGCTTGCTTTGCAGGAATTTTGTTTTTGTTTTATATATAATATATAATAATTTACTTATCATTACTTACTATATCGTATAAACAATAGTAGGTAGCCAACTTACCATAATACCGATACACCAAACCGATCCGCATGCGGTTTTGTTTATCACCTGTTTACTAAAGTGCCACCATTATCGATTTTCTTGGAGCCGACCCGAGCGGGAGGGTTACCAATTGAAGTTAAATCCGCTAGCATATATTGTTAGATGTAAGACATGATAAATACCACTAGAACTATGAATTGGCAAAATCCATAATTATAATATCACTTCGAAATTGTTCTGAAATTTCAAAACAAAACCGCTAGTGTAAGTCATTGCTGCTAGATCGAAGTAAAGGTCTCTAGATCTAGCGGAAGTCGCTATACGTATTGGCAGTACTGCACACTCATTCATTTCATTCATTTTCTATTGAGCTCGTCCTGGAATCTTTACGACTCTGAATCTTACGATTGCCGACGGCGATACGTTGTTGACATTGTTGTTGATGTTCCAGTGGAGGGATGAACAAAATATTTTCCTTGTCCAATAATAGCTATTTCATAGTCCGACAGGACTTATTTTGATATATATATCAAATTTATTGAACGCCTGAAAATAATACGCTATAAAATGCTTGCAATCAAACTTTCAAGCAATTACAAGGTCACATGCAATTATAAAAAGGTATATTGTAGACCACAATCTTCGCCAAGCTTCGTTGTTGCTTGTATTATCGGGAGAAATGTACCATACACCCTGGTTATCGTGAGAAATTTACCGAACGCCTGCAAATAATACGCTATAAAATGCTTGCAATCAAACTCTCAAGCAATTTCAATGTCACATGCAGTATAGGTAGACCCAGAGAGGAAGAGACAGACAGAGAGAGAGGGGAGGTAAAGAACATCTGCTAGGTGTGATTTCCCCTGGGAGGGAAGAGATTAGTTAGGGGCGTGCCCTGGCCTACATCAGACAAAGAGAGTACAAAGGAGTACAAACAAAGAGAGTGAGACAGAGAGAGAGAGAGAGTGTCGTGATAATATAATTTTTTTACATATGTATCATATATATGAAAACATAATATATATGGTAGGCCTACATCTGTTCCCCACAATCATATAATGCCAAGCACAAATATTCAATCTTTCGTTGTTTGTATTACCGTAAGAAATTTACCGAACGCCTGCAAATAATACGCTATAAAATGCAAAGGAAATTTCTTGTAGAGTGCAATATTGAGGACGTATTGTGCTCTGAGAGAGAGCGGAGCGGTGATTAGGAACATAAATTACCTCAAGACCGCTCGCCACACAGGGAATTATATAAGGAAATTACCGTATTTTAGGGTTTTTGCACTCGTGTTGCACGATCGTTGAAAGACAACCAGTGATCGTAGAAGGATGCTTCGGGTGTCATTGGAAAGCTCAATTTACGCACTTTCAGGGATACATACTTGTATTACGCTCTGGGTCTTGTTTATGCATGAAAAAGAGCACGGAACAACCCCATTTAGGGAAAAAAAAAAAACCCGCTGGGCGGCACAGTGAAATATACTCCACCAGCCGCTCATAAGGTGATAAAATGCTTGCAATCACATTTTCAAGCAATTATAAAATGTAAATTGTACTTACCAACACCCACACTAGTATGTTCTTCGTCAGGAACGTCTCCAATTTGCTCAAGGGTCTGTCCAATATCAACCACAACATCCACCCCACGCAAATTATGCTTGGGGTGAAAGCCTATGATCGGGTTATTTTCGTCTTCCGAGTCATCCACACTACTAAAACTCTCACCCAGACCTTCGACGGTTTCATCCAACAGCTAATTAGAAAGTTCTGAAGAGTTCAGCATGATATCTAGTTCCTGGGTGGTAAGCCGGGCGTGGTTAGTAGGGTGGCGCGACGCACTAGGGATGGCAGCCACCGAATCGAACACGGGCAAATCTTGACCTTCCATTATGGCTGCTTGAGGGTCACTTAGTCATGGTCACGCAGTGGGGATGTGTGGGTGGGCCCTTTTAGTACACCGCCTGACCACCAAGTTTCGCTTTCCACCTAAATTAGGGCGGGAATACGCCCACGGACTTAAGTCCGACCCCGCCATTTAGTCCAATTTTCTCGTATCGGACTTAAGTCCGACCCTGCTAAATATGGGTTAAAAGGTTTTTCTTAGGCCTTGGTTCTTATGAGGACCTTCACCTTCCACCACCAAAACCTCTTATGAGGACGCTCACCTTTCCTGGGTTAATGGTGTAGATGTCTATTACTTCGTTCGGAAGACGGTTCCATTCTGTACTGATGCTATAGGTGAAGAATATATTATGTTTTTTCAAGGTTCGCTCTCTTATTAATTAGTTTTAATTAATTTACCCTTGCATCAGTCTTTTTAATTATCTTAAATAAATTGTTGGCATTTACCATTACAAATCTTGAAGTATTCTACGAGTTGGTCTTTCATTCTCCGCTTACTAGCAAAAACAAAAAATTGAGTTCTCTAAATCTCTCGTAAGGATTAGGCTTCAGGATTGGGATTAATTGTGTGGCTTTTCGCTAAACAGATTCGATTTTCTTTATGTCCTTTATGAGGTAGAGCGACTACAATTGTACAGCGAACTCCAAAATTCCAAATGCAGCCTAACTATACTTTTATAAAATGGCATAATTTTATCTCTATTGAGATAGTGAAACTTTCTCCTGGTGTATTCCAGCACGCTATATGCTGTTTTAATAATTCTGTACAGCAATTACTTTATTATTATTTTCTTTCCACCAACCAACTTCACCTCTAAACTCAATTAATGAAATCAACAAATACATGTGGCACTCCAAGGACTCGAACCTAGGATACTCACATCGAAATTCCGCGCACTTATGCATTACGCTATCAAGACAGCAATTACTTTATGTAAGATTCTCATTTATGAGGACACCTACATTTGTCACTTAAGTTACACTTAACTTTTATTTTCTCCCTCCATGTATAGTAGTACTCATAGTTCTTTTTGTTGGAGCCTATATTTAATATCTAACATTTACCTACTATTAAAAGGCATTTGCCAGTTTTCTGACCATTCCATGATATTATTTAGATCAGATTGCTTACTAAGTATAATTTTCTGAAATTACTACATTCCCTAATTTAGTGTTGTTGCGACTGACAGTAGAGGCTTCCAGTCCTTGGACTAACACAGACAATACGATTACTCAACACCTCCGTAGCCTCAACTCGTAACACAGCCTATTGCAACAGAACAGAGGTCATACGCAACTTCCTGGCTCTCTGCGGACCAAAGGTGCAGACACTCCCCCTACTGGTTCCATTAAACCACCAATGCAATCAACTGGAACCCTTAGTTGTGGTGAAAAGATAATTATCTTGAGCCACAACTATCACCAAAACTCAGTACCGAAATGGCAATACTGAGGAGGATTCTTCCTAAGTTGCACAATGAAGATAAAGCTCTGATTTAATCTACGTTAATACAATTACGGTAAACACATGCAAAAGTGAATGCCAAAATAATGAAGCAAGTTTTGGTGGATTTAAAGGGTTGAGTTTACTTTACCTAGACTGAAATGGTCCGCACATATAAACTATAATTGAATATCAAATACCAAGAGTGTAACTCACTTTAAATCACCATAGAATAGTTATGCTGTAGATAGATCTCGTATGAGCTGATAAAGGGTGGTAGACAAATGGCTACCACTGGAACACTGTTGGGAGGTTGGTTAGTTCGATGGTGTTTTCTGAACGGCCACTTGTAACTCACTCAACAGAGAAGGGAATATTGACGAATGGGCTTAAATCATGATAATAAGCTTAGCTGTCTGTCTGTCAGTTGGATGAAGTTGCGATGATGAGAGCTGGTGAAAAGCCGGCACTGGGATCGCGGCGAAATCAAGAGTGGAGGTGTTGATAGGACGAAGAATTGTTTAGCTCTGACGCGCGGTTCCTCGCTAGACTCGTCACCATCTAGCGGATGGATACCGTTAAGTCTATAGCGGATGTCTAGCGGTAAATATCGTACCACATTTTTAATATTACGACATAGTTATTCCTAAAGACTCATAAATGTGAATAAGAGTGAAACGTTACTCTCAAACTTTCTTCTACTCAACAGCTGAGCTCTGGAACTCTCTCCCAGAATCAGTCTTTCCCTCTTCCTATGACTTAACCCTTAAAAAGCGGCTCACCACTTAAGTCGTATTTAATAAAGCTGGACTATGTGGCGGCGCTCGACATAGGTCGAGTGGCAATTTCAGCACGTAATGTGGCTGAGAGAGAGAGACAAGTGGTGGCAGGAGACTAGCGAGCGTATGACTGCTCCAGACCACCGCGGCGAACCTACTGACACAAATCTCAGCTCCCTCCTCCCTCTCTCACTCGCTACATACTCAGTTATGTACCGAAAGTACCGAATTACCTGCTTTTTGCACTCGCGTTGCACGGTTATTGCAAGAAAACTATCCATCATACAAGGATCGTTATGGTGTCATTCGAAAGCTCTGTTTATGCCCTTTCAGGGATAGATACTTGTTTTACGTTCTGGGTCTTATTTAGGCATGAAAATGATCACGTAAACAGCCCTATTTTGGCTAAAAACACCCCGCTGGGCGGTACACATAAATAAACCGCATAGGCCGCTAAAGAAGGGTTAAATTGCTTCAAACTCCGTGTGTCCAGGCATTTTGGCTCGAACGTCCCTTGATTTTGGCCCTGTCACTCTTTCAACTATGGGGGAGGCACTCGCAATAGGCAGTTATGCCTTTTGCCTCCCTCAATCACATAGAAAAAAAAAAAAAAAAAAAAAAAAAATATACTTTCGTATAATAGGCCTTATTTAACTTATCAAGCTTACATACAAATATGATAGACTTCGAACCAGGCACCCTAATAGTCTGGACCCCTAACTAAAACAATGCACATACAAAATTAATGATTGGCTGAGATCAACAAAAGCCACTGAAGGAATAATAATAAAATAATAAAGAGTACTATGTCTAGCTATTATGCCAGCGAGGAATAAGATTATAGCCTCTTACCCCTCAACCAATCATAGAGTAAAGGAGGATAGAGAAGAAAGCGTGACGTCACACGGTTATTTCCTCGCGCGAACTAGGAGTGTCAGCACTATCGTGGGACATAATATTATAAGAAAAGGCCCCAGTGGTTATTCCTTATTAAATACTCCTTGATATCTGCGCGCCTGGCTTGTCTGCAGTGTTACCACAGTTAAGGGAAAGTCCGTAAAATGAGGGGGCGATAGATTAAAGAGGGAATGTCTTTAACCCGTCCAATCCCAGCGACGGCTATAGCCGTCAGTAGAGAAGTAACTCCCCAGTCCCAGCGACGGTTATAGCCGTCAGTAATGTACTTGTCTTGTAACTGCCTGTACAAGGCTAATTGTGTGTGTTTTTTTTTTTTTTTTAAGTTATGTAAAATAAAAAAAAAAACAAGTGATAGATCCATTCTTGCCTCATCTCTTGAGGTGAAAAGGTGGACTCTCCTGTCATTTTGGCCACATTGCTTGGGACTGCTGGGGACTTTTTTTACTTTATCCTACGGTTACGAGCGAATTAATGTTGGTAAAAACACTTGTAAATGATGTAATATAACAGATATATAAAAGCAAGAGGAAAACATTAAGTATACATATACACTATACAAAATACTTATATATGATGCAAGTTGTATAACTCCAAGCAACACAACAAGAATGAACATTTAATTTTGAATATACTTAATTAATTACATGTTATGTAGATGTTAATTTGTAAAGTTACACTAAAGCTGGAAATTGACACGAAATACGTTTTTAGGTTATACCATAGACTACAGTAGATCCGGACTGGACACGAAAATGGAACTTTGCAGTAAGGGACCCAAAAATCGGAGAACAAACCCCAAAAAACCACGAAACCGTGAAAATATCACATTTTCGCGGTTTCGAGGTTCGAACTTGGGAGTTCGTTCTCCGATTTTGGGTCCCCTACTGCAAAGTTCCATATTAGTGTCCAGTCCAGATCTACTATAGTCTGTGGTTATACTTATGACGTCTAGGGATATTATGTCCCAGCCTGTTTGACGTTGGCAACTCCCGAATCTCACAACAACAATGGCGGGGGTTGACAATGATCTGGCGTTTACAGCAGCCTTTACTTATATTTATTGGACTCTATTATGTTTACAGAGTTTCTGGATAACGTTGAATGGATTATTAATAGCATTATTAGTACATGATAGGGATTATTACGAATTAATGGGGACCCTCCCATTTTCGTTTGCGATCGTGCTGCCATCTCTCGAACACGCAGATCATTATTTTCAGATTTGTGATTTCACGCTATCGTCTGTATCCTTCTTTATTCTATGCCACCAATACTACCGAAGTATACTGGCTCTACCACACCTTAACGAGGCCAAGGTTTGCAGCACTTCCAAGACTAACTAAGAATCGAAGGGAAGAAAAATATATGAAAAACACAATAAAGATGCAGGGACTCACAAGCCACACACACACCCTTAGAATCCGTTGGATGCTATGTTAAAATGTCAATTAATATACAAATGCCAATAATAAATAGTAAAATAGAGAAGCAAGAGATAAATGTTTCTCCCTTGATAGCTGGAATTGGACTGATTATATTACAGCCGGGACACACCAAAGCCGACAACAGTTGGCGCTACTTTTTTACCAGCATGGGTGATAGTTCTAAAACATAACTCCTTACTTAACATAATAATAATACTATAACAAGTAGGATATTATAGGATTAAACAACTAAATGCAGAATGTTTATGCAAAGCATACAATTATATACGCTATGTGTCAATGTATTACTAATATACCCCAATAAACTAATAAATAAAACAAAATTTGCAGACGACAGCCACTGTCTTTGTAGATAATGGGAAAACCAAAGAGAAAACGTAATTGAACGAAAATATATGTATGTGACACACACGATAATGTAAGGATAATATCGATCACTACTTCACGACACATTGAAATTACCGCAAGGTGGTGTAATATATTCACCATGTGAATATGTGACCAAGGCAACATAGTAATTTATGGACAATAATAAACTTACATAAACTTACGGTCATTGTAACAGTGTCTTCTGCCAATTGGAGATAATATTATGAATATAATTGTCTATATTGCTAATGTGAATTGTAAACAACACTGAACACAAAACTTAGTCCTGCGGGACTCTAATATAGTCTGTCTAATCAGCTAATGGTAAATTGTTATGACTCCACCTTGATTACTAAGCTGTTACAAAATTTTGGTAGTGGAATTTGGTAAATTGTGAAAACTTGACAGAAATGACATGCAGTATAGAGGCAGTGTACTTTCATATTTGTCCACCATGTATCGATACAACGATACATTTGCTACTAAAGGGTTCAATTTACAATTAACTGAACAACAAAGCAAAAAACAGACTATGTCCATGTAGTCCAAGCTGATTATCTGCCATTAATGAATACCCCCTACTTTCACTCAGTTAACCAATGTTATATTCATGCGTGAGTTTTGCCCCAGATACTTAAGGCCTTGACATTCTCAAGTAATTACGAGGAACCTTATCGAAGGCCTTCTGAAAGTCCAAGTTTACTAAATCGAGACTTTTTGTAAAGTCATTGATTTTAAATAATTTGGCATACAATTCTACTTGAGATGACGAAAATCTCTAGAATACCAGAGATCATTTGGATCGGCGGGCAAGTTCAACGACACGTTGACAATGCAGTTACCCCACTTCACTGACATAAGTGCATGATTATTATCTTATCATATGTGCAAAATGTATGTCTCCAGTTATCTTTCTAATATTAATTAATTATCTCAACTGTACCTCTAGTACTGTCCACTCATATGCTGATGACTACCTGACACTATTCAACTAGTTGTCCACAACATGCAACCACTCCAAAACCCACCTATCTTCTGACCTATCAACTATTTCCAATTGGGACAGGCAGAATTGTGTTACTTGCAATATCTACAAAACCCCATTTCTTCATTTATCTACCTGTCAAGAACTTCCACACGTTTATCACTTATACTTCAACAATACTCAAATCAACTTCGTATTCTCTCTGCATTCTTGGTGTTTTCTTTTTCTTCTGGCCTTTCTTGGAAAGATCATATTACTATTTATGCTAAGAGAGCTTCCCAGAAATTATGTGTGATCAACTGTCTCTGTGGATTCTTCTCCCCAGTACAGCTTCTTGCTCTGTATAGGGGCACAGTGCATTCATGTACCAAATATTGTTCGCATGAGTGGGAAGGTTCAACCCATACTGCACTTCTCGAAAGAATAGAGTCAAACGCATTTCATCTCGTCAACTCACCTACTCTTACAATTTTGTTTACATTCTCTCCCTACTCGCCGCAATGTTGCATTTTCTCACTCTTCTACCGCTATTACAATAATCAGTGTTCTTCAGAGCTTTCTCAGCGCATACCTCCTCCCTTACGGAGAGTGGGGGGCACCCACCTTTAAACACACTCCCACCGCTATACTGTTCAACTCTCTAACCCAAGATAAGACCGATTTTCGAAATATTTCTTCTACTCAACAAGTAAGCTTTGGAACTCTCTCCCTCAATTGGTCTTTCCCTCATCCTATGACTTAAATTGCTTCAAGTTCCGTGTGTTCAGACACATTTTGACTCTACCAGGCAGCTTTACCTGTTGTATCATTCATTCACATACAAAAGATGATAGATTGTACTGTACATTATTAAGAAGAAACATATCTGATTAACGAACATTATAAGTATAAAACAGAGAGTGTGTGAAGGAAGGAAAGTTTTCGGAGCAATGGGAAGTATGTGGAAGACGAGAAATCTCGGAATGAAAATAAAAAGTGCAATGTATCAAGGAATTGTTATGCCAACAGTGATGTATGGGGCTGAGACATGGGCTCTGAAGAAAAAGGAGAGAAGAAAGCTGGATGTGATGGAGATGAGCTGCTTGAGGAGTATGTGTAGAGTTACTCGTAGAGACGGATTGAGGAATGAAGAGATACGTAGGAGAGTGGGGCAGCAGGAACATTTGTCAGCCAGAGTGGACAGAAGGGTGCTGAGCTGGTATGGTCATGTTGAACGAATGGGAGATGAAAGGCTTACAAAGAGAATATATGAGTCAGATACAAGGGGAGATAGAAGGGCAGGAAGACCCCCATTGACATGGAGAGACTGTGTAAGGCAAGCTTTGGATGATAGAGGAATGACTATAGATCAGGCAAAGGAAGTGGTAATAAACAGGAATGAATGGAGAATGCTTGTGAATAGTTGAGTGAACACGTGGTCATTTGGGGGAAGGGGTAGGGCGCAAGTTGGACTAGATAATAGTCCATCAGGCGCCTGGCCCGGGGAGACGATTAATATGAAGGGTGCGCCTGGAAGTGTGGTGGGCGTGCTTGTGGCTTTGGCTCCGCTACATGTCTGCCCGCCGAGATCGGAGCCTCTCCGGGTGGCCGGGCGCCAGGGGAGTGCTGGAGCGACCTTGGTGACCCTGGTCTCTGGGTATTCTCCTGGGTGACCTAGATGTGTGTGAATTTTGTGTTTTGTCTGTGTTTGTTCGTTGTTTTGTCTTGTGTTTTGTGTGTTCCTGTTCTTGCTCTGTCTTGAGTCGGCCACCCCCAAGAAAATACAAAGAAAAAACAAATAATAAAATAGAAGAAAATAAAATAAAAACATAGGAAAAGTGGGTATTGGGCCTGAGCATATAGATATAGAATAAGTATAACACATTACTCTAACAATTATGATTATTTTAGAATGTATTTGAATGATGCATACATAGACTACAGTAGATCTGGAATGGACACGAAATTGGAACTTTGCAGTAAGGGACCCAAAATCGGAAAAAGAACCCCCAAGTTCGAACCTCAAATCCTCAAAAATATGATATTTTTGCCTTACTGCAAAATTCCATGTTCGTGTCAAGTCCAGATATACTGTAGTCTATGGTTCATATAATTCCAGATATCCTCATCATGTATTAGCATAGTTTATATAATTTCAGATAAATTCAGGATGTTTCAGAATGGTTCATATACTGTCAGATATCAGACAACTCGTGACATCCAGAAAATGACTCCTCCATTAAATTCTAAATATAGAATGATCGTACATGAAAATATCTTCGGAAGAAGGTATGTTAATGTTTTCAGTTGATGGTTCAAAATCCCAAATGCAGCATGCAAATGTGAGCCATTGGTTTATTAATTCATAAAGCCTAGTTCACAATTTCAGGAGTGTGAGGCCGAGTTTCCAAGAATCCACAGTCCTGGAAACTCGCGTAATGACTCTTGGAAGATCGCATGCACGCATTGGCACTCTGGGTCACTCCCTGATACTCCTAGGAACGCCTCTCGGGCAACCCAAATTTCAAACATGTTTGAAATTTGGGATGCCCGTGAGGAGTTCCCAGGAGTATCAGGGAGTGACCCAGAGTGCCAATGCGTGCATGCGATCTTCCAAGAGTCATTACGCGAATTTCCAGGACTGGGGACTCTTGGAAACTCGGCCTCACACTCCTGAATGTGTGAACTAGGCTTTAAGACTGAAGCGTCTGGATGACGATAATTTGATGACTGGTTAGTTGTTATTGGTTATGGAGGAAGAATAGTGGGTAATATACAAGAAAGCGATAATATCTGCAAGGATGTAGTTGATATTTGCCTTTGCTACAAGCTCTATCAGCTTAACTAAATTATTTCTAACTTCGGTTTATATTCAGAAGTAATTGCCTGGTAGAGATTTACAGTATTTCCTATATAACATTACGTACGAGGATTAATGTATATTACTTTTACTCACTAGTTTGGTTGAATTCTACAAACTTAGATCTCTGAACAAATATTTGTATGTGCTTCATTGTTAAATAGACTGCAGAAACAAGACGTTCTCACAGGTTTAAGTGGAAACCATCACCAGTAAACAGGTGTTATCTTTGTCATGTGTAAGAAGACAAAAGGCAAAGCTACATATAACGAGTGGTCCCATCCAAATTAAAGCGTGACAAAGAGGTAAATTCTAGGTGAGTTAGAGTCAATATAGCTGGAAGCACGGAGCTTAAAGAAGTGTACGTCGTACGATGAGGAAAAGATGGATTAAAGGAGAAATGTTCATAGTTAATGTTTTGAGTGGAAGAAAGGCTGGAATAATCGGTTCACTTTCGGCTGAGAGAGTTGTTGTTGTTGTTGTTCCCTAAGCTGCCTGGCCGAACAGCCCCGTGTCCCTGAGGAAGGCCATGGCCACGATCGGGCTTTCCCACAGAGCTCTCATTGAGTATAGATTGTGTTGTTGGCGTAAGTGGTTGTGTGAAATGCAGTCTTCTATGATGTGTTTAATGGTATGGGGTGCTGTGTTACATCCCGGGCAGGCATCGACAACGGAGTCATCCAGTCTCTTCTGATAGCTCAGAAGAGCTGGATGGTGTCCGCATCTCAGCCTGGCCAGGTGGACTCTGTCCTCGCGAGGAAGGGAGGATTCAGAAGGATGGATTTCGGGAGGTCGTGCTTGCAGCTGTGTGTTGTCTATGAGTGAGTGGATTGAACGGCGAGTGATATGAGTATGGATGTGCTTCCGGAAGATGGTTTGGGGTGGGCAGGGAGGGAGAGAAGACAGTATTTGTTTGTGATAGCGTGTGCTGGGTGTTGTTTTGATATTTCTTGGTGTCTGTGGGTGTGTTGCCATGTAGTGTAGTGGGTGGTGTTGATTCGTGGAGGCTGCTGCCAGGAATTGAGTGCCTCTCATGTCTAGATGATCTTTGACTTTGAGGACTTTGGTTTCTTGATGTAGGTGATCTGTGGGTGTAGTAGCTGTGCATCCTGTGATGATTTTCAGGGCTTTATTTTGAATAGTCTGTAAGGTCTTATGATGTGTTTGAGCTAGGTTAGAGTGGCGGCGTCTACGCCGTGGGACCACCTCCCGGAACTGCCGACCATGGATGGCTGCCGACCCTCCCATCCGGGGACAAGATCACCGACAGTGGAGGACAGCAGGCTGCCGACCGTGGGGAGCAGTTTCCGGGAGCCACACCGCCACAACTATCCCCTGCCCCCTCTCTGGGGGCACGCGTCCTTGGAGCGACTGCGGTCGCGCCGATCAATTCTGAAAAACACTGATTATTACAATAGCAATTAATGAAAGAAATTGGAGGTGATTAGTAAGAGAAGGTGAGTTAATGTGTCAAAATCATTCTGATGACTTAATACTAATCAACTAATTACAATTAGCAAAGTTTGAAACGGTCATGATAAAGAAATAGCAATTTAACATGAATGCACACTTAAGCATAATGCCTTCCTCTCCTGCTGTCAGAAAATACGTAAGTTTCAACTCGTTGCCACACTAACAGGAAGAAATAGAGATAAAGTTAGTTGCCTTTAATGCTTCTAAAACCCAATTACTCCATCTATCTACCTGTCAAGAACTCCCAGAAGACTATCCCTTATTCTTCAACAATACAAAATTCAATCCTTCATCTTCTCTTAATATTCTTGATGTCTCTTTTTCTGCTGCTCTCACTTGGAAGGACCATATCACCAGTCTTGCTAAGGCAGCCTCCCAGAAGCTGGGTGTGCTTAACCGCCTCAAGGGGTTCTTTACCCCTGCACAGCTTCTTGCTCTGTACAGGAGCACAGTGTGTCCTAATATTGAGTATTTTTCACATGTTTGGGGACGATCCTCTCACACCGCTCTCCTAGACAAAGTAGAACGGAAGGCCTTTCGTATCATTAATTCCCGCCCACTCAACAAATCTCTGCAAACTCTCTCTCTTCGCCGCAATGTTGAATCTCTCTCACTATGCTATCTCTAATACAATAATCAGAGCTCTCCAAGTGTATACCACCTCCTCTACGTAGGGTACGTGGTACCCATCTTGCAACACAATCCCACCCTTACTCTGTGCAACTCTCCAACCCAAGAGTGAAACGTTACTCTCAGTCTTTCTTCTATTCAACAGCTGAACTCTGGCACTCTCTCCCAGAAACAGTCTTTCCCTCCTCCTATGACTTAAATTGCTTCAAACTCTGTGTGACCAGGCATTTTGACTCGAAGGTCCCTTGATTTTGGCCCTGTCACATTTTTAACTATGGGGGAGGCACTCGCTACAGGCAGTTCTGCCTTTTGTTTCGCTCATTCACATAGAAACAACCCAATGCATATATATATATATATATGTAATGAAATGCGCATGGATTACTTTAATCCCGCAACCACTTCCTTTACTACAAATATATTAGTTGCTAAACATAGTTATTTGGGCATTACTGCACATAGTAGAGGAATCGTGTTACGAACCAATATCTTGGCTTGGAAGCTGATTGGTCTGTTTTAGATATCTAAATGTATTTGAGAGAGAGTATGCGAATAAAAGCTCTACGCTTACATTTGAACTACTGGATCCATTCCGTTCCAGTCTTCTGCATTGCATCATCTATTTCTCTATCTATCTCCCTCCCCTAAGGCAGCAATATCTTCCTGGCCTCAGCACATAATTAATTCTCGCGTCACTTGTAAATGTGACGTGTCATGACTCCCGGATATTTGTTTCTGTCGTCAACATCTGGGCTCCACCATCACTACAAAGGCTTCACAAGGATGGGTTTGCTGTGACTTCAAAGTGAAATATTACTTGGTGTGCTAATCGGTTGTGCTGCCTAAAACAAACGAATCATATTTTGATTTAGTAGTATTAATTGTGCATTTAATGTATAAAAGGCCTACTGCTTTGCATCCAAAGTGCGCCACATACTGTATAATACCACATGAAAGGATTCTTGTTATATTGACATTGTTTTTTACATAAAATATATTGGTGTCAACGTAAATAGCAAGGTGTTATACTATTTAATGCAGCTAACATTAAACACTTCTATTGACTTTGTATGTAGAGGTGATGGGAGTCAGTGTGTACTTATTTAATTATAATAAACACGAACATTAATTTAAATATTATCTGTGACTGGATTATATTTTTTAAAGTAGAAATAGTGTCGAGCGAATTTGAATGTATTTGTTGTTCCAAGAAGTTCAAGTGAGCTCGTCAACACTCGTTCTTCAATGGATGAGCATACATGGTTTAGAACACCTAAATGAATGTATACATATAATTGGGGGAAAGTAACTGATTGGGGCTGACTAGTGGATTTGAGCCGATATACCATTGAGGACAATACAAAATAATGTCTACCGAGTAATCAAATGTAAACCATTTCCAGCCCTCCTTGTATTCACAAACAATGACTCCCTAGTACATAGTTTAACCCTTTCGGACAGAATATTCTCGAATCATAAATTAATTGAAATCCATACATACTAGCAGCCGGGATCGAACCTCCAACACTCAAAACGCATGTCCACAATTTTAATCCAGTACACCACGCCGTGGTGTACTGGATTAACAATTCGGAGACTCGTTCTGAATATATATATAAATATATATATATATAGACACTGGTGAAATACCAGATAGCTTGAAAAACGCAATAATTGCCCCACTGCATAAAGGAGGGAGTAAAGCACTACCAAAAAACTACCGCTCGGTAGCTCTAACCTCCCACATCATTAAAGTTTTCGAGCGAGTCCTGCGAAGCAAAATTTCAATATTCATGGAGGCAAATGAACTACACAACACCGGTCAACATGGGTTCAGAGCGGGAAGATCATGTCTCTCACAACTTTTGGAACACTATGACAAAATTCTTAAAGCGCTAGAAGAAAAGAAAAACGTGGATGTCATTTACACCGATTTTGCTAAGGCATTTGATAAATGTGACCATGGTATAATAGCCCACAAACTAAAAGCAAAAGGTATAACGGGGAAAATCGGATGGTGGATATACAATTTCCTCGTAAACCGGAAACAATCAGTAGCAGTAAACCAAGTCACATCTGAGCCTTCGGATGTCAAAAGCTCAGTGCCCCAAGGAACAGTGCTAGCGCCCCTTCTGTTCCTCATACTAATTAGTGACATAGATACCAACACTAGACACAATACGGTGTCGTCTTTTGCTGATGACACAAAATTAAGCAAGATAGTAAACACACAAGAGGACATGGGCCGACTGCAGGAAGACATAAATGTAGTGTTCCAGTGGACCAGGGAAAATAACATGCAATTCAATGAAGAAAAATTCCAATTAATACGGTACAGAGATAATAATGGCAATAATGGCGTTAAAACAAATACAAATTACTTAACAGAGTCTAACCACATAATAGAACGGAAAGACAGTGTGAAAAACCTTGGGCTGTTAATGTCTGAAAATATGGGTTTCAAAGTACATAACCAGGTCAAAGTTGCGGCTGCGAAACGTCTAACGGGTTGGATTCAGCGTACATTTAAAACACGCGGTGAATTACCTATGATAACGCTCTTCAAATCTCTAGTGCTACCGCGGCTTGAATACTGTAGCGTATTAACATCCCCATACAAAGCATTTGAAATAAATGACTTAGAGAGTGTACAAAGAAATTTCACTTCGCATATAAGTTCGGTAAAGCAGCTACATTATTGAGACCGTTTAAGAGCACTGAAACTGTACTCGCTGGAATGTAGAAGAGAACGATACCTAATAATATACACATGGAAAATCGCAGAGGGTTTAGTACCAAACGTACATACTCCGATAGTCATGAAATTCAGTGATAGGAGAGGCTGGGAATGCGATATCCCCCGGATGAATAACAGGGGTGCTATGGGCTCTCTGCAAGAGGGCTGGTTATCACACAGAGGCCCACGTCTCTTCAACAAAACTCCCACGGCGAGTAAGAGACATGAGGGACGTCTCGTTAGACAACTTCAAGAGAGCCCTCGATGTCGAACTGCAAAAAGTGCCAGACGAGCCCATCTTCGCAAGGGAGCGAGCTGTCACTTCAAACAGTCTGCTGCACCAAATCACCACCCAGAACGAGGGGCGGCGCGCTCCTCGGTGCCACTAGAAGTGTGGCGAACACATCACAAGGTATCACAAGGTAAGGTATATGTATAAATATAATATACCGGTGTATATTATATATACAGTATATAATTATATACTGTATATATATAAATATAAGGAATAGAAGAACCAAAAGCACTCGGTGTAAACACATGGTTATTGGGCGACAGTTTCGGAGATGACTTACTCCATCATCAGGCAAATCTACAAAATACCATAAAACATAGTCCTATCAGTTAAAATTACAAAACAAGGCTAAAAAGCGGGATAGTAATGTTGCGAATCAATTATTTGGGACTCCGTGTGCAACAGAAAGTTAAAAATACAAATGAAGAAATGGAAGCAAAGTCAGTACAATCAAGAACAACAATAATAGTGATACCTAAAAATAGCTTAAACACAAGTAAAAGTGACTTAATGTGAACAGAGGACGAACAAATATGAAATGGAATGCAAAGAAAAGACGGAAACGGAAGCAAAAATGAAAGCTAACTACAGTATATACTACATACATAATACGTTTAAAAATAAAGTATGTAAATTGATTTTTCATTATGTGACAGTGAAGGCTTTTCCTTAATTGAAATGAGTGACTCACTAATGCATAGCTATGTGTCCGTAGGGTGCGAGGCAAGGACTGAGAATGGCTCAACTTTAATGTGATGGTATGATTCCAGAACATGTTGCCGAATCGCACTGAATGAAGGATTGTATAGCGGATTATTTGTTCTAATATACCTTCCCTTGTGTTCAAAGATTCGATTCCTCAGTTGACGTTTAGTTTTACCAATATACACTGCGTTACAGCAATGTCACTCGAACTTATACACTACAGAAGACTGCAGCTCCTCAGGGATCGAATCCTTGAACTTAAAGAAGCTCTGCGATTGGCCATAAAATTAACACTAATATTTATTCGTGGGTAAAATTCTCGCAACAGTTTGGTGACTTTGTTTCTTAAGGCAAATCTGTGTTTTCCTGAGAAAGAAATGAGAAAGTACATGGTGGCTTTATTTACCATGGAAATTTGTTGTTTAGGTTGAAAAATCTTGTCTAGAGTCTGTCCAATATACGAATCGGTGAGCCTTTTCGCAAAGGCATTATAAAACAGAGTATTCTTAAGGAAATCAAGTTCATTGTGAAAATTATAATAGTTCGAGCATATGCGATAAGCCCGTGTCACTAGGGTGTCACCAGGGTTCGCTTGTAATCAATAGGTGTGAATGAAGATAATGTTGTCATAAATCCTGTGAATGTTGGCCTCCTGTAATCAGTGACTGATTAAAATATCAAGGGAAGGTAGTTGTGTGTTTGTATCTTTTTCAGAAGTGAAATTAATGTTATTGTGTCTAGAATTAAGGCACTGTAGGAATAATGAAATATGGGCATCAGATCTTAAATGCATAAGGGTGTCGTCGACGTAGCGACGGTAACAGATAGGTATAAAACTCAGTGGACATTCCTCTAGCCATCTGACTTAATGGTTTGCCATGAAAGCTCCCGCCAGAATAGGGCCGAGGGGACTCCCTATGGGTACACCGTCAGTTTGTCAATATTCCTTCCCATCAAAAATGAAAACAACTATCTATAGATACCAGAGAAAGTAATTTGTGAAGTTGATATTACATCTCACGATTGTACTATTTACTATGCAATCATTATTTACATATCACATATAATTTTAAGGGGTTAGTTACAGTGTCTATATACTTATGTGGGGGACTGTACACCTGGAGGTTATTCAACTCTTCTTAAACTCATGAGTCAAAGTTCCTTCCCACGCCCTTTTAAGCTTACTCGCACCTCTTGGGTTGTCACCCAGGCTATGTACACGTGAATCGGAAGTGTAGATCAAATGTTTGAAGGTGCGTGGAGGTAGTAGGAGAGGTGACAGGTAGGGAGAGAGTTTGGCAGACAGATAGACACGAACCTTTGGACCGACAACATAGCCCTCTGAGATTCCCTCTCAACTTCAGGGAATTCTCTCTTACTTATATATTATTGTACTTCTGTATAAATCTTCAGTTGTTACTTAATAATTAAAGTGGTTTACGGATACAAAACAGATCCTTTCCTTTTTCCTATAAGTATTCAATCTAATATTTATATGGTAATTAGGTGGTGGCGGCATTACTATTACTTATCTATCTTATCTATCAATCAACGAAAAGTAATTTGTAACATTGATCCTTTGTGAAATTTTGAACTTTGTCTGTACCTTGAAATATATTATCTATACAAATATCTATGGTTTCGGCTAGAGGAATGTTGGTAAAGAGTGACTTCGAATAGCGACATCGAAACTAGCAAGCACACAATTGATACAATGCAAATAACATTTTTCTTTTGCGAAACTAAATTAATCATACACAGTGTACTCGTTGTGCATCAAGGGGGATAATATAGGGACTAAGAATGTTGATAGTTTATAGTTAAAGGTTCCAATGGCCGACATAAATGTCATAGATAAATACGAGACCGGATGTTCAACACCATCCGTGGAGTCTTGAAGCAACACAGATCCAGCTCCGACGTCGCTCGCATCAACAGCCAACTTAAAAGGCTTTGAAACGTCTGGGGCACGCAATATAGGATAACAGCAAAGGAGTGCCTTCACATCCTTGGATGCTAGCTCACATTTATCAGTCCAACATAACTTTACCTCCTTCTTCAGGAGATCAGTCAGGGGGCCAGTATAGTTGAATAACTTTGTATGAAACACCGATAGTACCTGATCATACCGAGAAAGCGTTGCACTCCCCGCGTATTCTTGGGCACCTCAAAAGCCCTTATTGCCTCAACCTTGGCGTTCGGCGGAGCAACTCTACCCTGCCCCACGATGTAACCGAGATACTGCACCTGGTCCTTGACGAATTCACACTTTTCCAAATTCACCACTAGACCTGCCTCATTGAGTTGTCGAAATAGAGTAGTGACATTATTCAGATGGGCTTCCCATGATGTGTCATATACTACCACATCGTCTATATAGACTGTGCAATTTGGCACCCTATGAGCAACCTGATCCATCAGATACTAAAAAGTGGTTGGGGCATTTTTCAGTCCATATGACATTACCTTACACTGTTACACACCACCTGCCACAACAAAACTGTCAATTTTCAGCGCGTGAGGTGTCAAGGGGACATGCCAATAGCCCTTCTCTAGGTCCACCTTAGTGATGTACTGGGCAGTCCCTATAGAGTCAACAGAATCATCTACCCGAGAAAGAAGGTATGAGTCAGTACTGGAGAGGTCGTTCACGTGCCTGAAGTCAATACAAAAACGCACTTTGCCACCCGATTTAGGCTGCAGGGTGACAGGAGATGCCCTCTCACTCCACACACGCTCTATCAAACCCTTCTCCAACATATAATCTAGTTCGGCCTGAAGGGTTTGAGCTCGGGCAGGATTCACATGATTGGGAGCCAGCTTTATTGGTGAATTATCCTCCACATCAATGTTGTGGACCGCCCAAGTGGTCAGCCTAGATGAACCCCTTAACACCAAAGGATACTGTGACAACCGACTAAACAAAGCCTGGCTATGGGACTCGTCGAGATGCACCAGCTTAGCTCACAAAGCCTCTGAATTGTTCTTACACCTGGCCCCAGCCGACACCGCATCGGGAAAATTCCCATGAAATATATCTCCCTCATCATCCTCCTTCATGTCTAACACTGCCAGGACCTGCAAACCAACACCCTGAGACTTGTTGACTGCCACTTCAATGTTCCCTTTCCCCATCCTCTGCTCCTTCGAATGTGCCTGTTCAGCCCAAGAATCGGCAAGCTTGGGGGTCCTCTGCACATTGACAGGAGAGTCGCACCCCCCTACAATGGCTATGCTTGACAGGCAGTCTGACAGCGTGGAGCCAGTGTCTTCTACATCCCCAGAAACACGGTTAAATGACAACAAGCATCCATCAGAACCAGGAGAAAACACAGCCAGGGGACGATAATATGGTTTCAACATGACATAACTGGTGTGTATTTTTTGCGGTCAGGGTAAGGTCAGCTACAAGGTAATCCAGATCTATCACCTTTTTTATTATCTTGTAGGGCCCACTAGACTTCGCCCTAAACGGCTGACCAACCAAGGGGAGAGCACAAGCATGTCCTCACCTGGTGCAAACTCCCTCATCTTAGCTTTCTGGTTATACTGTGCCTTCATCTTATGCTGCGCCACAACAAGATTAACCTGCGCAAACTGGAGAGCCGTGACCAACCGTTCCTGGGTCTTCATAACAAAGTCCAACAGACCAACCTCTGGGACTTGCACATCTCCTTCCCAGGCCACCCTCACCAGCGCCGGAGGACCTCGAACCCTGTGCCCAAACACCAACTCATTGGGCTAAAATCCTAGGGCTTCTGAGGAGACCTCCCAGATGGCAAAAAGGATTAAGGGAATTGCCTGGTCCCAATTACGGTCATGGTCGAAGCAGAACTTGCGCAGTTCCGACTTGAGAGTTTGATGGTTCTCTCTCAAGTGCTCCCTGAGTCTGCGGATGATAGGCAGACGATAGGACCTGCTCAACCCCAAGTTCTTGCAACAACTGTTTGAATATGTCAGCGGTGAAATTTGACCCACGGTCTGACTGGATCTCTTTGGGGAGTCCATAAGGGGTGAAAAAATCCAGCAATTTACTACTGATTACTTTAGTACGTAAGCTAGGCACTAGAATAGCCTTTGGATACCTAGTTGCAACATCCAGAATGGTCAACAAGTACTGGTTTCCGGCTAAGGTGCGGGGCAAGGGTCCCACCATAACAATGATGAAACTGTGATAAGGGATACCTACAGCATGTACAGGCTGTAAAGGGGTAACAGGAATACTCTGGTTAGGGTTCCCCACCAGCTGACAAATGTGACATGACTGTCGGAAGCGCGCTACTGCTGCATATATTCGTGGCCACCAAAAATATTGCGACAGCCTGTAAAGCGTTTTCCTGAGTCCAAGGTGGACTGCCAGAGGAGCTGTGTGGGCCAGGTGTATCAGCTCTTGTCGAAACGCCTGCCCCACCACCAGTTAGTCAAGTAACTCCTATCCACCCCTACATCCAGAACCCCCACGTCTGAACAACAACCCTTCCCATACAAATATTTTCCCTGCACCATCAGAACGGTTACACACCTTGCCCACCTGGCTAAAGAGAGGTACCAGCTCCTCATCTGCCTGCTGGCACCGCATTAATTCAGCTGGCGCCACCGCCGCCAATCCATCATGCGACGCATACTGGAGAAAGGTCGGTGGCGAAGCGATACCAGTGCCACCCGTAGGGCCTCCAATATTGCCTTCCTCACCACCTCTGGTGCCAGAGTCTACTAAAGGATCACACAAATAACTCTGGGCACCAATGCAGTTCGTGGGAGATATTGGTAGTGCGCACTCTTGCCTGTCCGCTCCCTCCTCTGTCATAACGTCATCCACTCCATCTTCCTCCTCAACAAATTCATCCTGACTCGCGACCTTGGCCATTGATCGCGTAACAGAACACTGAATAAATCTCATAGTCGTGGTCCTCGAGATCATCAGGCGAATAACACTGGAGAAACACACATTGGCGGTGGGAAAACCTGGTCACCCGCCATATCAGCACCAAGCAAGAAGTGTATTCCTTCCATGGGCCAAGTCTGCATGACTGCCACAGCTGCAGAACAAGTCACTACAGGGCACCTCAATGACATCTGAACCAGGGGGTGACATGCCTCAGAATTATCCCCACGCACCAGCACATAATCATCCACTTTGGTGTCCATCTCAGGCATCCGTACACACAAAGACTGTCGGGCCCCCGAGTCTCTGAACACCTTAACAGGGAAAACTTGTCCATTCACCAGCTCTACCTCCCCGTCATGTAAAAAGGCACGCCCCTCAAACCTGCGGGTGCTCCGAACTATTACCAGCGATATTCGGGGAGTCCCCAACTGGGCTCACAGTCGTCTGGTCTGGGAGAGTCCGCTTACGGGACTCCTTTCCAGACTTAATACAGACAACGCCCAGCAACTCCCCCCGTAGCCCGGATCCCCCATCATCTGGTATGGGTTTGCTCACCGACTGCTTCCACTTTGGGCAATTAGGCTTTATATGCCCTTTCTGCCAACAAAAGTAGCATACCACTTGATGTGAATCATATGTACTAGGCTTGCTAGCATTTGTATTATCTGCACCCTTCCTCTCCCCACCTGTCCTGGTAGCGGACGGTATACTTGCGGGCACAACACCACTGGTGTGCTACCGATGTGCACCAGCTGATGTATCTGAGCCCCTGCCCCCAGTACTGCGCAAGGCCAACATCCTATCATCAGCCCACACTGCTGCCTCCCGAGTCCGCTTAATTCGCTTCTCTCGGAGTTTTGCACAGATTTCTTTATTCACCCCATTGCAGATATGTTCAAGGAGGAGGAGTTCCCGGAATTTCGCATAGTTGGTAATGTTTTCACTCAGTAACCATCGATCTAGGGCTCCCCTTAGGTACTTCTTGAACTCGACATGGCTGTCAAGAGGTCTTTAACGAGCATTCCAAAAAAAAAAGAGGGTAAGATTTAGGCCTTAACCCTTAATTAGCGGCGAGCAACATAAGTCAAGTTAAATAAAGCTGGACTATGTGGCGGCGCTCGACATAGGTCGAGTGGCAATTTCAGCACGTAATGTGGCTGAGAGAGAGAGACAAGTGGTGGCAGGAGACTAGCGAGCGTATGACTGCTCCAGACCACCGCGGCGAACCTACTGACACAAATCTCAGCTCCCTCCTCCCTCTCTCACTCGCTACATACTCAATTATGTACCGAAAGTACCGAATTACATGCTTTTTGCACTCGCGTTGCACGGTTATTGCAAGAAAACTATCCATCATACAAGGATCGTTATGGTGTCATTCGAAAGCTCTGTTTATGCCCTTTCAGGGATAGGTACTTGTTTTACATTCTGGGTCTTATTTAGGCATGACAATGATCACGTAAACAGCCCTATTTTGGCTAAAAACACCCCGCTGTGCGGTACATATAAATAAACCGCATAGGCCGCTCGTAAGGTGTTAACTCGTAAGCCTGTAGCACACACCTTTTAAAAACCTTATAATCTGCCAGTTCCTCTGCCATGAGCTGGTCATATGCCTCTAGGCCCTTGCCTTTTAACCCACTGAGCCCCAGCTAGTAAATTAATAAATGTACCACCAGGGACCAGCCGGTTTTGATTTTTTTTGTTTTCCTGAAACAATAGCGAATGGGTTAGGAATGAAGGAAAAACCACGAAAAACCGATCAAAAAGCTCAAAAAATGGTCCTACGTAGCCCCCGAAAACGGATTTTACAAGAGTAAAAGTGGTCAGGGGCCGGGGGAGTGCTGGAGCGACCTTGGTAACCCTGGTCTCTGGGTCTTCTCCTGGGTGACCTGGATGTGTGGGAGTTTGTTTTTTATCTGTGTTTATTTTTTGTTTTATGTTGTTTTGTGTTTTCCCTGTTCTTGCTCTGTCTTGAGTCGGCTACCCCCAAAATGGGGATTGGGCCTGAGCATATAGAAAGATAGATAGATAGAAAATATTGAAGGCAATTTCCCCCCAAAAATATGTTTTTGCACGCTCACGCACACGTGGTTGGACTTTGAGAGTTTTCAACCATCGGCATGAGTGCGTGGGATACTTACACAGTTCCCATACAAATCTGAGCCCTCTATGAGCCATAGGACCGGAATAATCGGGACCGGAGTGACACTGACGCAAACGCTGCGTCGCTGGGGCTCAGTGGGTTAAAACACTGGCTGCCAGTGTGACCCATCGCCCCTGATCCCACTCAAACTCATGCTCCTTCTTTTCGAAACGAAGGAACCACTCCGATACCTTCGTCTCGTCAAAAGCTGGCACGCACATGAGGCTGCGGACCAGACATGTCTCCACCGACTCCACCTGACCGTCACCTCCCCGTGTACCTCCTAACTCTCTCTGAATCTGCCAGCGCTCTCATTCTAACTGTGCTTCTCTCCCTGTTTTTCTTCATGCTGTCTTTCTCTCTCCATCTCTTCCCTTTTTCTCTCCATATCTTCCCTTTCTCTCTTTATTTCTCTCTCCCTTTCTTCTCTTTCTCTTACTTTCTCTTCGTTGTTAGAAATGACTTTTGACAGTCACTGTAGCAAGATGATGAAGATTATGAAAACATACTAAGCAATGTACGATCCTATATATCTTATAAGGGTTAACTATTAACTCTTAGTAAAGATGACTAAAGGTGTCGATGTCCTTATGAGCTATATGTTATGTTGTAGATAACCATATTAGGGGAGACGTTTTGAGATACGTTCCTAATAGGTTATAGGTTGATTGTAGGTTGAAGTGTAGGTTGATCTCAGCTCTCCTCTCTGCTCGTAGATTTATAGATATGATAGATATATTATACTATCTTTATTTTAGTTAAAGCTATGCTGCCACCATTACGTATTTAAACCTCATAAATATATTATTTATACTTATAGGTAAAAGGTAAAATTAAAGGAATTTTTGGTATCTGTAAAGAACTTTAATTATTAAGTAACAACTAAATTATGTATACAGCTGTACCAATATATAAGTAAGAGAGAATTATGTATACAGCTGTACCAATATATAAGTAAGAGATAATTATGTATACAGCTGTACCAATATATAAGTAAGAGAGAATTCCCAAATGGAGAAGGAATTTCTAAGGGCTTGTTGTCTTGCCCGAAGCTTATGTCTATCTAACCTCTCAATACCTCTCCACACCTCTCACCTCCCTTGGTCACCTCGAAAAACTTCTACAACACGTGATCGTAACTGGTCATACGATCAGTGCATGGGCGACAACAAGGTGCCAGAGTAAGCTTTCTTTGTGTGGGAAAGGAACCCGAGTCATGTATTTGAAGAGGTTAATGATCTCCATGTACAGTCCCCCACAAAAATATATGTACACTGTAACTAAAACACCTTAACATTATATGAGAGCTGGATATAGTGAATCCTTAATAAATTATTGAATAGTTAGATGTAATACGCCCTCACTAAAATAAATACTTGCGTACCCCACCCACCGCTAGGCAGACACTTAAAAGTATGTGAGAGTAAATAAATTAAGTTAAAGATTAAAAACAAAATTCAGTTGAAGAAAAGATCGAAAGTGGAATGGAAATTTTTCAAAGTATTTTGTTAATAAAAAATAAAGGTATAGTAAAATTATAAAGAACGGATTAAAAATTGAACAAAGCAAACATAATTGCTAAGACAATGAAAACAAAAAAATTGCAAATTTTTTTTTTTTTTTTTATTTTGTTATGTTTTTTTTCTATATTCCAACTTACTTCCTCTCGGGCATAGGCTCAGAGCCTTAACATTCACCGTTTTACAATGAACAGTGAAGCCTGTGAGGTCTTGTTCCAGTCTAGGGAGTGAGACATGTGAAGCACGTAGAGTACATCGAGCACCTGCCATCTTGCCTTCACATGAGGCACGGTGCTCACTCATGGCCCGAAACGACCCCATCTCTGAAGCCACCTCGTTCCCGTGCTTCACTGTCTTATCCCCTACACTCGGACTCTCACACTTACACACACACAACGCCACCTGTTGAGCAGATAACTCACCAGGCAGTGCACCTCTATAGCATATTTTGAATATGGGAATATTCATACAGTGCTATTTAATCAGGGAACAATGAGGGTATTTTATTGACGTTTCGGTGGGCTTGTGGTAATGCACTGATACCAGGTACAGCACAAATTCCATCCCAATAATATCTTCCCATTGATACATCGGGATTTGAACCCGGGACCTTTGGATTACCAGGCCAGTGGCAAGACCACTCCACCACACCTCTACTATAGGTATTATCTTCAAACAAAATTCTTAACTAAAAAAATAAAAAACACATATTATGCAATGAAGCCTTGTAACTCAATTAACAAAGCAAAGTAATACAGACTTATATAATAAGGTAAAACCTATAACAAAACAGCTGCAAGCAAAAACAAAATCAAATCCTAGGTAAAATAATATATAATACTGCAGGAGAACAAAATTAAGTCCTACTTAATAGGATAAAATAAATAGAAATAAATAAATAAACACAAGTCCATTTAGGTTAGACCCGTGGTGCGGAAATTAATAATATCAGTTTGTAATAAAAAAAAAACATTAAAACCTTCCAAGTCTGATAAAACCAAATTAAAACCTTTTGTAAAATAAATGGAAGAAACATCCTATCTATAGGAACATGATATATATCAATAGTAAACACAGCAAGCCACATCCCGTGGTGTGTAACATATTACCTTCCTATTCTGAAAAAAACTAAATTAATTGCGCAAATAAAATCACATAGAAAATTCGAATAAAATTCAGAAATATATTATTTTCAGCCGTTAGCTAGACGGTACGGGTATTTCAATGGCCAAACCCTGTGGCCAATCTTATAGAAATATATATCGATCACACACTCGTTGATGCTAATACCAAAATATTACAACCAAGTGCAAAATAAATTTCAAAATAAATTCCTAAACCCCAACAAAAAGTAAGGATTTACAATAGCCTGCTCACCAAAATTAATGGCAGACAAAAACCATCTGAGAAAATAATATACCACACATGGGCAACTAATTCCCCCCTAAAAAACAAATACAAAACCACCGAGAAAAAAAAAATTAAAACAAAACCAACATAGAAGTTAAATAAATACCCTGCATACAGATATTAATAAACTAACTCCTACATTTTATTATATCATAAAATCTTAAAAATTCCACACAACACATATAAATGTTGAGAAAAACAAAAACAAAATTCAAAAGTAAAGTCTCAATAGGATATACTTAATATTTCCTTTCTCCTCTATGGCCGTTCTTCTAACGAAGACCACGAAAAAAGAAATGATCTATATACCCGGGAAACTTATTTTAGTTTCCCAGCATACTCCAAAATGATTTTCCAAAAAATATATCTTTTTCAATGAAATAAGCCAAACAGTGAATCAAACATCTATATTAGATAAACTATAGCCAATGTTTCATGCCAAAAACTAAATAATAGATTGTTTTAATCTCTCTGGGCTAAACAAAATGAAAATAACATCTCACGTTTTCAATGAAACTTTATTGAGAGCTCTACAGAAATTAAACGTATGATATAAAATCGAGAACATCTGTCAAACTTAAAGAAATAAAGATTACTTAACTGGACCCAATTGTACAGTAAGCTAACTCATTATAAAACAATGGAAAACACATGACTAAAATATTCTGTGATCCAACAAAAATTAACTCAAAATATACGTGAGGGGAAAAAACTTTCAACTCAGGAAATATCCTCATAAACAAAAATATTGCCACAATATTAGCGAACGAAAATATACAGAAATATACAGCCCTCGACTGTAGCCAATAGGCAGAAATTAATACACTTAAATGGGCAAACAAAACAAATGTAAGGAATATTATCTAAAGCTCCCCCCAAAATCGTCAGAACAACTGAACGAAAAATGTTAAAAGATTGATTTTCAAAAATAGAACTTCAAGAAACGTCAATCAATCAAGCTTCCAAAGATCAATTCAAAATGAAACTCGAAAAAAAACCTCCTAGACGAGTGTATTTCGGTAGAGTCCACAAATTTTGGACAAAAAGATGTTAATAAAACCCGAAAATTAATTTTTACAAAACTCGCACTCAAAATGAACAGCAAATAGTATCGACCATACTTCATTCTCTCTGTCTCAAACTCCATCTCCTGTATGCGCACATCCAGATCAAAATGTATATGCGACACAGGGGAGGGGGGGGGGGGGGGGTAGAAGGTGCCGTTGGATGAGTTATCTGGGTGGGGTGAGCCAGGGTAAACACAGGATGGTGGGCACTTCCGGGCAAAAAGCGGAGGGGGGTACTATAACACGTTACTGGAGATACTGGTGTTGTTACTGGCGTAGAGTGAGTGAGATTATGCGTAATTTGAGTGGGGAACCGTCCTGCAAGTGTAACAATGGCAGCAGGCAAGCTATGGTTCACCAAACCATGCAAGTTCTCTGGAAAATGGCTCATACTGCTTGGGGGATTTATGATGCCTACCACGTTTGTCACACTTGCGTGTGGCTATGACCTTTCGCCCACCCCTTGGGACATCACTCACTCACGCACCAATGCCTCACACGCCTCTTTTCGAAACTCAGTGCAGCTTTGACCAGTTAAAAGAGCTGCCACCTGCAACGGTTCACTTCGTCCACGATGAGTAATTTCCGACTGATCAGGCTGAGTAATGAGGAATGCCCAGGCATCTTACTTGGCTTAGAGATGCAAAGGTACATTACTCACCATGGTTAGGTAGCCATGTCAATGAAATAATAAAAAATACACAGAGAACTGTGTGGGGAACCCTCGAAAATCACACAAAAAAAAACAGAAAGAAAAAAACGGGATTTTTTTTTTTTTAAATTGGTGGATGATATATAACAAAAAGTTATTCAGGTTAGAAAAGATCCTGGCGAGGTCGCCACTGTTACAACTGCCAGTAGAGGCTTCTAGTTTTTGGACTAACACAGGCAATTGAATATTTAGCATCTCCGTAGCCTCAGCTCGTAACACAGTTTATCACAACAGAACAGAGCTCATTCGCAATTTCCAGGCTCTCTGGGGACCAAAGGTGCAGACAATACCCCAACTGGTTCCATTATACAAACAATGCAAGCAACTGGAACCCCTAGTTGTGGTGAAAAGATATCTTGAGCCACAACTATCATCAAAACTCAGTACCGAAATGGCAATACTGAGGAGGATTCTTTCTAAGCTCTGCACACAGAAGAGAAAGCTCTGATTTAATTTAAGTTAATAAAATTCGGGTAAATATTGTACATGGCAACAATGAATGCCCAAATAATGAAGCAAAGATCAAGCATAAACAAATGAATCCAGGATCAAACAAATACTTATCAACCACCACTCACCTAACTATCCTAACAATCGTTGAGGCGTCCTAAGCTGACTTCAACACAACTGGTTTAAATAATTGTGCCAGTGCTTGTGCTTAGCGGAGAACAATACCCAGGTAGGCAAACACAACCTACCTGCAGCGCACTGTAACACAAAGATAAAATGCCAAAGTCTATTTTGTCCATACTATTAGCCTGCCTGGGCCGAAGTAATCATCCCTGTAACTGAAGACTAATTAAGTCCTCTACCCTCTACTTCGAATCAAGCACCACCAATAGTCTGGACCCCTAATTAATGTAATGCACATGAAATCAATAATGATCGGCTGGAATCAACACAAGCCAATGCAGGAATAATAAGAAAATTATAAAGCGTACTAGGTCTAGCTCTTATGCCAGCGAGGAATATTTCTCTTACTCGTCCACCATTACCAAAGTATACTGGCTACCACAAGGCCAAGGTTTGCGGCTCTGCTAAGACTAGCTAAAAACAGAAAGGAAGAAACATATATAGAAAACACACTAAAATATGCAGTCACAATACGAGGGACACACAAGCCACACACACTGCTTAGAATCTGTCTGAAGTTACGTTAAAATGCCAATTAATAAATAGATGCCAATAAATATATAATTAAATAAACGATAGAGAAGCAAGAGATAGATGTTCTCCCTCTAAAGCGATATGCGGCCTAGCTATATTACAGGCAAGACCCACCAGGACGGCAAAAGATGGCGCCACTTGTAAACCAGCATGGGTGATGGTTCTTAACAGTATGTAAATCCTTACTTAAAAGTTTTCGTCTGACGCGTGTCATTTTTGGTATAGATACTCAGTATTAAGTCTAGTTCAATGGAAACTTTTGGCAACCCCCTCAGTTTATCGGTTTACTCACGGCTGGCTGGGAAGAGGGCAGAGTACAGCTCAGTCTGTTTTCGATACTTTCACTGTTATTCGTGTATCTCAGTAGCTATTTGGTTTATAGTAATTCTGAAGTTACCAGTGGAATCCACATACAATTCCGCTTCTATATATGTATGCAAATCAAAAATGTTGCCCACAAAATGTTGAGCTAGCACGAGTTGGAAATAAGGTATTTCGATTTTTGTTTTACAATTCTTATTTCGGAGTGCCCCAATGTATTTGTTTTGTATTTATTCTATGTTTTTATTTGCTTATCTTCAAGCTCAATCAATAACAAAGCCGATGGTACCTCATTTATCCAAATACAAGGATTTTTTTGGGGATAAAAACGTCACAGAAACAAATTATCGCCGGGCGCGAAACTGGCTCTGAGTGAGCAGAGATATACTTAGGGAGTGGGACAAAAACTTAACTCCTTCTGACATTTTAAGTCCCAGTAAGTCCAAGGAGGCGGGAGCCCCGGTATCATTGTCACTGCCTCGCACTACACTCACAACAACACTGCGGCCGTTAGAATTATCGGAGGTGGCTGAGGTTGCCACCAACGGTTTTATCGTAAGCTAACTTATCGGACTTACTAAGCTCATATGATGCAAAATCACGTCATAAACTTATTGGAGAGCCATGGGGATAAGTCCATATGACGCGATCGCATCATATGAGTTTTTGGCGCACTGGACCATATGACGCGATCGCGTCATACATGTCTGGAGGAGTTAATTGGATACTTTAGGTGTGCCTAAAGCAAGTGTCACACTATGCCGATTTTAGTGCCGACTCTCCACGACTTAAGGAGTGGCGATACAAGGGGGAGACCACTGCCGAGTATCGTGGGTGATAGAGGTGCGGGACGCCCACGGCGGGCAGTATAGACGGGCATGCCTCCTAACGGCAACTGGAAGGGGTCGAGAGGCAACCTTGCAAGACCTAAGGAAGATAAATGACGCCGCTGGGGCGGCGTCATGCGCCGTAGCACGCAAACTGGTTTGCAAAAATGGCTCCTGACGAGCGGTGCCTAGAGGAGGTAGGGCGGCGCCGATAGATACTACGGCGGCGAAGGACAGCCACCCTGTCACACTGGACCCCTACTCCGTCACACTTGATCCCGATCGAGGCAAACCGGTCCGTTGGAGGCGACGTTTATGTGTGTGTGTGTGGAGGGGGGGGGGGGTTAAGCTTGAGATCTAGGGAGGAAACTAAAAACATTATAAAAAGATCCATAAATGAGCAAACAAATGTGCCCATCTCCCCTTAATTAAGTGTTATTTTTTTTTGAGTAATTGGTAAAACAAGGTCATCTATAGTTAACCCCTTCAGTACCGGTGACGTTTTTCTAGTTATAGTCTGGCAACTATTAGGTTATTGTATTATGCTTACAAAGGGCCTGTAGCAATCACAAGACCTCCATTACTCTCATTTATCTCTCTTAACTCCCACAGACCGTTCTTAAGCTGCATAAAATCGTCTAAGTATAGCAGAACTATGGCAAAACAGACGCCACCACTATTGAAAGGGTTTATAGATAGTCATTCGTTGATGGGATCGGATTAAGGGGACAGTGGTGATTTTTGGGGTCTATTTATTTATATATAAATTTATTTTTTAGTTTCCTCGCTAGACCTCCATCAAGGTTAAAACAAAAACACCCCCAAAACCATCTATCAACGATGTCCCGTGCGACGTTGTCAGGTCGCGGACTCACGGTATGCCCTCCCCCTATGACGGCGCCTGGGCGTTACCGGGTCGCTGCCTGAAGGCGACCTACCTTATAAGCGGTGTCTGACGCAGACAGGTCGACACCCTTGTACCGTTTGACGCCTACTGGATGCCGCCTGATGCCACCCGCCTACCGTCCCCGTCCTGCCAATTTACTAACCGCCGACTCAGCTCATGAGAGTTGTGCGTGTCGAACTTTTCCTGAGGCCCCTGACGACCTCTCCCGATGGCTCTCTTGAGTTGGCGCCCACCCACGTCGCGCGGCGATGTAGGCAAAGACCTGCTCCCGACCCTTAAGTCATGGAGTGTCGGCACTTAAATCGGCATAGTGTGACACTTGCTTAAGGGTTAAGAGGAATTGGCCTTCGGCCGGTAATTTTTTCTACCGAAAAATGTACAAATTTATCTTGAAGGGGGTTCTACGGTGTGTTTTTCTAAGCTTGATGGAGGTCTAGGGAGGAAACTAGAAAAAATATATGAATAAATTAATGAATAGACCAAACAAACGGCCAGTCTCCCCTTAACTAACCCGTTCAGTACCAGCTCCGTCCTTTTCATTTCATACTAGCTACTATTAGATGATTTAATTCAGTTTAGGAAGGGCCTCCAGCAATTGACAGGCTTTGAACTATCTCAATCAACCCTTTTAACTACCATAGATCCTTCCCTAGCTGCAAAAAATCATCTGAATATAGCTAGAATATAATATAGCAAACGTCGCTGGTTCTCAAAGGGTTAACAACATAATGATACTACAATGACAAGTAGGATCATATAGGATTTAACAACTAAATACAAAATGCCTATACAACACATAAAATAATATACATACTGTATCAATATACCGGAAAGTACGTTAACCCTTGTCTATCGGGGCCCGACTTAAGGCGGTCAAGAGAACCAAGACCTAATTGGCGGGGCCCGACTTAAGTCCAATGCGATGTTGAGCACATAATTGGCTCTGAGAGAGAGTCTGAGCGGTGGGGGGAGCGTGGGTGGGCTCTGACCGTTCGGCATGGCTCCCGTACCGCGACTGGTCCCTCCTCCACACTCATCCACATCCACTGCCTCACTAGACAGGGAAATGTAAGGAAATTACTGTATTTTAGGGTTTTTGTACTCGCGTTGCAACATCGTTGCAAGACAACCCGTGGTCGTGCAAGGATGGTTCAGGTGTCATTGGAAAGCTCAATTATCGCCCTTTCACGGATACATAAATGTATTACGCTCTGGCTCTTGTTTATGCATGAAATAGAGCATGGAATGAAGCTCGTTTAGGGTAAATCTGCCCGCTTGGCAGGTAGTAGATGTTACAAACGGCCCCGTCTGACGGGTGTTAATAATAAATGGGTAACATAATTTTGCGGGAACACAGCAGATGCTAGCTTAAACTTACGATGGTCGGTCATCATAGCAATATATATATATATATATATATATATATATATTTACTGTATATATATTATTATAGTAAAATATACCAAGGTTGGGATTATCTGACTGACTTACGTTAAATAATATAATAAGTGACTGGAGAAGGTTGGTGAATCCTCTGGCTCGACCCCGTAGGTGCATTTAATTCTAGGCATACTGTATGTATATGTATATACACTATTATTAACCTAGCCAGAATTGTTGAGAATTGAAGCCTTTTGGAAATGGGGAAACTTGAAAAAAGTATAGCCACTGTCACTGATATTTCCCAAGGAGTTTAAAACCTATCCCACACTGATCGGAATCAATAATCAATGCAATCAAATGTAGGTGTATGATGGATAGATAGTATGATGAATTTGGTTTGATATATTTATAAATGTACTACAACCCTATTGTAGATGGTAATTCTGCTATATATCGATGTTTATAGCTCCAAATTCCTTATAGCATGAAACCCGCAAGTGATCAATTCTGAACAAATATTCTACAAATATCAGTAATTTAACATAATCCCTATTGAGTTTAGTCCCAGATAATAATGATAAAGATCCACGAAAATGGTGGTGGGCAAATATTACAGGCAACAATTCTAGTGTAGCTTTGTTTTGTATATATAAAGCTCGATCCTTTTACCACACTTGTGTTAAAGAGCTGGTCCCCCATCCCACTGGGATACATATTGGGAGACTTTATATTTATTATTATTATCATGCCACACTGCTGGAGAGAGAGAGAGAGTTACATAGATACACAAACTGCACAGACTTTTGCGGTCCCTACTAGGCAGTCCAGACTTAATTCTAACATTACATTTGGTACATGGTTGAAGGTAAACATAGCAAAGCCGAAGGCTCTCTCCCCACCTACCAATCCCTCCGAAATTAAGCAGCATGAATTTTCTTGGGGAAACAATGCCCCAAGCACTGCAGAATGAGACATTTCTACTGGGAAATTCAGATTATGTAAGGACGTTTAGAAATATTGTATACTACTGATGCTTAACTGATGCTTAACACCTTACGAGCGGCCTATGCGGTTTATTATATGTACCGCACAGCGGGGTGTTTTTAGCCAAAATAGGGCTGTTTACGTGATCATTTTCATGCCTAAATAAGACCCAGAACGTAAAACAAGTACCTATCCCTGAAAGGGCATAAACAGAGCTTTCGAATGACACCATAACGATCCTTGTATGATGGATAGTTTTCTTGCAATAACCGTGCAACGCGAGTGCAAAAAGCAGGTAATTCGGTAGTTTCGGTACATAATTGAGTATGTAGCGAGTGAGAGAGGGAGGAGGGAGCTGAGATTTGTGTCAGTAGGTTCGCCGCGGTGGTCTGGAGCAGTCATACGCTCGCTAGTCTCCTGCCACCACTTGTCTCTCTCTCTCAGCCACATTACGTGCTGAAATTGCCACTCGACCTATGTCGAGCGCCGCCACATAGTCCAGCTTTTTTTAACTCGACTTATGTTGCTCGCCGCTAATTAAGGGTTAATAGATGTCTAGACTCCTTTTGAACGTGTCAATTGTATTACATTGTACCAATTTATCTGGCAGCTTGTTCCACTCATTGACCACTCTGTTGGTGAAGAAGTGCTTTGTGAGATCGAGAGTGCCAGAGAGAGAGAGAGGGAGAGAGGTTTAAGGAAGGAAGGAGCTAGAGGGGAGCTAGTGAGAGAAGAGTAAACCAATAGGTTATCAAGAGGGTAGATCAGAGTGAACCACATAAGGGAGATGAAGTTTTCCTTAAATATTTTGTATGTTTCGTCGCCTATGTCCGACTCAAAAGGTCACTCCCACCCCTTAGCCTCAAAACACTTTATGTTTTGTTAATCTATCTATCTATCTATTGTATGACGCCGTGATCCCTGAAGGGATGGCCACGAACGAAACGCCCCCATGCACCTCTGTCCCTAGTCAGTCGACGCGCCTTCTCCCAACCAGCACTGCCTTCGTTCATATACTTCTTCACTCCATCCTTCCACCTCTCTTTCGGTTTATCTCTCCCTCTCTGTCCTTTCACCTCGCTCTCGTATACCTTCTTAGTCATTCTCTCGCTTCCCATACGTTCCATATGGGCGAACCATCTCAAGGTGTTCCTTTTCACACTTTCCAGCACATCTACCTCCACACCTAAACTCCTTCTTACTTCCTCATTCGTCTGTTTATCCCTCCATGTTACTCTGCACGCACTTCTCAAGTAACTCATTTCCACCCATCTCACTCTTGGTCTGAGTCTCTTCTTCAACGTCCATGCTTCGCTTCCGTAAGTAAGTGTCGGGATTACCACACTGTCATGCAAGGACTTCTTCACTTCCATATTGACCACCCTATTTCTTGTTACTGCTTTCAGCATTCCTACAACCCTCTTCCCCTGTTGCACCCTCTCCCACACTTCTTCATCCATAGTCCAATATTTACTCAGCACACTGTCCAGATACTTAAATGAGTTGACTATCTCTCACTGTTCCAAACACATTTACCAGACCCTGCAACTCCCATTCATTATCGCTCATCAGAACTGTATCCTCAACAAACAGCAGTACAGGTCGCTTCCACTCGTTTTCCCTCCCTTATCTGCGATGCACTAACATCCACTGCTCTTCCTTGTATTTCTTTCATGACTCCATTCATATATACAGTAAACAACCACGGGGCCATCACACACCCGTTTCAACCCAACATTCAGATCAAATAACTCGCTCTGCTCATTCTCGACACGTACTGCCACCTTTGCACCCTCATACCATATGGAAGGACCATATGGAATGACCATATTACCAGTCTTGCTAAGGCAGCCTCCCAGAAGCTCGGTGTGCTCAACCGCCTTAGGGGGTTCTTTTCCCCTGCACAGCTTCTTGCTCTGTACAGGGGCATAGTGCGCCCTTGTATTGAGTATTGTTCACATGTGTGGGGAGGTTCCTCTCACACCGCTCTCCTAGACAAAGTTGAAAGGAAGGCCTTTCGTATCATTAACTCCCGTCCACTCACCAACTCTCTGCAGTCTCTCTCTCTCCGCCGCAATGTTGCATCTCTCTCGCTATTCTATCGCTACTATAATAATCAGTGTTCCTCAGAGCTATCCCAGTGCATACCACCTCCTTTACGTAGGGCACGTGGTACCCGTCTTGCAACTCAATCCCACCGCTACTCTGTGCAACTCTCCAACCCAAGAGTGAAATGTTGCTCTCAAACTTTCTTCTACTCAACAGCTGAGCTCGGGAATTCTCTCCCAGAATCAGTCTTTCCCTCTTCCTATGACTTAAATTGCCTCAAACTCTGTGTGTCCAGGCATTTTTGGCTCGAACGTCCCTTGATTTTGGCCCTGTCACTCTTTCAACTATGGGGGAGGCACTCGCTATAGGCAGTAATGCCTTTTGCCTCCCTCAATCACATAGAAAAAAATAAAAATAAAAATACATGCTCTTCACTGCTTTCAGCAACTTGCCATCTACTCTGTATATTCTAAGTACTTTCCACATACCTTCTCTATCCACTCTGTCATAGTGTCATACATGTTTGTTAATACAATTCATAAACAGTGATAGGAGCACTCCCACACAAACTCATACACCCTTGTATATAATTTGGTAGTGGCCTTTCTTATTGAGCATGTTAATGACTCACTGGCATTTTGTTATTGTCCCTAGATAGAAATCTTTTTGACATAAAGTAAGCTTTCCAAATGGGTGGCCTCTCGCTTTACCTAACTAGCTATGATTTAAACTCAACTGTCACAACTATCTCACTAAACTTCGGTCAAAATACAGGAGTGTACTTTTAATCTTCCGACATTAATGCAAATAATTATTCTTATGTAAATCTATGGACGAGCCGGGTAACTGTCCCATATGGTTCGCTTACATTAACCTGCACAAATTCTTAGTACTTCACGCTCTAAGTATAAGTATATGTGACATACACTATAAATGGCTAACTCCTATATGTCGATTAGCCACTCACTTTCCTAACAATTGAAAACTATTCCTTTTAACTCAGGTTTTCCTATATTTCATCAGTTATTGTCTATATCATTTGCTCTCTTAAATTTCACCTAATATAGGTGACATCAATTTTTGTTTGGCACGGCCAGGTCTATACTTGCTCTCGTTTGTTCGATCTTCTGAAGGGACAATAGGTCTCATAAATAAAATGTTGGTGTCAATCTTCCTGTTTTCTTAAAGCCTTGGGATAGGTGATTAAAAACTTTTCAGGTCACTCTCTTCTTTCCCCACAGCCTCTCGTCAATGCTGCTGTCGTGATATCTGGTCCAAACAAGCAATGTGGGAACAGGCTCTTGTGTATTTTAGATGTATCTTGGCAAATGGAGACTGCTCTGTACAGGCTCGAGATGCTTGGTAATGCTGCTGTAGATCACCCACAATTCATCTCTCACGCCCTCTGCTAATTCCAGAATAAGCTGTGGAAATATGCTGGAAAGCTTCAGGAGTGCCAAGGAAAGGGTCCGACCTGGCCAGTGCCTTTTTTTGCTCTGACTCCCTCCCCCACTCCCCTCATATCTATACCCCTCAGTCACGCCAACTTGAGTGCTGATTGGCTGAGCCGGCCGGCTTGGGTTACAAGTGCCTGGGCGGCGCCTTTGCTAATATTTCTTCTCTTTTTTTTGCTTTCCTTTTTCCGTAATTATGTTCCAGCAACGAGTTTCCCTAATTTTTAGGTGGCTTACGGGAGTATGAGGCTTGCACCAGAGGAAAAAATTATGCTCTTTGCTGGGATGCACAGTGTGAGGAGATGGTGGAGGTGAGTGAAGTGCCGCCGACCAATCCACACTGGAAAGATATGTGATTAGGCCGATGTATCACCTGTTTACATACATATTTCATGACGTTCGGCCCAATAGTTTGGCGATTTTAAGACAATTCACCCCATTTCGTTGTCAATAATTATTATGTTCCTTCCAACAACCAACTATACTCCTAAAATCGATTAATGAAATTTTACAAACACATGTGGCAGTCCGTGGATTCGAATCCAGGATGCTCACACCGAAAATCAACACCTTATGCATCGCACCACGTAGACAGTTATTAAGACTTTTCGTGTCATTTAGGCATCAAGTTTTTCCTGGCTAGCGATAGCGAGCCTGTACTTCCTGAGGAGCCGGCCTTCGGCCAGGATATTTATCTATCGCCAAATGTACAAATTGATCTTGAAGGAGGGTGTTGGAGGGTGCTTCATATGCTTGATGGAGGTCTAGGGATGAAACTAGGGATGAAATAGAAAACAAACAAAAAACGAGGAGAGAGGGAGAGAAAGAGAAAACAAAAAAAGGCGAGGTGGGCTCAATTTTTAAGCCGTAACGTAACGCAAACATTGAGCCCACCTCCCTGTTTTTTTTTTCTTTCTCTCCCTCTCTCCTCGTTTTTTTTGTTTTCTATTTCTCTCCCTCTCTCTTTGCCTATAATCCGTTCGGCCCCGTTCAGCCTACTGTTTTAAGACGTTTACCCCCATCCAGGTTTCAATACGCCGAACCATCGCTTGAATCGCCGAAGACGTCGCAGAACATACGGCGAGTTTTCTTTCATCCTCGCATGATTTCGCAAGATATTTTTGAAAATGTGACATGCCTCGCAGAGGACATCGGCGAAACATCGCTCACTTCGCCGATAACGTCGCAGAAGGTCGGCGATTGCGTCGCCGACATCGGCGACATCTTCGCCGAGTATAATTTGTCATCTGTTTGAAACAGTCAAAACCGTGAACGTTGCACGTATTCTTGCAAATTTGACAAAACTAAGTCATCGGCGACGAAAATCGTGAGTTGTCGCACCAGTGGGAAAGGGGCATTAGGATAGAACAAATGTAGGCTTGCTCACCAGGTTGGTCAGTGAAATGAGAGGAGAGCCATTGGTGGTGGTGAACATTGACATCTCCTAAGATGGAGATTTCAGAGAAGGGAGAGATGGTCAGAATGTGTTCCACTTTAGAAGTAAGCTAGTCAAAGAATGTTGGATACTCAGTAGAATTAGGGGAGAGATAAACAGCACATAATCATTTAGTGAGAGAGTGGCAAGATAACTTAAGCCAGAGAGTTTAGAATTTAAAAAAGTCAAAATTAGGAACACGAAAGCAAGAAAGATTGTTGTGTACGTACACACAACATACACCTTTGGCTTTGAATTGAGGATTGACATAGTAGGAAGATACAGAGAAAGGTTTGCTAGTAGTAGTCCCAGACAACTGGTTTTCGGTGAGAAAGAGAATATCAGTGTTGGCAGAGGGGAGGTGATGTTCAACATAGTGGAGTTTAGAGGAACGGCCAAGATTGTTGCAGGAATTGATAGTAAGAGTAAAAGGTAGTGGTCCAGATAATTTTGATGGGTCGTCGACAGGGACTAGACCAATTTATGCCCCCCCCCCCCCCCCACCTTCTCTCTCTCTCTCTCTCTCTCTCTCTCTCTCTCTCTCTCTCTCTCTCTCTCTCCCCCCCGGATGAATCCGAGGCGGGCCTTATCAATTTTGCGTCATCATTTATTTATTTTAATTTTTCAGCCAGTGTAGTATGTAAAGTGTTTGTAATGTAGTGTATTGAAAGAGAGAGAAGGTATTTAGGAGGGCATACTCCAAACTGGGTTTGCCCTCTGTATACACTAGGCACGGAAAGGATCAGCAAGGGAGGCCAGGTGGTGAAACAGGAGTACCAGTTTTCCTTAACACCCACCTATAGCACTCCCTGGGATCACCACCCTGTTCCGCTGGTGCCTACAGCCTCCTTCTTGTAAAACAAAACTATTATCCAGCATATACAGTATATAGCAAAATTTTGTGCTACTATATTTTTCGAGAATTAGATACAAAAATAAGCATGACGAAAGATGAGGACAAGTATATAAATATTACATATTAGTTCCTATCACCCGAGTCATTCAAACGTTTCGAACCATCAAATTTATCCACCAACATTTCATCATGCTACAAGCTTGGGTTTGTTCTTATTTTTGCCGTTGTTTATCCACAAGCCCAAAGTTCATAGCATGGATTATGGTTTAACCTTTATTAAAGGACGATTATGCCTGTGTGTCACATGCACGTCTACATACTGTGCATTTATGATATATTGTTCAATATGCTATGTAACAGTATATATATACAGTATATATATATATATATATATATATATATATATATATATATATATATATATATATATATATATAGGGGTGGTGTGGCGGAGTGGTCTTGCCACTGGACTGGTAATCCAATGGACCCGGGTTCGAATCCCAATATATCAATGGGAAAATATTATTGGGATGGAATTTGTGCTGTACCTAGTTTCAGTGCATTACCACAGCACACCAAAAATGTAAACAAATAATAATACCCCATTGTTCCCTGATTAAATAGCATTGTATGAATATTCCCATATTCAAAATATGCTACAGGGGGGCAATGCCTAGTGAGTTAATTGCTCAAAAGGTGGCGTTCTGAGAGTGAGGGTCCGAGTCTGGGGGATGAGACAGTGAAGCACAGAAGCGAAGCGGCTTCAGAGATGGGGTTGCTTCAAGCCGTGAATGGGTGCTTTGCATGTCTCACTCCCTAGACTGGAAATTACCTCACGGGCATCACCGTGTTCAGCGGTGGAGTGTACAGTCTCTCATAGCCTATGCCCGAGGTATATATATATATATATATATATATATATATATATATATATATATATATATATATATATATTGAGTATATATCACAAAAACACGTGAGCCACTAAATGTTTCGAAGCTCTTAGTGGGGTTTGAACCGTGGTGTACTTGATTAAAGCGTCGGCTATCGTCTGACGGTCGACGGTTCGAACCTCACTGAGAGCTTGGAAACATATATATATATATATATATATATATATATATATATATATATATATATATATTTATATATATATACAAACGATTTTGTGCTATAAATGTTAAACCTGTGACCCGAGCTACACGTTCATTGCATGTTCTGATGAACATTTATGATGCCATCGATAATTACGGATATTTGTATCAAATTTTTACCACCAAGGTAATGAGTAAATTAACATGTTTCCGCTTAACAGGGACGATTTTTGTATCATAAAATTAGGGGGGTTATTGGTCTCTCTCTCTCTCTCTCTCTCTCTCTCTCTCTCTCTCTCTCTCTCTCTCTCTCTCTTTCTCTACATTTCCCTGGACTCTCTTTCCGTTTATTTCACATATGATTATTGATACCATTTATTACGATAGTGTATGATCTATATGTGCTTAAAGATAATCAAAGATGATAATATTGAACTTTCGTATAACCATAAGACATCGACGAGATAGACACCATATATATATATATATATATATATATATATATATATATATATATAATCTATTATGTTATTAATTTCACCACAACACCAAACAACTCCAATGAAATTAATGAAAGCATAATGTGATCCACCGTGATTCGAAGCTGGGTTATCACACGCATAATTTTAAACACTCTAACCATTACACCACCAGGACGGTTAAAGGTTTATGCACACGCCTACGACTTTTTATCCATTCTCGAATACTGGATATTAATCTAATCATGCTCATATTCCCAACCGCGCTATGGTAGCCTAATGTTTAAGTAAGAGGAAAGAATATTCATGGGGCACAGATATATATATATATATATATATATATATATGTGCACAGAAGGACAAGGGATATGACGAACAACGACATCTTTCTTCTTTATTTTGGCCAGACGTTTCGTCATTATATAATGACATCATCAGTGAAATCTAAAATCAAGGAAAAATACTATTAAAACATATTTTATATTACGTGGAGTAATAAATCAAAGCATAATCAAACACAAACACACATACTGTACATTGACAACAAACAGAAAATATTAAAATTATTAAATCTAGGGAATTTAGTCAAATACAAAAAACAAATCAAATAAATACATCAAATCAGAGTACACTCGCGACCTAAAATATATTGAGAGGGGCAGCAGACACAGTGTTGTTGAGTGACGGTTTTTGTTTATGTATGTAAAGGGTTTCTAAAATCCTTAAATCTGTATTATTGTCATGGTCTAGTTTACTAAGGGTACTAGAATCCACGCTTGTACCACAATCAAAAGCATGTTCCCCTACCGCTGAGTGAGAAGGGGACTGGAGAGGCCGGCCCGTCCTGCCCGACTGACTCTTGTGTTCATCAACTCGTGACTTGAAAGCCCACAAAGTGCTCCCAATATACCCTGTTTGGCAGCTAGGTCCTTCTGTTCATCCTAAGACTTCGATTCCCTACGACAAAACCTATCTCAGAAGTATATACTGTATATGCAGTTACTGTATATGCAGTTACTGTATATGCAGTTACTGTATATGCAGTTACTGTATATGCAGTTACTGTATATGCAGTTACTGTATATGCAGTTACTGTATATACTGTATATGCAGTTACTGTATATGCAGTTACTGTATATGCATACAATAACTAGGCTAATCCAAACAAGACGCTATTGACATCAGTTCACATTATATAAAGGGGAGTCCGATTAGCCTTAATATAATTGAGATATAAGACGTTCGCCCCATTGGTTTGACGATTTAATGACCGTTCGCTCTATTCGTGTGTCAATATTAAGACCTTACATGTCATTTAGGTGTCGGTTTTTATTATTAACCTTTGACCTCCATTAAAGATACATTCCATTACGATGGCGGCATTGTTGTGTAGCCCTCGTTATAACATGGCCGGCTGAGGGAGTGTTTTTCTGGACCCCCACCTCCCTCATGTTTTGCATGTTTGTTTTGAAATTTAAAGACGTTTGCCCCATTAGTTTGGCCAATTTAAAACCGTTTGCCCAACATATTCGTCAATTATAAGATTTGTTGTACTATTAATCAGTTGTCACTGTTTTTCGTGGTGAGCAATACTGAGCCTGCAATGCTGCAGGAACCGGCCTGCAGCCGGGATTTTTTCTACCAAAAAAATTACACAATTATCTTGAAGGTGGGGTGGGGGGGTCATGGATTTGTTTTTATCTTATCTTTTATTTTATTATTTATTTATTTATTTATTTTTATCAAAGCTTAATGGAGGTTTAGGGAGCACCACACTTAAATGTATTGTACTTTACAAAAACACACGTAGGACACAAGATAAGTGAAGGGGCTTAGATGGTAGCTTTACATAAGTGACTTGACGAAATTTAATGTTACTGTATCATAATGTTCCAATATCGTGTAGAAATGTCTTTCACATCTCGCAATATAGTATAATAGAAATAAACATACTTGAACATAGCTTCATTTAAAAAATATGATGTCACGATACAGAATGGATTCCTTTGTTTGCATTTGCTTGCGTTCAATTAAATATTTACAGACGGTTAGCTTTTAATTTTCATACTGGGGAACTAAAAACAATAGTCAAGTTGAAAGTACCGTACATAACCACCAATCGAAAGCCATACATTTCCGAGAAAAAAATCCAGCGAGAGAGACTTTTGGCCACAGGTGGGTATTCACTGGAAACAATGGAATGTCTAACTTTAGGTCGTGTTTGTTTTTTCATTTTCTTTGGCAGCAATGAATCTTAGTTTTTCATTACAAAAAAAACAAAAAAACAAAAAAAAAACATACAAATGCATGAACTACATCTAAACCAAAAACACTCCCACTGATAGATAGTATTGTGGTCACTATCTTGGGCTGTATTAATACCTGCTTGTAGTGTTGTAGTAGGTATGCCACCACCACTCACTAACAATAATTATACAGTAGGTAATTACAAGACAATAAAACAGGAAACAGCCTCTTGTTGTATTTATATACGTTCAAGAACACTCTCGTGATATAAGAATGTTGAGCACAGGAACAATGTGATAGGTGTGTAAAATCTATGTTCTAAGTGTATTTAAGGGAGAGGTAGTTGTTTTTTCTGGACCCCTTTCTCCCTCATGTTTAGCCCCATTACTGTTGAGACTTTAAGACGCTCGCCCTATAGTTTGTCGATTTTTAAACTTGTCGACCCATTTCTTTGTCAATATTAAGATGTTTCAATCTATTTAGGTATATGTTTTTCCTGGCGAGCTCTAGCGAGACTGTAATCTTGGAGGAATCGGACTTAGGCCGGAAAACTTATCTACCGAACAATTTACAGATTAATCTCGAAGGAGGATCTTGAGGATGTTTTTTTAAGGTTCATGGATGCCTAGGTAGGAAACTAAATAATGATAAAGAAGTAAATAAATACACTAATAAATAAAAGCTACCCCCATGAGAACAGTATAACTCTCTGATAGGTGGGATGGCTATCTATCTGTTGTGAACGTGTAACATCCACTGACACATACAATGGAGAAACAGAGAGAGCGTGTCTGCTACGACAAATAATTCAAATCTCAAACAACCTGCGGTTCATTCCAGGTGCAAAGTGTGCAACATGATATATTGTCTTAGTAAACTATTGTATCCAAGAACTATCTATAACTTTTAAGGAAAGTTGTCTATAATTATGCAGAAGAGGTTAAATAATGTGAATAGTCTCTATTGGCACCGTCCAAGCTCTAACTAACCGTTCATAATATCCAGTATATTATTGACTGTTTCAATATCGCGCATAAATATATATTATATATACAAATGTTTTCTAAATTAGACATACAGTATGTACATGCTATATATATATATATATTTATATATATATATAATATATATATATATATATATAATATATATATATATATATATATATACAGTATATATATAATATATATATATATCTATATATATATATATATATATATATATATATCTGTATATAGGATGTTACGTCCTGGGATATATACACATTGGGCTCTTTCTATTGGACTAGGTATGCGGCAACAAGCAACAACGGAAAACGCTAGATCCAACCCTTATCTATAAACCCAGGCAACAAACCACCCTAAACCGTCAAGAGTCCTGCCTGGACAACAAGGTATCCTATGACTCGGTTACAGGGTGCACGCACTATAGACTGCTGATAGTCAAGCAGGCTATATAAAAGATCACACAATTAAGTTGACTTAAAGCTACAAGGAAAAGATAGATAACGGAATTAAATTGCAGAAACAATTTAATAACAAACTAGAAGAAAGTACATTTAACGTTACGTTAATTAATACAACTAATCACCCCTGCGTGAAAGAAGGTGAGAGCAAACAGTCCTCAAAACATCGTACAGGTAGACAAGATGCAGGTTTCTAAACTGCATGTGGCTACTGTAGGATCTGATGCTTAGCAAAGAAAGTACGTTACGGATTTAGAGAACTCTTAACTAATAAGCAGGAATAAATACTAGTGATAGGACCTACAGTGTATAATGGCATAGGTAAAATTAAATAAAGGCAGCAACTCGCAACATAACCACATACAGGTGTGCTTCTCACTCTTAGTCAGGCAAGCCTGCTCGGACAGAGTCTCTAAGCCATACCCTGACTCACAATGCTCACAAAGACGGTAAACTGTGGCACAATAACAAGCATACAGATATAATAAACCGCTAGCCGTTAATCTGCCAGGTGGCAGAGGTCTAGCCGGAAGGATATAGGCTTCGGATACCCGGGCTGAGCCACCTGCTCTAGCCTAGGGACGTTCCCAAGTCTGTGCGCCAAATTACTCTAATGGAAAGGGTGCTCTCTTGAGAGACTCAGATCCCAAGTATCTGACTCTCTCATGGCGACCCTAAAACAAACGCAAGGCGTGCTAGCCCAGTGCTGAGTGGACTAGGCAAGGGCCCTCACACAACACAACACTAGACACACAGGCACACAGACAAGAAAATGCCCCCCAGACTCCCACGGGTATCCTAGTAAAGTCGAGCAGGTCCACAGGACTCGCACCAGCAGACTTTACTTAAAGGATCGCAAAAAGCCTCCCCTCCGGTCTAGCCCCTGCTCACCTGCCACAAGAACACACTAGCAAGCATGAAGCCACCAAATATGAGACAACAAAAAAGCTTCCTAGGTCTCATTAACAATTACATCTCTGCATAAGGCCCAAAATCCTATCTAGTTATCTGAGAGCTCGTCGTTAATACAATGATAGATATAAGGTCTATCAAGGGGATGGGGTAATTAAATAGACTGGTGAAGTAGTGGAAAGAAGGTATACAAAGTAAGAGAGAAAGTTTCTAAGTGGGGTTGAGAGGGATAGATATCAAGGGGGTCCGAAGGGTACGACAGTGAGGTGAGCTCTGAGGAGAATAGCTCCTCTGGACCCCTCCAGGATCCCACACAAAGGCACGGTGGTCAGCCAATCACAGGCCGCTACGTCACCCGGCAGCAGGCCTGCAGAAGGCGCCAGGAACCACCAGCCAATCAAAACCGAGAAAAAAGACCACGCGGGCGAGCACCTCCTCCGGGAGGGAGGAGGGAGGAGGAGGAAAAGCAACCTCACCTCCCCCACCCTGCTCGCTCTCTCTCTCTCTCTCTCCTTCACTACAATGCATCTTATGTATTATAATGAAACAATCAACTATCGAGAATAAAATATACTAAGATGTGTTGGTTAAGAATAAGGGCAGCTTCAAGCTGTGAAACAACATAAGAATATCCCAGACATTAGTTACATTGTCGTAGGCTATATACTAAGGAAAAGCCGGCTGGCCGGCTGCCGCCAGCCGGTTTCTAAACAGCTGGGCAGCCGACACTCGCGCATGCCCGCACGTGGCTACTATGCAGGAGCGTCACACCTCCCCCAAGATATAAGACACTTGACTTCATATCTAACAGAAAGCTTCTCATAGTACCACACACTGTTGCGACACAAGGCACTATATATAAAAAAAATAAAGACTGTTGCACTCCACCGAGCAAGTTCAACTAACTTAGCGACAATAAGCGAAAACATTCAACTTAGATACTGCTACAACATCTTATACAAAATTCTACACGTTATAAAAATAAAGAGTTTTTATAATTTGTTTTTGCTTTTTTAATTTGTTTTTGGCGGCTGCACTTACAGGGGCAAGCCTACTTTACTCCACTCTCAACACACACCGACTGAACGGCGAGGGTTCTCCTGCAAACAAACCCTCCCGTGACAACCAATCAGCCAAAACATTATCAGTGCCCTTAGCATGCCACACATCCAACTTGTGTCCCGGCAGCAAAACAACACCTGGCACTGATAAACTGCCCAGTTCATCACAAGACTGGCATTTCTCTTCGCTCTTTCCGGCAAAGGGGCTTGCCAATAACCTTTCACTAGTTCTACCTTCGTGATAGGCGATGCAGCCCCGAGGCGGTCTATGGTGTCGTCAACTCTCGATAAGGTATAGGCGTCTGTCAGGGATAATGCACACACACTCTCGCAATCAACACACTCACTGATCTTGCCACTTAACACAGGTTGCAAAGTTACAGGCAACGACCACTCACGACATTCCTTATCCCTCAGACCCTTCGTCAACACGTAATCCAGCTCTGCTTGCACCACAGGCTGTCGAGCAGGATTTATTCGGTAGTGAATTAAACTGAGCCTTGCACTATCTCCAGCCTGCATGTCGGATTCTACCCCGTACATCAGGCCTGGAGAAGCGACAAACATGCGGATGCACTGCCACAGCCTAGTAAACGACTTATCTCGCAGAATAACAATCCTAGTGCCCTTCCACAACCCAGCCGAGACCGCAGCTTCTAACCTGTAGTCTCCCTCCTTCTCCACCTTCGTCCCTAGAACAGCTAGGTCATGAGAGGGACAATCAGTACCACCTGTGCAGTCACTCCCATAGTTCATTATTGCGAAGGCTTCCCCGCCGATACCGTACATGCACACCTCATCATTCCTTACGACTACATCTGCCTGCGCAGCATCACCGCTTTTAGCGACGTGGCCAGATACAGTCGGTCTATGGTAGGGCTGTTGCAATTGACTAGAGCAGCATTGGGAGGCTATGTGACGACTGGGCACTTCTATGCCACAGCCAACCTCACCAATCTGCTCAAAGTCCTCCTTTTGACCACCACCCTTGGCAGCCATGGGTCGACCCTGACCTGGCAACCATGCCAAAGCCTCGTCGCCCACCTTGAACCACCGAAACAACGAGGCTAACGGTCTTTCAACATTCCCGTGACCTGCCCGCGGAACATCTTGCACCGCCCGAGTTGTGAGACTCAGGGGCTCGGCACGACCAGTGGGGTATGAACCGAGCTGGTGCTGGAGCGCTGCACACTGCTGCTCAGGCAGGTGCTCTAGCGCTTCCACAGCCACCAGACTCGTGTCCCCCGCCCACTGATCCGCCGAGACATGACAATCCCTACTCTCCTCCACCTGTGCCCTACTGCCCCCCTCTCCTTCTCCACCTTGGCCGCTGAAGACCAACGCAGGGACAGTAGGCTGCTCAGGTGGTTGCCTCACAAACTTCTCCAACAGGTTCACATGACATGTTTCCCCGTCCTCGTGTTTGATCTCGACAGCACCATTACCACACTTCTGAACTTCCGGATCCTCCAACTGCAGTTTACAAATATCTGAGGGAACCAACCTGTCTAGATGCTTCCGAAGCAACCCAAGTCCTCCCCCAATATCAAACTGAGCAACCCTTTTTTCTCTCCGTGTGTAACGTTGCTGCCTCGGAGTCTCTTCCTGCCCTACCACCTTACTAGCTGTGACAGGTCCTGGGGCCTCTCCAGACTCTAACATAGGTGCCAATAATGAGTCACCAAGAAACACTGCCGGCTCAAAACTCTCCAATTGACCAACACTTCCCGTTTTCTTGTGACCTTTCCTCCGCGGTTTGATAGACTGAGGTGGTGGCTGCAAGGCTCCGGATGTCTGAGAACGCGTCACAACACCCGCCATGGTTTGTACGCTACACTTTTCAACCCACTCCTGTTCCTCCCTACTAACGTCGGCCGCCTTCTCGGCAACGACCAAGGGTGAAACCTTAGAAGCAGGCACCGCAAAGTCGTTGCCGAGGAGGAGGTCGACGCCCCCAACAGGCAAGTTCTCTACAATTCCGACATCCAGCTCCTTCGCCACACCACCCACCTCCAGCTCCATCCGCACCAGCGGGTAGGACTTCGTAGCATTGATCCCCTGAACTACCACCACCCGAGCAGCGTTAATCGGTCTACCAGTAAAGTTCCTTAACAAGGTCTGAGAAGCCCCAGTATCACGCAATAGCTTAACTCCTCGCCTTTCGCCAGCCCACCTCACAAAACCATGCCCTCTATGACCCCCAAAGACGTCGCGGACAGGTTTCGAGCCTTCCGGACTCTTAAACACAGGCTGTGTCCCAACCTCTGACGAACTACCCTTGGCAAACTCAGAAGATATAGGCGACACCCCTATGCTGCGGACCAATGACACAACCTTGTTTGGTGGCTTTTTCGGACAAGCATTTGCAAAGTGACCCTCCTTGTGACATGCAAAGCACTCTTTACTCTTTGGTTTCCCTTGGGAGTGGGAGGTACCAGTAGACTTCTTATACGGGACGGTATTTTGTTTATGTTCAGTTTTATTGTCAGTGCTACATGGTTTTGTGTATTTATGTGTATCAAAATTCTTGGGAGGGGGAGGGGTATGATCCTTTGCACCCGACTCACTCCTAGCTGCTGCTTCGCATCCTCGAATTAATGACAGTCGGAGGTCAGCCATTTCTGCTGCCTCCTGGAGAGTTCTAGGATTTTTTTCCTTTATATTTAATGTTAAGTCCCTGCCTGTGCACTTAAAGAACTGCTCCAAGAGAACCAGCTCACTCAACTCCTCAAAAGTAGCTGCCCTCTCAGAACGCAGCCAATGTCGTAGTGCATCAGACAAGTCCCGGGCGTGTTCTAGGAAGGTACTATCCTTGCCCTTAGTAACACCCCGAAACTTCAAGCGGTAAGTTTCTGGTTGTAACTCATAGGCCCGTAGCACAGCCTTCTTTAGCTCATCATAAACTACACAGGACTCTAAAGGTAGTGCATCATACGCTTTTAGCCCCTTTCATAGGAGTCTTGATGAAACTAATGCTGCCCACTTTTCCTGAGGCCACTGGTGTTCCTGACACTTCTTCTCAAATCGCATAAAAAACTCAGTCACACATAACTCATCGAACACAGGAACTAGTTTAAGCAGGTGCGACAATGATTGGTCCCGATGTCTGTTACCTCCCCCAATATTTCGCCCTGTTACCTCCACTCGAGATCTCTCCAGCTCCCTGTCAGCCCGATACCTAGTAGACTCTGCCTGCAGTTCAGCCTCTCGTATAGCTGTTCTCTCTGCAGCCTCAGCCTGTGCACTAGCCTGTCTCTCGGCAGCCTCAACCTGAGCTCTAGCCTGTCTTTCGGTAGCCTCAACCTGAGCTCTAGCAACCTCAACCTTGGCCATCTCAAGCCGAAACAACAAATCTGGAGTCAACCCTTGAGGAGGGGAAGGTGCATTTAATGGAGAGGGTCCCTATGATTGAATTCCACGCTGCCATTGACCATCAACTTGGGGGTATGTACTAAATTCAGGCACCCTGACGTTTGATATGGGGGTAGAGTGGAGGGGTGGCTGGGGACCGGGGCCCCCAGTCGCCTCTCCACCCAGGACTCTCCCTTCTAAACCCAATATCAAAGTCCTCAGCTGATCTTTCCTCATGCCACTTAAACCCTGGTGACCCTGAAGACCTGCCACACACTTTAAGCCATACTTATTCAGCTTCAACACCCTGGCAGCGGTAAGGGGCACCTCTAAAAAATTTCTAGCACCCTCCTCGCTATCGACTAGCCACTCCACAGGTCTTTTTCCCTCCGAGCCCGTATCGTGACCTGACCCATCACTGTGTTCCGATGTATTAGACATGTTTGTGTACTGCAGTAATTATCACGGTTATAGAATGTGCCTTATCTCCTATGCAATTATGTATATACTAATGTTATTTAAAGTCTTTAATGTGTTATATTGGTTGCTCCAAAAAAAATACTATGTCCACTGTATTCCTCTAATCATAAGGAATCTCAAAAAAAATGACCACTATATTCCTCTGTTCAGTAAATCCTATGCAAGGTCGCCATTTGTTACGTCCTGGGATATATAAACACTGGGCTCTTTCTATTGGACTAGGTATGCGGAAACAAGCAACAACGGAAAACGCTAGATCCAACCCTTATCTATAAACCCAGGCAACAAACCACCCTAAACCGTCAAGAGTCCTGCCTGGACAACAAGGTATCCTATGACTCGGTTACAGGGTGCACGCACTATAGACTGCTGATAGTCAAGCAGGCTATATAAAAGATCACACAATTAAGTTGACTTAAAGCTTCAAGGAAAAGGTAGATAACGGAATTAAATTGCAGAAACAATTTAATAACAAACTGAAGAAAGTACATTTAAAGTTACGTTAATTAATACAACTAATCACCCCTGCGTGAAAGAAGGTGAAAGCAAACAGTCCTCAAAACATCGTACAGGTAGACAAGATGCAGGTTTCTAAACTGCATGCGGCTACTGTAGGATCTGATGCTTAGCAAAGAAAGTAAGTTACGGATTTAGAGAACTCTTAACTAATAAGCAGGAATAAATACTAGTGATAGGACCTACAGTGTATAATGGCATAGGTATAATTAAATAAAGACAGCAACTCACAACATAACCACATACAGGTGTGCTTCTCACTCTTAGTCAGGCAAGCCTGCTCGGACAGAGTCTCTAAGCCACACCCTGACTCACAATGCTCACAAAGACGGTAAACTGTGGCACAATAACAAGCATACAGATATAATAAACCGCTAGCTGTTAATCTGCCAGGTGGCAGAGGTCTAGCCGGTAGGATATAGGCTTCGGATACCTGGGCTGAGCCACCTGCTCTAGCCTAGGGACGTTCCCAAGTCTGTGCGAGTACTCTAATCTCTTGAGAGACTCAGATCCCAAGTATCTGACTCTCTCCTGGCGACCCTAAAACAAACGCAAGGCGTGCTAGAGCAGTGCTGAGTGGACTAGGCAAGGGCCCTCACACAACACAACACTAGAGACACAGGCACACAGACAAGAAAATGCCCCCCAGACTCCCACGGGTATCCTAGTAAAGTCGTGCAGGTCCACAGGACTCGCACCAGCAGACTTTACTTAAAGGATCGCAAAAAGCCTCCCCTCCGGTCTAGCCCCTGCTCACCTGCCACAAGAACACACTAGCAAGCATGAAACCACCAAATATGAGACAACAAAAAAGCTTCCTAGGTCTCATTAACAATTACATCTCTGCATAAGGCCCAAAATCCTATCTAGTTATCTGAGAGCTCGTCGTTAATACAATGATAGATATAAGGTCTATCAAGGGGATGGGGTAATTAAATAGACTGGTGAAGTAGTGGAAAGAAGGTATACAAAGTAAGAGAGAAAGTTTCTAAGTGGGGTTGAGAGGGATAGATAACAAGGGGGTCCGAAGGGTACGACAGTGAGGTGAGCTCTGAGGAGAATAGCTCCTCTGGACCCCTTCAGGATCCCACACAAAGGCACGGTGGTCAGCCAATCACAGGCCGCTACGTCACCCGGCAGCAGGCCTGCAGAAGGCGCCAGGAACCACCAGCCAATCAAAACCGAGAGAAAAGACCAAGCGGGCGAGCAACTCCTCCGGGAGGGAGGAGGGAGGAGGAGGAAAAGCAACACTCACCTCCCCCACCCTGCTCGCTCGCTCTCTCTCTCTCCTTCACTACAATGCACCTTATGTATTATAATGAAACAATCAACTATCGAGAATAAAATATACTAAGATGTGTTGGTTAAGAATAAGGGCAGCTTCAAGCTGTGAAACAACATAAGAATATCCCAGACATTAGTTACATTGTCGTAGGCTATATACTAAGGAAAAGCCGGCCAGCCGGCTGCCGTCAGCCGGTTTCTAAACAGCTGGGCAGCCGACACTCGCGCATGCCTGCACGTGGCTACTATGCAGGAGCGTCACAAGGAACAGTAGGACCAGGGATATGAAAAACATCTTGGGAGGTGTTTTTATTCAGTACAACGTTTCGTTTCAGACTCAATGCGTCCATCATCAGGTCTATATACAGAAATGAACACGATATATACAAACATGTTGGCAATAATAAAATGACGGGCAAAATTTCGAGTTCACCAGGATTCACAGACAAAAAAAGGGGAACAGCTACCAAATGAAATACTGTATCAAAGGAGCAAGTAAAGCAATTTCTAAATATACTAAACAAACAAAAGTCACCGAAGTTACACAGACTTAAATGGTTTAAAATACAACGGTCAAGAGGGACAGGACTAGTAATTAAACAAAATATAAAATTCTAAGTGAGTTAACATTATAATTTCAACTCAAAACATAAATACAATATGGCTACCGACTTAAAATTAAAGTAATAGTAACCCCAGCACCAGACAATTTTAAAAGCAAAGAAGGGGGACAGAGGTTTCGCTACTTGCTTGCTTATGGTAGTCGATCGTAGTCCGATGATGACGTTCCCTTCCTGCAAAGCAGGAAGAGAAAACCTGCGCATAGAAGAGTTTAGAGTGCCGAGGGAGGTGCACAGTTCCAACTTCACTATCATGGTACTGAACAGGGGTTGCTGATGGCAAGGGGGTGACCCAAGACGACCAGCTCCTGCTCAATACTGCAGGGGACTGCCGGGATTCCAGTTTGTCGGAAACCGCCAGGACGTGACCCCAACGACTGCTTTTCTCTCAGGGTGTGCTCCCCTAGCCTTTGTCTTACTAGACTAAACCACAAGGCAGTGGGTGTGTGCGGTTGTTGGTAGATGACAAGGATGCACATCATACCTCTGGGGGCCACCGCATGCCCCGAGATCCCCTATTGATTTAGCCTGGGGTCGCAAGACACCCAGTTACCGTGTGTGGCCCCTGGGAGGCACAATAGGAGTCTTGGTGATGGAGAGGCTATGTACTGGCAGAGGGAGACTTATGCCCCTTTCCCACATGTGCGATTTCTTATGATTTTCACCGGCGACACCCATATTCGTGACATGTCGGACAACAAACGTATACCCTCGCATAATAATCGTATGCTTCGGCCGGCCTCGCGTGGACCCTCGCGGGTTGTCGCAAATGTTCGGTTTGTTCAAAATTTGGGACAAGGACTCACGAGGGTTAATTGCCCTCGCAAGCATCGTCGAACATTGCAGAATGATCCGAGAGGCCCTCGGGGATCATCGACGACATCGCGGAGGGTTTCTCACAAAACAAAAAAATTTGCAACGCTACATGGCAGCTCACCGATGCTCTCAGATGGTCTGAGAACATCGACGATGTACAAGAGTCATTGGCGGTTTCCTCGTCGATTAGTCGTCGACGTGCACACAAGTACTCGCCTAGAGTATACCCACCAGGGGTATGCTCCGCACGAGGCATGCGAAGGGCCTTGCGATGTCGCGGAATGCTCAAGACACACCTGCCGAGGCCAAAGAGCACCTTCGGCGAGGTGGGTAAAAAAAAGTTATTAGGCCTATAGTGAACATGTCAACCCTTTTTTCTATGCACCTCTTGTGGGGGCTTCACCTGTTTTTTATTTTCTCTTTCTCTCCTTTTCTATCTTTCTCTGGTTTGTATCCATTCGGCCAACTGGTTTAAGACGTTTATCCCCATCCAAGTATCGATATCTTCCTGGCAAGCGATAGCGAACCAGCATTATATCCCCCTGAGTGCCAGGTCCGTATATATACGGACTAGGGTCTTGTCACGCCCAGTGCCAGGTCCTTATATATACGGACTCGCCGAAAAAAAATCGTAGCAGCGAAACGACTCCACCCACTCGCTGACTATCGGTCGCCTCACAAGGAAAAAAAAGGAAAATCTGTGGCGGCGAAACGACTGCACCAATCGGTTCCATATATGTGTGACAAGTCCCTTACCCTTCTGCCTTCCCCCCACCACCCACTTCCAGTGTATCCGTACGAAGAAAAGGAAAAAAAGGAAAATCCGTGGTGGCGAAACTACCTCACCAACCGGCTTCATATTTGTAACACGAGTCAATTACGCTTCTACCTTCCCCCAACCATCTATTGGAGAAAACTAAAAAAGGCGAGGTGGGCTCATTTTTTAAGCCTTAACGCAAACATTGAGCCCACCTCGCTGTTTTTTTGTTTTATCTTCCTCTCCCTCTCTCCTCGTTTTTTTTTTTTTTTTTTTTTTCTATTTCTCTCCCTTGCCTTTTGATACCTTTTGATGTGTTCACCACTCTTCTAGCGGCACCAAGGAGAGCGACGCCCCTCGTTATGGGTGGTGATTTGGTGCAGTAGACTGTTTGAAGCGACAGCTCGCTCCCTTGCGAGGATGGGCTCGTCTGGCACTTTTTGTAGTTCGACATCTAGGGCTCTCTTGAAGTTGTCTAACGAGATGTCCCTCATGTCTCTTACTCGCCGTGGGAGTTTGTTGAAGAGACGTGGGCCTCTGTGTGATAACCAGCCCTCTCGCAGAGAGCCCATAGCACCCCTGTTATTCATCCGGGGGATTTCGCATTCCCAGCCTCTCCTATCACTGAATTTCATGACTATCGGAGTATGTAGGTTTGGTACTAAACCCTCTGCGATTTTCCACGTGTATATTATTAGGTAACTTTCTCTTCTACGTTCCAGTGAGTACAGATTCAGTGCTCTTAAACGCTCCCAATAGTGTAGATGTTTTATCGAACTTATATGCGAAGTGAAATTTCTTTGTACACTCTCTACGTCATTTATTTCACCTGCTTTGTATGGGGATGTTAATACGCTACAGTATTCAAGGCGCGGTAGCACTAGAGATTTGAAGAGCGTTATCATAGGCAATTCACCGCGTGTTTTAAAAGTACGCAGAATCCAACCCGTTAGACGTTTCGCAGCCGCCACTTTGACCTGGTTATGTACTTTGAAACCCATATTTTCAGACATTAATACCCCAAGGTCTTTCACACTGTCTTTCCGTTCTATTATTTGGTTAGATTCTGTTAAGTAATTCGTAATTTCTTTAACACCATTATTATCTCTGTACCGTATTAATTGGAATTTTTCCTCATTGAATTGCATGTTGTTTTCCCTGGTCCACTGGAACACTACATTCATGTCTTCCTGCAGTCGGCCCGTGTCCTCTTGTGTGTTTACTATCTTGCTTAATTTTGTGTCATCAGCAAAAGACGACACCGTACTGTGTCTGGTGTTGGTATCTATGTCACAAATTAGTATGAGGAACAGAAGGGGCGCTAGCACTGTTCCTTGGGGCACTGAGCTTTTGACATCCGAAGGCTCAGATTTGACTTGGTTTACTGCTACTGTTTGTTTTCGGTTAACGAGGAAATTGTATATCCACCGTCTGATTTTCCCAGTTATACCTTTTGCTTTCAGTTTGTGGGCTATTATACCATGGTCACATTTATCAAATGCCTTAGCAAAATCGGTGTAAATGACATCCACGTTTTTCTTTTCTTCTAGCGCTTTAAGAATTTTGTCATAGTGTTCCAAAAGTTGTGAGAGACATGATCTTCCCGCTCTGAACCCATGTTGACCGGTGTTGTTTAGTTCATTTGTCTCCATGAATGTTGAAATTTTGCTTCGCAGGACTCGCTCGAAAACTTTAATGATGTGAGAGGTTAGAGCTACCGGGCGGTAGTTTTTTGGTAGTGCTTTACTCCTTCCTTTATGCAGTGGGGCAATTATTGCGTTTTTCAAGCTATCTGGTATGTCACCAGTGTCTAGACTCCTTCTCCACATTATAGCCAGGGGTTTTGAGAGGTTTTCCTTACATTTCTTCATTAGGATCGAATTCCATGAGTCTGGGCCTGGTGCCGAGTGGGATGGCATGTTGGAAATGGCCTCTTCTATGTCTTTTGGACCGAAATCAATATCCAGCATCTGAGGGGTTTCCGTGGGGGAGGTTTCCATGAAAAATATATTTTGGTCTCTGATGACTTTTGTTTCATCAGGCTCACTGAATGCCATTTCATACTGCCTGCTTAAGAGTTCGCTCATTTCCTTTTTGTCCCCTGTGAAAGAGCCGTCCCCTTTGCTCAGTGGGCCGATGTTTGATGTTGTTTTAGCCTTTTGTTTGGCGTATGAAAAGAAGTATTTGGAATTTTCCTTTATACCTGCAATAGCTTTCCTCTCCTCTTCCATATGTTGTAGTTCATATGATATTCTTAGCCTTTGTTCAATTTCCACAATTTCTCTATCTATTTCGACCTTTTGCCTATCCTGTAGATTTTGATGTGTGCGTCTTTGTGTGAGTAATTTTCTTCTTCTGTACAGCCTCCTCCTTTCCCGATCTTGTTTGCTTCTTCGTTTTGTTTGTCTTGCAGGTATATGGTGGCTACAGATTTGGGTCATGGTTTCTGTTATTAAGACTAGACATTCTGCTGGTGTCAGGTTATCCATTAAATCTTCCCAGTCTATTTCCTCCATGTCTTGATTTACCTCTTCCTACCTAATGTTTTTGTTATTGAAGTTAAATTTACTGAAGGGGCCGGTTTTTGTTCTCGATTCTGAGGTTGTCTGTACACTTTCTAAGGTTGTTTTGATCTCAATTAATTTATGATCTGAGTATGTTGTGTCCGATATGTTAATGCTGTGTACTAGAGAGTCGTTGTTAGTGAAGACCAGGTCTAAGATATTGTTTTCCCGTGTGGGTTCACCAATATGTTGGGTAAGACTAAAAAAATCACAGAGTTCAAAAAGCTCTCTCGTATTAGTATTTGCTTCTCCGGTGTTATTTGCCACTAACTGGTTTTCTAGTTGTCTGCATTTAATGTTTGGTAGGGTAAAGTCTCCTAGCCATATAATATTTGGTGTTGGGTTCCCCAGGGTTTCCACTTCTGATTTTATTTTGTTGAGCTGGGTTTTGAATTCTTCTCGGGATGAGTCTGGAGGCCTGTATGTAACAATAACTGCTAAATTTAGGGATTCTATTTTAACTCCAAGTATTTCCACCACTTCATTACTGTTATTTAGGAATTCAGTACATATCAGTGAGTCATGTATGTACAACGCTACACCTTCATGTGATCTATGCGTGCTGTCCGCCCTATGTAGGTTGTAACCAGGAATCCATACCTCACTATCTTCCTGATCTTTAATGTGAGTTTCTGTGAGAGCCGCAAATATAGCGTTTCCTTCTTCTAGCAGGCCCCTAATAAATGTTACTTTGTTCGTGTTTCTATTTTTTAGGCCTTGGATATTTGCAAACAAGATTGGGGAGGGATTGTTTGGAGTACTATGTGTACCTAATAGTCTTCGGGATGTATTGGCCACTCTTGGGAGGCCAGGAGGTGCTCGAGGTGTTCTATGTGCTCTTCCATCTCCCTCAGTCTCTTCATCTTCATCCGCCCTTTCCCTCCTTGCCTTTTTCCTCTGTTTCGTCCTCGCATAGCTAGAGAGTTTTTTGGGCTACCATTCGTGTTAGGTCTAGCATATCTCCAAGTCCCTTTAATATGAAAAGCCGGGCATTTCATATTGTAGCAGGTCTTGTTCTCAAGTGATGTCTTGCAAAGGGATGGGTGGTCGTATTTGCAGGTTTCACCAAATCTACATTTTTCATGACTGGTTATGTTGTTGCAAATTTTGGGATGAGCAAATCTACATGAATTCCCATTATATTCGCCCTTTTGACCAAAGTAGCACCTTCTTTCCAGATAATATCTGCACACTGTTGTAGACAACCCCAGTAGGTGTGGCTGGGGCTGCGAGGGGTTATGTGGTGAGCTAAGTGTGGTTGTGGGTCATAGTGGGCTTGGTGTATGGGTGGGTGAGGCCTGCAGGGGGGTGGAGTTACGGGCCTGCAGGGGGGTGGAGTTACGGGTCGGTTGTAGGTGGGCAGGTGGCAGTGGTGAGGGGGGAGGCGATGTGGAAGGGGAGCCTGATATGGGGGCTTGTTGCATCCTACGTTCATCCTGCAAATGTATTTGATCAACAGCAGTAGGGTGGTCAATGGCCATAGATGGTATTAATGTGGGTGTTTTCTGGGATTGGGGAGGTGTGGGAAGATGTGCGGCAGGGTTTGTGGATTTGTAGGGTGCGAAAGGTTGTTGTTCAGCAGGCGATGTGTGTTGATGTGCAGGAGGCAATGCGGGCATTTTCATGGGAAGGTCTGCGTGTGTGGGTTGTGATATTAGTATGGGCCCTGAGGCCCCAATAGTTCCCCAGTTTCTGTGAAAAGTAGCTATGTCTTGGCTATATTTCGGTCTATCTTGTATTTCTGTATTTTCTACAGTCTGTATGACTTGCCATGTGCCACTCGTTTACACTCGTTATGTTTAAACTTTAAGTAACTTTAAGTAACACTTTCAATAATTATCTTATGAAACAGAATTCTCACTGCCCTAACCACTTTTCCCGTTTTTGGTCGGCTGTTTAGCGGAATATACGGCACTCTAGGAAAATAACAAACTTTCCAGGCTACCTATATATATTATCTATTTTAATTTTGATGTTTTACCTATCACCTTGATTCAACACTGCTCAGGTTCGAATTTTCACCACATTTGGTTGCGTGGGAGATCTTTCTCTCCAATAACGTCACTACTAACCTACGATATGGTCGAGAAATAATCTGCACTGATTTAATTTGTTAGCATATTGTTTTTCTCTGTTTGCTATTATTTACGATATTTGTTTTGTCGGTACCCTTTCCTGTCGAGGTTAAGTTTCGCTTTTGGCAAAATCGTATAGGGGGAGGGGACGTGTCCAGGAGAGCGAGGGGATATATGTGTTTATGGTCTTTGCGGTCACCGAGGGTATTTTGTTTACAGCATACGTCCTGTTCCCAAGCTAAAAGTTAAAAGTTCCCCTGACTTTAGTTTTCTGTATTATACTTTTCTAGTTTATTTACGTGATATACGATGTTCACTATCACTTTTAACTTAGGCTTCCTATTTTCCCATAGCCCTGTTTGATTTCATAGGACTATATAGCTAACACTTTGCTTTGGGACGTAACGGTTTTTTCTTTCCCTTCTTTTTTCCACCCGCCTTATGGGCCTGCCCTAGGCCTGTCCTAGACCAGCGCCGTGGCACTGCTGTAGGAGTTTACGGATTTTTTCTCCAAAACGCGTATATCTCTCCAGATATTTTTTCAATCGGTTCGATATTGCACTTCACAGGACCGCGACACTACGTTTGTTTTTGTGTGTGAATTTGTGAAAGTTTAATCACCAGTATCCCGCGGAATAGTCGAAAAATCCCGGACCGCAACGGACGTGACCCTCCTCTCATGAGTGAATTATTCGTCTCTCTTTGCCTTGTATCCGTTCGGCCCCGTTCAGCCTACTATTTTAAGACGTTTACCCCCATCCAGGTTTCAATATTTTCCTGGTGAGCGGTAGCGAGCCAACATATATATTTTTTGTTTTGAGAGCAAGCTAAATTTGTACATTATTTGATAGAAAAATTTCTCCGGCGAAGCCGGACATTACCAATCTCCGAATTGGGGAGATGGGTCATTTTTCTGGTTCCCTTTCTTTCTCATGGTTAACCCCATTAGTTTTCATATTTTATGACGTTCGGCACATTAGTTTGGCGATTTTACGATAAATTTGTACATTTTCGACGAGTTGGGTTGGGTAGGCTATGAGGGTGGATCTGCTTGGTGTGGGCCAATCGGGGCTCTGCAGACCCCGTAATCTTGTGTCGATCTCTGTTCCTTTTGGTGAGGTCAGTCCTGAAGGCATTAGTGATTTGGGTCTATAATTAGGCCTTGTAATTGGGGTTGGGTGTGACAGGGATCTGCTTGTGTGGGCCGATCGGCTTTCTGCAGACTCCCGTTTTCTGATGTTCTTATGTTTTTGCCATGAAATATATGCAAAACGTTTTCGAATAATCTCGCCGAGGTATTCGCCGAACCATCGCTTAATTCGCTGAAGACGTCGCAGAACATACGCCGAGGATTCGTTCATCCTTCGCATTATTTCGCAATATTTTATTCAAATGTCACAGTTCTTGCCGAGGTCATCGGCGAACCATCGCTCAATTTGCCGATGACATCGCATAATGTCGCCGATTCCGTCTTACTCATCGGCGACGTTGTCGCCGTGTGTAACCTTGTCAACGTTTTTTAACGGTCAAAATCGTAGACGTCGCACACATTCCTTGCGAATTGACAAGACTACGTCCTCGGCGACGAAAATCGTGTGAAGTCGCACATGTGGGAAAGGGGCATTACGCACTCAGCTCCCCTTTTCACCACAAGGGTTAGCAGCTGAAAGCGAGAATTGCATGCAAGCAAGCAGCACTACACCAACATGCTACTGCACTAGTCGCATCACATCACCCTGTGTGATAACACCTTCCCTACCTCCCCGTCCTCATTCAGACTTCCATCCCGCCCTCGCCACTGCCTGCTAACCTTTCCTACCTCCCAATCCTAATTCAGACTCCCCTCCCGCCCTCGCCACTGCCCGCTAACCTTTCCTACCTCCCCGTCCTCATTCAGACTCCCCTCCCGCCCTCGCCACTGCCCGCTAACCTTTCCTACCTCCCCGTCCTCATTCAGACTCCCCTCCCGCCCTCGCCACTGCCCGCCACTGAGGACGTACCACTGCTTGGTGAATGCTTTCCAGTATGTGTAGGTCCGCATCGCTACCACTACTGTCTAAGACTTTTTTTTTTTTTTTTTTTTTTTTTTTTTTTTTAAGAGCTTGATTGGGAAGGTCATCAGCCCATCAGGAGTATTAGGCCATACTACAGCAAAATGTTAAGTGCCAAGAACCTCATAATACTGGAATGCGATATTGGCAAGTATCACAATCCAGTATACGTCACAGGTCTTAAGCAATTAACAACAGGATAATAATAAAGGCAACATTAGCTGAAAGAATAGTGTCAGGACAAACACATTCTTAGGAGCATCAACTGTCAACCTCATTATATTCTAAGACAAAGGGAGAAAAGCAAAAAAGAACTGAAATTAGAATTACTCTAAAATTAAATACAGACAAAATTAATCAATTTAACAAACAAAGAAACATGGAAGGTCCTGTGAACATAATAAATAATGAGTAAACACAATAGCATAAAACAATATGATAAAAAGGAACACACGAAATAAATAAAATACCACCACCAAAAACAAAACTCAAGTTATAACTCTCTGATTAAATTGGTCTCTTTCAGGTTAGCCATTAATTTGTCAACCACACCAACATCCCCATCACCCAAGATCGAATCCAAAGTGATGGGGACGTTATTCGCCCTGGAGTACATTAGGAGAGGGCTACGCTCCTCCACAAATCTACCGCAGGACAAAAGGATGTGTTTGATCGAGAGAATCCCGCCACAGGTGGTACAATGCGGCGGGAATACACAGTCAATAATTATATGGTTTCATGTGAGTTAGGAATGGTCAATTCATCCACAGTCGAGCTAATATAACTTCCTCCCTCCAGGAGCGACGGTTAGCTGAGGGCCAAACCCCAATTGTATTTGACGGTATTAATAGTCAGGTCGGTCCACTGACTTTGCCACAGAAGATTAATCGATTTCTTACCGAAAGAGAGACTTGACTGTAGATTCTGAGGGTCATCCCACGGACCCTCAAGTTCTACCGCCGATTTTGCAAGTGCTTCGGCCTGCTCATTGCCGAAAATACGACAATGGCCAGGCACCCATATCAGAGAGAAAGACTTACAACTCGAGTGTAACTTTATCAATATAATGCGGCCCTGGATTTCAGAAGAACCCGTCCTACAGGAATCAATTGCCTGAAGGGCTGACGTTGAATCAGAAAAAATTACAAAATTGTCATGAGGAGAAGCCTCGGTAAAATCTATGGCCCGGTCAATTGCAAAAAGTTCAGAAGTGAATACAGACGTATGGAACGGCAAACGGTACCTGAGGCGACATTCGGTCGACAACACACTCGCACCCACACATTCATCCGTCTTAGAGCCGTCGGTGTAGAGGTGAAAAGAAGCTAGGTGTCTAATGAGGACCGATCTAAAAAGCTGGCGAATTTCCACCTCCGGCGCTTGACGTGTGGGGGATGGGAGCCACTGGGTATCGACAGTAAAAAGGGGTTGCATCCAAGGCGCTATCTTTAACACTACCAGCTGGTCAACCTTAGAGAAGTCGTAACCTAGCTTACGTGTCAGGAAGTGAAGCTGCACAGCCACCGACTTGAGGGCCTCATGCAGCACATGCTTGTACTGCAGGAGGATCCTACAAGCTGGAAGGCCGAGGAAACATTTACGATGCAATGAGATACCAAACGAGAAGAGCATATGGTCACGACGAAGACGGAGGGGCGGCACGTTAGCTTCCACATCCATACGTTCCGCACGAGTACACCGAAGGGCCCCAAGACACAAACGCAAACAGACATTCTGAAACACATCCAACCTCCTCAAGGTACAAGTGGACGCCGAACCATACACCTGCGAGCCATAGTCAAACTTTGAACGAATAAGGGACTTATACTCCATCAGTAAAGATGTTCTGTCGGCTCCCCAGTAACGGCCAGAAAGGTATGTAAGGATATTTAACTTTTTACTGTAAGAATTAATCAAATATTTGACATGAGACTTCCAACTGAGCCTGCAATCAAAGTGCAGACCGAAGAACTTAACTGAATTTTGAAAAGGTATTGGCGCATTACCCAAAGTGATGTGCAAATTATATACGTTAAGTCTACGAGTAAATACTACGCCGACACACTTAGCTACGGAAAACTTAAAGCCCCACCGCAAGGCCCAAAGATGGACGGAATCAAGAGCCACTTGAATCCGCCCAACCGAAAATTTCACATTGCAGGAAGAATGCCACAATGCCAATCATCAGCGTACAGTGAGAATTTAAGATTCCTGGGGATCGGAGCGGAAGACAGAATATAATTTATCATGAATAAAAACAATGAAGGGCTAAGCACACTGCCCTGAGGCACCCCATTCTCTTGGACAGAAACGTCCGATGTTACATGATGGGGCATCCTGACCGCAAAAGTACGGTCAGACATGAAGTTACGAATAATAGGCAAATTACCTCTGAAACCGGAAGAATAGAGTTTCGTAAGTATTCCGTGACGCCAGGTCATATCGTAAGCTTTATGAATATCTAAAAACAATCCTATCATGAATTAATTGTTGGCAAAAGCCTCGGTGATACAATGCTCCAATTTCATTAAATGTTCTAACGTACCCTTATGTTTACGGAAGCCATATTGCTGAACATTTAACAAATTCTTTGACTCTAAAACAAAAAGAAATCTGATGTTAACCATTCTCTCAAAGACCATACATAGACACTTCGTCAACGCTATAGGGCGAAACGGCTTGGGATCTGTAAGGCGAGCCGGGTTCTTCGGGATCGGTATGACGTGTGCAAAGTGCCATGAGTTCGGAAACGTTCCAGACGTCCAAATCTCATTGTACAATGCTAGCAGCTTAGTCAGGTTGTCCGACTAAGATGCTGAATCATACCGTAGGTGACTTGCGAAGGACCCGGACTCGAACCTTTACAGGATTATAGGGCAAGGAGAAGTTCCTTCATCGTAAACTCACAGTTGTAATCAGAGTTTACGACTTCTGCGGCAAAGTCAAAATCATGGAGTTCGGCCTGCCGCTTATGAACTAAAAAACGAGGATCGTAGTTGGCCGAACTGCTAACATCCGCAAAATGCCCGGCGAGCGTGTTGGCAACGTCCACGGGATCATCGATGATATTATCATCCACCCTGAGAGTAGTGATGGGTGAACAAGTACACTTGTTAAGTATATTAATAGTAGACCAGACCTCTTTAAGCGGCGTGAACTGACTCGCCATGGCCACATAAGAACGCCAGGCACTACGCTTTGCCGATCGAATGACTCTCCTTGCCTCAGTCCTACCCTTTTTGTAAGCAATGAGGTTGTCTTCCGAGGGCTGTTTATCAAAAATCCTGTATCTCCTATTACGCTTAGTGAGCGCCTGTCGGCAGTCCGGTGACCACCACGGAACTCTATGCTTCCTGTGCACTGTATAAGTTTTAGGAATAGCAACCTTGGCTGCTTGTAAAATGCAAGTCTGAATGTGAGTTACCTTGTCATTAATGTCACCCTCCGAAATATCAAAGTTAATGGTTCTAGAGAAGGCACCCCAGTCTGCTTTCTTAACCTGGCAAGTGCTGAAACACTAATAAGAGTTTTACCGCTGCGCTGCGGAACCCCTTATATAATCCCGGTTTTTGAACACGTACAAAAACCGCGGTCCTACAGCCAGGCGGCTACAAATTGATGCGAGTGTAGTACGACTTGGCACCTCTCGATACCATCACCCCACACGCTCGGCCCGCATACAGGCAAGCGGTACACACGCATTGGAGCCTACACCACCCTCACGCTCTCGCCCTGATGACACAACCAGCCCTCCTTCTGGTGATGTCAGCGGCCGTGGAAAGCAGAGAGTGGCTGCCAAAGACCCTAGCTACCATTACTACGGCACGAGTAGGTCCGAGGACGAGGAACCTGCACGTAAAGCACGTAAAACACGTGCTAGCAAGGGCAGTGCACAGAGTCATTGTCTTTCTGGGACACTGCCAACACCACCCAGGCAACTTCTACCACAACTACCACCACCACTGCCACCACTACCACCGATGCAGGAGGTCGCTCTTGGGGTGCAGGACCTGCGGGGGCCACTGGGAAGACAGGGAAGGGCATGGGTAAAAATTTGTTTACCTCTGCCACTACCACTGTGCCACAACCACCACCACCACCAGCCGCCCCTGCCGGCTCTTCTGCCCCTGCCCCTGCCCCTGCCAAAGGGAAGAAAGGGACGAAGGGCAAGGTGACAGGGACCACCATAATATTGTCATCGAGGACCTCTGCTGGCCCTGCCGACGCTGCCCCTGCCGGCCCTTCTGCTCCTGGCACTGCCCCTGCCCCTGGCCATGCCAAAGGGAAGAAAGGGACGAAGGGCAAGGCGACAACGGCGACAGGGACAACAATAATTGCACATACAGCTGGCTGACCTTGGCTTGCCAGCGACTCACAGACACAACTTTCCTCCCTCCCTCCCTCCCACAGTCCACCCACCCACCCACCAACCACACCTCTCCCATAACCTCCGTTCCCGCCTGTAATTTATATGTCGCATATTTGGTCTATTTGCGGCATATTCCTTGGTATATGGGTGGCCTACATACGTACACATACTTAATATAGCATAAGAGTGCTGAAAATACGATATATATACGTGATATTTCAGCCAGCACACCCTGTACTCTTCATACCTTTCCGCCTAAACTCTCTACCTGTGTTCCCGCCTCTAAACTCATTCAGAATTCGCTTATATGTTGCATATTTGGTCTATATGCGGCATATTTCTAGGTATATGGGTGGCCTACATACGTACACATACTTTATATAGCATGAGAGTGCTGAAAATACGATACATATACCTGATACTGTATTTCAGCCAGCACACCCTGTACTCTTCATACCTTCCCGCCTAAACTCTCTACCTGTGTTCCCACCTCTAAACTCATTCAGAATTTGTTTATATGTCGCATATTTGGTCTATATGCGGCATATTCCTTGGTATATGGGTGGCCTACATACGTACACATACGTTCACATACTCTACATAGCATAACAGTGCTCAAAATAGGATAAGTACACGGAATTATGCCATAACCCACCCTCCCCTCCTACCCCCTGGGCGCGTGAATATTCACCCGCTGAAATCTTGCTGCGCGATGACAATCTGGCCGCGCGATGCCATTCGCTCAACTTTTTTCAACTACGGACCGCCCCCCCACCTCCCCCAGAAATTTTTTATGGGGTCAAATATATATGGCTCAATGCGCGCGAACATTCCCTACACGTTGATGTACTTTTCATCGATATTTGCCCAAATCGTCATACCTCCGCACAGGGATGCCTGTATACTATAGGGGCTGCACAACGGAGAGGTTAAAGTTAAATTTAATGGGCGGCGGTGGAGGAGCAAAGTCGCATGAATAAGAAAGACAGATCGGTAGGTGGTCACTTTCCATAGAATTGTCGAAAGTGCCCCAAGTGACGTTAGGTAGTATTACGGGAGATGACAAAGACAGGTCAATGCATGATGTATGGCCTGTACATTGTGTACAATCGTCTACACGAGTCGCACTACCATCGTTCAAAAGACAGAGGTTAGACGGAAGTAAAACATTAGCTATTTGTTTGCCGCGACCATCGCACCTCATACTGCCCCATTGATGATGATGTGCTTTTAAAGTCGCCTAAAATTAATTTTTGAATTGGGCAATGAATCGAAAAGAGAAAGGAAAGAATCATCATCAATCGGAACCTGAGAAGGACAATACAGAGAACAAATAATTCAGTACGTGCCCCGAATTTTGACCCTGCATGCTACAGCTTCCAGGGCAGAATCAAGAGGAACTGCTGAGTGGGGAAGCGACTTATGGACATAAATCGCCACCCCATGACCCTCATGTCTTCTATATGAATGGTAGTGTTTAAAAGGAGGAGGATCAGCATGATCCACCAAATTCGTCTCCTGTAGACAAACGACTGACGGCGCGTGTAGTTGCAACAAAAGTGCTAAGTGTTATAATTTATTCCTAATACTTCTACAGTTCCACTGAAGTATCTTGTACTCCATGGTTTAAGAGTGATTGGGATGCCCAGCGTGCTTAGCTTTTTACTCTTCTTTTTAGTATGAGGGGAACCCAGGGACCTTTGCCGGGGGGCTTGCCACCAGCAACCTCCATTCGTTCTGTAAACCCCTGTCTAAGATTGAAAATATATTCTTATTTATAGGGTGGTCATGACTGAAAGCATGGTCCCGAATCGCCGAGTGAACTGGCTTTGACAGTGGAAAACCAGTTCTCACTGATTTACCTAGATGTTCCGAAATCCTGGTTTTCAAATGTCTCTTTGTCTTACTGATATATGAAGCCTTACAGCTATCACACGTGCATTGATAAATGACGGAAGAGGCAAGGTCCCCAGAAATCCTATCTTTATATCTAAAAAAAACTACTTATTGTACAGCTGGACATAAAAATAATTCTGATATTAATTTGAGGATAAAATTCACGAAGGAGGGAAGTGAGCCTTTTTTTATAGTGTGAAACTTTTTGGTCCAGTAAATATGATGGGGAAATGAACAATACTTCTAGAGGCATTACTAACTGAAGCTTTGTTTCCTTCTATGATTTTACCCAGGGCTTTGCCAACATACGTGTCGGTGAACTTATAGGGGAACCCATTATTGTAGCGGAGGTCGCGAAGTTACTCAATCTCTTTATGAAATTTGAAATAATCTGAACAAATATGATAGGCCCTATAGGTGAGAGTTAGGATCAAATTACGCTTGTAAGCAACGGGAATATATGAGGAAAATTTAGTAGTTAAGCCAATGAATGTGGGTTTACAGCAGTGTTGCCAGATTCTAAATGCAGAATTATCGTATTGTGACCACAAAATTATGGAATTTGCACCAAAATGATCGTACACAGTAATATAATATATATATATATATATATATATATATATATATATATATATATATATATATATATATATATATATACCGGGTATATATATATATATATACTGTATATACTGGTATATACTGGTATATATAAAGGGAATGTTAAGCAATTATTAATTTAATTCGTAATGCCCAAAATATATTCAACATAAAGATAAGAGATAACAATGTAATAATGGTTTACAGGTCTACTATTATTACTTTGATAAACATGAATAAGTTCTTCCTAAGAAACAATTACAAAATTTTATCTAGTAGGCCTATTGTTCTAAATCATTATGAACTATTGTTCCTAATCCTCGGTTGTCTCAGATGTGTTATATATTTCCCTTTCCAATTGTGATTAATTCCTTACTCCCTGTATTAATTAATATATGTATGAAACAATGTGATTATCTAAGATTTATTTGGATGTTCAATAATTCCCTGAACTCTCTCCCAATTACTGTTGCATCTCGGTTTACTTCATATATATAATATAGTATTTTTGTTGAAATCCTAAAATTATCGTACAAAACGTACGATAATGAGAAACACTATCGTACATCGTACCAAGGGTAAAATTATCGTACATGTACGATAATTATCGTACGTATGGCAACACTTGTTTACAGTATAGTGAAGTTTAACCCACTGAGCCCCAGCTAGTTTATAATAAATGTACCACCAGGGACCAGCAGGTTTTGAATTTTTGTTTTCCAGAAACAATACCGAATAGGTTAGGAATGAAGGAAAAACCACAAAAAACGATCAAAAAGGTAAAAAACGGGTCCTACGGAGCCCCCGAAATTCGATTTTACAAGAGTAAGAAATTGAAGGCAAAAACACCCAAAAACCATGTTTTTGTGCACTCACGCGCACGCGGTTGGACTTTGAGAGTTTTCAACCATCGGTGTGGTTGCGTGTGATACTTACACAGTTCCCATACAAATCTGAGTCCTCTAGGTGCCATAGGACCGGAGTAATTGGGACCGGAGTAACAGTGACGCAACGTATGCGTCGCTGGGGTTTAGCATTACATACATTGCCGACGCAACGTTTGCGTCGCTGGGGCTCAGTGGGTTAAAACCCTAAATCTTTTCGAGTGATATTAATGTCTAAAAACGTTATAATCCCATTTACTTCTGTTTCCGAGGTGAACTTGATGTTGCGGTATTTCTCATTCAAATAATTCAAAAACAGGGGAACATGATTACTTGATCGAAAAAGAAGTAACGTATCATCTATATAGCGACGATAAAACAAAGGTTTAAAATCCAAGGGACAGTCATTAAGCAATTGGGATTCATAATGACACGCAAATAATTTAGCAAGAGAGCATCCTAAAGGGGAACCCATTCCTGCACCATCATGCTGTTTATAATATATGTTTTCAAAAATAAAAATATTATCTTCCACTGCCCTTCATTAATTCCCTAAATTGTTTTTTGCTAAAACCACGAACTTGTTGCATTACCTTCAAAAAACTTATTAATGCAAATGTCAATAGTTTCCGCTAATGGTATGTTCGTAAACAGGGAGGTGATATCAAAGCTTGCCATAAAACAATCCTTAAATTCTTGATCAGTTATTTCTTTAACGAAATCAAATGAGCTGGGAACTTTGAATTGGTTAGTAGTAATAGGCAAAAGAATTGGAAACAAATTTTTAGATAAATTATAATTGGAAAGTCCCGATGGCTGTGAGGATAGGACGCAAGAAGCAATTACTCTTATGAACTTTTGGCAAATCATACATCACCCCCGGTTTTGAACATGATACATAAAGCCATGAAAATAAATCATTGTCTATCACACACGAGTCATTGAGTTTACGTAGGAATCTATTGATTTTATCCTCATATTTCAATATGATATCAAAAATGTCACCAGTGATTTTTCTAGACTTCGAGACATCATTAAGAATAGTTAGCATCTAATGTACATATTCAGGTTTATTAAGTAAGACAACACCCTGACCTTTGTCTGGCCTAGTAATAATAAGGTTATTATCCTTTGACAAATTTTTTAGTGCGACAAGCTCATCTTTGCTAACATTATGATTACGAAAGTTACCTTCGTGGGAATAGTAGGACCAGAATGCCAGTTGGCTAAGCGAAGATTTGCTATAATTAAAACGTTTTAAACATGGATCATAGTAAGGGTGATGCTCGAGCAGCTTGAATAACTTTTCAAAACAGAGAAAATGTTTGTCATGATTAAGTCTACGTGGATAGAGCGCATATTTCAATCCATAATTCAAAGCTTTCTTTTCAATAGGAGACAAGACTTTATCAGAGAGGTTAAAAATAACTTTATCAGGTGGAATATTATTTAACACATAACCTAGTTTCTTAAGCTTACTATTTTGAACAAATTCCGTATGAGCAATACATTTTCTGTTGGTATTATCCACAAGATTAACAAGATGATTATAGTCAAGCCAGCTAGTTTCATTTCTAAGTTTCGATAGCGCAGTTTCTAATTTAGTTTTCACATCATTTAGTACTTTGTTCTTTTGTTTAATTTCACAAGAGAGCAAGTGTTTTTGGCAATTCCTGTACACCTTTGACGTCTGAAGATCCCAGTTACTCAGTTTGAACTTAAAAAAGTTAGGAGTTAAATTTTGATCACGACATGAATGTAGAAACTGTAAATCACACTGCAATTTCCGCTGTTTGAAGTCCAAGCGCTCCACATTGCGGTACAACAAAACCACAGGCCGTCCATAGCGTGTTGTGAGAATATGCGATATCACCTGGTTGCATGGAAAGCACAGTCTACATAGGAATAGTAGGACCAGGGTTATGAAAAACATCTTGGGAGGTGTTTTTGTTCAGCACAACGTTTCGGACTCTCTGCGTCCATCATCAGGTCTATTAACAGAAATGAACACAATATTCAGTTAGTACTGCCTCTAGAAATATTGTTTATTTCCCCCATCATATTTACTGGCCCAAAAAGTGTCACACTACGAAAAAAACTCACTTCCCTCCTTCGTGAATTTTATCCTAAAATTAATATCAGAATTATTTTAAAATCCAGCTGTACAATAAGTAGTTTTTTTAGATATAGAGATATGATTCCTGGGGACCATACCTCTTCCGTCATTTATCAATACACATGTAATAGCTGTAAGGCTTCATATATAAGTAAGACAAAGAGACATTTCAGAACCAGGATTTCGGAACATCTAGGTAAATCAGTGAGAACTGGTTTTCCACTGTCAAAGCCGGTTCACTCGGCAATTCGGGACCATGCTTTCAGTCATGACCACCCTATAAATAAGAATAAATGTTCAGTCTTAGACATGGGGGCCTTCCGGCCTCACCTGGGGGAGTCTACGAAGAGGATGGAGGTTGCCGGTGGCAAGCCCCGGCAAAAGTCCCCGGGTTTCCCTCATTCTAAACATAATCGTAAGAAATCTAAGCACCTGGGCATCCCAATCACTCTTAAACCATGGAGTACAAGATACTTCAGTCCTGTGGCAGATTTGTGGAGGAGCCTAGCCCTCTCCTGATGTACTACAGGGCAAATAACGTCCCCATCACTTTGGACTCGATCCTGGGTGATGGGGATGTTGATGTGGTTGACAAATTGATGGCTTAATTGACGGAGACCAATTTATTCAGAGAGTTGTAACTTGAGTTATGTTTTTGGTGGTGGTATTTTATTTATTTCCTATGTTCCTTTTTAGCATATTGTGTTATGCTATTGTGTTCCCTCATTATTTATTATGTATCCAGGACCTCCCCTGTTGCTTTGTTTGTTAAATTAATTAATTTTTTCTGTATTTAATTTTAGAGTAATATTAAATTCAGTTCTTTTTTGCTTTTCCCCCTTTGTCTTAGCATATAATGAGGTTGACACTATTCTTCTCAGCTGATGTTGCCTTTAATATTTTCCTGATATTAATTGCTTTCGACCTGTGACGTATGCTGGATTGTGATACTTGCCAATATCGTATTCCAGTATTATGAGGTTCTTGGCAATTCAAATTTTGCTTTAGTATGGCCTACTAGTCCTGTTGGGCTGATGGCCTTCCCGATCAAGGTTAAAAAAAAAAAAAAGGTCTTAGATACTTGACTTGCATTAAGCATGGTGTGCGGACGTGTTCTCGGCGATTTTATGATTTAATGTTTGTTTGTTGGCTTGGGTGCCTCTTTTTTCATTAATAAATACATTTGTATTCCTTCTTCCTCTCCCTTTTTTGGTGGCAAAGTAGGTGTCTTTGCCCTCGGTATTTGCTTTTTCCTTGATTTCTGACCTCTGGGGGATCCCTCCACTGATTGCTCTGGGTCTGAATCGACAGGGTCGGTTTCCCTGATACGAGGATTGAGAGGGGTTAGCAAATGTTCATTCTTCCTCCCCTGCCTTCCTTTCCTTTTTCTGGTGTCCGCTGTGCGTTTCTCACTTCCTCCTTCTGGGGAAGTGGGATGGATACTGATCCTCCCTCCCCTCCCCCCCTCAGGGGGTGGGATATGTCCCTCCTGATCTTCCCCATAAACCGACCGTGATCACTTCCGAGAATGCTTCATTTGTGATGCTTCATGCTACTGGTTCGGTGTCCCTTGCTAGCCTCAATCCCGTCTTGGTCAAGAACGTGATTGATGGGTTGGGCAGTGACAGTGGACCAGGTCAAGAAGCTTGCTAGTGGTGGCCTCCTCGTAAAAACTTGTAATGCCTCTCAGGTTAAAGACTTACTTAAGCTTCGAAAATTTCATTGTTATGATGTAACTGCGCAGACCCCGGTTTCAATGAATTCCTGCAAAGGGGTGACCTATTGTACGGATTTCTTGTCCATGTCTGAGCAGGACATTGTCGATGAAATGGCCGATCAGTTTGTTGTTGGCGCTAGATTTATTACTCGGTTTACAAATAGCGAACGTGTAAAGACTCCCACGGTTGTTTTCACTTTCGTTATGGCCAAGTTCCCCGATGCTGTTTGTTCTACTATGGTACGAACGTTGCCCAGTCAGAGTATACATCCCTAACCAATGACTCTACCGCTACCTCAGTATCTGACCCTCCTACTCCATCTACCTCCTCTCCTCTTGTTGCTTCATCCTCTGCCCCTGCTTCTGCCTCACTGCGGGATAAGTCCTCTTATTCCCACGCTGCTGCTTCTTCTCTTCCCCCTCCTTCTGGGAAGCATGGTAAGTCTGATATGAATAAAGTAAATCTTACCACCCTCAGCCGTCAGTCTTATACGCACGTCGTCCCGTCTCCGGCTCCCTCGAGGGGAGCCTCCCGGCCTCACCTGGGGGAGTCTACGGAGAGGATGGAGGTTGCTGGTGGCAAGCCCCGGCAAAGGTCCCCGGGTTCCCCTCATTCTAAACATAATCATAACAAATCTAATTACGCTGGGCATCCAAATCACTCTTAAACCATGGATAACAAGATACTTCAGTGGAACTGTAGAGGTATTAGGAATAAACAAGACTTAGCTCTTCTGTTGCAATTACATGCACCGTCAGTCATTTGTCTACAGGAGACGAATTTGGTGTATCACGCTGATCCGCCTCCTTTTAAACATTACCATTCATATAGAAGACATGAAGGTCATGGGGTGGCGATTTATGTCCATAAGTAGCTTCCCTACTCAGCCGTGCCTCTTGATTCTGCCCTGGAAGCTGTCGCATGCAGGGTCAAATTTCAGGGCACGTACCTGTCTATTTGCTCGCTGTATTGTCCTCCTCAGGTTCCGATTGATGATGATTCTTTCCTTTCTCTTTTTTATTCTTTGCCCAATTCAAAATTAAATTTAGGCGATTTTGATGCACACCATCATCAATGGGGTAGTATGAGGTGTGATGGTCGCGGCAAACAAATAGCTAATGTTTTACTTCCATCTGACCACTGTCTTTTGAACGATAGTAGTGCGACTCGTGTAAACGATCGTACGGGCCATACATCATGCATTGACCTGTCTTTGTCTTTTCCCGTAATACTACCTAACGTCACTTGGGGCACTTTCGACAATTCTATGGGAAGTGACCACCTACCGATCTGTCTTCCTTATTCGTGCGACTTTGCTCCTCCACTGCTGCCCATTAAATTTAGCTTTAAGAAAGCAGACTGGGGTGCTTTCTCTACAATCGCCAACTTTGATATTTAGGGGGGTGACATTAATGACAAGGTAACTCACATTCAGACTTGCATTTTACACGCAGCCGAGGATGCTATTTATAAAACTTCTACAGTCCACACGAAGCATCGAGTTCCGTGGTGGTCATCGGACTGCCGACAAGCGCTCACTAAACGTAATAGGCGATACAGGATTTTTGATAAACAGCCCTCGGACGACAACCTCATTGCTTATAAGAAATGCAGGGCTGTGGCAAGGAGAGTCATTCGGTCCGCAAAACGTAGTGCCTGGCATTCTTATGTGTCCACGGTGAGTCAGTTCACGCCTATTAAAGAGGTCTGGTCCACATTAAATGTTCTTAACAACAAGTATACCCGTTCACCCATCACCATTCTCAGGGTGGACGATAATGTCATTGATGATCCCGTGGACGTTGCCAACACGCTCGCCAGACATTTTGCGGATGTTAGCAGTTCGGCCAGCTACGGTCCCCATTTTTTAGTTCATAAGAGGCAGGCCGAACTCCATAATTTTGACTTTGCCACGGTAGACATAAACTCTGATTACAACTGTGAGTTTACGATGAAGGAACTTCTCCTTGCCCTAAAATCCTGTAAAGGTTCGTGTCCAGGTTCTTCGCAAGTCACCGATGGTACGATTCAGTATCTTAGTCCGAACAACATGACTAAGCTGTTAGCATTGTACAATGAGATTTGGACGTCTGGAACGATTCCAAACTCATGGCAACTTGCGTACGTCATACCGATCCCGAAGAGCCCTAGCCGCCTTACAGATCCCAAGCTGTTTCGTCCTATTGCGTTGACGGAGTGCCTATGTAATTTTTATTTTTTTCTATATTCCAACTACTCCCTCTCGGGCATAGGCTGAGAGCCTTCAAATTAAACCGCTGAACACGGTAAGGCCCGGGAAGTCTTGTTCCAGTCCAGAGAGTGAGACATGCGAAGCACCCCGGCTCAAAGCAACTCCACCTCTGAAGCCGCTTCGCCTCTGCGTTTCACATTCTCATCCCCCACACTCGGACCCTCACTCTCAGAATGCCACCTATTGAGCAATTAACTCACTAGGCATTGCCCCCCTGTAACATATTTTGAATATGGGAATATTCATACAATGCTATTTAATATGGGAACAATGAGGGTATTTTTGTGGCATTTCGGTGTGCTGTGGTAATGCACTGAAACTAGGTACAGCACAAATTCCATCCCAATAATATCTTCCCATTGACATATTGGGATTCGAACCCGGGTCCATTGGATTACCAGTCCAGTGGCAAGACTCCTCTGCCACACCTTCAATTTCTTTTTGTTTTAGAGTCGAAGAAGTTTTTAAATGTTCAGCAATGTGGCTTCTGTAAACACCGGGGTACACTAGAACATTTAGTAAATTTGGAGCATTGTATCGCTGAGGCTTTTGCCAACAATGAACTCATGATAGGATTTTTTGTAGATATTCATAAAGCTTACGATATGACCTGGCGACACGGAATACTTATGAAACTCTATACTTCCGGTTTCATGGGTAATTTGCTATTTGTATTCGTAATTTCATGTCTGACCGATCTTTTGCGGTCAGGTTGCCCCATCACATTACATCGGACGTTTATGTCCAAGAGAATGGGGTGCCGCAAGGCAGTGTGCTTAGCCCTTCGTTGTTTTTGTTTATGATAAATGATATTCTGTCTTCCGCTCCGATCCCCAGGAATCTTAAATGCTCACTGTAAGCTGATGATTGCGCGTTGTGGCATTCTTCCCGCAATGTGCAATTTTCGGCTGAGTGGTTTCAAATGGCCCTTGATTCCGTCCATCTTTGGGCCTTGCGGTGAGGCTTTAAGTTTTCTGTAGCAAAGTGTGTCGGCGTAGTATTTACTCATAGACTTAACGTACCTAATTTGCGCATCACTTTGGATAATGAGCCGATACCTTTTCAAAATTCAGTCAAGTTCTTGGGTCTGCACTTTGATCGCAGGCTCAATTAGAAGTCTCTTGTCAATTATTTGATTAATTCTTGCAGTAAAACGATGAATGTCCTTAAATACCTTTCTGGACGTTACTGGGGAGCCGACAGATCATCTTTCCTGATGGTGTATAAGTCCCTTATTCGTTCAAAGTTCGACAATGGCTCGCAGGTATATGGGTCGGCGTCTGCTTGTACCTTGAGGAGGTTGGATGTGTTTCAGAATGTATGTTTGCGTTTGTGTCTTGGGGCCCTTTGGTATACTCATGTGGAGCGTATGGAAGTGGAAGCTAACGTGCCGCCCCTCCGTCTTCGTCGTGACCATACGTTGCTTTCGTTTGGTATCTCTCTGCACCGGAAACAATCGCTCGCCCTTCCGGCTTGTGAGATTCTCCTGCAGTACGATCACGTGCTGCATGGGGCCCTCAAGTCGGTGGCTGTGCGGCTTCACTTCCTGACGCGTAAGCTAGGTTATGACTTCTCTAATGTTGACCAGCTGGTAGTGTTAAAGATAGCGCCTTGGGAGCAACCCACTTTTACCGTTGATACCCAGTGGCTCCCTTCCCCCAAACGTCAGGCGCCGTAAGTGGAAATTCGACAGCTTTTTAGATCGGTCGTCATTAGACACCTACAGTAGCTTCTTTTCACTTCTACACTGACGGCTCTAAGACGGATGAATGTATGGTCGACCGAATGTGGCCTCAGGTACCGTTTGCCGATCCATACGTCTGTATTCACTTCTGAACTTTTTGCTATTGACCGGGCCATCGATTTTGCTATGGCTTCTCTTCATGAAAGCTTTGTAATTTGTTCAGATTCCTGTTCAGCCCTTCAGGCAATTGATTCATGTAGAACGTATTCTTCTGAAATCCAGGGCCTCATTATCAATAAGTTGCACTCAAGTTGTAAGTCCTTCTTTCTGATTTGGGTGCCTGGTCATTATCGTATTTTCGGCAATGAGCAAGCTGATGCGCTTGCAAAATCGGCAGTAGAGCTTGAGGGGCTGTGGGACGTCCCTCGGGATATACAGTCAAGTCTCTCTTTTGGTAAGAAATCAGTTAATCTTCTGTGGCAAAGTCATTGGACCGATCTCGCTGTACATTCAGTAAAGCCGATCCTTGGTGTTTGGCCCTCGGCGACCCGTCGCTCCCGGGTGAAGGAGGTTGTGTTAGCATGGTTAATGATGAATTGTACTTTTCTGACTCACATGAAACCATACATCGACCGTGTATTCCCGCCGCAATGTACCACCTGTGGCGGGATTCTATCAATCAACCACATCCCTTTGTCCTGTGGCAGATTTGTGGAGGAGCGTAGCCCTCTCCTGATGTACTGCAGGGAAAATCACATTGGACTCGATCCTGGGTGATGGGGATGTTGATGTGGTTGATAAATTGATGGCTTACCTGAAAGAGACCAATTTATTCAGAGAATTGTAACTTGAGTTATGTTTTTGGTGGTGGTGTTATATTGATTTCCTAAGTTCCTTTTTAGCATATTGTTTGATGCTATTGTATTCCCTCATTATTTATTATGTATCCAGGACCTCCCCTGTTGCTTTGTTTGTTAAATTAATAAGTTTGTCTGTATTTCATTTTAGAGTAATATTAAATTCAGTTCTTTTTTGCTTTTCCCCTTTGTCTCAGCATACAATGAGGTTGACACTATTCATCTCAGCTGATGTTGCCTTTATTATTTTCCTGTTGTTAATTGCTTTCGACCTATGACGTATGCTGGATTGTGATACTTGCCACTATCGCATTCCAGTATTATGAGGTTCTTGGCAATTAACGTTTTGCTTTAGTATGGCCTAATAGTCCGGTTGGGCTGATGGCCTTCCCAATCAAGTTAACAATAAAAAAAAAAAAATCTTAGACACAGTCACAAGGGACTGGAGTTCTCGCAGAGAGGCTCCAGTCCTGAAGATAATCTTGACTTACAGTGTGTTGGCTTAATTTTTCAATAGGGTTGCTAGCCTCTGAAGTCCTATTTTAATAATAAACAAAAAACAAGTCTTAGACAGTAGCGGTAGGTATGCGGACCTATTCATACTGAAAAGCATTCACCAAGCAGGGGTACGTCCTCGTATAGGTAGTAACGAAACCTCTGTCCCCCTTCTTTGCTTTTAAAAACAATTGTGTTGGGGTTACTATTACTTTAGTTTTAAGTCGGTAGCCTTATTAAATTTATGTTTTGGGTTGAAATTATAGTGTAAACTCCCTTAGAATTTAATATTTTGAAGTCTGTGTAATTTCGGTGAGTTTTGTTTGTTTCGTATATTTAGAAATCGCGTTACTTGCTCCTTTGATACAGTATTTCATTTGGTAGCTGTTCCCCTTTTTTTGTCTTTGAATCCTAGTGAACTCGGAATTTTGCCCGCCATTTTATTATTGCCTACATGTTTGCAAATATTGTGTTCATTTATGTGTATAGACCTGCTGCAGAGAGTCCGAAACGTTGTACTGAATAAAAACACCTCCCAAGATGTTTTTCATAACCCTGGTCCTACTGTTCCTATGTAGACTGCGCTTTCCATGCAACCAGTCGATATCGCATATATATAATATATATATATATATAAATTATATATATATATATATATATATATATATATATATATATACACAGTAAATCATTACAGTGTATTAAGGCTAACACTTGTTTTGCATGTCTATGTATTTGATGCAATTTTTGTGATCGTGACTACTATGAGTGATCTTGATTATAATGACATTGACTATAATACGATTCTGCACACATTAACCCTTTCTCTACCAATTATTATCATTATTATTACTATTATTAGTAGTAGTAGTAGTAGTAGTGGTAGTAGCATTAGTATTTTTAATATACAAATACAGAAGTCTCCCAGTGGAAAGGACAAGCCTAGAAGACCATGGGTGGCCCCGCTGGGACACATACTGCACGGGGAAAAAAGGAAAACAAGAAAACAATTAAAACAGTTAAAATCTGAGTTGATTAAACAATAAGCTTAGTTATTTTATATTTAAATTATGTAATATCAGAAGCTGATACATATTCTTCTGGTAATTCATTTCACTCCTTGCAAATATTAGGAATTAAGCAACGTGAAAATTGGGATGTACCGGTATTACATCTAACAACAGAAAACGCTTTGTTGCTTCTATATATATATATATATATATATATATATATATATATATATATATATATATATATATATATATATATATATATATATATAATGTTAGAATGTCGTGTAAGGCGAGCTGTTGTAAAAGGCTCCGGAAGAGCAAGATGAAGTGGATGTTGATCATTATTTAAAACTTTAAATATAAATGATAGTGACCCATCCAATCTATATTTCTGCAGGTCAATAGTTAGATTGGGCAACATAATTTTTATGTTATTGATTGTTCTATCAAGTATCCTAAGATGACAATCAGCAGCAGATATCCACACAGTAGAGCAATATCAACATTTTGGCAAAATTACTGCAAAGAAGGAATGTAAAACAGCATCATTATTGCTAAAAGTGTTTCTGCATTTTCTAAGTAGTCTATTCTTCTGAGCAATGGACGAAGAAACTGAACGGAGATTAGCTTCAAAAGTAAGCTTACTATCTAAAATAACACCAAGTAGATTAAGATTATTAGAAAAATCAATATACGTATTGTTCAGTAATAAAGGTGCCATTCTTTTAATTGTGTTATGGCAACTATTAGACAATTTTATTCAGCTTAGGAAGGATTATTACCAATGTAAAGGCAGCATAAAGGCTACCATATATCCATCCTAAGCTTCATAAAATCGTATAAATGTAGCTAGAATAAAATGTAAAATACATCCCCAGTACAAAAAGGGGTTACATGAGCAGCTCTGCTACCTTAGGGAAACCAGGTAAATTAGTAAAACAATATTATAACCTAGCCTAATATATCTAGAAACGTGGTAATAGAACAATTTGCATACAGGAGACGACACCTGTTAGTAAATATACCGGTAACCCGGTTGGTCACCATCGTGTGGCAGATTTGTAATGAAGAACTGGTCAAATTAAGGGGGATTGGGGATAATGTGTTCCCTAGACCTCTATCAAGCTTCAAAAATACCCCCGAGGACCCGCTTCAAGAAAAATATTTTGGTTAAAAATCTCGTGGCCAAAGGCCGAAGCCTCCTTAACTAGAGGCTCGCGAGAGTTTGCCAGATATACATGGTCCCTAAATGGCACGAAATATCTTGATATTGACACAAAATGGAGGCAAAAGTTCTTAAATTTGTTAAACTAATGGGGCGAACGTCTTAAAATCATAAAACCAAAGGGACTAACCAGGGAGAAGGGGACCAAGAAAAACAAAAACAACTCCTTAAGGTACATTGTTTTAGCAGATCTGAATATCCAATTTTGTTTAGATAATAATAGAGAATACCCATTTATGCTACTTAAGCAAATCATAACTAACCCAATTTTTAAATCTTATATTCACATAATTAAACTACATTAATCAGATTACAGAGCACCTCTGGCATTCAATAGATGAACATTATACAAATTTCCCCCTTACTTACACAAAACCCAACGAAGCTGGCCAAAATAGAGTCATTGTTCTAACTCACTCTTAGTAACTGTACCTTTAATATTATGTCCACACCAGAACGATCAATGTGTCCTAACAGAGACAAGGGGTTGTCGTACATAGGTCACCAGAATATGAAATTATTTACTATTACATTTGACAGTAAATAAGCTTTTATTTTCACAGGTTATCTAAATATATAAAATATTAATATATTTGGCATTAATAATGGAAACCCTTTTTATTACATATACCGGTAGCTCCATTTGGGTGAAATGCTATCCCTTTTTTTTTTTTTTTTTTTTTTTCTATGTGATTGAGGGAGGCAACAGGCAGAACTGCCTATAGCGAGTGCCTCCCCCATAGTTGAAAGAGTGACAGGGCCTAAATCAAGGGACGTTCGAGCCAAAATGCCTGGACACACTGAGTTTGAAGCAATTTAAGTCATAGGAAGAGGGAAAGACTGATTCTGGGAGAGAATTCCAGAGCTCAGCTGTTGAGTAGAAGAAAGTTTGAGAGTAACGTTTCACTCTTGGGTTGGAGAGTTGCACAGAGTAGGGGTGGGATTGAGTTGCAAGACGGGTACCACGTGCCCTACGTAAAGGAGGTGGTATACACTGGGAAAGCTCTGGGGAACACTGATTATTATAGTAGCGATAGAATAGCGAGAGAGATGCAACATTGCGGCGGAGAGAGAGAGATTGCAGAGAGTTGGTGAGTGGACGGGAGTTAATGATAGGAAAGGCCTTCCTTTCAACTTTGTCTAGGAGAGCGGTGTGAGAGGAACCTCCCCACACATGTGAACAATACTCAATACAAGGACGCACTATGCCCCTGTACAGAGCAAGAAGCTGTGCAGGGGAAAAGAACCCCCTAAGGCGTTTGAGCACACCCAGCTTCTGGGAGGCTGCCTTAGCAAGACTGGTAATATGGTCCTTCCAACTGAGAGCAGAAGAAAAGGAGACACCAAGAATATTGAGAGAAGATGAAGGATTGATTTTTGTATTGTTGAAGAATAAGGGATAGTCCGCTGGGAGTTCCTTACGGGTAGATAGATGGAGAAATTGGGTTTTGGAAGCATTAAAGGTAACAAGGTTTTCTCTGCCCCAATTGGAGATAGTATTTAGATCATAATTTAAGAGTTCTATGGCTTCATTACGTTTGTCGTTGAGGGATTGCTGGCTGGGGCGTTCTGAAAAACTAATGGAGTAGTGTAAGGTTGAGTCGTCTGCGTATGAATGGATGGGAATTGAGGTACAGTTGAGGAGATCATTTATAAAAATTAGAAAAAGATTAGGAGATAGGACAGAGCCCTGAGGAACACCAGAGTTTATAGGGTGAGGAAGTGAACAATGGCCGTCCACAACCGCGGCTATGGAACGGCCGGAAAGGAAATTAGAGACAAAGTCACAGATGGAGGGATAGAAACCGAAGGAGGGTAATTTAGAAATTAAAGATTTGTGCCAGACTCTATCGAAGGCTTTTGATATGTCTAGTGCAATAGAAAAAGTCTCACCGAAGTCCCGAAAGGAGGATGACCAAGAGTTAGTAAGATATGAAAGAAGATCACCAGTAGAGCGACCCTTAACCTAAGAATTGCGCATGGGGGTAATTAGACACCTCTCCCTGTGCTGACGTATTTGAGCTGTTTCCATCACTAAAATATTCATTTTACCATAAATAGCATTAATACTTATCCTAACGCGCCTATTATGGGTTGATTATAAAGGTATTAACCTGTTACAACAATAAAACTAGTGAAAACAGTGTTTGGATGGTCAAAATCGGAGATACAGGCCGGGAGTTGCATAATGTATGGGTGAGGCAACCTGCTTTCCCGCCAATTTCCCCCAAGGCCACTGAGACACTGTCGATCGATACTCTCTCTCTCTCTCTTGCACTCGCTTGCTAACAGTGATGACAAACCCTGCTACCAACTCGCTAATGTTAGCACGAAAATATACCTCAGAATAATGGAATAACAGGGAAAATAGGTGATAACTGAAGGAGGGGAGTAAAGTGGGGAAGGAGAGGAGGTAGAGGAGTGATATTTTGCATGGCCCAGGGGCATTTTTTTTTTTTTTTTTTTTTTTTTTTTTTTTTTTTTTTTTCCCGATGTTTAACCCTTAATTAGCGGCTCACCAATTAAGTCGAGTTAAATAAAGCTGGACTATGTGGCGGCGCTCGACATAACTTGAGTGGCAATTTCAGCACGTAATGTTGCTGAGAGAGAGAGACAAGTGGTGGCAGGAGAGTAGCGAGCGTATGACTGCTCCAGACCACCGCGGCGAACATACTGACACGAATCCCAGCTCCCTCCTCCCTCTCTCACTCGCTATATAAGGAATTATATCGGGAAAGTGGCTAATTACATGCTTTTTGCATCGCGTTGCACGGTTATTGCAAGAAAACTAGCCATCATAAAAGGATCGTTATGGTGTCATTCGAAAGCTCTGTTTATGCCCTTTCAGGGATAGGTACTTGTTTTACGTTCTGGGTCTTATTTAGGCATGAAAATGATCACGTAAACAGCCCTATTTTGGCTAAAAACACCCCGCTGGGCGGTACATATAAATAAACCGCATAGGCCGCTCGTAAGGTGTTAAAGTTGATTTTTGTTTTTCTGATTCCTAAGAGTCTTCCCGCAGACCGCCGGGGGAACTCTTAAGAGTCTTCCAGCAGTTCCCGGGTTAAGGAAGCCATACTGGCGATCTGAGAGCAGATTATGAGAAGAGAAATGCTTTAGAAATTTGGAAGCAAGAATAGTTTCAAAAACTTTGGAAAGACAAGAGATGAGAGCAATTGGACGATAGTTGGAGGGTTGAGAGCGGTCACCCTTCTTTGGGACAGGTTGAATGTGAGCAAACTTCCAGCATGAAGGGAAGACGCTAGAGGATAGACAGAAACGAAAGAGTTTGCCTAGGAAGGGAGTCAGCACGGAAGCACAGTTTTTGAAAACAACAGGAGGAACACCGTCCGGACCGTACGCCTTATTAGTATTAAGCCCAGAGAGGGTAGAAAGTACATCTTTAGAAGAGATAAGGATATTTGGCATAAGTAAGAGAGAGGAGGGTGGAGAGGGAGGAATAGCACCAGAATCATCCAAGGTGGAGTTTCTACCAAAAGTTTGAGCGAAGAGTTTAGCTTTGTCAGAGGAAGAAGTGATGGTTGTGCCATCAGAATGGGAAAGGGGAGGGAAAGACGAGGAACAGAAATTGTTGGAGAGGTTTTTGGTTAGATGCCAGAAAGCTTGGGTAGAGCTAGAGTTGGATAGTTCAGTGCATTTATTACTGATGAAAGAGTGTTTGGCAAGTCGAAGAACAGATTTGGCTTGATTCCGGGCAGAAACATAGGAAGAATGAAAGTCTTGAGTTTTAAGGCGTTGGTACCGTTTGAATGCTTCCTCCTTATTGCGGACAGCAGTAGAGCAGGCGTGAGTAAACCAAGATATTTTAGCATTAGTCTGAGAGAAAGAGAATGGAATGTATGCTTCCATGCCCGATAGGATTACCTCGGTAATGCGTTCAGCACTCTCCGAGGGTCCCCGGCCACGGAAGCAGTAATCATCCTAGAAAGTTATAGCTAAAATAAAAGTCAACAAAACCATCATCATTCCCTTCTTATGATCCTTTATGAAGTATTGTCTAGTTTTCTCTTGCTTAATATAAGTTATGTTAACCCGCTGAGCCCCAGCTAGTTATTAATAAATGTACCACCAGGGACCAGCCGGTTTTTATTTATTTTTTTATTCCAGAAACAATAGCGAATGGGTTAGGAATGAAGGAAAAACAAAAACAAAATTGGTCAAAAAGTGCAAAAATGGTCCTACAGAGCCCCCGAAAACGGATTTTACAAGAGTAAAAAATTTAAGGCAATTTCCCCCAAAACACATGTTTTTGTGCGCTCACACACACGCGGTTGGAGTTTGGGAGTTTTCAGCCATCGGCATGGGTGCCTGGGATACTTACACAGTTCCCATAAAAATCTGAGCCCTCTAGGTGCCATAGGACCGGAGTAATAGGGACCGGAGTGACGATGACGCAAACGAGGCGTCGCTGGGGTTTAGCGTTACATACATTACCGACGCACTGTTTGCGTCGCTGGGGCTCAGTGGGTTAAGCTAACCTCGGTTTAACTAAAAGGTTGTCTAATATGTTTCTAATTTCTTAATAGCTTGCAAACCCATAGGATCCATAAAAGAAAACTGCAACAGGTTGTACTTACCTCCTCTATCACTCAGTTTCTCTTCTCAGGTCCGGCACCTCTGCTGCTCAACTTGTCCGGCACCCTCACTTGTTACTTCAGCTATGCAGCTTATTGTTATGGGAGTGTTGTACTATTCAGCTCCCTCTCTGTGTACTCCGTCGCATCTCCACCCTTCTCCTTTTGCAAAAGCCATGCACCGCTGACAGATATTCATAGGCGACTAGATACGTGGCTGCAAGCTCAGTGTTTGAGATAAAGCTGCTAGATGCGGCTGTCGCTGCCTTCCGTACTGCACTGCCAGGCTCGGCTTCGCTGCTTACGTTGCCATCTCGACTAGACTATACTGCATTGGCATATTGGATCCGAGAATGGATCAACCGGACCTCTCCAAGAGATGTTCTTTGGTCTAGCCCTGGTGACCAAGTGTGTCCTGGTTTTTCGGCACAAGTTTTTATGCCCTGCACCAACCGTGTCATTGTATCAAGATTGACTGCGTGTGTTTACACTATTTTCTCTGTAGTAATATCCAGACAGCTAGGCAGCTCTTTGGGAAATCTCATATTGGTGAGGCTGCCCATTATCATAATATAAAACAAAATCAAAATATTTTAGCAGGATAAGGAGCAGCCGACCAATCAGCATCAGGTAAAGGTGCACTCACAACTACCCTGGTGATTCTGGTACCTTTACGTCCCCACCGAAGATCACGATATACAACTTCTATTACAGCTTGCTGATTGGTCTAATCCTGTGGAACTCTTGGTGCTTTTTATTTCTTCCTCTTTTACTCTCACATGCTTTCATTAATTTCATTTGGGGTGGTACTGGTGTTAAGAACGATGTTAAAAATATTTCAATAGGTTCAAGAATATTTCGTAACGAGGTCGGTCCTATGTGATCTGTGCCCCATAAATTGTTCTTTCCTCTCGCTTAAGCATTAGGATATTCATAGTGCAGTTGGGTACAGTACATGATTAGATAAATAATCCAGTATTTGATAAATGGATATCAATCGTGGCCATGTGATGTACTTAAAATTGTCTTGATGGTGTAATGTTTAGAGCGTGTAAGTTTTGTATGTGATATCCTGGGAGAATCACATGGTTACATTAGTTTCATTGGGGGTGTTATTGGTGTTAAAAACGAGGTTAAATATAATAAATATAATAGTAGTAGTAGTAGCTAATAATATTTATTCCCATGACATTGGAGTATGTTTCTAGAAAAAGTGATGTTTAACTTTTAAATAGTAGGGCATATCCCTGCACCATATTGTTTAGCGTATATCATTATAAGTCCTCACTGAATTACAAGCTAGTTACCAAGATCTCGTATATTCCCATCGTTCATTTAAGTTCAATTGTTCTTTTAAATGCTATTACTTTTAACCCAAAATATTAAGTTTCTCTTGCTGACATTATGTATGTCTGCATGTCCCTTTTTTTATCTACCTGTCTGTGTCTCTATTAGGCGAATTTATTGAGCAGCGCCCCCCATCCTGTGAGGGGACAACTAGTGGTTGTCCCCTCACAGGATGGGGGGCGCTGCTCAATAAACTCGCCCCTCGGGGCAAAATCAAAATCAATCTATTTGCTCATCTGCCTTTCAATCTATACAATATATCTGGCTGTCTCTGTATCCATCCATTTGTTAACCTTCTTGTTTGTCTGTCGGTCTGTATATTTGTCTGTCTGGTATATCTGGCGGTGTCAGCTTGTCTAATTGTCTATTTGTCTGGCAATCAGTGTGTATCTTTATCTAGTTGAAGGTCTGAATATATGTTAATATAATATGTATCAAATCATATCACAACAGTTTTATAATGTTTCTTGCAGTGTAAGTTTACTTCTCTTACTCCATCATTAAACTACATGTAATATTGCATGCACATTTTCTCACTCTTTGACCGCCTTTGTAAATTTGTCCTGTCCTATTTCCCAACGGAGCAGTTGGTGTGTCTCGTCAGTTAGAACGACCCCCATGCCATGGCAGTCTATCGTTATGTTCTGCGCTTGCATTTTATGTTTGCCTTGTTCAAACATTTTAGTAGATTAAATGTGATATCTCTCTCTCTGTCTGTCTGTCTGTCTGTCTGTCTGGCTCTCTCTCTGTATCTCTCTCTCTCTCTCTCTCTCATAACTGTCTTCACTTCATTTCTTCTCAGCATTCCTGCCTTTTTCCCTTTGTGCTTTCTTCCTGCACTATTTTCCGGTTTGTCTGGGTTCGTTTGTTATTTTATTATGATTTACATTTTATTATTTGCCATTGTTCTTTTTATCATTTTGGTTTTCGATGTTCATTTTCTGAACGATACAGGTCCTTCCCAAGCCAAATCATATCTTCCATTGTTAGTACTATTAATAATGTGATATCAACTTGCAAAAGCTGATCCCACATCTTCTTCAGTCTCCCTCTGAATAACTTCCTACACGTTCATAAACATTATTTGCTTCACACAATCCTTCTTAATAACTTCCTATACATGGTCATAAAAATTAATGCTCGTAATAACCATTCGCCATGTAACCCAAACACTGTGACATGCCTTCGGGAAGGTTCTGAATCAGGAATAGGTTTATAATTATGACAACTTTCAATACCTAACATCATAATACACTTACACCGCACACACACAGTTGCACGCCTTTATTATCGTGGAGGCGGTGACAGGGGTTTGGGACTGTCCCTCAACCCCAGATAATTATATCCCTGTATCCCATATACTGTATACATAAATGAGTGAGTGAGTAAAGAGGACCTGGAGCAAGCGTGAGAGCTTGCAATCGATATTCAAGGGGAGGAAGGGAGGACAAATTCAGCCCTCCCTCCCACCAGCCATTCACTCCTGACTTGCTTGTAACTTGAGCAAGATATAAGAGTTGTTACATAATTCCTGCACTTCCTCATCCCGTATGTAAATCAGATGACAAGGGCAAAACCAGGGTACACAGGTGTCTATTCTTGCCAACTGTGCAACTTGTGACCATGACCACAACACACACACATATTTTTGTTTCAAAAATCATTTGCAGTGGGATGTGTTGATGTGATACTAACACACTGATGTACATTATATTACATTTTGCAAGGGTCAGCTTTTTGCTCATTCCTTCGCATCATGGCGGGCTATTCAAATCAAGTTCTCGCAGCTGCCAGGTTATCTAATTGTTATGACTAACAGTACAAAGGAGTACAAAGGAAATCAAGCAACAACAGGTCTAGTGACCCCTCTAGGCTGCTTATCCTCCAAAACACTGAGGATCAAGTGTCGAAACAGTGGTTTAGAGTTTGTAAGGAAAACATTGGAAAGGGAACTACTGCCCTGGAACTAATGTCTGTGGCAGGATTATGAAGCTATTAGAGGACAGGTGGGTTAGTAACATAACACAGTTATGAGTGATCTTGCGTATATCTGGGAAAAAGAGAGTAACGTCTTAGTAATATTCATACGCTATAATCCTTGATGAAGCTGAGGGGAGAATGGAATAAAGTTATTCATTTACAAACGCAGTCAGTCACAGGTTTGATGCAAGATATTTGTCTTGTGAAGTTTAAAAGAATAAACGGTGCTGCAGTCTATAATGTCACGGGGAAGCCCATTCCACAAGTTCACAACTTGATTGAAGAAGAAATTCTTAGATTTGTGTGAGTTAAAAGATTTACTAATAATTTTGCGACCATTTCCCCACATGTAAGTAGGTTGGTCGATAGTGAAATACTTACTACAGTTTATATTGTCGATGCCTTTGATTATTTTGAGCACTTGAATTAAGTCGCTTCTTAATCTGTGCTGGGGTAAAGGAAATAGATTTAATTATCTAGGACGCTCCTCATATGTTTGTTCTTTAGGCTAGGTATCATTTTGGTAACTCTACGTTGAACTCGTTCTAGCTTGTCTATATCTTTTTGTTATAAGGGCATCAGGATTGAATGTAGTATTCCAGAAGAGGGTGGACTAAGGAATTGTAAAGAACTAGGATAACTTCTTTGGATTGATGCTCAAATGACCTGCCTATAAATCCAATTATTTTGTTTGCCTTCTTAACAACTTCTGAACATTGTTGACTCAGTTTTAGGTTACTCGATATTGTTACTCCCAAATCAGTTTCTCTGTCTAGACTCTTAAGCCGAGTACCATTCATCGAATAGTTTGCTTACTCATTTCGGTATCCGATATGTAGTACTTTACATTTATCCGCATTGAAACTCGTATGCCAAATTTGGGCCCAACATGACAACTTATCTAGATTGTGTTACATATCGTCAACTTGTTCTTTTGAGAGTACGCTATTTGCAATTTTTGTATCGTGAGCAAACTTTGAGATTGTGCATGTGAGACCCTCATCTATGTCGTTGATGTAAATTAGAAAGAGAATTGGTCCTAGTACCGATCCCTGGGGTACCCCAGTACTTATAATGGTCCATTTAGATGCCTTACCGTTTATGACTACTCTTTGCTTTCTGTCGCTGAGCCAATTTTCTATCCATTTCAACACACCGTCTTGTATGCCATGCGCTTTTAGTTTTAGCAGTAAACGTTTGTGGGGAACTTTGTCAAAGGCCTTTTGAAAATCAAGGTATATAATATCTGCAGCTTTACTCTAATCATAGAGGTTGAGGATATCGTGGAAGAAGTCTAAGAGGTTTGTCAAGCAGGAACGTTTTTTTACGAAAACCGTGTTGAGTATCTTTAACCCCCCAGACTTGGATAGGTGCTCAGCAGGCCAATAGCTATTGCCACTATGAGACCCGGATGGACTCTGAAGCCACTATGGGTTAATCTAAGGCTTAAAACCAATTAAAGCCGCACTAGAGAAAGTTTTGTTGTCTTGGCTGGTCGCCAGCCAGTCAGCTAACTCCTGCCTTCAAGCAAGCCTTAAGAAAGCTTGTATTGATTTTCCTTAGTCCCAAACCATGCATGAAAGCAGACAACAGTGACTTAGGAATGGTTACAATGGTGAAATATATCAGTAATCAATAATCAATTATCAATATAATCAATATTATTACATAATACATAATAAATAATCCATAATCAATAATCAATAATAAATTGTAGAATGAATATAAACAGACCATAGCCGCGCGGCGGTCGGCAGAGCAGCAGCGCTGCATTCGGTCGAAGGTCGGAACTCCCGCTTCACTTGCTGTCTTATTTATCACCTCACTCAATAACTACACAATGTAGAGTGTTTTAGTCTTCACCCATCGCACGGCAACGACCATATCTACCTCTGGTATGCAGAACAACTTGGTTAGGCCATTTATTTGCAGAGATATGAGTATCGATAAATGACGATATTCGGGAATAAACAATGCATTCTAGCCTTTCGTCCTGCTTACTGACCTAAATATTTTTATCATAAAAACTGAACCACTTGGTCTAGAGACTTCTAGTTTTCACCAAAAGCAAGACAACAACGAAATCTGCCGCTGTATATATATACAGTATATGCTTTGTTAGGCCGTTTATTCATGTATAAAAAAAGCGGCAAAATCCTGATAATTCTATATTTTACCTGGGTTCGGGATTGGCGGGAATATTTAAAGGGCTTGAAGTCCTAGGGTCAAATATGTTATTTTCCTCTAAGTGATATACGAGTCTGTCTCTTATGAGTGTTTCTAGCATTTTTCATAACACTGCGGTTAAGCAAATTGGACGATAGTTAGTGGGTAGGGATTTGCTGCCTTTTTCTAATATTGGTGATACGTTGGCTAGCTTCCACTGATCAAGCATAGTTCCAGATTGCAAGGATTTATTGAATAGCAATATCAGTGGTTTGGAGAGCTCATCCTTAGCTTCCTTTAGAACTCTAGGTGAGATTGTATCAGGTCCGGGCGATTTATTTTCCTTGAGTTTATCTAAACATTTCAATACATCTCTCTCTGGTGATATTACTTAGAATATCGGAATTAATAATCTGAATCGGCGATGCTGTAGGGATATCACTGAGGCCTTCTGTTGTAAAAAAAAACTGATGCAAAGAAGGTATTGAGGGCATTATTCATCTGTACTTCGTCTGTGGTGTATTCTCCATTTTCATCGACTAACGGTCCAACAGTTGAAGTAACTACCTTCTTCTGTTTGATATAACCAAAGAATTCCGTCGGGTTTGTTTGACTTTGATTCGCAACATGTAACTCCATGGTCTTTTTACTTTGCTTAATTAACTTTTGGCTTTGCGTCATAGTTCTACAAATTTCACCCATTCTTCGTAATTTTGGGAGCATTTTAATCTATCATTAGGAAACTTTTTAGCAAAGCAAACAGTCTGAAATCTCTTTATTCCACCATTTGGGCTTATCATTATGGCTTGTACGCCATATTTTTGATGGTGTGCAGTCTTGCACTACTTTCAGGTAAGTGTTTGTGAATACTTCCCAAGATGTATTTATGTCGTTATTGTTAATTAGAAAGCTCCAGTCAGTTACTTTCAACATTGCTCCAAGTTTACAAAAGCTTGCTTTCTATAAATGAGGGACATTCTCGATGCTGCTATATGGTTCGTTACTAATAAACTTCAAACTGAAAGTTATCGTACGATGGTCGCTGTTGCTGAATTAATCACCCACATTCAAATCCTCTATCAATTCTTCTTTTGTTGAAAGTACAAGGTAAAGGATGTTATTTCCACGAGTTGGAGATCTAACATATTGATATAGCGAACTCTCTTGCAAGTTTGCATACAGGTCTTGTCCAGAGTGTATCTCCCTACTTGGTCACAGGTAAATTGAAGTCACCAAAAATTAAGGTATCTTGCGAATTATCTACGTCTGCAATTTGCTCATAAATTTCTCGGTCAGTTTGCACTGATTGAGCTGGAGGTCTGTATAATAATGCAAGTATTATTTGTGTACCTTTATTATTCTTTATTAGCACAAAGGATGTGTCTATGTTCACAATTTGAGGTTTTGACAAGATGGTGGGGTTAAGACTTTCTTCGATAAAAAGTAAAACGCCAATTCCATTTTTATTGATTCGGCTCTTCTCAAACATTACATAACTGGGAAGTGAATACTCTGCTAAAAAAGTCTCTGTCTTCTGTATTGAGCCAAGATTTTGTTATGCCAAAAACATCGTAAGTTTTGTAAATACTAGTTCTTCTAAATCTGAAAATTTATTGCGTATGCTATGAGCGTTTACATAGAAAACCTTTAAAGTTGTGGATTTAGAATTCACGGAACTCTCTTTAATAAATTTCTTGGTTCTGGTCGGATCTACATTTATGTACCTGTCTGTCCTCGGTCTTCGTTGTCTTCGATCCTCGTCCCTGGTTGTCCTCGGTCCTCGCTGTCCTCGAATATCATCCCTCGTGGTCCTCGGTCCTCGCTGTCCTCGATCATTGTCCCTGGTGGTCCTCGGTCCTCGCAGTAGGTAATTAATGCAGCTTTGATTAGGAACTCAATTAACCTGGACACTGTCCACAATGTATATATATACTGTACGTTAATATAGTTGGGCGCAGCCAGTGTCCTGGAAAGAAATTAGTAAATCGGCCAATAGTAGGATTTCGTCAAAACCATATGGTGATGCATGGCTAGTACTCTATCCAACCTCTGCCCCAAGTATGAGTCCCCTCTGATTCCCGCAGCCTACATCGCAGCCGAGAGGGTTACTCTAGTTTAAGCCATGACAAGTGCATCATGTCTCACCGCGGCCTTTCCGAGTCTGGCATAATTGGTCTTGGGCATGCCATGGGTGGGTACTCTGATACACCTTTTAGTGACGATTCAGAAGGTTTCTTTTTATGAGGATGTAGATTCTACGGATTATGTGAATCCTGATGATTCAAGTGGAAAGAAAAGTGAGATTCTGTCCCAATGCAAGGAGAGGACACATAAGGTATACCGTGCCTGCACCCTCCAAGCCTCTGGTTCTCCACCTCTTTGTTTATATTTCTATTCAAGTGATAAGGAAGAGGTTGATGACCCACGCACTTCAACTTTATTCCCTGCATGATTTGAGATGACAAACTCTATAAGGGGAGAATCTCTAAGTGGTGGGAAAAGAGAGGCAAAGTGTCTGAGAGTGGAGGTAGAGCGTGTTTTATCTCCACAGGTGCATGCCGATACCACACCAGGCACTTCAGGAGTCACAAGTGGTCAACCCACCCAAACCTCCCCACCTTCCACACCTCTCCAACGGCCCTCTCAACCTTCTATACCTCCACAACGGCCCACCCTGCTGCCCCAATATTTGGGGAATGGCAAAGGCAAGGGTATCGGAAAATCTACAAAGCGTGGGATGGCAACCTCATCATGGTGTACATGGGCAGCGTGCTTGACCCCCTTAATATTTTCCCCTGCTTCCTCACGATAATCAGTGCAGACTCGGCACTGCCAGATGCCGACTCTGGGGTGAACCTGAGGTGAGAGTGGGAAGATGGGGGCGACTTCATTCCTTACCTCCACACATTCTTGGACGAGGACAAGACTGGATATGCTGTTCCTGATCTCATCAAGGATAGTAAACGGATTTTGTTTTCTACAACATCATTCCTCTTGAATTAGTGACACATGTACAGTATATAGTCCACCTAACCAACCTCTATGCTGCCTTCAGGAAGGGTGATAATATGCAAAATAAACACTCCCATTGCTTCGACGTTGATGAGCTCGACCATGATCATGCTGGCATGACTGTCGCGTATAAAAGGAGCGGAGAGAGGGGAGAACGACGGATGGCAATAGCCACGTCAGACCCTTTCCTTGGCACTCAATAATAGCAGACCTGAGAGAAAACTTGTGGATGATTTACAGCTTCCAGAATCCAGCGAAAATCCACCTGTAGTATCCAAGAGTGTGTTCCCATGTTGCTTATTTGCACCAGAGATCCCGGCAGTTCCAGAAGCAAGAGATAGAGGAAGTGGAAGAAGAAGACCTAAGCAGCATCTACTGGCCTACCCTAAGATTTTAAGAAAAAGGATAGTAGGTAATCTAATGTATTTATGGGACCTATTGGTCCCGCAAAGAATTTGGCAAGAAAGGAATGACAGCGTGACCTGGTTGTGCCAACCAAATATATATGATGTTACCTATATTAGGTGAAATAAAATAATAAAGGGTAAAGACAATAAATTATGTAATAAAATAGAATGGAATAAAAGAGTTGTGAATTATGAAACAAGTATGAACTATAATAATAGAACTAGAAGCCTAACATATTGAGAACGAAATATATATTAATTGGAAATAATGTGTGAGTCTGAATATATCCGTAGAAGTCAGGAAGAAATGCGTTACACACATAATAAAAAGATAGTAAAGTGAAAGACTAGAGTGAACAGTATAGACATTAACATACCAAAAGCTGCTAAGAGTTACTCAGAAAAAAAAAGTAACTGGGCGGGGTGGTCATCTTTATCAATTCTTAGATGCAAGCAGTATGTGTATTTTTTTCGTATGTCTATGAAGGAGGCAAAAGGCAAGCTGCCTGTAACGAGTGTCTCTCCCAAAGCCAAACGAGTGACAGAGCCAAGTTCAAGGGGCGTTGAGGTCAAAATGCCTAGACGAACAAAGTTTAAAGCAGTTTAAGTTGTAGGATGTAAGAAATATTTATTGAGGGAGAGAGTTCCAGAGCTCACTCGTTAAGTCAAATAAAGACTGAGAAAAATAGCTAATTCTTGAGTTGGAGAGTTGGACAGAAAGGCGGGTGCTTTGCAATCTCCGCAATGGATGGGGCATGCACTGAGAGAGCTCTGAAGAACACTGATTGTTGTAATAGCGATAGAAGACTGAAAAAGATGCAACATTGCAAACATTGCAGTATGTAGAAAGAGATTGTAGGGAACTAGTAATAGGAAGTGAGTTAATGAGGAGAAATGTTTTTGACTGTACTGTTTCAAGAAGTGCGGTATGGGTGGAACCTCCCCGCTCATTTGAACAATACTCGATCCATGGGCGCAGTGTGCCTCTATACAGAGCAAGAAGCTGTGCAGGGGTGAAGTACTCACAAAGACAATTGAGCACACCCAACTTCTGGGAACCCGTTTTTAACAAGAGTGGCTAAAAAGTTTGGATGAAAAAGATACACCAAGAATATTGAGAGAAGATGAAGTATTGATCTGTGTATTGTTGAGCAGCAATTGAAAGTTGTGTGGGTGATTGCAACGGGCAGATAGTGGGAGAAATTGGGTATTGGAGGCATAGAAAGTAACAAGGTTCTCTCTGCCCCAATCAAAAATATTGATAGATCAGAAGATAGGTGTGCTATGGCCTCAACACATGAATTTTGAAGTGATTGCATGCTGGGTTGTTGTGAAATACTAGTTGAATGGTGTAAGCTAGAATCATCAGCTTATGAGTAAAAGGTACTAGAGCTACGGTTGAGGAGATCATTAATGAATATTAGAAAGACATATAGAGACAGGACAGAACCCTGAGGAACACCGGAGTTGATTGGCTAAGAAAGTGAGCGATGGCCATCCACAATTGCAACTATCAGAAAGGAAATTAAAGACAAAGTCACAGATGGAATGATAGAAAGCGAAGGAGGGTGGTTTAGAAATAGAGATTTGTGCCAGGTTCTATCGAAAGCCTTTGATATGTCTATTGCAAGAGAAAATATATATACAAGGAGATCACCAGATGAGCAGCTCTTTACCCCTCCATTACCGGCAATGTCTTTTTAAGTTTATTCTAGCTATTTTCGACGATTTGTGCACCTGAAGAAGGATCTGTGGTAGTTAAAATGGTTAAGTGAGATAGTTCGAAGCCTGTTAATTGCTGGATGCCTATAACATTGAGAAATAGTAGCCAGACTACTGTATAGTAAACAAGACACCGCCAGTACAGAAGAGGTTAAGGAACCCGTATTGGCGAATTGAAAGTAGACCATGGGAATATAATTATATGCTTAAGAAATTTTGAATTAAGAATAGTTTCAAAATCTTTAGATGTGCAAGAAATGAGAGCAATTGGACAATATTTAGAGGGTTAAAAGTGGTCACCCTTCTTTGTGACAGGTTGAATGAGAGCAAATTTCCAGCAAGAAGGAAAGACGTTAGAGGAGCGACAGAGACAAAAGAGTTTGCCTAGCAAGGGAGTCGGCATGGAAGAACAGTTTTTGAGTAAAACAGGAGGAACACCATACGGTCCATACACCTTCTTAGTATTAAGGCCATAGAGGGCAGAAAGTGCATCCTTAGAAGAGATTATGATATTAGGCATAGGCAAGTAAGAGGGGGGTGGAGAGTGAGGAGCAGCCCGCCGGAATCATCCAAGGAGGAGTTTTTAACAAAAGTTTGAGCGAAGAGTTCATCTTTGTCAGAGGAAAGTGGAGTTTTTAACGACAGTCTGAGCGAAGATTTCAGTTCTTTCAGAGGAGTCTCCATAATGTCCAGGTCGGTAGTGGAACAGGAACTGGCTAAAATACTGAAATTATCTCTGTTTATGATGTGGTCACATGATTCCCAATATTGACGAATAGCTGAGTACGTTGGTTTTGATAAGGGTCTGTTGGTTCGAAATGATTTCCCTACATGTTCGCTGATGAGCATACCCAACTGACGTTCAGTCCTCTGTCCACATACTCGCTCTGGCAAGCGAGACACATATTTGTAAATTACATAGGACTGAAACTGGTCCGGGATTCGATATGTAAACCAAGTGTTAACTAATTGTTTTTTGTGGGTTGGAAATAAATCTGAAGCTGAACCGTGGGTAGAATTTCCTTAAAAGTGTACTTAGTTGTTATCTAATAATATTAGCATGTTTGCCTTTGTAAGTAATGGGGATATACACAATGCCTCTATTTACAGCGGGGATTTGATCGGTTACTGAAATATTATGTAACTTAATTAGTTGTTTACCAATTTAAGTGTCTGTTAATTTTCGAGGGAGAACATTAACAACTAAATTGTTAGAGAGAAGTGTGAACTATTTATGAAGCTTTTCAAAGCTTGATGACATTTTATAAGCACATATGACTAAAGTGCTAATCAAATTTTCCTTTGTATTCCACACCAAACCACAGGACCCATTTTCCAGATCACATAAACACGCAACTTTTACAGCTAGACCAATGCAATTTGAGTTGAAGCGATTTCATGTAGTTATCCTCCAGGCAAGCACGAGGGTTACAGTAATAGCAAGTATATCTCACAAATACGATTGAGTAACATGAATATTTATGTGTTCCTTTACCCAGGGTTCAACCACCGGTCTAGCTTTAGGGAAACACATAAATTGTATTTGTGCCCTATAAATTGGGTCCTATGATTGTGATTACTCAATGTCGTCCCTAATCTTAAGCGGGTATCACACTGGGCCAAATTCCTGCACTTTTCCTATCTGTGTTTTCAGCCAGTAGCGCAGGCAACTCCTGTCACACATGTATAGGCTTTACCCACTGGTGTTACCACGGTTAAGCGATCGTTATATTGCGGTGTTTCACTTAAACTGTAAAATAATATGGAATGGTATTGACAAATGTAGTGTAATAGGACCCAATCTATACGCTAATGTTGCTATGTTTTGCGTTTAAGGCTTATATAAGTAGCTACGAGGAAGGTTTTCGCAATATATACAGCCTGACAGCGCCCCTGTCGTTACCGTGGCACTAAACGATCGTTATACTGTGCTGTTTCACCTATAATTTAGAGTATTACAGATATATATGACTCAATCTACAAGTTTGCGTTATTATTTTATATATTTGGAGCATATATGAGGATATATTTTGAACTTTTCGAAGGTTTTATAATGTTTTCGATTCATACCAATCGCCGTGATGTAGGTAGGAAGTCGTTATTTAGCTGCAAGTGGTGTAGCTATGTTAGCATTAATTCACTTAGTTTATGTCTAACCGCAGCCCTTCTCACAATCAAAACACACAATTGTGTAGCAAAATATATATTTCGACGTCATATACTTGAGATATCATTGAGATTGAATGCAAGCCGTATTGAGGCTGACAATTGACCTCCGTCAAAAGACGATGCTTCCCACCCAGTGCGGGCTGCATCCTAGCTCCGTCAAACGGCGATATTTGAGTCGGAAAAGGGCGGTAGCTCCGTTTTTTGCGATAGAAGGGCGAAAATTGGCCCAATGTGATACCCCCTTTAGTGAAGGGAGAGGTAGTCGCTTTTTCTGAACCCCCTTCTCCCTCATGTTTAGCACATTAGTTTAGATTTTAGGACGTTCGTTCCATTATTTATCGATTTTAAGACGTTCGTTCCATTAGTTTATCGATGTTAAGAACTTTCGCCCCATTTCGGTGTTTATTTTGTTTCCAGGCGAGCGATAGCGAGCCTGTAGTTTTAGAAGGAACCGGCCTTCGGCCAGGACATTTGTCTACCGAACAATTAACACATGTATCTTGAATAGGAGTCTCGATGATGTTATTTTAAGCTTGATGGAGGTCTAGCTAGGAAACTCAAAAATAAATAATTAAATATATATCGTACATAGATCAACAAACAAGCACTAACCGTTAATCATTAATTAACACTATACATAATATAATGCAGAAGGTCGGTATTATACTGACAGCTTGGGTTAAGAGCGTAGTTAGGAGCGGGCGACAACGTTAACTTGTTTCACTGGCTTTCAATCGCTTCGCTAACAAAAACGCATTTTTTCACTCAAGCGATCAATGGAGGAGGGAGAAATTATGGAGGAAGTGAGATAATAAGATAGGGGGGGGGGGGTTGGAAGAAAGAGAGGCAAACATAAAAAGGAGGAGGAAACAGAGAGGATGGAGGAGGGATTGTGGTTTGAATGGAGGAAGGGAAGACAGAGGGAAACAGAGAATAAATGGACACAAAGGATGGAGGTAGAGAAGAAAACAAGAATGAGGGAGAAGGAGTGCAAGAGTGAATGGAGGAAGGGAAGGAGGGTGGGTTGATTAGAGGGGAGAGTGGGAGCAAGCCGCATTAACAGACCCGGGTGGGGGGAGAGAGCTCCCCTTGTTAGGCACCCCTCATAAAACGGTTGAGGGGAGCCGTGTACTTTATTGGGGTCATGGGGGTGGTGGGGTGGGGGGGGGAGCTGGGATGAGAGAGCGGGATAGGGAGAGAGTGAGGGGGAGTATATGAGGTAGAAGGGGGTATAAGAGGGAGAGGGTTATATTAGGGTGAGGGAGAATATACAAGAGAGAGGTATTGAATACTAGGGATTACAATGAATGAGCAGCTGGTAGTGAGTGTGGGATAAGGCAAGGCAGGTTTAAGACAAGGAGGAGAAATTTAAGCTTATAGAGATGGACTTGTCTTTAGAGTGAGTGGGGCAGACAGAGAATTGTGAAAGAGATTTATGATAATGGTATGTGGGGTTTGCAATACGGGAGGGTCTATATGATGAGAGTGAGTGAGAGAGACAACAATGTGTACAAGAGAGATTTATATATAAATAGGTTAGGAGGTTTATAATAAGGGAGCTTTTATAGGGATCGATTGATTGAGAGAGACCGATAATTATATAAGAGAGATGTTTGTAGAAGGAAGATTTAATAGGGTGAGAATAGAGAGAGAGAGAATGGGATTGCAAAGGTGAGTTTTGTAGGGGGAGAGTAGGATTGGAGTAGAGGGAGAGAGAGAGATGGAGTTGTAAAAGTGAGTTTTATAGTCTGTATGTGTAAAGAGTTTTATGGTAAAGGAGGTTCTAGATGGCGAACAGTGAGGGATGCTGAGAATTATACAAGACAGATTGATAATAAGAGGTTAAGAGGTTTATAATAAGGAATAAAAGAGAGCAGGCGGAAGGAAAAGCATGCACGGTGGGGCAGGGGGCGGCGGGAATAGGATGGTCACTTCCTTCTTCGTTGATCACTACTGAGAGAGAGAGAGAGAGAGAGAGAGAGAGAGAGAGAGAGAGAGAGAGAGAGAGAGAGAGAGAGAGAGAGAGAGAGAGAGAGAGAGAGAGAGAGAGAGAGAGAGAGAGAGAGAGAGAGAGAGATATGCAGGGAAGAAAGAAAAGGATTTGGAAACAGAAAAGGAATACAAAGATGAAGGTAGAAAAGAAAATGGATAGGAGGTAGAAGGGGAATAGGAACGGTAGATCATGAGATAGAGAAGGAGGGTAGGAGGATGGGAGAGAGGGAGGAAAGGAAAAATATATATTTATATTTCAGTTTCTGTCTTATACCATTGGACTGACCCCTGGCATCGACTCCTTAAAATGCTCTGGACCACTACCTTCTACTCTTACTATCTACTTTTGCAACATTAGTAGCCTTTCTTCTAACTTCCACTCTGTGGAACACCACCTCGCCTCTGCCAACCCTGATATTCTATTTCTCACCGAAACTCAGTTGTCTCGAACTACTGACAGCAAACCCGTCTCTGTATTCTCCTACTCTCTCTATCCTCAGTTTCAAGCCAAAGGTGGATGTAGCCTATATGTGTGCATCAATCTCGCTTGCTCTCCTGTTGTTGTTGTTGTTCCCCAAGCTGCCTGACCGAACAGCCTCAAGGCCCCAAGCAAGGCAAGGCCATAACCGAGCGCCCCCACAGAACCCTCCCTGCCGACCACAATAAAGCCTGGGTGACCGAAGCCACTCCATATTGGGGAGTAGCTGAGGAGGGTGTGGAAACGCCCGGGAAACCAAAGACCCACCCAGGGCCCTGTGCCCCTCAGCAATTATGAAGAGAAAGTTGAGGGGTAAGGGAAAAATGTGACGCTTTGGCTTCCAATCTTGGTAGATTGTGAGGTCAACAAGAAATCGGGTGGTCAGTATGGAAGTGAAGAAGTCCTTGCATGACAGTGTGGTAATCCCGACACTGACTTACGGAAGCGAAGCATGGACGTTGGTTGAGAGACTCAGACCAAGAGTGAGAGCAGTGGAAATGAATTACTTAAGAAGTGCGTGCGGAGTTACATGGAGGGATAGACAGACTAATGAGGAAGTAAGAAGGAGGTGTGGTGTGGAGGTAGATGTGCTGGAAAGTGTGAAAAGGAACAACTTGAGATGGTTCGGCCATATGGAACGTATGGAAAGCGAGAGAATGACTAAGAGGGTATACGAGAGCGAGGTGGAGGGACAGAGAGGGAGAGGTAGACCGAAAGAGAGGTGGAAGGATGGAGTGAGGAAGTACATGAACGAAGGCGGTGCTGGTTGGGGGTAGGGGCGTCGACTGACTGGGGACAGAGGTGCATGGGGGCGGTTCGTTCGTGGCCACCCCTTTGGGGATCACGGCGTCAGGCAATAGATAGATAGATAGTGTCGGGAATTTAGATAAAGAGGTTAAATTACATATCACTGGTACATGAAATATCCCAACAAATAGTTATAATATAATTACTAACGACGTAGTCGATGGGTGTAATCCAGTCCCCCACACACGGCTAATTCAATTGCATGACATGTAGGAATGTTCACATAATACAATATCGATACAATGAACTTAGCTTAGAGGACTGGTGATGTAGGACTGTTGTTATAAATTAATATTTGTAGCACATGGTGAACTGTGGGTCGAGTCAGAGCCGGGGGGGGGGGGGGGGGGGGGGGGGGGGGGGGGGGGGGGGGGGGGGGATGTTGGCTGTATGGTGTTGATTGAGAGACTAAAGGGCCGGCGTCCGATCGCTTCGCAAAATTACATATGGCTGCCGGCTCATAATAATTATAAACCATAACTTAGTTTCATGATACATCTAGAGCTGATGTAGATATTTATACATTACAGTTAATATTTAACCTATACTTAAGAATAAACTACAATACACAAAGAACCAGCCGAAATCGTACAAGCGATACGATACCGCCAAATTCAAATGTCCTATTGGACCTAAAACTGTCGGGATCATTACCCTATTCCCGACATATAGATAGATATGAGGGACACTTCACATTCAAAGGAGAAGGGGATGTGCTAGATAGAGGTAATTATAGGGGCCTGACAATGCATGACCAAATCATGAAGGTCTCTGAGAGAGTCTTTGAGAGTTTGATCAGGCGAAGCATCTCCATTTATGATATGCAGTTTGGTTTTATGCCAGGGCGTGGTACAACCGATGCTATCTTCATAGCATCAGGAAGATACAGGAAAGATACTTACTAAAAGACAGGGATCTTTACTTTGTGTTTGTAGACCTGGAGAAGGCCTTTGACAGGGTGCCTAGAGATGTTGTGCAGTGGGCTATGAGGAAACTTGGTGTGGAAGAGTGGCTGGTGCGTGTGATAATGAAGATGTATGAGGATTCGCGAACTGCGGTGAGGGTGGAAGGTGTACTGAGTGATTAGTTCACAGTCCGTGTTGGAGTTCATCCGGGTTCAGTGTTAAGCCCCCTCCTCTTTATTATGGTCCTGGAGGAACTGTCTAGAGTTTTTAGATGCGGACTCCCTTTGGAACTGTTTTATGTAGACGATATAGTCCTAATAGCTGACAATATGCAAGATCCTGAGCCCAAATTCAGAAGGTGGAGAGAGGGCATGGCGAGCAAGGATTTAAGAGTCAATATTAACAAAACCAAGGTTGTGCATTGTAGATTGAGATGAGGCAATGTGGAAAAGAGCGGTGCATACTCATGTGCAGTGTGTGGAAAGGGTGTGGGCGCTGACTCGATTCGATGTAGCATCTGTCGATGTTGGGTGCACCATGGGTGTAAGCGCTGTAGTAGAATAAAATTACCTCTGCCGAAGGATAAGTCAGAAATAGAGAAATTTTAGTGCGTAGTGTGCTAAGGCGAGCTTGTGTTAAATGATGATCCTGTGGCTGTGAAATTTGGAAATGAGTAATTGGAGCTCGGGGACAAGTTTTGTTACCTAGGAGATGCCATCTCTGCCGGTGGTGGGGCTGAGGCTGCCACTGTCGCTAGAATTAGATGTGGCTGGGGGAAGTTCAGAGAACTGTTGCCAATTCTGACCATGACAAAAATGCCTCTCCCCCTGAAGGTAAAGGTGTATGCCTCATGTATTAGAAGTGCAATGACGTATGCCTCAGAAACATGGGCAGGTAAAGTAGAGGATGTCAACAGAATGGAACGTAATGAGATGAGCATGGTGAGATGGATGTGTGAGGCCAGGCTGCAGGATAGAATAACAAATGATGAGCTGAGGAGATGTTTAGGTATAAAGAGTATTAGCGAGGTGATGCGTACAAGTATACTGGGATGGTATTGACATGTGGAGAGAATGGATTAACAGAATTGGGTGAAAATATGCAGGTCTGTGATTGTGGAGGGAGCTGCAGCAAGGGGTGAACCAAGGAAGACCTGGGATCGGACTATACGTGCCGATCTCAAATCCAAAAACTTGACAAGTGAAGCAGCCCTTAACAGGGTTGCCTGAAACGACGCCATTAAAACAAGAGACTGAAACTGCACGTATGTGTGGATCACTGAGTCTTAAAAGTTTATGTATGTATGTATTGGTGTTACGTTGCCGAGCTTCCACTGGTCAGGAAAACTCCCAGACTGCAAGGATTTATTGAATAGCACTGTCAGTGGTTTAGAAAGCTCATCCTTAGCTTCCTTTAGAATGTATCAGGTCCAGGAGATTTATTTATCTTGAGTTTAACTAGACATTTCAGTACTCCTCTCTCTGTAATTGTAATGCTGCTTAGAACGTCAGAATTATCTATCTGAACCGGCGATGCTGCAGGGATATATTACTAAGGATTTCTATTGTAAAAACTGATGCAAACAAACGTATTGAGGGCATTACTCATTTGTACTTCGTCTTTGGTGTATTCTCCATTTTCATCGGCTAACGTTCCAATACTTTTTTTCTGATGTAACTGTTCAATTCTTTCGATTTTAGTTTTACTTTGATTCGTAAAATGTATCTCAAAATGTATCTCGAGGGTCTTTTTACTTTGTTTAATTAACTTTTTGGCTTTACATCGTAGTTTTACAAATTTCACTCGTTCTTCGTCACTTTGGGAGGATTTTAATTTATTATGAGCGATCTTTTTAGCATGCAAACATTCTGAAATCTCTATATTTCACTATTGTGGCTTATCAATATGGTCTGTATGCCGTATTTTCCATGGTATGCAGTCTTGCACTCAAACAGAGAGAGAGAGATTGAGAGAGAGAGAGTATTATCAGGAATTAGACAAGTAGTAACGTATCACGTTAGGATCAGGAGTGAGAAAGAGAGAGAGACAAACAGAGAGAGTGCACAAATGTATGGAGACATCATGTACCGTACCATGTGTACGTTATACTTTAAATCAGAGTCGAGTTCTTGTGGGCCATAACAAAAAAACAAAACAAAAGTGGCTCGCGGGCCTGTAGTTGGACCAGCCTGATCTATTTTATTTGTTGGTTTTATTCATATATACTGTATACTGTCTTTCTTTTCCATACACTTAACAATTCTGTCCGTCTATTTCAATTTATGTTCCCAGTATTATTATTACCATGTCCTATCTCACCACCAACATTTTCTTGGTTCTCATTACTTTGGGTATGAATGTTCAGCTGTTGGTGTTTATATATTCTTGGCCATTATTTTATAGAAATGCATTTTCCTTTTTCAGGGTCCGGTGTACCTTTACTAAGGAAATGAGATGAACCTCGTGTTGTAACTTATATATTTTTGGTTATGAATTCCTTATACAATGAGGTGTATTTTATCGTCGTTCATGTGAGTGTGTGTGTGGGGTGTGCTTGTAAAACTACACCCTTATGTATTCATGATACATTTAGTTTACCACATTTGTCCTACCTCATGTTTACAAATGCTTGTGATCGTTTAACTAAATGTATCAATATATAAACAAATGTCCGGCAGTTCCCCTCCCCTTTACTTTGCACATTATACTGTATGTATGTCTTCGTTATCCATGTCTTTCGTTTAATTTAAGTTTTACCCAGGTTTGTATGTTATATTCGGTTTCATTTTGTTCCTATTTCCCTCCCATTGGTCGTTTGTTTATTATATGTGCTTTATATGTTTTTGTTTTGTTTTCGGTGTATTTGTATATATATATTCTAAATTATTATATATTTGTATTCGTATCACACTTTTATATAATGTCTGTGTCCATGTTTAGTATCCTATTTATGACTTATGGGGTATGTTGGTTCGTTCAGGGGAAGGTGGTAGGTAAGTTGGAAAGAAAGCTGATTATTGTTCTAATTGTTTTGTTTAATTTTGTTTGTGTCCTTATTACATTGGATCTCCCCAAGCAAACCATTGTTCTAATATATTCAAGACGAAGTGAGTGATAGGTAAGGTAGTACGTGAGTAGGAAGGCAGGTACTGAACAACCGGGCATGCAGAAGGATGATAAGTGAATGTAGGAGTATGTTTTTATTGTTCGCTCTCGTTATATTGTTGTCAGTATTATGTATTTCTTTATAATCCTCTTTTCACCTTCATCAGCATTTCCATATTCTGCCTTCTCTTACTCTTTGTTTGGGAGATAAGGGACGCAAGGAAGTTGGTAGATACTTAACCCCTTCAACACCATGACGTATTTTCATAATAATCTAGTTACCATTAGACGATTGTTTTTAGTTGATAATCTACTGTACCTATACGACTCAAATGGGTAAATACTATCTCAATAAACCCTCTTAGTAACAAAGGTCCTTCTTAAATTGCATAATATCATCTATTTTGTTTTGCCAGAATCCAAGGTAAAAATCATGGTACTGAACGGGTTGATGAAATAGACAGATAAGAAGGATTGTTATATATAAACAGTCGGGAGGGTTATTGGTACGGTAGAGGGCTTGGGAAGAAATTGGCTTAACTTGTTTTATAATTTCATTCTTACTTTTCCTACAGTACATTCAACGTTATATGTCTTCTTCTCCTGTCACCTCATTTTTCTTTCTTGTGTATCTTGTTGATCCTCCCTACCTCTTGTGGAAGCAAGGGCTGGCTACCGACTGACATTCCTCGTTCCATATTCCTTCACAGTTCGTTTATCTTCGTATGCTTTCTCCATGCAAATTAGGTTCCTCCCGTTTAATCTCTGCTGCCTTGATCGCTGAAGGAAATATTGGATTATTGTTACTATATCCATTGGGGAGATTGTAGGCACCAATTGAACAGGGCAGTACCCAGGAGACGCCACATAGGCATATGATAAGGAGGTGCTGGAACTCCTGTTTCATTTGCCTGGCTTGCCCCACTGTTTCTGCTGTGCCACACTTAAACAGAGAGTAATCCAGCTAACTCTCACAAACACCTCCTCCTCCTATTCATGGAACATTGTTTTATGCCGAATTAGTAGTAGTTATGAAGCGAATCCGTAAAAAATACGCTTTTAAAATAGTGTTGTGCAAGAGTTTTGAAAAACATTTTAACGTGACATTGAAAAATATCTCGCTCTTCATTTCTCACGTACATAATGACGTTCTTAAACATTGACGGCGACAATCTAGCAATTGGATATATTCAAACTGAAGTACAAATGTGTTAAATCTACCAATATGAAGCAAACATACGTTTACGGATCTCCGCTATATCCTGCATTTTGTTTCCCGTGGAATAGATGCATATCAGATATTCATGTTAGAAAACAAATTAACCTGTAAAAAAAGAAAGAAATCATAGCTTTTCAACCCCTTCTGTACCAGTGACGTGTTTTATATTTAATTTCAGCTACAATTATAGGATAATATGAAGCTTAGGAAGGATATGTGGCAGCTAAAGGATTGGTTAAAATAGTCTGTAGCCATTTAATAGTTAGATGTCCTTCCTAAGATGAATGAGATAATCTAATAGTTGCCAGATTATAATGAAAAGGTCGTCACTGGTACTGTTTTGATTAACATTTTGTGATATGAAAATCCTGCCCCTCCTCCTTGAATAGTGTGTGATGTTCCATAAGTTCCTAGTATTAGCTCAGCCACACTAAGTCGGGTCTAATAACACTTGTGGTTATGCATCCTTATACTGCCTACACTCCTTGTGGGTTATTTGATAAATGACCCAAGCTGAAACGAATGTATTTATTTATATCAAGATCCTCTCCTAACAAGAGATTCGTTAAGGGAAGGTTATTCTAATTGTGTTGTCCTAATATATTATATTGTCTTCTAGTTTGCTCCCTAGACCATTATCAAACTTAAAACAAAACATCCCCAAGACCCCCATTCAAGATAAATGTGTAAATGGTTTCGGTAGAAAAATGTGCCTGCCGAAGGCCGGTTCCAACGGAATTGCAAGCTTGCTATCGCTCGCCAGGAAAAAAATCGCTACCTAAATGGCACGAATCTTAATATTGTCAAAGAAAAGGGACGAAAGGTCTTGAAATCGTCAAACAAATGGGGTGACCGTCCTAAAATTTCATAAATAATGTGACTAAGCATTAGGGAGAAATGGGTCTGAAAAAAACAAAAATATCTCCCCTTCAATGATGCATCTTTCACTCTTCTACCGCGATTACAATAACAATTGTTCAGCAGAGCTTTCTCAGTGTATACCTATTCCCTTTTGGAGAGTGGGGGGAACCCACCTTTCAATACATTTCCACCTTGTCCAAATCTGTCCAACTCTGCAATCCAAGAGTGAACCGATTTTCCCAGTCTTTCTTCTACTCAACACGTACGCTCTGGAACTCTCTCGCAATCTGTCTTTTCCTCATTCCATGACTTAAACTGCTTCAAGTTCCGTGTATCCAGACATTGTAACTATAACATACTTTGAATTTGGATCTCTATCCACTCTTTCAACTTTGGGGGGGACACTTGTAACTGACATATTTGCCTTGTGTCTCCTTCATACACAAGCAAACAAAAATGGTAGATGCATTATCATCCACGTTGTACAGACAAGCTAATGTTTAAACTGTTGACATTCTTTTAATTCCCTTGCTCAAAACTCCAGGTTATAATTTTTCTCATATGCTATATTTGTTATTGCAATTTTAATTGAAAATCAATAGTTTCAAACCTACTTCTTCAAAACACCAAAACATATTACCGTTAACATCCTTGCCTCAGACCAACGTTGAATACATAATAATAATTCCATTCATTGACCACCTACTTTCACACATGCTGGTGCATTAAAACAGTTATGATTACCATCACCAGTTTTGCTAACATACTACATATTGACAGTACCTCTATAAAATCTACCCGTCCACTCTTTCATAAGACTTTTCAAAATTTATAAATGCACGTACAATTTGTGTTCATCGATATCTTTCCATCTATGACAATACTTTCTTCTATTCAACAGCTGGGCTCTGGAACTCTCTCCCAGAATCAGTCTTTCCCTCTTCCTATGACTTAAATTGCTTCAAAGTTTGTGTGTCCAGGCCTTTTGGCTCGAACGTCCCTTGATGTTGGCCCTGTCACTCTTTCAACTCTGAGGGAGGCACTCGTTACGGGCAGTTCTGCCTTTTGTCTCCCTCACTCAAATAGAAGAAACAAAATAAGAGTATCTTCCTAACAGTGTTAAGCAGTGGTCATCGAGAACTGAACACTTCCCTTTAAGAGTTCATTAATATTATTTACTGGTAGCCAGAAACACAATACAGATGAAGTGATTATTATTTCATTGATTGCTATGATATTAAATGCAAACTTGTTGTGTATGAAATTACCCCGTAAATACAAGGCTGCCTTTCCTGCTAGTATGCTGGCTCTGTTAGACGATTTTATTAGTTTTTTTGTTAATACCTTTGTGTGTCAAAGGATAAGTTACATAACTATGTAGCCAATTGATTCCAAGAAGTTCCTGTAACCTGAATAATATTGTATTGTGTTAGTCGGTATAAAATCAAGACGAAGCCATGACAAAGACACAAGCTAAATCAAGCTAAGCTTTCCTTGACGGCGATTGACTTTATAACAATTATATTCTATGAAATGTTATTCAAAGGTTATTGTACCATACATTGCCATACGTTGCCATAACCCTGTAATTTGGTAATTCAAAGACTGATTAATAGATTAACATAATTAAGTGCTCACGAGGTTTTCCCTCATCACTTATTATAAACAGTAATTTTAAATGGAGTCAATTGTCAGCCGGTTGGCTGGAAATAATTAAAGCTAACCTCGTTAAGGGGGGTTCATGATATATACTGAAAGGAAAAGGCATTACTACCCTATTAAAGGTACTTTAAGTTATGTAACTTTAATTGAAGCTAACATGAACAATATCAGCTACCTTAAGATTGTTCTTCGATGGTGATTTGGTAAATAACTATGTGAATGCCATTTACAAAGTTTTGATTAACAACAAACAATTAACTGTGTGGCTTTGAAAATGTCGACAATTACGCATTTGTAATATATGCGTCTTGTAGCTTACTCTGTGTTATTTTAGTTCACAAGATAAATGATTAATATGTTAATTAAGCTAATTAACATTATGCCACCACCATTATGACGTCTTGGGAAGATCAGCAAAGATATATCTTACTATGATTGTAAGCAAAACAAAGTGTTGCTATCTAACATCAAATCCCCACAGACAGTACAGACTAATAAAATAAGAACATCAAATCAATATCTAATAATATTGTTAATTACTTATGAAGTTATTGGGCCCCAAGGCCCCGAGCAAGGCCAAGGCCATAACCGAGCGCCCCCACAGAACCCTCCCTGCCGGCCACAATAAAGCCTGGGTGACCGAAGCCACTCCATGGCGGGGAGCTGAGGAGGATGCGGAAATGCCCTGGAAACCAAAGCCCCACCCAGGGCCCTGTGCCCCTCAGCATTTATGAAGAGAAAGTTGAGGGGCAAAGCAAAAAGTGACGCTTTGGCTTCCAATCTTGGTAGATTGGGAGGTCAATCCACAGAAGAGACGCCGTCACTTGAGATCTAGAAAATATGTAAGTAAAAGGAACAGTCAGAGTAAGCTATGGGTATGGCAGAGATCGCTCAGTTCTCACTCTGATAGACCAGCCCATCACCAATGAAATTATTGGTTTAGTCTCATTGCCTTTAGTAACTTATTCATCTACTTTTACCTATATACCAATTACATATAAGATATATATATATATATATATATATATATATATATATATATATATATATATATATATATATATATATATATATATATATATATATATATATATATATATATATATATATATATATATGGGATAAGTGTTCATCATAGTGTACCAAATCTTCTGATGAAACAAAATAAGATATGGAAACTGAGTCATGGAAATGGGACTTTAAGATTAAATTTTCTGGACCCCTTCTCCCTCATCTTCAGCCTCATTAGTATTGAGATTTTAAGACGTTCGCCTTATTAGTTTGGCTATTTTAAGACCTTTCAAGCCATTTCTTTGTCAATTGTAGGACCTTTCGCGCCAGTTAGGTGTCGATTTGTTGTCCTGGCGAACGATAGCAAGCCTGCAAGTTAGGAGGAATGAGCCTTCGGTCGGGGCATTAATTCTACCGAATAATGAACATATTTATCTTGAGGAGGTGGTCTTGGGGGTATACTTTAAGCTTGATTGAGGTTTAGGGAGGAAACTAAACAAATATATATATATATAACTAAATATATAAATATATAAAATAACAAATAATTATCCTCCCTCAAGGTAACAAAATCTACTCCCAACGGTTTACTTTTTCCAGAGACCGATTTGTATAATTACCCTTATGCAGAATGGATGTACAGTATTTGTGTATGTGTGTGTGTGTGTGTGAGAGAGAGAGAGAGAGAGAGAGAGAGAGAGAGAGAGAGAGAGAGAGAGAACTACCACAACACGCACCACCATAGCCAATACTCTCCCTGCCAATCAATCATCACGCTATGTTTTTTCCTAGCTGTTCCTGAATGTCACACTAGGATTATCAAACATGATACCATGGTATTTTGTACACATTCCCACACTGGTGGAGATATCTGTTTTATTCTAATGAATAATTTTGTTCTGAATCACACACAAACAGACACACACACACACACACACACACACACACACACACAAACACACACACACACACACCTACACTACCGAGGATTAACCTCCCATTGTAGTAGGCTGTACCTGACCATACGGACCATATACGGACTTGAATTGCTGCACCCTCTTTACCCTTCAACTCTTTACCCTGACCATACCAAAACAGTTTCTGTATGTATGTATGTTTGTGTGCATACGTGAGCGTTTGTGTATACGGACATGTGCACACTTACTGCATGTTCTTATGTTCCTATATATGTATGTATATGTATGTGCGCACGTACGTGTATATACGTATGTTCTGTATATGAGTAAGTAAATAAATGTGTATATGTACTGTATATCACTTACTCTCATGGTTATTTTATGATAATTTGTATTCTGCACATGCATCATTATTGTATTTATTTATTTTGTTTGTAAACTGAGCTTACCATCCTCATATCTGTACATCTCATGTTCATCCACTAAATTGTAAAATGTGTATTTTCAGCTCATGAGGCTGCCATTCTTTAATAAACCGTTTATTATTATTTATTATTATTACATACAAACATATATTATATAATATATATATATATATATATATATATATATATATATATATATATATATATATATATATATATATATATATATATATTATATATATATATATATAATATATATATATACAGTATATATATATATATACATATATATAATAGTCAAACCCTTTCCTTTAATTCGTCAATATTTGTTTAATTAACAAGATAAACAGAGAACATCAAACAAAAAGACAGACATAGACACTGCAAGTGTCAATTAAAATAGGTAATCAACTTTATATTCATCCAAGGAACAGAGTCACTGTTTTCCCCTGTGTATTTTCTGGAGATTATGATATTTAAATACATTATGGTAATAGCCCACATTATATACCGGTATAACAATATTTATAAAATAAGCCTAAAGTCAGAGGAAAATCACGAAATGGTACCTCGAAAACCATGAATAGCAAGTTAAAATATATATGGTAATATTATGGGGAGAAGTTTGCTTCATCCAATGTTAACCAAAGTATGATAAGACCATTACATATTCAGGAACCAAATGCAGATATTGAATACGTTTCGTCAAAATCTATTCATTAATGCTTGATGCATTGTGTGAAAACAGCGTAACATACTGGACATACTGTATATACACACACACGCAAGGGAGAAACCCCTTATAGCCCAACCCAACGACTGTGTCCAGGGTAATATGAGGGTGAATGATACCGGTACATGACATGTTGACGCAGCGGGACTAGTGGCTGATATTATGGCTGATGGTTAACCTGACAAGCACGATATAGACCTAGGGGCTAGTGTAGTTATTTGTGCATTTCTAGCCTTGGATTCTGACAGAATTCGTTATATTTACAATATAGAGCATTATTTGTTTTCGGTATGCTTTTATTTTACATATATGATGTATATATGAACCTTAAAGAGTGCTAAAATAAGTTGGAAAAGCATTTGGGTGGTGAAAAACGAAGATATTGGCCACCCGGTCATAATCTCAGGCGAGAGAGAGCCACAGGCAACCCTCCCCTCTCGCTGTCTGTGAGTCAACTGAGACGAGCGGGGTGGTGTGGGCCTGTGTCTGGGTGTTGCATAACGATCTATTATGCAACCCACTTGTGCTACATTATCGCGGGAGAGAAAAATAACCGATAAATGATGATAATAAGAGGAAAAATAGGTGATAATTGAGGAGGGGGGAGGGGGGAATAAGGTGGGGAAGGAGGGGAGGGGGAGGGGTGAGAAACACATGGATGAGTACTAGAGGGGAATTATCTCACCTAGAGACAAATTCCTTTGTTTTGATAGGCCCTTTTATTTTTTGGAATGCTTTTTTTATGGTCTTGCTTCCGTGAGGCCTATCGCGTTCCCTATAGGAAGCCTTCCGTGAGGCCTATCGTGCTTGCCGGGTTAAGCCTGGTTCACACATAGCCGAGTCGGTGCGCGAGTCCAACACGAGTGATGAAATTTTGCTATTCGGCAATGACTCGTCGAGACTCCTCAACACTCGTGTTAGACTCGTGTATACTCTTTGTTTACTCGACACATTCGTGGGTACTCGCCACGGGGTCCAGAAATGTCATGCATGCATGAAATTTTTGGCGAGTACCCACGAGTGTGGCCTACATACGTGTAGACTCGTGTACATACGTGTTAACTCGTGTTGAACTCTGAATAACTCTTCATTATTCGTGTTAACTCATGTTGACCCGTGTAACACTCTTTGCTGATTCGTCGCTTTTCGTCATCATTTCGCCGTTGACGAATCAACACGTGTCTACAAGTAACAACACGTATGTAACACACATGCAACACGTATCAACAAGAGTACAAAGCACGAAAGTGAATGCCAAAATATGGTGGCACCATGATGCAAGAGTTTACACGATTTAAACACGAGTAAAAGCACGAGTAAACAAGAGTATACACAAACCACTGAGAAAAGAACACGAGTGTAACACGAAAAAGCGAGAGTGTCATTTGAAATACCGTTATTTCAAAAATGTTGGACGAATCAACGAGAGTTTACACGAGTCTACACGGATGTAACGCGAGTCGACACGTGTACAACAGAGATCCAACGAAAGTCAACGCGTACCTACACGAAGCTACACGAGTCGTGGAGTGTAGCCCAAGTGTTGGCAACACCGTGTGAAGAGGTGGCAACCACGCCACTCACACAGACTCCTCCCACACTCTATAAAGTGCCCCCATCCACGCTGCCTCGTCCCAGTCCACCGCCGCACCAGTGACCGACCACAACCTTGACCTGCCTCGCTGACCTCCCTATCTGCTGCACATCCACCTACGCTGCCCTTCGCCATGGCCCCTGAAATGCCTGAAAAGAAGAAGGTCCCTGCCAAGTCCATCTACCCTCGACATGTGCTGAAGGGTACGCTGGCCAACAAGCGTGTCGTTGCCAAGCCGCCGCCTGGGCCCAGCCAACCACGTGACACAGCAGCCACCCCACGCCGCCCACCCCCGCCAAAGCACAACCAACGTAGTGCGTCGCCCAGCTCAGATGACATCATACCAGACAGCCAGGCCGCTGCTACTAGTAGTGATCGTCAGGACATATCCGATTCGTTCGATCCAGATGATACCCTCATGGACGATGACGAGGCTGTGATGGACGACAGCCAAGAGGAGCCCGAGGATACGGAGGTCGTGTCTGGTGGTGACGATGATCAAGGCGACTCACAGGACATGGCCGATGATATCCCCGTGTATGGGGCTATCAAGAAGAACAAGCTTACCAGGGTCCTGTTCGACGACGAGACTGAGAACATGCTGGTAGAGTGGGTGAAGGACAACCCCATGCTGTACCAGAAACGTCTCAAGGAGTTCAAATACAGCCGCAAGAAGGTGCGGATGTTTGAACAGAAGGCTCACAGCCTGGTACCTCGTGTCACAGGTAAGTACCCCATAATAAAGCGTGCATTATGTTATTGTAGTGATAATGTGTGTTTTGATACCTTTTTGTTGTGTTCTTGGTTCGATTTCATGTGTTTCATACGTTAAATTCATCCTGCATTATTTAAAATATGTTAAGAGTTGCATATAATTATGAAATGCTGTGCTGCCAATATCACCCACATTCCATTCAATGTCTGTTTACATCCTTGAATCTATATTTGATTATGTACCTATTTTTTACCTGCTCACGCCGATATGTGAAGCATTTATACAATATGTCCAATGCCCAATTAATGTTTCTGTTTCCGCAGGAACTCAGCTGAAAAATTGGGTGACGGGTATGCGGACCCGGTATGCTAAGCTCACCGACGAGAAGAGTGGTGTGGGCACCCCTGGCACCAGCGAGGGGCGGCCAAGGTCTGCCCGTGATGAGTGGATACTAGAAAAGTTCTCCTTCCTGAAAGGGCACATTTCCCGTGTCAAAACCCGGGTCACAGCTAAGGTGAGAACACTAATATACATACCTAACTTACATTTGTGACAATAATAAATAAATGGGAAAATATAAGACCAAGTTATAACCAGCCAGAAAATATATAAGTTCTCCTGTTAAGAAAAGAACATTGTAATAATATGCTCCCATTTATATAATATTGGGGGTTGTAACATATCTAAAGTTTCAATATATAATTAGTGCTTTATTCCAGGTATACATTATATAAAGAAGGATTTATATAAACATCAGATGTCTTTACGTATTAATATTTATTGTCAAGTTACATATGCTATCAATCATAGATTAATTATTGTTTTGAAATACTATATTTATGCCTTTCTTTCAGTTCCGAGAGTCCAAGCAGGCCACCCAGCCCCCTACTTCCGCGCCAGAGGTGGTGGTGGTAGACGACCCAGAGAGTGGTGTAGAGGACTCCGCCATGCCCCCACCATCCGGGACAGGGACTACTTCTGGCTCCAGCACCTAAAAGCGCCGCAAAAGTGCTGATGCGAGCTAACCTGCGGAGGTAAATATGAAAGCATTGTTAACATAATTCATAACTATAGTATTCATATTAAATATATTTTTGTGGATGCTGTATATTGGCCAGACGAGCCCACCTGTGGAGGTAAATATGAAAGCATTGTTAACATAATTCATAACTATAGTATTCATATTAAATATATTTTTGTGGATGCTGTATATTGGCCAGACGAGCCCACCTGTGGAGGTAAATATGAAAGCATTGTTAACATAATTCATAACTATAGTATTCATATTAAATATATTTTTGTGGATGCTGTATATTGGCCAGACGAGCCCACCTGTGGAGGTAAATATGAAAGCATTTTTAACATAATTCATATCTATAGTATTCATATTGAATATATTTTTGTGGATGCTGTATATTGGCCAGACGAGCCCACCTGCGGAGGTAAATATGAAAGCATTGTTAACATAATTCATAACTATAGTACCGTATTCATATTAAATATATTTTTGTGGATGCTGTATATTGGCCAGACGAGCCCACCTGTGGAGGTAAATATGAAAGCATTGTTAACATAATTCATAACTATAGTATTCATATTAAATATATTTTTGTGGTTGCTGTATATTGGCCAGACGAGCCCACCTGTGGAGGTAAATATGAAAGCATTGTTAATATCATCGATAACGAGATTATTTATATAATAATGGCTGTAGAACATGCGTCAACTGTGGAGGAAGATAATGATAAACTGTTAATGATTACAAGTTACCATGGCGTGCATATATTAATATATAATAACAACATGTATCTAAACAACACATTTTTGTTTTTCTAGGTGGATCAGAAACGGGACGAGCTGAGGAGAGACATGGCCGGGCTGATGTCGACCCTGGCAGGCAAGCAGACGAGGTACTCCAACTTCGTCTCCTACTTGGAGGAGCAGCTGGACATGTTGCCTAACCCAGTAGGTGGCATATTGTCACGAAAAATTATGATGCTTGTATTGCAGGCCAGGGAAGATATGGATGGCAGCCCACAGGCGTCACCCTCTCAACCATCTCTCTCGCCTTAGGCCACCACAGCACCACAACAACCCAACCTACCAACCCCACCCCAGCAGGTAGGACCTTCGTCTGTGGTACCACGTGGGCCCCCAGGTTTCACCACCCCCACGTTCTCAGATATGATGGCGGCCTCATTCAGGTCACCTGTACCTGACTGGTGGGCGCACTCTATGACCCCCACACATGGCAACAACCTCCCGGTTCCTTCAACCCCCAGCAGACCGCCAACACCTGGTGGATTTCTGCAATACACCAGAATGAACCCGGCAGCCACCACCCCCAGGCCTGCGGATGACGAGGTGTGAGTTGGGGTGTTAACATGTTCAATGTAGTCATGAACCCCATTGATGGGGAGGACGAGGCATTACATTATTATACAGGTGTTTATTAGTATTAAGGAACCTTTATATTTTGATAAATAAATAAAATTAAGGTGTTTTGAGATGTTTTGGATCCAACTATTAGTTAGTTATTTTATCTATAAGTTTCACAGAAAAAAGTTTTATCCGAAATAAATATAAGATATATATAAATGTATAATATATAAATAATAAAATAATGAAACATATAAATGTATAATATATAAATAATATAATAATGAGACAGCAAAATAGAAAACAAATATCATAATAATTATGAGACAAATAGAAATAAGATCACAGTAATAGACAAATGTAAATTGAAATTTACGTCGAATATATCAATGACTCTGAAAACACACAGAAAAGCTGACACAGAAGTATATCAATAATTATCATTGTATTAATATATAAAGAACATGTAATAATCATACTGAAATATATTATTAAAACAAAAGCCAAATAAGAAACCAATAGCAGATGTTACACAAAAAGAAAAAAATATATATATAATTATATATATAGAGAGAGAATATAATAATGAGACTGAATAATAATTAATTATATTTCCTATATATGAGACTAATATAAATAAAATTACAGATATATATATATAAATAAACAAGATCTTACCCAAACAGGAGACTAATATATAACCAAACATAGTATTACCTTATATCATGCCGTCCTGCCAGGGGACACTTCCCCTTGCTGAGGAATAGTAGTCTGTGAGGTGCTGGCGTTGAAGCTTGGCCTGGGCTGTCACGACATTCCCGGAGAGTCTCTGCAGGGGACTCATCCTCTCCACATCCTCCCTCCAGGCTCCAGGAATGACAGCATGCGTCACAGGGTCCTCATCGTCCAATATGTTGGCGTCATGACCAGGGTACCGCAGCCGCATCAGGTTGTGCATGCAACAGCAGGCCAGAACCACTAACTCGACACGGGATGGGTGGAGGGCTATATTGGATAGGAGGCACCGGAACCTGAGATTGGGAGAGAATGGTTAGGATGATGTATATTTATACTTGACTGGAGTTATAGTTGATGTTATGAGGGTGGCATATAAATTGCCTTGTTATATCACATGTCGCCTCTACGAAACCTGTGTTTGTGGGAAATACCATTACATTACCATCACATTACATGACATTAACATGACATGGCATGACATTAGCATAACATGACATTAACATAACATGACATTACGCTTACCTGGAGGACATGATGCCAAAAGGCATTCTCCACAACGCGGCGAGCCCTGGACAGACGGTAATTGAAGATGCGTTGAGGTACAGTTAGCTGGCGGGTAGAGTGTGGCTTCATCAACCACCTTCGCATGGGGAATGCGTCGTCACCAACCAGGAAGTACGGAACAGGGGTGTCGTCGTTGGGCAGAGGTTCGGCAGCAGGGAGTGCCAGGGTGCACCCATCCAATGCTGCTCTGATGTTTGTTCTTAGAAAAACACCTCCATCTGAGCAGCAACTGTGATTGCCAATGTCGCAGTACAGGAATTTGTAGTCTGCGTCTACAATAGCCATGAGCACGATGGAGTGGAAGCCCTTATAGTTGTAAAATTCCGTCCACCATGGGCAGGGCATCGGATGGCGCAGTGCTTTCTGTAGATGGCACCAACGGCATGGTGGAAATCCCACCGTTTGGAGAACTCCCTGGCAACCACCTTCCACTCCGCCGGGGCCCTGGGGCAACGTATAACCTCCTGCTGGTACTCTGCGATGATGGCTTCACATGTCTCAGGCACAATGAGGGAGATGGTGTTCCGGGCCACACGGAACGCGTACTGCAGGCTAGGCTAGGAGTCACCCGTGGCCAGGTAGCGGAGTGTGATTGCCAATCTCAGCCCAGGTGACAAAGTCTCCCTCCAAAACGTGTCCTGCTTCTCTATCCTGGGCCCGACACGCTCCACCAACTCCTTAAACATGACTTTGTCCACACGCAGGAAGTTCCGGTATGATTTGGGGTCCTCCACCTCAAACTACTTCAGGAGTTGTTCGTAAATACCGAACTCTAGCCGTCTCAGTAACCATCTCCTGGCCCAAACTGTCCTTGCTTTCCTTTTCCGTTGACGTTGGCGTTCAGCTAGCGCCTCTGCTTCCTTGATGTCTAGGAGATCCATCCGCATCTTCAGGAGTCTCACCATAGCTGCCGCGTTGCACCGATTGATGGTCATGGTGGGTGGGTGGGTGTGTCCTCCGTGGTGATGAATGGTTGTATGGCAATGGGTGGTGGTGGGGACTGCCTTTATACAACTTTCGTGCACAGTGGTTGTCACTCTCAATGACTCTTGGTGGGCTCTCGGCGACTCTTGCACACTCGTGACGACTCGTGTAAACTCGTGTTGTCTTTCGTGTTGTTTCGTATGACATCCGTGTTCATCCATGTAACAATCGGGTTGATTCGTGTTGACTTGTGTTGACTCGCGTTGACTCGTGGTAGACTTGTCCATACTCTTTGTTTACGTGCTCTGGATTGTGGCCGTTAGTTTTCAAATTTTTGGACACTCGTGTTTGGTTCGTGTTACACTCGTTTTGATTCTCAGTTACTCGTACAGACTCTTGCATGGACTCGTGTTGACTCGTATTGACTCGAGTTAACTCGTGTTACACTCTCCTTGACTCGGGAGCAATTGCTATTCGCGGCCGACTCGGCCTCGAGCGACGGCGATAATCGATGAGTGTGACTCGTGTTGGACTTGTGCACCGACTCGGCTATGTGTGAACCAGGCTTTAGTGTGTGGGTGGCTATGACTGAGAGAGAGAGAGAACAAGAGAGAGAGAGAGAGAGAGAGAATGAAAGAGAGAGAGAGAGAGAATTACAAGGAATAGTTAGTTTCTCAGAGACTTTGTGGTCCATTCCGAGGAGATACTCGACGTGGAAGGAGAGAGACTGTTTAGTGCACTACATTCATTGCAGAGTGTGCAAGATACTAGCTACTCTCTTCTTGAACTTCTCTACTGAAGAACTGTTTACAACTTCGGAGGGAACTTTGTTTCAGGTACAACTGATCTCATATTTGAAAAAGTTTCCACAAATACTTGTGCTGAACCTTTTCAATTTTAATGTCCATCCATGGTTGTGTGTTGTATTCATATTTAGATCAAACATTGTGCTATAATCTACATTGCTAAACCCATTAAGTAGTCATTAATAACTTCAATGAGCTAACCTCGTTGTCTGCGTGTCTCCAACAGAAAGAGATCAAGAGCTTTCAACCGGTCCTCATAGTTCAGTCTTCTAAACGATGGAATATGCTTCGTAGCCGTAGTTCGTACTCTTTCAAATTACTATATATTTTTTCTGAGTGCTGGAGACCAGAATTGAACAACATAATCCAGGAGAGGCCATATCATAGCGTTGTAAAGTGTGAGGACTTTTTCCATATTTCTATACCAATAATTTCTGATCTTTCTTCTCTACTTCAATGCACTGCTTGGAAAACTTTAGGTCAAATCCTGTTCCAAGTCAGTCACTTCCAGAAGCATTCCCAATAGCGAATAGCCTGATTTATAGGGTATGCTTTGCCGATATGAAGCACCTTGCACTTTTCCAAGTTTAAAGACATCTGCCATGTCTCCTACCATTCACCCAGTCGGTTGAGGTCCATCCTGAGCTGTTCAACCCCTTTGAGGTCTTCTACATTCATTCCAAGTTTTATGTCATCTGCAAACTTGGAGATCAATCTCAACAGACTAATATCGATGTCATTGACGTGAGCCAAGGACAGATCCCTGTGGAACTCCAGAAGTGACTGCAGTCCACTCAGAAGAAACCCCATTGATTACCAATCGTTGTTGTCTACTAGTTATCCAACTTTCTATCCAATTTGTAACCTCTATATTGATATAATAGTGCAGTCGCTTTTGACATTGGCCTGCAATGAGGCACTTCGTCAAAAGTTTTTAAAAATCTAAGTAAAGGATATCTATGGCTCTACTTTTGTCATATTCACTCAGCATTTCAGGGAAAATGTCTAGCACATTAGTAAGACATGATCGGTGTCGACTGAATCCATGTTGGGAATCTGTAATTAAATTGTGGATTTCTAGGTAGTCAATTATCTTGTTTACTAGTATCCCTTCTAAAAACATTGTTGTGATAAAAGTCAAGCTAATTGGCTGATTATTCTTGGGACACTCGTGATCCCTTATCTTAAAGATTGGGGTCACATTGGCCAGTTTTCAGTCTTCAGGGACCTCTCCATTTTATAGTGATTTAATGAAGATGTCTGCTAAGAAAGGTGCGATTTCATCTCACACTTCTCATACGACTCGGGAAGAAAGCTATCTGGGCCGGATGACTTGAACCTATTTAACTTATCTATTCTCCTTGCTACCTCCTCTGGGGTACATCTAATTCTGCTAATAACTTCACCCTCATGCACTAATAATGGACTTGGCATGTCACTGGTATTTTTCCTTGTGAATACTGAGGAAAAATAGTCGCTTAGGGATTTAGCTATATCAGTGTCAGAGGTTTGTAGTTGGCCTGCTTGATTGTTTAGAAGTCCAAGTATAGAGAAAGAGAAAGAGAGAGTGAGAGTGAGTGTGAGAGAGAAAGAGTTACAACAGTCACTAACACACTCACTCATACTCTCCCAGTCAGTAAATCATCACTCTGTTGTCTCTCATTTGTTGTAAATGTCAGTCTCTGAAACATCTCACACGACAAATAGCTATTATCCACACATTTGTTGACCAGTTAAAGTGTCAGTATTGATAAACCATTATGCAATTGTCCTTTACGAGAATGATAAGTGCTTGTTCTATATCGATTTCAATATGCGAGTTTATGTTATGTTGTAATTGCAATGTTGCAGAGAGTTATCGTAAACATTTGCTGGCTAATTATCTATTTTTAGTCCATTAGATCACATAATTTCATTCTAACAATGAAATTATATATTTATATATTTTATTATTTTTTGTTTTGAGAGAGCAACTAGAACGATTTTTTAATACATACGTTGACGAAGGTGTAATATACCTGTACACTGTATGTGCACTAGGTTTCGTTAGCATTATTATGCAATTATTGAGATTCAGTAACTATTTGACAATACTGGGCAATTTATTTATAATCTTACTCAAATTTGTATATAGCTATTTCCGACGTATCCCGTACTTCATCGACTGAAGAAGGAATCCCATTAATGCATTTGTTTATTGTTCATTAACAGATTTCCCTTTGCATCATTAAATTGTGATCTTTCTTGTTTTGCTAGCTAAACTCTTCTTTTGGGATAGTTGGGAATGAGGTGTCAATATGGAACGTTAAGGTCAAAACATGTCAAAATAATGTCATATCAAGGATTTGGACACTTCCAGGTTACCTTCATTAAGAGCACCTTAGGGGATGTTATAGAAAATAGTTTCGACAAAAGTTTCAAAGGTTTCGGTCAAGGCTCAAGGATCAAGTTCCAAATGTTGAGGCTATAATATTTAACGTACTATGCAATATAAATTCTAGTGATTATCACAACATTTGACGACAAGTATAATCTAAATTTTGATGTTGCTAATTTAGCCAACGCTAATACAAATTCTAGAAATTCAGCCCATGCATCATGATCTCCATGTCCGACTCACGGACCAATTAGTGTTTTTTGGCTGAGAAAAGTTAGAAAGACGACAATTGACAAACATATGAGTTAAACCAAGACTATGACCACTATATATTCTATATTGATGAACAGCAAAACCCATAATGATGGATACAGGTGTTGTTGACAACATCTGGACAAGGTCTATGAGAGTAGTGATTGATAAAACCAAGTGTGAACAACAAAAAACATGAATTGCAATTGCAAGAAAAGAGATAATAAATATAAAATAGGCAACTACAATCGATGCATATCAGATATATAAATATAGAAAATACATCTATGATGAGTACTACGTAGCAAAACCAAACTGATGATAACAAGAGTAAGAGACTAAGAGTAGTTGCTTGAAAGGAGAACGAATCGAGCAGCAATAGTTAGAACGAACATATTATATATTATGTATTATTATATACAGTATATATTGGGGATGCATTATATAGTATACATATATATATATATATATATATATATATATATATATATATATATATATATATATATATATATATATTCTCTTTTAAACAGACGAGGTTAAAGGCAACAGCGGTTTCAGCATTCAGTATTTTATTGTTACAGCTTTCAATATTTCTAACAATTTTCCTCTGGGGTTCAGAGATGAGGTACAACAGGTTAGCAAAATTCATGGTGGATCCAACGTTTCACAAGTAAACATCTTGCATCTTCAGGGAATGGGCAGGTAATGATTAGAATAAGGACAAAGCAACATATTTATACAAAATTCGAGGATCAAGAATAGGTAGGTGGGCGGAGCTACTGGGTGTGGGGTGGCTGTTCATTGGTGGAAGGCAGTCTATTCGCGAGACGGGCACTAAATCTTATCGGTGGTTGGTTGTTGGCTGTGGGTGGCTGTGATTGGTTGGTGTTGTCAGTAGTGTGCTGATCGCGGAAAGGTACGGGAGGGGGGCACAGGGCGAGAGGAACGAGGGCAGTATGCCTGTAGCGCTTGCCTGAAGGAAGAATTTGAAGGTCTTGTGTTTGGTTGTTGATGCTAGGGTTGAGCGTTTGGATATATAGAGCTTCTAAAATAGCTAGTCTTCTGGGGTCTGCTTCTTTGTCGAGTATGGTAGTTTGTTTGTCTAGGTCGGCGCGAGTTAGGGCAAGATGGTGGGGGGCTTGATAGTGATCTTTTATAGCGCCAGATTGAAGGTGGAGGGTTAGTCGACGGGAAAGGCGAGTCTGTGTCATTCCAACATAGGATAGGGGTCCACAGTCCCCAGAGGTGCAAATATGCTGGTATATCACATGATCGTCTTTCGGTTGGTTGGTGGAAATGGGGCGGTTACGGAGGACAAGGTTGGAGGTCTTAGGAGATTTGTACTAAATAATGAGTGGTCATCTACCCTTCCTCGACCTGGATGACCTAGATGTGCTTGAATTTGTGTTTTGTTTTTGTGTGTTTATTGTTTGCTGTTGAGTTATCCCTATTCTGGCTGTCTTGAGTCAATCCCCCCCCCCACCCAAAAAAATAAAAATACAAGAAAAATAAAGTGGGGATTGGGCCTGTGAGAAATAATTTGACTACACCGGTATCTGGGAAGTGTTGGTAATAGCCTTCCTTTAGGGTAACCTCATTAGAGTGAACCATTTCCTACTAGAGCCTGGTGATTGTGAATATTGTAAATAATAAATAATATTAAGTAATTTAGAACTGTATAAGATTACCTTGGCCAAGTTAATTTAGTTATAAAACCTTGTATGATTAAATTTAGAGGTACTGTATTTGGGATCAGTTTTGAAATTCCCACGATCGATCGCAGACGCGATCCACAATTTGCTGTAATATCCTGAACTCCTGGATACTAGTTTACTAAATCGTTGTCAAACGATATTTACATTAATACTTATATAATAAAACAATTATTTTCATTTATATGATTAAGTGAAGAGGGAATGAACCCTTGGTAACAAAATTAGTATATATTTTACTTAAGAGTCGGAAATTACAATTCTGACGAGACGCCATTATACCTTTGGACCATCAAGACGTTCTTCCTTGACCTCCCGTAACACTTCACATGCCCGGGTCCGGACGATAACCCTTCCTACCGAAGACGGAATTCTTCTAAATTACGCCAGGACCCTATACAGTATATACAGTATATATACAGTATATACACAGTTGATATACAGTAGATGGCCATGTATACAATGTTTAGTTAGGGATTCTGATAGATAGACTATCATGGGTTGAGACAACTGGTTAACCATTGTCTCCATGCAGCATCTTCTGACGAACCTGAGCCGACATCAAACCAGGACAGCCGCCCTGGTCACCTTAGTGTTACGTCCTGGGATATATAAACACTGGGCTCTTTCTATTGGACTAGGTATGCGGCAACATTTATTTGTGAATCACTCATAACACGACGTCAGAAGATCCAAAACTGTGTAAAGTGTAAACAGGTAGCTCACATGAAGTGCATCTCTAAGAAGACCAACAGGGAAGAACGGGAATTCCTTTGCAATAAGTGTGCCTTGCATTCATTACCGAATATTAATGTAAATGATCCAAGTATTAACAACTCAGAATCCAGCCAGGACACATTCAAAATCAAAGATGAATACAGAGTGTTCACCAACAAAGGGCTCCATCTTATCCACATTAACGCCAGATCAATGTACCATAAATTGTCAGAAATAAACTTGTTAGCTAATAAGGCCAAAGCTTCAATAATTGCAATCACAGAAACCTGGCTGGATTCAAGTATAAACGATGGTGAAATAAACATTCAAGGTTTCAACATGGTTAGGAATGATCGCAATAGGCATGGGGGAGGAGTATGTCTGTATGTAAAAAACAACCACACACACACAACTAGGACCGACCTCCATGTAGAAAATCACGAAGCTCTGTGGATCGACCTACACCTGCCGAGGACAAGACCCATCACAATTGGGGTATGCTATAGGCCACCAGCCGACACACAATTCTTTACCAAATTTGAACGAACTTTGTCATCGCTAGACCCTCGGAATGAATCCATCATACTAGGGGATTTTAACCTGTGTTACAAACAACGAAATGATAGGCTTGTACGAGAATGTAGGCATATACTGACAATGCACAATCACAAACAACTAATCACAACCCCCACACGTATCTCTGAGAACACTGCCACAATATTAGACCACATAACCTGTAACAGAGAGGACAAAATATCCCAATCAGGGGTTATACAGACTGGGATAAGTGATCACTTCGTCACATATTGCACACAGAAAACCACAAAAATTACCCTAGAGAATCACAAGATTATCAAAACAAGGTCACTCAGAAACTACAATAAGGAAAAATTTCTGGACATTTTATGGAATACAGACTGGTCTCCAGTGTTTGGAAGTACAAACGTTAATGACGCATGGGTTGGCTTCAGAACCATCATCACAAAAATCCTAGACGAAATAGCTCCTCTGAAAGACATACGAATTAAAGCAAGGTCAGACCCATGGATCAACAATGACATACTACACCAACTGGAACACAGAGACAATCTGTTAAAAAGGCTAGCGAAACATAGACAGGATCAAGGTCTGAAACATGAGTTCAACAGGGCCAGGAATAAACTAAGTAGGAAAATGAAATCAGCGAAAAATAATTATTTTCACAATAAGGCAGAGGAATATCAGAATAACCCAAAGAAACTATGGAGGCACCTAAAAACAACAGGCTACAGCAACAAGACAAGGGATTCGTCTAACACTAATATTGCTCTCACCATTAATGATCAGGTTTGCCACGATAAACGACAAATTTCAACCTACTTCAACTCCTTCACTTCCATAGCAAACACACTTGCACAGAACCTACCTCAACCTCTCAATAAATACACGACAACAACGGCCACCTTTCGTAATTTCTACAGAGATAAAGACATACACCCGAACACATTTAGATTGCAAAATGTTACACCAAAATACACTTTTGACGAGCTGTCTAACCTAAATGTACATAAGAGCACAGGACCAGACAAAATTCCTGCCAAATTTCTACGAGATGGAGCCATTGGTATAGCAGGCCCCCTAACCCACATCATCAACTTGTCAATTAACACCAACACAGTACCTGCTGAACTGAAGGAAGCTATTGTAACCCCTGTATTCAAGAAAGGAAATAAACTAGAAGTTGGCAACTACAGACCAGTTAGCATATTATGTATTGTATCTAAAATCCTTGAAAGAGCGGTATACACTCAAATTGAACACTACCTCAAACAAAATGATCTATTCTATAAGTTTCAATCAGGTTTCAGATGCATGTACTCGACAGACTCCTGTCTCATCCACTTAACGGATCACATTCGTAAAGAAATGTCTAAAGGTAACTACACCGGTATGGTTCTTCTTGATCTACAAAAAGCGTTTGACACAGTAGACCAGATATCCTATGTAATAAACTACAAGCTATGGGCATAGGGTCTGTGAACTGGTTTAAATCTTATCTTAGTGGTAGAACCCAAAGAGTCAAAATTGATGATAATATATCTGATCCTATGCCAATTAACTGTGGGGTCCCGCAGGGAAGCATCCTTGGTCCCTTACTCTTTCTCTGTTATGTGAACGACATGGAACTGAGCGTCTCATGTAAATTATTACTGTATGCAGACGACAGCGTGCTTCTGGTTTCAGGAAAAGACCCAATAAGTATTGCCGCTTCACTTTCCAAAGAACTAGCATCATGTAGTGAATGGCTAGTGGACAATAGACTATCTCTTCACCTGGGCAAGACGGAAGTCATCTTATGTGGAACAAAACGCAAACTGAAAGACATTGTGGGCTTCTCGGTCAACTGTAATGATATTCCTATAACAACAGTGTCACAAGTTAAATATCTCGGACTGGAACTGGACGCGAGTTTGTCAGGTGAAACAATTTTGGAATCTATCCTGAGCAAGTGTAGAGCACGTATAAAATACCTGTATAGACAGGTGGGATGCTTGCCCGCGGCGACCAAAAAGACCCTCTGCCAAGCGCTTGTTCAATGTCATTTTGACTATTCTGTGTCATCCTGGTACTCTGCATCATCTAAATCAGTACAGCACAAACTTCAGGTCACTCAAAATAAAATGGTTAGGTTCATGCTGAACCTAGGACCCAGATCACATGTTGGCCAGGAACAACTTCAGTCACTAGGTATGCTCAATGTCTCTGACAGGGCCAAACAAATCAGGCTAACTAATGCCTTCAAAATTTTCTATGACAGAGCTCCAGAGTATCTAAAGAATGATTTTGTTAAAGCAAATGAGAGGAGTGGATATAATACAAGAAACATGATGTTTAATTTTAAGGTCCCGAGAATCCAAGGACAGGGTAAGCAAACATTCTTCCTCACTGCCATCAAAGACTGGAACGACCTACCCCAGTCAGTCCGTGAAAAGAGAACACTGTATTCCTTCAGACGTAGCCTGAAGGAACACCTGAACCGGACAGCTGCGAGAAGGGACCACCAAGCTTATGTCTACTACTAAATACGACATAAGAGATGGACAAACCAAACTGAAATGATTACTGATTATGGATTACTGATATTTACTATAGGATGTAAGGTATCTTAAAATAACCCCCTAGAAATACTTTCTCTTAAGTATCTATTTCTTTATCCTCCCCATTTTCCCAGCTAACCTAATCCCACAAGGACCCCAATGGAAATACGCCTAACGGCCTTATTGGGCTATCCTTAGTTGGAATTATGCAAGGCTGGTACATGTCATATTTAAAACAAACTATGTGGTACCAACTCTGTAAATTGCTAACTGAATAAATATTATTATTATTATTATTATTATTATTATTATTATTAACAAGCAACAACGGAAAACGCTAGATCCAACCCTTATCTATAAACCCAGGCAACAAACCACCCTAAACCGTCAAGAGTCCTGCCTGGACAACGAGGTATCCTATGACTCGGTTACAGGGTGCACGCACTATAGACTGCTGATAGTCAAGCAGGGTATATGAAAGATCACCCAATTAAGTTGACTTAAAGCTTCAAGGAAAAGATAGATAACGGAATTAAATTGCAGAAACAATTTAATAACAAACTAGAAGAAAGTACATTTAACGTTACGTTAATTAATACAACTAATCACCCCTGCGTGAAAGAAGGTGAAAGCAAACAGTCCTCAAAACATCGTACAGGTAGACAAGATGCAGGTTTCTAAACTGCATGCGGCTACTGTAGGATCTGATGCTTAACAAAGAAAGTACGTTACGGATTTAGAGAACTCTTAACTCATAAGCAGGAATAAATACTAGTGATAGGCCATACAGTGTATAATGGCATAGGTATAATTAAATAAAGGTAGCAACTCGCAACATAACCACATACAGGTATGATTCTCACTCATAGTCAGGCAAGCCTGCTCGGACGGAGTCTCTAAGCCACACCCTGACTCACAATGCTCACAAAAATGGTAAACTGTGGCACAATAACAAGCATACAGAGATAATAAACCCCTAGCTGTTAATCTGCCAGGTGGCAGAGGTCTAGCCGGAAGGATATAGGCTTTGGATACCCGGGCTGAGCCACCTGCTCTAGCCTAGGGACGTTCCCAAGTCTGTGCGCCAAATTACTCTAATTGAAAGGGTGCTCTCTTGAGAGACTCAGATCGCAAGTATCTGACTCTCTCCTGGCGACCCTAAAACAAAAGCAAGACGTGCTAGCGCAGTGCTGAGTGGACTAGGCAAGGGCCCTCACACAACACAACGCTAGACACACAGGGACACAGACAATAAAATGCCCCCAGACTCCCACGGGTATCCTAGTAAAGTCGTGCGGGTCCACAGGACTCGCACCAGCAGACTTTACTTAACCCGGGAGCTGCGGGGAGACTCTTAAGAGTTCCCCCGGCGCACTGCGGGGAGACTCTTAAGAGTCAGAGAAAAAAAAAATCAACTTTTGACATCGAAATTTTTTAATTTTTTTATTTTATTTTTTTTTATTTTTATTTTATTTTTTGGCCCCTGGGCCATGCAAAATCTCAGTCCTCTACCTCCCCTCCTTCCCCACTTTCCTCCTCCTTCAGTTATCACCTATTTTCCCTGTTATTCCCTTATTCTGAGGTATATTTTCGTGCTAACATTAGAAATCCGATTGGAGGGTGTGGTCATCACTGATAGCAAGCGAGTGCAAGAGAGAGAGAGAGAGTATCGATCGACTGTGTCTCAGTGGCCTTGGGGGAAATTGGCGGGAAAGCAGATTGCCTCACCCATACATTATACAACTCGCGGGCTATATCTCCGATTTTGACCATCCAAACGCTGTTTTCACTCGTTTTATTGTTGTTTCAGGTTAATACCTTTATAATCAACCCATAATAGGCGCATATGGATAAGTATTAATGCTATTAATGGCACAATGAATATTTTAGTGACGGAAACACCTCAAATACGTCAGCACAGGGGGACGTTTCCAATTACCCCCATGCGCACTTCAGAGGTTAAAGGATTGCAAAAAGCGTCCCCTCCGGTCTAGCCCCTGCTAACCTGACACAAGAACACACTAGCAAGCATGAAACTACCAAATATGAGACAACAAAAAAGCTTCCTAGGTCTCATTAACAATGACGTCTCTGCATAAGGCCCAAAATCCTATCTAGTTATCTGAGAGCTCGTCGTTAATACAATAATAGATATAAGGTCTATCAAGGGGATGGGATAATTAAATAGATTGGTGAAGTAGTGGAAGGAAGGTATACAAAGTAAGAGAGAAAGTTTCGGGAGACTCAGGGAATAGCCTGAATTCCATTTTCTCTCCCAGGCCTTGGTAGCTGGATATATATCTTTCTGCCTCACACATCAGGGGTATCAGGAAAACCCTCTTTATATAACATACACATCCAACTTCACGACATTGCCCTACATCGCTATCCTCTATCCATAAAATACTACTCTTCCCACTACATATCATACATGTAACACCATACACTTACCTTATACATTTTATGAATGGAGGATGACTTTAGGCACATGGACCTTTTGGTTTTATCTGTGTTTTTCCTTCCTCCGTTCATTGTCTCTTAAAAAAAAAAAGAAAAAAAAAAAAAAAGTGGGGTTGAGAGGGATAGATATCAAGGGGTCCGAAGGGTACGACAGTGAGGTGAGCTCTGAGTCTTGAATCTGTCTGGACCCCACCCTAGGCATGCAAAATACATCCCATGCTTGGCAACACTCAACACAGTTGCCGGGTCAAAATCCTCTACCCCTGGCGTGAGTCGAAACTAAGCCTAACGTTCCTATCAAATGCACGTGGCAACATAAGGCTCGTCCCAAGCTGGAATCTCTGCGCGAAGCAACGTCCACCAGCCGGTCTCTCTCTCCCACTCGTCTCCTCCCACTCTCACCAGACTTACATCTTATATATTATAATGAAACAATCAACTATCGAGAACAAAATATACTAAGATGCGTTGGTTAAGAATAAGGGCAGCTTCAAGCTGTGAAACAACATAAGAATATTCCAGACATTAGTTACATTGTCGTAGGATATATACTAAGGAAAAGCCGGCCGGCCGGCTGCCGCCAGCCGGTTTCTAAACGGCTGGGCAGCCAACGTGCGCGCATGCCCGCACGTGGCTACTATGCAGGAGCGTCACACCTCCCCCAAGATATAAGACCCTTGACTAAGTTCTTCATATCTAACAGAAACTTCTCATAGTACCACACACTGTTGCGACACAAGGCACTATATATATAAAAAACATAAAGACTGTTGCGCTCCACCGAGTAAGTTCAACTAACTTAGCGACAATAAGCAAAAACATTCAACATAGATACAGCTACAACATCTTATACAAAATTCTACACGTTATAAAAATAAAGAGTTTTTATAAGGTTTTTGTTTTTTTAATTTGTTTTTTTCGGCTGAACTACAGTGACAACCTATTTTCCTCCACACTCAACCCTCAATCCTGTGGCAGTCTAACCAACATCATCCACCCTTGATAGACAATCCGCTATCACGTTATCAGAACCGGCAATATGGCGTATGTCCAGATTATACTCCTGAAGCATGAGTGACCACCTGGTCAGCCTCATATTCCGGTTATGAAACTGATTCAAGAATTTCAGAGGGTGATGATCGGTATAAACCACTACGACTGGTCCGAAAGCAGGAACATATACATCGAAGTGCCTGAGCACCAGCACTATCGCCAGGAGTTCTTTTTCAATTACAGAGTAATTCCTTTGTGCACTATTGAATTTTTTACTGTACAAACTCACTGGATGTTCGATACCTTCATCATCTGTCTGTAACAAGACAGCCCCAGCCCCTACGCCACTGGCATCAGTCGCCAGCTGAAAAGGTCTGCTGAAGTCCGGGGCCCTGAGTATGGGGTGGGTACATAACAGGTGTTTCACCAAGGAAAACGCCTCTGCACACTCAGGAGACCACCGGAACTTCTTGTCCTTAGCTAATAAGTCAGTTAAAGGTGCAAGTACAGTCGAATAGCCTTTGATGAAGCGACGATAATAGCCTATCATACCTAGAAACCGCATGATTTGTTTCTTAGTCGTAGGCTGGGGAAACTGATCAATGGCTTTGATCTTTGTCTGTGGAGGGCACACCTGACCCATCCCCACCTCGAACCCCAGGTACAAAACTGTGGCTTTGACAAAATCGCACTTACCCAGGTTTACCACCAAACCTGCTTCATTCAGTTTATTAAAAAGCTGTCCGATGTGAGCGCAGTGACTGTTAAAATCATCGTCGTATATTATGACATCATCTAGGTACACCGTACAGTTTGGAATGTTGGCTACAATGTCGTTCATTAATTTCTGAAACGTTGCAGGGGCATTTTTCAGCCCGTATGGCATAACATGGCAACGATATGTGGCACCGTCCACCACAAACCCACACACCTCTCGTGCTCGCTCAGACAAGGGCACTTGCCAATAACCCTTAACAAGGTCTATCTTAGTGAGGAACTTGGCCTTTCCTATCTTATCCACACTGTCGTCCACGCGAGGGAGAGAGTAGGCATTTGTGGGGGTTAAACCATTCAACCTGCGGAAATCTATACAAAACCGCACCTTGCCATCTGGTTTGGGCTGCAGTGTGACTGGGGAAGTCCACCTTACTGCACCCTCAGAAATCAGCCCACGTTTCAGCATATAATCCAGCTCGTCCCTAAGTGCTGGTAATTTAATAGGGGGAACACGGTATGGCACTGATTTAAAGGGCGGGTGGTCCCCAACATCGACATCGTGCACCGCTTGAGTAGTGAGGCCAGGATGCTCCGCAAAAACAGCTGGGTTTGAATCAAACAAGTGCTGCACAGCTGCACGCTGTTGCTCAGGCAGGTGCAATATCAACTCGTGAGCCACTTGTCTAGAATTCCCCGCCCACTGATCCGCCGAAACATGACAATCCCAATTATCCTTCCCCGCAGCTTGACTGTCCCTTCCTTCTTCTCCACCACGATCGCTGCAGATCAACACTGGGACAGTGAGAGGCTCGGAGGGGCGCCTCACATACTCTTTCATCAGATTTACATGGCAAAGTTGGTTCTTTTTCTTACGATCAGGAGTAGCTACTAAATAGTCGAGATCAGAAACCTTCCTTACAACCAGATACGGACCAGAATACTTGGCAGACAAGGGGTGTCCCTCCAGAGGCAGTAGTATCAGTACCTCCTGATCTACTTCAAACTCCCTCAGCTTCACCTTCTGGTCGTGTCTGTCCTTCATCTGAGCTTGTGAACTCTTAAGGTTCCGACCTGCTACCTCCAAGCTCTTTAGCATTCTCTCACGGCTTTCAACTACATACTTTAGAAGCGAGCATGGCTTTGTGACTCCCTCCCAGATCTCCTTGACTATGTGGAGGGGCCCCCTGACCCTGTGTCCAAAAACCAACTCGTTCGGGCTAAATCCCAAGCTCTCCCCTGGTACTTCTCTCGCAGCAAATAATACGTGTGGGAGACCTAGATCCCAGTCCTTCCCATTTTCCATGCAATAACACCGCAACATACTCTTGAGAGTCGAGTGCCACCTTTCCAAAACTCCCTGACTCTCGGGATGGTAGGTAGATGACACCACAGACACTATCCCATGTTGCTGCATGGTCTGCTTAAACAGAGCAGAAGTAAAATTGGATCCCTGATCAGACTGGATCTCCTGAGGGTAGCCATAACGAGAGAAATAGACAAGTAGGTTTTTGACAACAGTCTTAGCCATCCCGTTGCGCATGGGGTAAGCATCTGGATACCGTGTTGCTACATCCATTACAGTTAGTAAAAATTTATTGCCGGCTCTAGTGGGGGGCAATGGGCCAACCATATCGATAACTACTTTGCTGAAGGGCTGCCCAATGACAGGGATGGGTTGTAACGTGGCTTTCGGGATGACCTGATTGGGTTTCCCAACCACTTGACAAGTGTGACACTGTGACACCCATGACACGACACTCGCCTTTAACCCAGGCCACCAGAAAAGCTTGCTCAGAGCAGCCTCCGTCTTACGTGCCTCCAGGTGCCCTGCCAAAGGCACATCATGAGCTAATCTCAATAAGCTCTCGCGGCACACCCTCGGTACTACTAACTGGTCCACTAATCCTGACCCGCCATCCCACTTTTTCTTGGGATCCTGATGTCTCCGATACAAGATCCCCTCGGACAAGAAAAAATCACCAGGCTGCGCATCCCTATAGCTCTCCAGTTCGACAGCACCATTACCACACGCCCTGACTTCAGGATCTTCCAGCTACAAGGAACATATATCAGCAGGTGCGAGATTATCCAAGTTCATCTTAAATAATTTATTTCCACCTCCAATGTCCCGCTGAGCCATCCTTTCCTCACGCTGCGCATAACGATGCTGTCGCAGAGTCTCCTGCTGCCCTGCACCTGCACTAGCGGTGACAGGCCCCGGGGCCTCTCCAGACTCTAACATAGGTGCCAATAATGAGTCACCAAGAAACACTGCCGGCTCAAAACTCTCCAATTGACCAACACTTCCCGTTTTCTTGTGACCTTTCCTCCGCGGTTTGATAGACTGAGGTGGTGGCTGCAAGGCTCCGGATGTCTGAGAACGCGTCACAACACACGCCATAGTTTGTACACTACACTTCTCAATCCACTCCTGTTCCTCCCTACTAACATCGGCCGCCTTCTCGGCAACGACCAAGGGTGAAACCTTAGAAGCAGGCACCGCAAAGTCGTTGCCGAGGAGGAGGTCGACGCCCCCAACGGCCAAGTTCTCTACAATTCCGACATCCAGCTCCTTCGCCACACCACCCACCTCCAGCTCCATCCGCACCAGCGGGTAGGACTTCGTAGCATTGATCCCCTGAACTACCACCACCCGAGCAGCGTTAATCGGTCTACCAGTAAAGTTCCTTAACAAGGTCTGAGAAGCCCCAGTATCACGCAATAGCTTAACTCCTCGCCTTTCACCAGCCCACCTCACAAAACCATGCCCTCTATGACCCCCAAAGACGTCGCGAACAGGGTTCGAGCCTTCCGGACTCTTGAACACAGCCTGTGTCCCAACCTCTGACGAACTACCCTTGGCAAACTCAGAAGATATAGGCGATACCCCTATGCTGCGGGCCAATGACACAACCTTGTTTGGTGGCTTTTTCGGACAAGCATTTGCAAAGTGACCCTCCTTGTGACATGCAAAGCACTCTTTACTCTTTGGTTTCCCTTGGGAGTGGGAGGTACCATTAGACTTCTTATACGGGACGGTATTTGGTTTATGTTCAGTTTTATTGTTAGTGCTATGGTTTTGTGTATTTATGTGTATCAAAATTCTTGGGAGGGGGAGGGGTACGATCCTTTGCACCCGACTCACTCCTAGATGCTGCTCCGCACCCTCGAATTAATGACAGTCGGAGGTCAGCCATTTCTGCTGCCTCCTGGAGAGTTCTAGGATTTTTTTCCTTTATATTTAATGTTAAGTCCTCGCCTGTGCACTTAAAGAACTGCTCCAAGAGAACCAGCTCACTCAACTCCTCAAAAGTAGCTGCCCTCTCAGAACGCAGCCAATGTCGTAGTGCATCAGACAAGTCCCGGGCGTGTTCTAGGAAGGTACTATCCTTGCCCTTAGTAACACCCCGAAACTTCAAGCGGTAAGTTTCTGGTTGTAACTCATAGGCCCGTAACACAGCCTTCTTTAGCTCATCATACACTACACAGGACTCTAAAGGTAGTGCATCATACGCTTTTAGCCCCTTTCCTAGGAGTCTTGATGAAAGTAATGCTGCCCACTTTTCCTGAGGCCACTGGTGTTCCTGACACTTCTTCTCAAATCGCATAAAAAACTCAGACACACCTAATTCATCGAACACAGGAACTAGTTTAAGCAGGTGTGACAATGATTGGTCCCGATGTCTGTTACATCCCCCAATATTTCGCCCCGTTACCTCCACTCGAGATCTCTCCAGCTCCCTGTCAGCCCGATACCTAGTAGACTCTGCCTGCAGTTCAGCCTCTCGTATAGCTGTTCTCTCTGCAGCCTCAGCCTGCACACTAGCCTGTTTCTCGGCAGCCTCAACCTGAACTCTAACCTGTCTTTCGGCGGCCTCAACCTGAGCTCTAGCCTGTCTTTCGGCGGCCTCAACCTTGGCCATCTCAAGCCGAAACAACAAATCTGGAGTCAACCCTTGAGGAGGGGAAGGTGCATTTAATGGAGAGGGTCCCTGTGATTGAATTCCACGCTGCCATTGACCATCAACTTGGGGGTATGTACTAAATTCAGGCACCCTGACGTTTGATACGGGGGTAGAGTGGAGGGGGGGGGGGGGGGGGGGGGGGGGGGGGGGCCGGGGGCCCCCAGTCGCCTCTCCACCCAGGTCTCTCCCTTCTAAACCCAATATCAAAGTCCTCAGCTGATCTTTCCTCATGCCACTTAAACCCTGGTGACCCTGAAGACCTGCCACACACTTTAAGCCATACTTATTCAGCTTCAACACCCTGGCAGCAGTAAGGGGCACCTCTAAAAATCTTCTAGCACCCTCCTCGCTATCGACTAGCCACTCCACAGGTCTTTCTCCCTACGAGCCCGTATCGTGACCTGACCCATCACTGTGTTCTGATGTATTAGACATGCTTGTGTACTGCAGTAATTATCACGGTTATAGAATGTGCCTTATCTCCTATGCAAGTATGTATATACTAATGTTATTTAAAGTCTTTAATGTGTTATATTGGTTGCTCCAAAAAAAACCCCTCTATGTCCACTGTATTCCTCTAATCATAAGGAATCTCAAAACAAATGACCACTATATTCCTCTGTTCAGTAAATCCTGGCAAGGTTGCCATTTGTTACGTCCTGGGATATATAAACACTGGGCTCTTTCTATTGGACTAGGTATGCGGCAACAAGCAACAACGGAAAACGCTTGATCCAACCCTTATCTATAAACCCAGGCAACAAACCACCCTAAACCGTCAAGAGTCCTGCCTGGACAACGAGGTATCCTATGACTCGGTTACAGGGTGCACGCACTATAGACTGCTGATAGTCAAGCAGGCTATATGAAAGATCACCCAATTAAGGTGACTTAAAGCTTCAAGGAAAAGATAGATAACGGAATTAAATTGCAGAAACAATTTAATAACAAACTAGAAGAAAGTACATTTAACGTTACATTAATTAATACAACTAATCACCCCTGCGTGAAAGAAGGTGAAAGCAAACAGTCCTCAAAACATCGTACAGGTAGACAAGATGCAGGTTTCTAAACTGCATGCGGCTACTGTAGGATCTGATGCTTAGCAAAGAAAGTAAGTTACGGATTTAGAGAACTCTTAACTCATAAGCAGGAATAAATACTAGTGATAGGCCATACAGTGTATAATGGCATAGGTATAATTAAATAAAGGTAGCAACTCGCAACATAACCACATACAGGTGTGCTTCTCACTCATAGTCAGCCAAGCCTGCTCGGACAGAGTCTCTAAGCCACACCCTGATTCACAATGCTCACAAAAATGGTAAACTGTGGCACAATAACAAGCATACAGAGATAATAAACCCCTAGCTGTTAATCTGCCAGGTGGCAGAGGTCTAGCCGGAAGGATATAGGCTTCGGATACCCGGGCTGAGCCACCTGCTCTAGCCTAGGGACGTTCCCAAGTCTGTGCGCCAAATTACTCTAATTGAAAGGGTGCTCTCTTGAGAGACTCAGATCGCAAGTATCTGACTCTCTCCTGGCGACCCTAAAACAAAAGCAAGACGTGCTAGCGCAGTGCTGAGTGGACTAGGCAAGGGCCCTCACACAACACAACGCTAGACACACAGGGACACAGACAAGAAAATGCCCCCAGACTCCCACGGGTATCCTAGTAAAGTCGTGCGGGTCCACAGGACTCGCACCAGCAGACTTTACTTAAAGGATCGCAAAAAGCCTCCCCTCCGGTCTAGCCCCTGCTAACCTGACACAAGAACACACTAGCAAGCATGAAACCACCAAAGTTCACTGCTCAATAGGTGGCGTTATGAGAGTGAGGGTCTGAGTCTGGAGGGTGAGACGGTGAAGCACTTGAGCGAAGCAACCGGCCGCTTCAGAGATGGAGCTGCTTCGAGCCATGATGGATGCTTCACATGTCTCACTCCCCAGACTGGAACAAGACCTCACGGGCTTCACCGTGTTGAGCGGTGGAATATACAGGCTCTCAGCCTATGCCCGAGAGGGAGTAGTTGGAATATAGAAAAAAAAAAAAAAAAAAAAAAAATATGAGACAACAAAAAAGCTTCCTAGGTCTCATTAACAATGACGTCTCTGCATAAGGCCCAAAATCCTATCTAGTTATCTGAGAGCTCGTCGTTAATACAATAATAGATATGAGGTCTATCAAGGGGATGGGATAATTAAATAGATTGGTGAAGTAGTGGAAGGAAGGTATACAAAGTAAGAGAGAAAGTTTCTAAGTGGGGTTGAGAGGGATAGATATCAAGGGGTCCGAAGAGTACGACAGTGAGGTGAGCTCTGAGTCTTGAATCTGTCTGGACCCCACCCTAGGCATGCAAAATACATCCCATGCTTGGCAACACTCAATACAGTTGCCGGGTTAAAATCCTCTACCCGTGGCGTGAGTCGAAACTAAGCCTAACGTTGCTATCAAATGCACGTGGCAACATCAGGCTCGTCCCAAGCTGGACTCTCCGCGCGAAGCAACGTCCCCAAGCCGGTCTCTCTCTCCCGCTCGTCTCCTCCCACTCTCACCAGACTTACATCTTATATATTATAATGAAACAATCAACTATCGAGAACAAAATAAACTAAGATGCGTTGGTTAAGAATAAGGGCAACTTCAAGCTGTGAAACAACATAAGAATATCCCAGACATTAGTTACATTGTCGTAGGATATATACTAAGGAAAAGCCGGCCGGCCGGCTGCCACCAGCCGGTTTCTAAACGGCTGGGCAGCCGACGTGCGCGCATGCCCGCATGTGGCTACTATGCAGGAGCCTCACATTAGTCTCTCCCCCATTGCTCGTGCAAGAAGCCTGCTAGCACGAACAGTACCAACCCCTCGCCCCCGTTCTAACCACTCCTCTCCCCGACCTGTACACAGAGTCCCGCCACCATAGGTTTCCGGATTTACACCAGTGAGGAACGGTACACGGCCAACGCAGAAAAGATCTCATCTACCAGTTACAATGTCAAACAGATTTGAGATATTGGTAGAGATGGAAAACGAACCAGAAGAGACCAGGCTTGTTGGGGATTCCATCCTACGAGGACAGGATGAAGAGTTCTGCGACAGAGTCCCAAATCGACGAAAAAGATTTTGCATGCCAGGAGCTGGACTGGACGACATTGTGGAAGCCTTCGAAGATACCACAAAGGATGCAAATGAAAATACCCTTTTTGTCATCCATGCTGGTTCAAATGACGTCATGCGCACCAGATCCGAAGTGTTGATGGAGAAATATCGCAAGATGATCCAGCACTACAAAAACAAGTCAAGGAATATCATCATCTCAGGCATTCTCCCCAAGATCGACGCACCTGACAAATTCTACGACAAGGCCTTCAGCACAAATAGCTGACTAAAAATATATGTGTCTGAGGGAAGAAGTTGAATTCATCAACCTCTGGGACAACTTCTACAACCAGCCTACTCTGTTCCGCAAGGATGGCACTCATCTAAACCCTGTGGGTTCAGCACGCATGGGTCGTCTCCTACACGAAGCAGTCCGCAGCCATGGATAAAAAAACGCCATCCGAGAAGAAGCAGCAGTGACATAAATCATCCAACGCCAAGCAAAAAACAGAGGCAACCGAGGACCACCAGCGATAAGGACCGAAGACAACGAGGACCGAGGACAGCCATGAACATAAATGTAGATCCGACAAGAAACAAAAATATTATTAAAGTGCGTTCCGTGAGTTCTAAAATAACAAATTTAAAGGTTTTCTATGCAAACGCTCGTAGCATACGCAATAAATGTTCAGATTTAGAGGAGCTAGTGTTTACAGAAAATTATGATGTGATTGGCATAACAGAATCTTGGCTCAATACAGAAGATAGTGACTTCTTAGCAGAGTATTCACTTCCCGGTTATGTAATGTTTGAGAAAAGACGAATAAATCAAAATGGAGGTGGCGTTTTACTTTATATCAAAGAAAGTCTTAACCCTACCCTCTAGTCAAAACCTCAAATTGTGAACGTCGACACATCTTTTGTGCTAATTAAGGATAATAAAGGTACAAAAATAACACTTGCGTCAATATACAGACCTCCAGCTCAATCAGTGCAAACTGACTGAGAAATTTACGAACAAATTGCAGATGTAAGTAACTCACAAGATACCGAAATTTTTGGCGACTTTAATTTAACTGTGAGCAAGTGGGGCGATACTCTTACTTCACACTCCGGACATGACTTGTATACGAACTTGCAAGAGAGTTCGCTTTATCAATTTGTTCGAACGCCGACCCGTGGCAATAACGTTCTTGACATTGTACTTGCAACAAAAGAAGAATTGATAGAGAATTTGAATGTTGGTGATGAATTCAGTAACAGCGACCATCGTACGATAACTTTCACTTTAAAGTTTACTAGTAACGAACCAAATAGTAGCATCGAAAAAGTCCCTAATTTCAAGAAAGCAAACTTCCATAAACTTAGAGCTATGTTTAACCCTTAATTAGCGGCTCACCACATAAGTCGAGTTAAATAAAGCTGGACTATGTGGCGGCGCTCGACATAGGTCGAGTGGCAATTTCAGCACGTAATGTTGCTGAGAGAGAGAGACAAGTGGTGGCAGGAGACTAGCGAGCGTATTACTGCTCCAGACCACCGCGGCGAACCTACTGACACGAATCTCAGCTCCCTCCTCCCTCTCTCACTCGCTACATACTGAATTATGGGGAAAGTACCGAATTACATGCTTTTTGCACTCGCGTTGCACGGTTATTGCAAGAAAACTAGCCATCATAAAAGGATCGTTATGGTGTCATTCGAAAGCTCTGTTTATGCCCTTTCAGGGATAGGTACTTGTTTTACGTTCTGGGTCTTATTTAGGCATGAAAATGATCACGTAAACAGCCCTATTTTGGCTAAAAACACCCCGCTGTGCGGTACATATAAATAAACCGCATAGGCCGCTCGTAAGGTGTTAAAGATACTGACTGGAGCTTTTTAATTAACAATAACGACATAAATACATCTTGGAAGTTATTCGAAACCACTTACCTAAAAGCAGTGCAACACTGTATACCATTGAAAATACGGCGTCCAGGCCATAATAATAAGCCCAAATGGTGGAATAAAGATATTTCAAACTGCCTGCTTGCTAAAAAATGTGCTAATGATAGATTAAAATCCTCACAAAATGACGAAGAACGGTTAAAATTTGTAGAGCTACGACGCAAAGCCAAAAAGTTAATTAAGCAAAGTAAAAAGACCTTAGAGTTACATATTGCGAATCAAAGTAAAACAAACCCGAAATAATTCTATAGTTATATCAGAAAGAAAAAAGTAGTTACTTCAACTGTTGGACCGTTAGTCGATTAAAATGGAGAATACACCAAAGACGAAGTACAAATGAGTAATGCCCTCAATACCTTCTTTGCATCAGTTTTTACAACAGAAGACCTCAGTGATATCCCTACACCATCGCCGATTCAGATTGATAATTCAGATGTTCTAAGCAATATCACCGTTACAGAGAGAGAAGTATTGAATTGTTTAGATAAACTCAAGGTAAATAAAACGCCTGGACCTGATACAATCTCGCCTAGAGTTCTAAAGGAAACTAAGGATGAGCTCTCCAAACCACTGACGTTACTATTCAATAAATCCTTGCAGTCTGGAACTATGCCTGATCAGTGGAAGCTAGCCAACGTAACATCGATATTAAAAAAAGGCAGCAAATCCCTACCCAGTAACTATCGTCCAATTAGCTTAACCTCAGTTGTATATAAAATGCTAGAAACGGTCATACGAGACAGACTCGTAAATCACTTAGAGGAAAATAACATACTTAAAGATACTCAACACGGCTTTCATAAAAAACGTTCCTGTTTAACAAACCTCTCAGACTTCATCCACGATATCCTCAACCTCTACGATGAGAGTAAAGCTGTAGATATTATATACCTTGATTTTCAAAAGGCCTTTGACAAAGTTCCCCACAAACGTTTACTGCTAAAACTAAAAGTGCATGGAATACAAGACGGTGTGTTGAAATGGATAGAAAATTGGCTCAGCAACAGAAAGCAAAGAGTAGTCATAAACGGTAAGGCATCTAAATGGACCAATGTAAGTAGCGGGGTACCCAAGGGATCGTACTAGGAACAATTCTCTTTCTAATTTACATCAACGACATAGATGAGGTTCTCACCTGTACAATCTCAAAATTTGCTGACGATACAAAAATTGCAAATAGCGTACTCTCAAAAGAACAAGTTGACGATATGCAACACAATCTAGATAAATTGTCATGTTGGGCCCAAATTTGGCAAATGAGTTTCAATGCGGATAAATGAAAAGTACTACATATCGGATACCTAAATGAGAAAGCAAACTATTCGATGAATGGCACTCAGCTTAAGAATGTAAACAGAGAAACCGATCTGGGAGTAACAATATCGAGTAACCTAAAACTGAGTCAACAATGTTCAGAAGTTGTTAAGAAGGCAAACAAAATAATTGGCTTTTTAGGCAGGTCATTTGAGCATAAATCCAAAGAAGTTATCCTAACCCTTTACAATTCCTTAGTCCGCCCTCTTCTGGAGTACTGCGTTCAATCCTGGTGCCCTTATTACCAAAAAGATATAAACAAGCTAGAACGAGTTCAACGTAGAGTTACCATAATGATACCTAGCCTAAAGAACAAACCATACGAAGAGCGTCTTAGAGAATTAAATCTATTTCCTTTAACCCAGCGCAGATTAAGAGGTGACTTAATTCAAGTGTTCAAAATCATCAAAGGCATCGACAATATGAACTGTAGTAAGTACTTCACTATCGACCAATCTAATTACACGCGGGGAAACGGTTGCAAAATTATTGGTAAATCTTTTAACTCACACGAATCTAAGAATTTCTTCTTGCATCGAGTTGTCAACTTGTGGAATGGGCTTCCCCGAGACGTTATAGACTGCAGCACCGTTGATTCATTTAAACTCCGCCTAGACAAATATCTCGCATCAAACCCGCGACTGACTGCGTTTGTAAATGAATAACTTTATTTTATCCCCCCCTCAGTTACTAACCCATCTGTCCTCTACTAACTTCCAAATGCTGCCACGGACATTAGTTCCAGGGCAGTAATTCCCTTTCCAATGTTCCCTTACCCACTCTAAACCACTGTTTGGACACTTGATCCTCAATGTTTTGGAGGACAAGCAACCTAGAAGGGTCACTAGATCTGTTGTTGCTTCATTTCCTTTGTAATCCTTTGTACTCCTTATTCAATCCATGCCATAAGGTAGGCTTTCAAGTACTTTACTTTTATTTTTTGGTTTTTGTTTAATGTATTAACACCTAAAGAGCGGCCTAGGCGGTATATAATATGTAGCCACCAGCGGGGTGTTTTTACCCAAAATAGGGCTGCTTACGTGATCATTTTTATGCCTAAATAAGACCCAGAGCGTAAAACAAGTATCTATCCCTTAAAGGGCATAAACAGAGCTTTCCAATGACACCACAACGATCCTTTTATGACCGCTAGTTTTCTTGCAACAACCGCGCAACACGAGTGTAAAAAGCATGTAATTCGGTACTTTCCCCATACAATTCAGTATGTAGCGAGTGAGAGAGGGAGGGAGGAGGTGGGATTCGTGTCAGTAGGTTCGCCGCGGTGGTCTGGAGCAGTCATACGCTCGCTACTCTCCTGCCAACACTTGTCTCTCTCTCTCAGCAACATTACGTGTTGAAATTGCCACACGACCTATGTCGCGCGCCGCCAGATAGTCCAGATTTATTATACTCGACTTATGTTGCGCGCCGACAGTTAGGGGTTAAAGGATACTAATCAACCACATAATCCTTTACATTTTGGTGCCCCGAGTGAAGAATTCCGATTGACGTGTAGGCTAGGAGTCGAGTTAGGGCTTGTTTTTTACAGTTAGGGTCCCTGCTAAGCTGTAGCGGTAATGTTTAAGGTCGCGTTTGTGGGACATAGTTTAATTCACGCGCAGTTTTGAGGTCCCTAACTGTGAGATACGATGCTTTCGAGCCCCAGGTGGTAGAGCCTGTAATTTATCGACGGACCGGAGACTTAATCGTGTGTTGGATTGGCCTCACAATTTAGCTATTCTCTACTTGCGAGGCAATGATATCCACGAGATGGTCCAAGTGTTGGAAATTACGGACAACATTGTCTCTACCATCCAGCAGATAGAACAACGCTGTGGCTCGAAAGTAGCGGTTGTGTCACTGGAACCAAGGGAGTTTCCTTCCATCCCTAAGGGCGCGGAAAGAGTAACCCGTGGTCATTACCGGACATTCTACCAGACTGTCAATCGACGGTTAAGCTCGGTTCACAAATACCCGTCCTGAGCTCCCGTCCTTCCCCGACCACTGAATTCATATGCAAACGTGCAAGGACGCCGACATAAACGGGTATGGTCGGTTCATGAACGTACAGTGACGCCACAACGCGGCAGTGACGCCACAACGCGGCAGCGAAGGCGGCAAACATTTTTTGGTATGCAAAAACAAACCCCTCAGGACGGGCCAACCGCCAAAAAACGGGATAGGACGGGACACCCACGGGACTGGTCGGCGCATAGACGCCGTCTGGTGGCGTCTATGCGCCGCCTAGACGCCACCAGACGGGAGTGGTCTGCGACCAAATAATTTGAAAGTTGAGACGGCGAGCGTCATGTGACCACGCCGTGCGCACCCAGCCTGTTCCCGCCACTCGGCGTCCATGGAATTATTATACATCACGATAAATATGAATAATTAATACATAACTAAAGTAGCACATGAATATTTTAACATTAAAAAAGAGTTGAGGTATAAGAATTATAATAGGCAATGCAAAACCAAAGAAATAAAAAAGAAACATGAATTAACTGAACTTACAATGACATGCAATGAGAGTATAAATAAACAATAATCTTATCAATGCACAAAAAATTAAATTAATGCAAAAATATTCCTACATTAAAAGAACTAAAAACTAATAAGAATACGCAATGTAAATAGAACAAAAGAGAAAAGAAAATACACATGAGTACACTGAACTTAGAATGACAGATAATGATAATACATACGGAAATATAATGTGAATAAATAATACTGAATTACATAAGTTCATAAATGCAAGTATAGTAATTATAAATCATCGATTAAAGTATGCAACATAAATGACATAACATTCATGGTGGTGGCCATCGCCGACGACACTGCGTCCATTATATTGTGGTCGCAGTGCCGTCACAGTGCCGTCGCAGTGCGTCGCAGACAGGTCATAAACAGGCTTCTTAGGTCGCCGTTCAACGGGACTGGTCGTGGCACCAAGTCGCCGTCCATGCGCTGCCTGCCGGGGCGGTGACGTGTTGAGGTCGCCGTCCACTCCCCGACCATGCGCCGTCTGCCGGGGCGGTGACGTGTTGAGGTCGGGCATCATGGCCACACGTGGCCACTCGGGACACAAGGTCCTCCGTTTGATGCCGTCCAACAAATTTTGGTGGTCGCGGAAGGACGGGAGCTCAAGACGGGTATGTGTGAACCGAGCTGAACAGAGACTACTGCGCGGCTATAAGACATTCCAGTTTGGAACAAGACCCTATCGCCGTAATCTAAGGCGTGACGGAGTCCACTGGAATAGGAGAGGTGAAGCCGCGCAAGTAGCTCCAGTGGCGGCTTGTCAGTAGCACTGTGGAACTGCAGCACCCCCTATACATTTCTTAGATACATAGAATTATAAATATTTACATTAACATATGAAAGTAGGTATGATTATCAATAATCCTTCAACTTACAATTATTGCCCATCTTCTCTTTTCTATAAAACAAGAAAGCAAACAATATGTGGAACTACGTACTCAACAGTTCCGATTTTACTTGTATGGTGGTATGTGATAGCCAAACTACGAGGATAGGAGAGGGGAGAGCACTGTGATTCGCATAGTGCCGGCCTGGCTGTTGTTGAGGAAGGGTGTGTGGATGTTTCATTTCATTATCCTCTCACTGTTTCGCAATTCTCCAAGGCTTAATCATTTTTTGTTAATGATGGTGAATTGGTGATTAGTGATAATTAGAGCTCATATTGTGTAATATCATTTTATATAGATTTTGTATAACTTAATAATAGTTGTCGTTATTTTCAGAGTTCTGTTTACAGTTTGCAATTTGATTAGGCCTAGGCCATCAGTAAATAATCATGGTTCAAGAAAAACAGACTATTAGTAATCTTCAAGAACTGAATTTTTCGTAGTTGTCTCTTCATGATAAAGTTGCCATTAACACCTTACGAGCGGCCTATGCGGTTTATTTATGTGTACCGCACAGCGGGGTGTTTTTAGCCAAAATAGGGCTGTTTACGTGATCATTTTCATGCCTAAATAAGACCCAGAACGTAAAACAAGTACCTATCCCTGAAAGGGCATAAACAGAGCTTTCGAATGACACCATAACGATCCTTGTATGATGGATAGTTTTCTTGCAATAACCGTGCAACGCGAGTGCAAAAAGCAGGTAATTCGGTACTTTCGGTACATAATTGAGTATGTAGCGAGTGAGAGAGGGAGGAGGGAGCTGAGATTTGTGTCAGTAGGTTCGCCGCGGTGGTCTGGAGCAGTCATACGCTCGCTAGTCTCCTGCCACCACTTGTCTCTCTCTCTCAGCCACATTACGTGCTGAAATTGCCACTCGAGTTATGTCGAGCGCCGCCACATAGTCCAGCTTAATTTAACTCGACTTATGTTGCTCGCCGCTAATTAAGGGTTAAAAGAGGAGGTTGTACGTTACCAGACATTTAAATATCTCGGTCAAGAATAAGCAACAACAAGAGGTATAGCCTATCTCCTATTCGCAGCTTTAATTTGGAATGGTACAAAAAATAAAGGTACAATATATATATATATGCGAATATGCTTCCACACTAAAGGTGTGTAGAAAAGGGTAGGTTCACTGCACAAAGTTTAAAAAATGTTAGTGCTAAAATTAAATTGCATCTAAAATATATTGCATGCACAAAATAAGGGTTTAAAAAGTATGTCTGAGTATCTTATTAGAAGGCTCGGACTGTTGTGTACATATTAAAATAATGTTTATGTACACATTACATACTTTTTAAACCCTTATTTTGTGCATGCAATATATTTTAGATGCAATTTAATTTTAGCACTAACATTTTTTAAACTTTGTGCAGTGAACCTACCCTTTTCTACACACCTTTAGTGTGGAAGCATATTCGCATATATTTTTACCACAAGAATCAATATTGTTCATGTTTTATATATATATATATATATATATATATATATATATAATGACGTATTAATGTGTAAGTTTGTGTTATACAATATAGCATTTTATAAACATGTTATGTAACAGCACCCCCATGAATGATAGTCACGAACCACCACTGGGTAGCTCGCTATTACAAATACATCGTCGAGCAGCGGGAAGATTGGTTGATATGTCAAGCAATGGCCGTGGGGGAGTGGAGGTATACGCTTGAGTAAAAAGGATAAGATAAATTTGGTGTTTCAATCCTGTGGTAGAGGACTGGTAGGAGGGTCTGTAACGTTGCGTTCTCCGGCGTTTGTGAAACTCGGAGCTTCAGCTTCGTTCCAGTCCCTAAATTATCCCAATTTTTTGCTAATTTAGGCAATTTTTATGTCTCCGTCCTTAACACCTTACGAGCGGCCTATGCGGTTTATTTATGTGTACCGCCCAGCGGGGTGTTTTTAGCCAAAATAGGGCTGTTTACGTGATCATTTTCATGCCTAAATAAGACCCAGAACGTAAAACAAGTACCTATCCCTGAAAGGGCATAAACAGAGCTTTCGAATGACACCATAACGATCCTTGTATGATGGATAGTTTTCTTGCAATAACCGTGCAACGCGAGTGCAAAAAGCAGGTAATTCGGTACTTTCGGTACATAATTGAGTATGTAGCGAGTGAGAGAGGGAGGAGGGAGCTGAGATTTGTGTCAGTAGGTTCGCCGCGGTTAGCAGTCATACGCTCGCTAGTCTCCTGCCACCACTTGTCTCTCTCTCTCAGCCACATTACGTGCTGAAATTGCCACTCGAGTTATGTCGAGCGCCGCCACATAGTCCAGCTTTATTTAACTCGACTTATGTTGCTCGCCGCTAATTAAGGGTTAATGTCACCCGCGTCTGAAAGACCAAGTAGACCAGCGAAATGGTCGGGACAGAGCATATACAAAAGTTAATAAATAATAAATATGTTCCCTCCCCCTTAGAGAAATGCTACTACCACGGGTTCCCACGAACATCTGGGATAATAAATTAATAAATATCTAAAACCTAATTTATATCTTATGTAAATAATATTGGGGACTATAATGATTGTCAAGTAATTTTTCATCTGAATTTGTAGCAAATTTGTAGCAAGTAATGCTAAACATTAACAGCTAAATTAAATGAGTTATATATAAATGTAAATTTGATTGTCGAAAATTTAGTCTTCAGTATAAACAATTATAATGGTTTTGAAAATAATTACCCATTTTCCAAAATGACTGATATACTCTTGAGAAACTCTATGGTGGGGAAATTAGGCTGGGTAACTAGAGCAGTAATTTTTGTTTTGTTTTTGTTTTTTCTATGTGAGTGAGGGAGGCAAAAGGCAGAACTGCCTATAGAGAGTGCCTCCCCCAAAGTTGAAAGAGTGACAGGGCCAAAATCAAGGTAGTTTAGAAATTAAAGATTTGTGCCAGGAGGTAAAAAGACGTGAACCCTGTCCAAAGGAGCTGTTAAAGTCTCAAATCACGGATCTTAAAATCCGGTAGGCTAATTATGAAGAATCTTTCAATAAATTGGAGGATTTTTACATCAATCACGAGCAATCTGAAAAGTTTGATGAAATAAATCAGGCCTATGCAGATGCAGGTGAAAACTATTTGATTCAACTAGTCGTGTTCGAATCATTGGTGACAGAGACAGTTACTGGGACAGGGAGTAATGGTATCAGTACTGGTACTACGGCTCGGGGACAACAAACCTTTAAGTTGCCACCTATAACCTTACCTGAGTTTTATGGGCAATTTGATTGGAATACCTTTTTGGAATAAATATAAGGGTTTAGTTCGTGACAGATCAGATATTTCTGCGGCAAATAAACTTTCATACTTGTTGGGTCAACTTAAAGGCTTTGCATTGGATCTGATTAAGGAACTTCCCATAACAGATGACAATTATGAAGCAGCTCTACAAATACTCAAGGAGAATTTTGAAGATACCGAATTGACTCTGCAGCGCTAAGCTTACAAATTGCTGGATTTATCAGGACCTAAGCACACGTACCAGGATCTTCAATCATTTAGGATCACCCTGAATTGTGTTTTAAATCACTTAGTACCCAGAAAGATCTTGATTCGGCTTCTTGGCTCCTGAACCACATTGTACAGCAAAAGCTCTCTCAGAAAACCTGTGATGAATTGTACCACAGGTATAAGAAGAACTACTTCACGTACCAAGAGATAGAAGAGGGCTTAAGAGAGCTGTGCAAACACATGCAGATTTCTAAGAAAGATACCGGCACCAATGAAGGAGACAGCAAGGTTAAGTATACAAAAGCATCTACAACAGGGAGTAAGACACAAGCAAAACAGTTCAAGAAAGAAGAGGTTGGTACCTATGTGACTTCCGTCCAACAGAATAATCCAACTAGTACAGTATCAAAAACACATGGTGTTTGGGAGAGTAAACATTCCGTCTCACTTCTCCAGTGACCCAAGAAGTAACCAGAGATTAAGCCCACACCAGTGGTAAAACAAGAAACCTGGAAGGTGTGTATGTTATGTGTATGTTACATTCCACAGTGTATTGTAGGACTTACCCAAATTTTAAAGCTAGACTTCCATGACTCATCGAACTAGGTAAGTGTCTTGTTTGCCTGAGCTCAAGACATTCTACTGAGGAATGTGCTACCAAATTAAATACATGTTTTCGGTGCAAGACTGGTGTACATCATAGAACGCTGTGTCCCAAGATAAGTGAAGTACAACCCCCATATTAACTCTGGCAGCAATCCCACCAGCACTTCAAGTTAAAAAGGTGGAGCTTCAACGTCTCGTGAGTCGCCTGATACACATCGATGCCCACTCAGCTCTGGCCCTGCTCAAGAACTGTTTCTCCATCCCAAAACTCCAATACCTCCTGCGCACATCGATGACTTACACAAACAATGGTGGCCTCCAAGAATTAGACAGCATAATCCGAGAAGCAGTGACCAGCATCACCAACGTGGAATTTAAAGAACGGGCCTGGACACAAGCCACCCTTCCTGTCCGCCTCGGGGGCTTGGGCATACGGAGAGCCTCGGATATTGCCTCCCCAGCCTTTATCTCTTCCCTCATCGCGACCAACGACCTCGTATTGTCCATCCTTTATTCTCAACCCGGAATGACACTTAATGGGGACGTAATAGCAGCGATTAACACCTGGAAGGGAAGTACAGGAGTAGAGGAGGACCCTCAGGGTACCTCCAGGAGCAAGCAGAAAGCGTGGGATACCATCTCGGCGAAGAAAACTCAAGAAAATCTCCTAACCAATGCAGACCAGGTTGCAAAAGAACGCCTCCAGGCAGCCGCCCGTTCGGAGAGTGGCTTGTGGTTACACGCCATCCCCATCCCACCTCTTGGAACTCACTTGGATGCTGAAGCGCTCCGGGTTGCCATCGCGCTCAGAGTGGGTGCGGCAGTTTGTCACCCACACACTTGCAAGTGTGGTGGGTGGATGGATGCTCAAGGTCACCATGCCTTGTTATGTAATTACAACGCAGGCCGCCTGCCAAGACACTCTGCACTAAATGATGTCATAAAACAGGTCCTGCAGAGTGCTAACCGTGCATCAATCCTCGAACCACATGGACTTCACAGAGAAGACGGCAAACGGCCAGATGGGATGACCACTTTCCCTTACAAGAATGGCCGGTGCCTCGTGTGGGATGCCACATGTGTTGACACTTTCTCCACAACCAACACCGCCAGAAACGCCGACGAAGCAGGTGAAGCCGCCCGGATAGCAGAAAATAAAAAGCGAGAAAAATATCAAGCCATCGCCAGAAATCATCAGTTCGAGCCCCTGGCATTCGAAACTTCAGGAGTTTTCGGCCCTACCACCCTTAAGATGGTGAATGAAATAGGCCGTAAAATCAGAGAAGTTTCAGGAGAACCCCGGGAAACCCTCTGGCTCAAGCAAAGACTAGGGATGGCTATCCTCCGGGGCAATGCCACCAGCGTCATGAGCTCAGTTCGACAGGACTGGGTCATGCCACAGTGTGAGGCCCGGGCAGGAGTGGTGTATCCGTAGTCTTTCCACAGTAGGGTAAAACAAAACATAAACTTTATTTGTATGTAACATGTGTGATGCACCTAAATAAAAGGGGATGTGTCGGATGGTTGAAAGCCACAGTTGCTCGCGCGTTTGGGGCTAGCAACACGTATTATGAAAAACATGCATCCTCCTTCATTCACTGTCCCCCCCTTCACTCACTCAACCCCACAAGTTGCCGGAGGATAACAGGTTTTTCACAATACGTAGACGGAGGTCTTTTAAAAAAAAAAGAAAAAAAAATATATAATTGTGAATATGACCTTAACCCAATGCATACGCCGGCAGCTACTCCTACAGCCGAAGTTCAACTGATCAGAGGGAAAAAGGCTATGCCAGTCAAAGCACTCTTTGATACTTGACCCCAAAAGACCTTCATTGCTGGAGATGTCAGAGCCATGAAATTGTCAACAGTGGGGAGAGTGAACATGGCAATAACTGGATTCTTGTCAAATAAGGAAACACAAACATTTGATGTGTTTAAACCCATGATTAGATTAGGCAAATATAAATGTAAGGTGACCGCGGTGGTTAAGGAAGACATGAACACTTCTGTGGTAAATAAGGGTTTGAAGGAAGCTTCTGACTACTTAACAGAGAGTGGTGTACAACTAGCAGATCGTAACATAGAGTCTGACGTAGTAGGTCCAATTCAACTGATCATCGGCTCCATCTATTGTGGACGCTTCTTGCGAAAAATTACTTGGAAACATGGTATACAGTTAATTTCCTCATCAGGGGGATACCTAATAATGGGATCTCTACCTACATGCGGCCCAAGTGATTCGGGCAACAGGATGGATCCAGTCTTTGTGACTCCTGCACAATCTCTGGTGGTGGCTAGAATTGGTGCAGAATTAATGCCATCACAAGTAGGAGACATTCTGGAGGAACAACAAGAAACTGTTCACAAACTTTGGGAACTGGACACTGTGGGTATAGAAGCAGATTTTCCCACCCCTGAAGACATTTTAACATATAACCACTACCTAGACACAGGTGAGTATAAGGATGGCCAGTACTGGGTAGGACTTCCATGGAAGATAAATGCCCCTGAATTACCAATTAACTACCAGAGTTCAAGATGTCAATTGAATACAATTATGGAGAGGTTGCATCAACATCCTGAACGACTGGAAACTTATCATAAAATAATTCAAGATCAGATGGAAAATTACTTTATTGAGGAGGTCCCAGGTGAAATAAACCACAAAGAGGGTCATTACCTTCTTCATCATGCTGTATGTACGGACTCCAGTACTATCCCCATCAGAGTGGTATTTAACTGCAGTGCTCGAGCAGCGAAGAATGAAGCAAGTCTAAATGATTGTCTCTATGTAGGACCAAATCTGACAGAAATACTGGGTGATGTACTATTAAAATTATTATGTTCTCTCCACTAACCAACTTTACTCCTAAACTCCATTAATTAAATTAACAAACACATGTGGCAGTCCGGGGATTCGAACCCAGGACGCACACACCGAAAATCAACACACTTATGCATTGCACCACGACGACAGTTAAAGAATGTTGCACAAGCCTACGATTTATTATGCAGTTTCGAATCCTGCATACCAATCTTAGAATGTACAATCATTCCAACTGCGCTATTGGAGGCTATGCATATATGTGAATGGAAATAGTAATTAATTGGGCACTTAACCCTAAGGAAGGCCTCTCGATAATCTACGACTGAACCACAATGAATTATTATGTTCTCTCCACTAACCAACTTTACTCCTAAACTCGATTAATGAAATTTACAAACACATGTGGCAGTCCGGGGATTCGAACCCAGGACCATCACACCGAAAATCAGCACACTTATGCATTGCACCATGAAGACAGTTAAAGAATGTTGCACAAGACTACGATTTATTATGCAGTTTCGAATCCTGCATACCACTCTTAGCATGTACAACCATTCCAACTGCGGTATCGGAGGCTATGCATATATGTGAATGGAAATAGTAATTAATGGGGCACTTAACCCTAAGGAATGCCTCTCGATAAACTACTACTGAACCAGAATTAATTATTATGTTCTCTCCACTAACCAACTTTACTCCTAAACTCGATTAATTCAGGACAAAGAGATTTGGGTTTGTGGCGGATAACTCCAAACCCTTTTTGAGAATAGGGTTAAAAGAGCAGGACCGCAAATTCACAAACATAAAAGAATACCGCTTTTGGTCAGTGCTATTTGGTTCCTGCTCTAGTCCTTTGTTGTGCAGCACTTTGAAATATCATTTCCAGAAGACAGATAAACCGGAAATGGGTAAACTGTTTTACATTGATAATCTTCAGGGCGTTGCCAACAGTGGAGGAGAGGTGATTGAAATCTACAATTTGGCAAGTCAAGAATGTAATAAAGCCAATATGCCACTACAAAGTTGGAATTCAAACTCCCATATTCTTTTGGACCAGATAAAAGGAGACTATCCTGACTACCAAATACCAGAATGTCAACCAGTACTAGGATTGCAGTGGAAAACGACTACTGATGAGATGTCTCTAAAGCCCCTCAAGTTTCCCGATGTAAAACTCACAAAATGCACGCTCTTAAGTCAGGTCTCTATGATGTTCGACCCAATGGGCATGTTTAGTCCCATATCAATTAAAGGGAAGATTTTAGTTCAGGAAGCCTGGAGAGAAGCACTGAGTTGGGATACTCCATTACATGCAAATTATACAGAAGGGTGGAACAAATTACAGGTGGAATATGAAAAGGTGTCATCAGTCAAGATTCCTAGAAGATGCGATCCTACCTCCGATAATGAGTGTGCTCAATTGCATGTATTTTATGATGCCTCATCTAAGGCATATGGTGCAGTAGCTTATTGTGTCACTGAAGTCCGATCTACTTTGATTATGTCCAAGTCCCGAGTAGTCCCATTAAAACAACGTACCCTTCCACAGTTGGAGCTGACCACTGTTGAATTGGGAACTAGGTTAGCGACTTATTTAAATGGTATGTTTCCCTTTGTAGGTGAGACACATATATGGACAGATAGTGATATATGCTTGCACTGGATACCTAAGGATGATAGTCACATAGTTTATGTGCGAAACAGACTACACAAAATAAAGGAACTACAAATTAACTATAAATTCATGCATGTTAAGTCCAAGGAAAATCCGGCTGAGTTGGTGAGCCGAGGTGTAAGTGTCAAGAAACTGATTAACGACACTCTGTGGTTTCAGGGTCCGGTTTGGCTACGTCAGAGTGATTGGCCAGAAAATAAATCATACCAGAAGGATAATGATGATCAGGATCATAATTATGGACCCGAAAATTATCCCAGAGCCATCAGTGATTGACATCAAGTTCTCCAATTAGGACAAACTATTAACTTTAGCTAAATTTGTGTTTAAGTTCCTGAGCAAGAAGGTAAAGATGGAGGAATTGGACCCACTTACCTACTGGATCAAAAGGACACAAGCTGAGAAGTATGAGGAGGAATTGACACAGCTACGTAAACCCAATCCCAAGCCAACAAAAAGAATGAAGGATCTTGGGCTGTACCTAGACAATCAAGAATTAATATGTTGTCGAGGTCGTATTGGTAAAGCTGATCTACCCCTCAAAACTCGGCATCCGATCCTATTGCCCAAGGATTGCGACCTCACCAAATGGATGGTTTTAAAAGCGCATGAAACCACTAAACACGGTGGGGTAGCAGACACTTTAGCCTATATGCGGCAAAACTATTGGATACTCTAGGGATGACAAGCTGTTAAATGCTGAAACAAGAATTGCATTATTTGCAAGAGGTATAGGCCTACAGCTATAGCTATTCCTTACCCTGGTGCACCAGCTCTCCCGCCAGATCGCATTCATCAAAGGAAACCGTTTGGAGTAACAGGTGTGGATTATACTGGTGCCATCGCTCTCACAGGAGATGATGGACCGACTAAGAAGGTGTATACATGTCTATTCACCTGTACCAGCACTCGGTCTATACATTTGGAGATAGCAGAGGATATGAGCTTGGAAACCTTTATAAATTTGTTTAGAAGATTTCCGCTTGGCGAAGTTGTCCCAGACGATTGATAAGTGACAATGGGACAAAGTTTGTGGGTGCATCACCGCTAGTTTCTGAATTATTAAAGAGCAACGCAGTACACCAAATGTTAGATTCTAGAAATTATTATTGGTCATTCATAACTCCCCGAGCCCCTTGGCAAAATGGATTTACCGAGAGAATGATAGGCATCGTGAAATCGTGCCTAAAAAAGATTTTTCACAAGTCGAGAGTCACCTTGGATGAGTTAAGAACTGTGGTCACAGAGATAGAACCAAGAATTAATAATAGACCACTAACATATCAAGATGACTCCAATTTGGAAATTGAAGCCTTAACTCCGGCTCATTTGTTATATGGTAGACGACTGGACCCAGTACCTCGTTTGGACGTGACAGAAGAATTAGTGGACTCCACCGTTAATGAAGCAGATGCACACTTGCGACGAAGCTACCATAAACTCTGCAAGATGCTGGATGCCTGGAACAAGCAGTGGGCATCAGAATATATCTTAAGCCTACGGGAAAGGTATTATGGTGCGAATTCTGCTAGTAACCGTTGCAAACCTGAGATTGGAGACATAGTCTTGTTGAAAATGGACCAGCTTCACTCCAAATGGCCCTTGGCAGAGATCCAAGAAGTCTATCCTGATCCCGAAGGAGTTATCAGAACATTTAAAGTTTTATCTCGAGGACAAACAACTCCCCGAACTGTTGATCGGCTCATACCTATGGAGCTCACCATCCCACTGGAGGAAGAACATCAACCAATAGTAATAGGGAGACCTAGACCACAACGAGCAGCTGCGGCTGGAACTAGAAGAAATTGGCGTGATTTGTCAGAAGCAAGTCACACAACATGATGCAACACATCATACTTCGCCGGGCCCCAATCTGTGAGAAATAATTTGACTGCACCTGTATCTGGAAAGTGTTGGTAATAGCCTTCCTTTAGGGTCACCTCATTAGAGTGAACCATTTCCTACCAGAGCCTGGTGATTGTGAAAATTGTAAAGAATATTTAATATTAAGTTATTTAGAAATGTATAAGATTACCTTGGCCAAGTTAATTTAGTTATAAAACCTTATAGGATAAAATTTAGAGGTACTGTATTTGGGATCAGTTTTGAATTTCCCACGATCTTAGACACGATCCACAATTTGCTGTCCTCACAACTCAGTGTCCTCAACTTAAATGCTTCTTCTGAAATCACTGTGTTGGGTGATTTTAATGTCCATAATGTTGAATGGCTCACTCATTCAGCCAGGACTGATGATGCTGGTCTTGAATGTGAGCTATTTGCAGACTCATTTAATCTCACTCAACTAGTCAACCAACCCACCCATGTACCAGATAATCCTAATCATAATTCCCACCTACTGGACTTATTTTTAACAACCAATTCAGAAAATTATGATGTTACAGTGAGGTCCCCGCTTGGATCTTCTGATCACTGTCTGATACAGGCCACCTATCTATCACCTACCACACCTTCCCACTCTGAACCTGTTTTGGTGACTAAATGGCATTACGATAGGGCAGACTGGGAGGGTCTTCAAGGTTTCTTTATTGATATTCCCTGGACCTCTTTCTTTTCTAATGATGCACACTCCACCTTGAGCCACATACAAGATTTTGTAAAAATTGGAATGGAAACTTTTATTCCTCATCAAAAGTACAGTAAAAGATCTAATTCACCTAAATGGTTTGACCATAATTGTGCTAGAGTAACTGAACAAAAATAGCCTACAATGCATACACAAGATCAAAACACATGAAGCCTTTAATTACTTTAGGACAATCAGAAATCATGCCAAAACTGTATTAAACCTAACTAAATCAAACTTTCTCCACAAGCAGGCAAATAAACTTCTAAATAATCCAAATGATAACAAAATATTTTGGTCTACTCTTAACTCATTTAAATCCAACTTCACTACTGCTTCATCCATTCCACCATTAAAATCTCCGACTGGCAATCTTGTAAGTGTCCCACGAGGTAAAGCTAACCTTCTTGCGGATATTTTCTCCACCAACTCAACCTTAGATGAAATAAATCAAGATGTCCCTGTACTTAATTTTAATTCGCCTGAAATTCCCTCACTTAAGATCCACACCAGATATGTCAAAACTATTTTGCAGAATCTCTCAGTAGATAAGGCTCCTGGTCCAGATGAAATTCCTCCAATAGTACTTAAGAATTGCTCCTTGGTGCTCGCCCCTGTATTGGCAAAAAAATTCCGTCTGTGTACTCATACCTCATGCTTCCCAGTACCCTGGAAAGAAGCAAACATCCATCCAGTTCCTAAAAAAGGTGCCTCTTCAGATCCATCAAACTAAAGACCAATAGCTATAACTTCCACTCTTGGTAAAGTCTTTGAAATTATATTAAATAATCACATAATTAAGCATCTTGAGAATAATAAATTAATCAGTGATAGGCAATATGGTTTTAGACGATGTCGATCAACTGCAGACATGATTTGCCTTCTTACGCATCAAATCAACCAAGCTACAGACCAAGATGGTGAAACACATACAATAGCACTGGATATATCAAAGGCATTTGATAGAGTCTGGCATCAATCCTTATTGTCGAAGATGTCACACTACGGCCTTGCATCATTAGTTCCACTAATTTCTTCTTATCTTCATAACAGAAAAATACGTGTAATGGTAGATGGCCTTTATTCTCAATTTCACTCAATAAATGCTGGTGTTCCCCAGGGATCAGTTTTGGCCCCAATTCTGTTCCTCATTCATATCAATGATCTCATATCTACCACTCATAATCCAATACATTCCTACGCAGATGACTCAACACTCCACAGTTCCTTCACATTTACCAATTCTTTCACCCAACCCGATCTTATAAATTCAAAAATAAACACTGCAATTTCTCTGAACCAGGACCTTTCTAGAATTAATGGATGGGGACAAAAGAATCTAGTTTCCTTTAATGCACAGAAAACCAAGTACATTCAATTTTCTAACCGACAGAATCTCACTGACTCCCATATATATTTTTTAATGATGTAAATATTCCCACTTCCCCTAGTATTGACATTCTCGGTGTAACATTAACTACTAACTTGAGCTGGACACATTATGTTAGAAGCATTGCTAAGAATGCCTCTAAAAACTGGGACTCCTGTACAGAGTTCGAGAATTCTTCACTGACGAGCAGTTGACCGTGATATATAAAAGTCATGTGCGTTCTCAGATGGATTACTGTTCACCTCTGTTGGGTGGAAGTGGAGTGGTTGCATTGAGGCAGTTGGACAAAATTCAAAATAAAGCTATTAGATTAATCAATAACCCTGCAATCACACAGGACCTTCCTACATTATCCATACGAAGAAACGTTGCATCCCTTGCATTATTCTACAGATATTTTCACAGCAATTGTTCCGAGGAACTTGCTTCAATTGTGCCGCCTCTCCACATCTTTCCCCGTAGAACTAGGGCAGCTGAGAGCGCCCATGAATTTACGCTTTCTCCTCCACAATGCAGAACTTCTGCTTATCAGAATTAATTTATCCCCAGAGCTACTACTCTTTGGAATTCACTTCCCTCGAATTGCTTTCAACAAACTTACAATCTACAAATGTTTAAATCCAGTTGTTACAAACATTTTATGAATGGAGGATGCCTTTAGGCACATGGACCTTTTTGTTTTATCTGTGTTTTTCCTTCCTCCATTCATTGTATCTTAACACCTTACGAGCTGCCTAGGCGGTAATTTATATGTACCGCCCAGCGGGGTGTTTTTACCCTAAATAGGGTTGTTTACCAGATCCTTTTCATGCCTAAATAAGACCCAGAGCGTAAAACAAGTATCTATCCCTGAAAGGGCATAAACATAGCTTTCCAATGACACCCCCAACCATCCTTGTACGACCACTGGTTTTCTTGCAACGATCGCGCAACACGAGTGCAAAAACCATGTAATTAGGTACTTTCCCTACATAATTCCCTGTGTAGCGAGTGTGAGGGGGGATGGAAGGGTGGTTTTCACTTCAGTTGGCCCACCACGGTGGTGGGCGGCGGTCATAGCCTTACTACGCTCCTCACACCGCTCAGCTCTCTCTCTCTGCAACATTACGTGCTGAAAATGGCAAACGACATAAGTTGTGAACCGCCACTTAGGCCAAATTTATTTCACACGACATAAGTATAATAAAGATGAATGGAGATATAACACCAGTACTCTTCAATCCTTTATTGGCTAGGGTTGAGTACAGGAGCGCCGAGACGCTAGTTGGTTATGTGAGAGTCTGGTGTGAACTGAAGGACTTGCTGCCTCCACAGGCCTGGGTGCCAGAGGCGCCCGCAAGTCTAAAGTGTCTGTGGTGCCATATGGTGTTGGACAATAGTGGTGTATACATTATTATATCTCCCCCCCCCTATTGGCGTCCGACGAGGCGATGGTGGAGTCGGGCGGTGTAGGTTGAGTGGAGGGCGGTAGACGAAGCTGTCGTAGGAAGCGGCGGTTGCGGAGTGTGGCTCGCCCCGACCCATCCACCCGGATGGTATACTGGCGGTGTGGATGCACCTCCACTACAGTGCCAGTCTTGTTCCACCGTGTCGGGTTGTTGCCCCCCTGGTTCTGGACGGAGACCCGGTCACCGACGTGGAGTGGTGATAAAGGCCGGGCTGAAGCATTATAGTATGTGGCTAGGGCAGCGTTACGGTGAAAAAGGGCTGCCTCACGAGCTTCGGCCGAGAGAAGCCAGTGGGGGTGGAGGTGGAGAAGTGCAGGATTGCAGGGGACGTGGTCCCGTAGGGTCCTGCCGAAGAGAAGTTGAGCTGGTGACTTGTCAATGGTCGAGAGGGGTGTGTTCCTGTATTGGAGGAGGGCGCGGGCTGCGGCGTTGTTGTCTAGAGAGCCAGTGGGGGATGTACAGTCCGCGATGATGCGGCGGGCTGCTTTAACAGCCAGCTCGGCGCGGCCATTAGACTGAGGGTAGAACGCAGAGCTGACCCGCTGTGACACACCCCAATGTGCCAGGAATTCTTGGAAGTCCCCGGCTGTAAACTGGGGCCCACCATCGCTCGCCAGTACCCGGGGTGCTCCGTAGTGGGTGAAGAGGGTACGGCACGCCGAGATGAGGTGGTGAGCATCACATTTACCTGGTGGCAGGTAGAAGATGTGGACATTGCTGGAGAAGCGATCGACGTAGACCAGGTAGTGTTTGCCCTGGTGCTGAAAAAAATCGGCGGCTACCTGGTCGTATGGCCATTGGGGGGGGTCAGATGACATGAGTGGCTCTTTCGGCTGTGACGGGGCGTGGGCGCGGCAGTAGTGGCAGGTATCCAGGCAGTTGCGTAGGGCCTTGTCAATACCTGGCCAGTAAACACTCGCACGTGCACGGGCCTTCATGCCAGTCATACCCTGATGAGCTGAGTGAAAGGCCTCGAGAACTCTGGACCGAAGATGATGGGGGATGACTGGTCATTGATCCATGAGGGCTACCCCGTCGACGGAAGTGAGGCGGTCTCTAACACCCCAGAACTGTCGTAGTTGTGGGGCGGTCGCCTCTCTGGAGTCCGGGAAGCCCTCGGGGATGGTCTGAAGAAGGGAGGTATACTCGCTGTCTTGTTGGCCGGCAGATTTAAGGTCAGACCATGATACAACTGGGTCAGGTATGGCGGCGAGCATGGTGAGGGAGGCCAAGGCAACTGAGTGGATATCGAGCTCGCTGGCGGCCGCACTATGCACATCATGGGCGTCCGCGGAGGGCCTGGTCGGGTAGCGGGAGACAGCGTCAGGGCCGCGGTGCCATTTGCCAGGCGTATGTTGAATGATGAACTGGTATCGTAGGGTACGTTCCTTAATCTTGAACAGGCGAGAGTTTGGTATGTTGTCAAGGGACCGGTCGTTAAGTATGTGCAGTAGAGGTCTGTGGTCCACGACGACGACGAGGTCAGGGCAGCCCAGGACAAACATTCTGCATCTGTCAAGGGCGTCAGCCACTGCTAAAGCCTCGCCTTCGACGGGTGCGTAGTGGGACTCCGCAGGTGTGGTAAAACGGGAGCCGGCGAAGACAAGTTTCCAACCGACCTTGCAACAGGTGGGGGCAGATGCGGTGGGGCAGGAACAATGTTGTTGGAGTAGGAGGAAGCCAAGGCCGGTTTTGCTCCAGTCTGTGGCGAGGCACGTGGGTCTGCCGATCTCGAAGGAGCAGACCCCTTCCTCAACCAGGTGTGTGATGTGGTCCTTAGATGTGGCAAAGGTACAGTCGAGTGCCTCATCCCAGTGGAAGGGGGTTTTGGACTGCACAAGTTCCCGGAAGGGCGCCATTTCCGGTTTGATGCTGAAGGCCCAGGCGACCTGTTCAACGAGACCAAACCACGACCGGGCTCCTGTGATGTCTGTGGGCGTGGGAAAGTCACGGATGGCCTTAATCATGGACGTGCATGGCTTAATTCCAGTGTCTGTGATGGTGAGTCCGGCGAAGTCAACTGAAGGGGCGGCGAAGGTAAACTTGTCAGGGTTGAAAGTGACACCGTTGGTTGCACAGAGGGCCAGGTAATCAAAAGTGTGCCAAAATGCCTCCTCGACTGAAGAGTCCCACAAAAGGGAGTCGTCGACACACTTCACCTTACGAGGGACAGCCTGTATGATTGCGTCGAAGCGTCGGGTATAGGCGTCGCCAGCTGCCAAGTAACCTTGAGGGGCCCTGATATACCTGTAACGGCCAAATTCCGTGATAAAAGTCGTAGCCTCCCTGCTGGATTCGTCGAGTAAATCAGCATGGTATCCATTCCAGGCGTCTAGGACCGTCTTACGAGTGCCTGCAGGGATGGATTGGGCCAAGTTGAATGGGCTCGGGGTGTGATGTTTCCCCCGAAGGCAGGCGTGGTTGAGTGCCTGCAGGTCAACTGTACGGCGGGGTTGTCCAGTTTTCTTGGCGACCACCACCATCCTAGAACACCAGGTAGTAGGGGTACCGATGGGGACAGGCTCAATAATGCCCAGTGCGACGTCCCTGTCGAGATCTGCTTTGACCTGGGCCTTCCAATGATGTGGTATAGGGGCAGGGGTGTGCACGGCACGTGGAGATGCGCCAGGCTTGATGTGGATGTGCATGGGAGGGCCAGACATCGTGGGGAGTGGGCCGCTGGTGGTGTTAAATGCAGAAGATGCAAACTGTGACAAGAACCAGTCACGAAGGTCAGACAGGTGCAGGTCGTTAGGTGGGAAGGGGAGGGAAGTGGGCCGGTGTGGTGGAGGGGTCCTGGTCAAGGTGGGTGGTGGTTGGGCTGTGTGGGCGGCCATGCAGGGGGTAGGTGTGGGGAAGTCGGGAGGGATGATATGTAGTGCCCTACAAGCTGACATGCTAATAAATAACGGTGACTGTGCCTGAATAATAAAAATATCATCATCAGTACTGTAGGGGGTGCCGGCAACGTCGGTGGCGGTAATGGTAGTCGGCATATAACCCAGGACCTGGAGAGTGTGACCCCCCACGGCCGTGATCCGTTGGTGAGTAGGCTGTAGGTGGTGGCGTTGGAGGCCCAGTGCCCGTAGTAATTGCAAACCAGCCACAGATACTTGGGCGCCCGTGTCAGGGTGGGCCGTGACGCTGGTGGGGTGAGAGTGGGGCGACATGGCAGTAGAAATGGTAATGGGCAAGGAGGGGAGCCGTGCGGGTGGTGGTTTGTTAACAGCCTGTTTGATAGTACCAATGATAACAGCCGCGGATGAAGGTGAGGGCGTGGAGTGACAAACTGTGGAGTAATGGTTGAGTTTGTTGCACGACGGGCAGGTCTTGCCCCAAGCAGGGCATTTGGATGGGCGTTCGGCTCGAGAGTGTGTGGATAGGCCGCACCCACTGCACTGGGAAGAGGTGGATTTACAAACCTTGGCAAAGTGGTTAGGTTTATTACACGCCGTGCAGGTCTTGCCCCATGCAGGACACTTCGAAGATCGTTGGGCTTGTGAATGTGAAGATAGGGCACACCCGGAGCAACGTGTGGGAGATGAAGTGGGGCCGACGTGGGGAGGTGGTGGGGCGGGCGACGGGGGCTGAGTGGGTTGGGCTGGATAGGGGCGGGGCGTGGGTAAGTACTCTTGAGACGCTGGTATGGTGATTTCACAGCATGTACCCCCGGTTGCATTGCCGTCTGATCGAGTGCCACAGATTCGAACCCCACACAGTAGTTGATAACATCTTGTAAGGTAGGTAGGGTGCGGTCTTTAGTTAAAACATCTTGCTGAAGGGACGAATCACTAATCCCGATAGTCACTTGGTCCCGTATGTGTTCGTCAGAGACATCAGTGTGGCAACAGGGGCAGGTAAAGCCACAGTCCAAAGTGGCCTCCGTAATACGTGTGACGTAGTCCCGGATCTGTTCAGTAGGTTGTTGGAGAAGAGACCGGAAGTGGTGGCGAGCGGCTGCGCGGTTCCGTTGTCGGTGGACGAGTTGTGTGATGAGAGTTGCTAGGTCGATTTCTGGCAATGAGGAGAACGCCTGATTGTGAGCAAATATGGCGCTCTGAAGGGCAGGGTCGCACGTCTGGTAGAGCTCGATGGTAGCCTCGTGAGGTGGTAGAAGGACGAGCCGCTTGTAGACCTCCCAATCAGCCCAGAATTTGCGTAGGGCGTGTCCCGGCATATGTAAAGCGGCCTGGGGCCGCGTAGGGGCAGCCCGGCGGGGCGGGGCGGGGCGGGGCGGGGCGTGGCTGGGCTAGGTAGGAAGGGACTTGAGGTGGTGGTGGTATGATGACGTCATGCGCAGAAGGGGCTGTGCCGTGAGGGTTGGTGCCAGCCGTACGATAGCCAGGGGGGGCATAATGGCCGCCGTAATACCGACCGTCGCTACCGACACCAGTGTGGGCCTGGCCGTCAGTTGGGGATGGTGTGGGATATTCGCTCTTGAGAGGGTGGGTAAGGGGATTAGTCATGTTCATATGTAATAAAGACATGTGGGGAATAACTGGCATATGGTGGGGCACTGAGACATGGGTAACTGGCATATGGTGGGGCACTGAGACATGGGTAGCTGGCATATGGTGGGGCACTGAGACATGGGTAACTGGCATATGGTGGGGCACTGAGACATGGGGAGATGTATGAGGTGTGGGTGTCTGTGTAGAGGGATGAATAAGTGTATCACTGGTGGGGCGTGAGGCAAAGGATGGGTCAGCCTGGTGGGTAACATTACTGGCCTGGGGCTGATGTTGTAGAGGCTGGTGGGGCTGGAGATCCTGGCGGGGCGGTGGTGGAGCTGTCGCGGGGCGATGTTGTAGATCCTGGCGGGGCGGTGGTGGTGCTGTCGCGGGGCGATGTTGTAGTTGTAGATTCTGCTGGTCCTGGTGATGCTGTAGAAAGGTGGCGATACTCGATTGGAGGGCGTCGATCCTTTCATTCAAGTAGATGATGGATGGGTATGGAGACAGGGCATCGGGCAATGAAGGCTCGACCGGTTGGGAGGTAGATGTAGCCGGGTAGGGACCGCATGGCGGCAAGCCGGCTTCCACAGCAGCTGCAGCCTCAGCTAGGTAGTGCAGGTTCTCCATGTAGGTTCAGATACTGATATACACTGCGCCATATAATAGAGATGAATGGAGATATAACACCAGTACTCTTCAATCCTTTATCGGCTAGGGTTGAGTACAGGAGCGCCGAGACGCTAGTTGGTTATGTGAGAGTCTGGTGTGAACTGAAGGACTTGCTGCCTCCACAGGCCTGGGTGCCAGAGGCGCCCGCAAGTCTAAAGTGTCTGTGGTGCCATATGGTGTTGGACAATAGTGGTGTATACATTATTATTATAATAAGTTGCGCGCCGCCAAAGAAGGGTTAAAAAAAAGAAAAAAGAAAAAAAATATATCCTGAACTCCTGGATAATATGATTACTAAATCATCGTGAAACGATATTTACATTAATATTTATATATTATAATGCTTATTTTAATTTATTGATTAAGTGAAGAGGGAATGAACCCTTGGTAACAAAATTAGTATATATTCTACTTAACTCTCTCCGACTCATATGACGCTAACACGTCATATGGAGGTTTTGCAAAAAAACTCATATGACGCTACCGCGTCATAATAATTATGAACTTATTATATTCACCAGAAATAAGTTTATGACGCTTTTGGGCTGTTTTTTTGGCTGGTGAGTTTGGTAAGTTAGATCTACATGTGGAAATATCTAGCAACCCTATGGCGTCTCTCTGTGGGCCCCGCGGGTGATGAAGAGGCCAGTCTTCACACAGCAGTATACCTCCTAGGTGGGTCTGTCAGGCCCTTTAAACCGAGGGGCCTCTATTTTGCCCAGCCTGGGTGGTATTTCCACCCTAATATAATCCAAACGAAGTGCATAATTATATCGTTGGGTTATCGATGGATATTGTGTTAGTTTAGGGAATTATATAGCATACACTGTCATGCCGTCCCAGGGTAAGTACAGTCGAAATTTCTGTCGGCCACGGTGGTGGAGGTGGTGGTGGTGGTGGTGGAGCAGCGGCAGTGGTGGTGGTGGAGCAGCAAAGGTGGTGGTGGTGGTTGGTGAAGATGGTGATGCAGTGTTGGTGGAGATGTATATATATAGATATATAATATATATATTTATATATACAGTATACAGTATATATATATTATTATTTGTATTTCATTTATTTTTATTATTTTGTGTTTTTATTATTTATTTATTATTATGTAATTATAGGCCTATATATATATATACAGTATATAATTATATATGCCTCCACATTTCTGTCACCATGGTGGTGGTGGTAGTTGTGATGGTGGTGGTGGTGGTAGTTGTGGTGGTGGTGGTGGTGGTGGTGGTAGTTGTGGTGGTGGTGGTGGTGGATAGTTGTGGTGGTGGTGGTAGTTGTGGTGGTGCTGGTAGTTGTGGTGGTGCTGGTAGTTGTGGTGGTGGTGGTGGTGGTAGTTGTGGTAGTGGTGGTGGTGGTAGTTGTGGTGGTGGTGGTGGTAGTTGTGGTGGTGGTTGTAGTTGTGGTGATGGTGGTAGTTGTGGTGGTGGTAGTTGTGGTGGTGGTAGTAGTTGTGGTGGTAGTGGTAGTTGTGGTGGTAGTGGTATTTTTTTTTTTTTTTTTTTGTGGTGGTGGTGGTAGTTGTGGTGGTGGTGGTGGTAGTTGTAGTTGTGGTGGTAGTTGCGGTGGTGGTGGTGGTGGTATTTGTGGTGGTGGTGGTAGTTGTGGTGGTGGTGGTGGTAGTTGCGGTGGTGGTGGTAGTTGTGGTGGTGGTGGTAGTTGTGGTGGTGGTGGTAGTTATGGTGGTGGTGGTGGTAGTTGTGGTGGTGGTGGTGGTAGTTGTGGTGGTGGTGGTGGTGGTGGTGGTAGTTGTGGTGGTGGTGGTAGTTGTGGTGGTGGTGGTGGTGGTAGTTGTGGTGGTGTTGTGGTGGTGGTGGTAGTTGTGGTGGTGGTGGTAGTTGTGGTGGTGGTAGTTGTGGTGGTGGTGGTGGTGGTAGTTGTGGTGGTGGTGGTAATTGAGGTGGCGGTGGTGGTGGTAGTTGTGGTGGTGGTGGTAGTTGTGGTGGTGGTGGTAGTTGTGGTGGTGGTGGAGCAGCAGTGGTGGTGGTGGAGATGGTGGTAGTTGTGGTGGTGGTGGTGGTAGAGCAGTGGTGGAGATTGTTATATATTATATATATAAATTATATATTTTATATATATATATATATATATATATATATATATATATATATATATATATATATATATATATATATATATATATATATATAATTATATATAATTATATATAATTAGATAATTATATATAATTATATACCCGGTATATATATATATATATATATTTTTTTATTATTATTTTTTTTTTGGGGGGGGCGTATTTTTTTATGTTTTTATTTTTTATTTTTTATTTATTTTCTATTTTTTTGTTTTGGGGGGGGAGCAACAATGGTGGCTAAAATAATGTCCTGTGATGAACATTGTCTTTCATTTAGTATTGTGATTTTCACCATTAGAAAGAGCATAATTTTCCGATTCAGGTGATATATACTATTACATATTATTACAAACATTGTGGCTAAAATAATGTCCTGTGATAAACATTGTCTTTCATTTACACCACAATCTAATTGCATGGAAACAATTGCCCATAGCTCGCGAACCAATAAAGATGTAGTGGTGTGGTTTTCACCATTAGAAAGAGCATAATTTTCCGATTCAGGTGATGTACTATTACATACATACCTGAGCAATTACCGCAACACCGAGGTGGGGAACTGCTCGGAGTGCGCTTTTTATCCAGGGTGGGGCGACGGCGGAAAGTAAATATTAGCTTTTTCGACCGTGATTTCAAATATTCATAGAAAAAAAAGTATTTGTCTTAGGAAGTTTTAGCTTTGCTTATCTTCTTTGTCATTATCTCGCGCATTCATACAGACTACATTGAAAACTATACACCTCGTAACCAAAAAATAAATCAATCGTGTTATAAACCATATCCGGCAAAATATTAATGTTTTTGTTTTCGCCCAGTGCTTGAAAACTATTGAAGATAGACAATTTCCGTTTTCACCATTGGAAAGAGGAGAAAAAATACTTATATTTTAGTACATACAAATATATGGTCATCACTCAAAATTCCGAGATAGGATGGTGGGAACACAATTATGCGGTCAATATTTTTATTCGGGAGTACGTTTCCATTCTATATTTCCATTTATTTTTATTTTCATGTAGTATAGTCATTGAGCCATCTATTCACATACGATACATAACAATAAACATAATTCTGGTGGCTGGGAATAGAGAAATATGAAGGTTTCCAAAACACTCATGAGCCAAATTCTAGACCCAAAAGCTGCGTCAACCGCCTCCTATAACTTATCGGAACTTAATCCATCTGAGGTGGTTAAGAATCGGAAATTACAATTCCGACGAGACGCCACTATACCTTTGGACCATTAAGACATGCTTCCTTGACCTCCCGTAACACTCCACAAGCCCGGCCCGGACGGTAACCCTTCCTACCGAAGACGGAATTCTTATAAATTACACCAGGACCCTAAATATAGCTAAGTCATTGATATAGATGGCCATGTATACAATGTTTAGTTAGGGATTCCGATAGATAGGCTATCATGGGTTGAGACAACTGGTTAACCATCGTCTCCTTATTCAATCCATGCCATAAAGTAGGCTATCAATTACTTTACTTCTATTTGTTTTAATTTGTTAATGTATTAAAGGATACTAATCAACCACATTATCCTTTACAGGGCCTGAGTATATAGAATAAACTATAGAATATCAACAGGTCAGTGTTAGTCCTACCACTAGTTAAAATTGAAAAATTATCTCTATTTATAGGGTGATCTAATTCATGGGAGTTGTCTCCAATAGCCGACTCACGACTCACATATTTCACTTCGATGTTTTAGCTTAGACAAGTCTGCAATTTTTTATGAAAGGCATGTATAATTTTAGTAACTATAACAATGTAATATTAAGGTATTTTATTCTGTTTATTCTAGCCTGATGATGGTACGTGAGTGTGCCGAAACCTTGCAATAATAAAGATGTTCGTCATAGCCCTGGTCCTGCTTTTCCTTATATATATATATATATATATATATATATATATATATATATATATATATATATATATATATATATATATATATATATATATATATAAATTACATATATAATGCATTCCCAAGCTCTCCTGCAGCGAGTTTATCAAATGCATCCGGAATCTACCCTTTTATACATAACATGGCTCTATCTATTTTATGTGAGCTAGTCTAACGTAACTTACTATATCTTATCTAACCGAGAACATTTTACATATTGTGTTTTCTAAATGAGTATAACTTAACTTTTCAATACACATAAAGCATATCAGAACAGCATTACACGTGTAAGTGTCCAAGACTGACCTTTACTGGACGACTGTGTGGGGTATTGACGACCCTGCATCTTTTATACTGGTTACCTCGGGCTTTGGAGAAAGTTTTCAGTGACTTTCAAATGTCACGTACCCACTTCAACTTATTTCATATAATAATAATCATCAACCATACTTTAGAATAATTGTAATACTTGTATGATAAAAATCATGTGTTCACTTACCTTTAGTCTTAATTTTCAAACCAAACCCTGGCCCATAGGATAACGTATCGAAAATGGATTATTTGTTTCATATTCAACTTTCCACTACACATCATATATTTTACTAAAATAACAACGAATGTCAAATCTAAGGTAAGCTCAAGTCAATGTAGTTCCAATCAAGATTTGACTTCCACTTTAAAACACTTGATCTAACACCTTATTCAGTAACATAACCGAGTCCAAATCCACTATTTACTTCACCATGATACTGTAGATCACAGCCAGATATAATGAACTTTACTTGAGTACATATTAGTGTGATATAGATTCAATAACAACTGGTATTACTGCTGGTGATAGGGGCCAATACAGAAAACAAGATTTTATAGGTAAGACAGTGAGGGCTGGTGTGTGTTGTCCATGGAGTTACCCCAGATGGTTATAGATCGTTGTACCTGGTCAAGACTAATGGACCAAGGTTCCGCGGGTGGTCTAGGATTGGCTGTGTGGGACCTGGAGGCTGTGTTCCGGGTGATCAGGGAAAATCGCCTTATCACTTTATGGTTGTGTAAACATATGCATGATATGTGGCTGTGATCTATCATGGTGAAGTAAATGGTAGATTTGGACTCAGTTATGTTAGTTGCTAAAGTGTTTGTTCAAGTGTTTTAAATTGGAAGTCGAATCTTGATTGGAACTACGTTGACTTGTCATTACCTTTCATTTGACATTTGTTGTTATTTTAGTCAATTATATTTTGCGTAGTGGAAAATTGGATATGAAACAAATCACCCATTTTCGATACTTTATCCTTTTGGTCAGGTTTGGTTTAAAAATTTAGACCACAAATAAGTATAAACATGATTTTTATCATCCGAGTATTATAATTGTTCTAAAATGTTGTTGAGGAATACTTGTATAAATGATATAAGTTGAAGTGTATATGTGACATTTGAAAGTCACCGCACACTTCCTCCAAAGCCCGAGGCAACCAGTATAAAAGATGCAGGGTCGTCAATATTCAACACAGTCTTTCAGTAAGGGTCAGTCTTGGACTCTTATGTGCAGACGCTCTCGGGAGGCTAATATTATGAGCCTTATTAACCATATCCACCTTATCCACCAACTCAACCTTAGATGAAATAAATCAAGATGTCCCTGTACTTAATTTTAATTCACCTGAAATTCCCTCACTTAAGATCCACACCAGACATGTCAAAACTATTTTGCAGAATCTCTCCGTAGATAAGGCTCCTGGTCCAGATGAAATTCCTCCAATAGTACTTAAGAATTGCTCCTTGGTGCTCGCTCCTGTATTGGCAAAATTTTTCCGTCTGTGTACTCATACCTCATGCTTCCCAGTACCCTGGAAAGAAGCAAACATCCATCCAGTTCCTAAAAAAGGTGCCTCTTCAGATCCATCAAACTACAGACCAATAGCTATAACTTCCACTCTTGGCAAAGTTTTTGAAATTATATTAAATAATCACATAATTAAGCATCTGGAGAATAATAAATTAATCAGTGATAGGCAATATGGTTTTAGACGATGTCGATCAACTGCAGACATTCTTTGCCTTCTTACGCATAAAATCAACCAAGCTACAGACCAACATGGTGAAACACATACAATAGCACTGGATATATCAAAGGCATTTGATAGAGTCTGGCATCAATCCTTATTGTCGAAGATGTCACACTACGGCCTTGCATCATTTGTTCCACTAATTTCTTCTTATCTTCATAACAGAAAAATATGTGTAATGGTAGATGGCCTTTATTCTCAATTTCACTCAATAAATGCTGGTGTTCCCCAGGGATCAGTTTTGGCCCCAACTCTGTTCCTCATTCATATCAATGATCTCATATCTACCACTCATAATCCAATACATTCCTACGCAGATGACTCAACACTCCACAGTTCCTTCACATTTACCAATTCTTTCACCCAACCCGATCTTATAAATTCAAAAATAAACACTGCAATTTCTCTGAACCGGGACCTTTCTAGAATTAATGAATGGGGACAAGAGAATCTAGTTTCCTTTAATGCACAGAAAACCAAGTACATTCAATTTTCTAACCGACTGAATCTCACTGACTCCCATATATTTTTAATGATGTAAATATTCCCACTTCCCTAGTATTGACATTCTCGGTGTAACATTAACTACTAACTTGAGCTGGACACATTATGTTAGAAGCATTGCTAAGAATGCCTCTAAAAAACTGGGACTCCTGTACAGAGTTCGAGAATTCTTCACTGACGAGCAGTTGGCCGTAATATATAAAAGTCATGTGCGCTCTCAGATGGATTACTGTTCACCTCTGTGGGGTGGAAGTGGAGTGGTTGCATTGAGGCAGTTGGACAAAATTCAAAATAAAGCTATTAGATTAATCAATAACCCTGCAATCACACAGGACCTTCCTACATTAGCCATACGAAGAAACGTTGCATCCCTTGCATTATTCTACAGATATTTTCACAGCAATTGTTCCGAGGAACTTGCTTCAATTGTGCCGCCTCTCCACATCTTTCCCCGTAGAACTAGGGCAGCTGAGAGCGCCCATGAATTTACACTTTCTCCTCCACAATGCAGAACTTCTGCTTATCAGAATTCATTTATCCCCAGAGCTACTACTCTTTGGAATTCACTTCCCTCGAATTGCTTTCCACAAACTTACAATCAACAAATGTTTAAATCCAGTTGTTACAAACATTTTATGAATGGAGGATGCCTTTAGGCACATGGACCTTTTTGTTTTATCTGTGTTTTTCCTTCCTCCGTTCATTGTCTCTTAAAAAAAAAAAAAAAAATGTTTAAATATTGCAACACCACGTCTCCTGATGTCAGGAGAGCATGGTGGTGCGCACACACACACACACACTATATATATATATATATATATATATATATATATATATATATATATATATATATATATATATATATATATATACATATATATATAATACTATTTATATATATATATATATATATATATATATATATATATATATATATCTATATATATATATATATATTATATATATATATATATATATATATAATATATATTATATATATATATATATATATATATATATATATATAACTAAGATGTGATTGTTATTATTATATATATATATATATATATTTTTTTTTTTTTTTTTTTTTTTAATAAATTGGCTGTGGTTCTTCTTCTGTGTTTATTTTATTTAGACTGCTTTTAAACCAGTTGTTGAATCTTAAATTTGGTTGTTGTGCATAATTTTCCTTAATTTTCTCTAGAGTTGGGTCTTGTGATAGTTCTAGTTTATGCCATATTTGTGTTGCTTGTCTATGAAGTCTGACATTTAATGTTAGTGTGTTTGTGTATTCGTGTATTTGTTGTGTCGTCATTGTATAGGGGTATCTTTGGTTTGTGGCGAATCTTAGGGCTTTGTTTTGTATTTTTTGTAAGCGTGTGATTTGGTTTTTGCTCATGGTGTGTGTGGGAATAGGGGGGTATTCTAATATTGGGATTACATAAGCTTTTACAAGGTGATTTTTTATTTGTGTGTTCATATCTCTGAATCTGAATAGTTTGCCCAGAGCTGCTATGGCTAGGCCTTTTCTTTCTGTGATGTTTTGAATATAGCCTTGAGTAGTTATGTGTAACCCGAGTATTTTTCCTTTCTGTGCATCTTCGATTCTGTTGTTATCCACATATATAGGTGTTTTGTTTTTTGCTCCTAGTTGTAGTATTGTGAATTTGTTTATGTTGGTTTTTATTTTCCATTCTTCTTCATATGTATTGATTGCTTCTGCTTCTCTTCCTGTTTTTCTGGCTATGATTCCCTTTGAGGGCCTTCATAACCAATGATTTGTGTGATGTCGTCTGCATATGTGATGTTTGTGCCTGTTTGTGATGATGGTATATCATGTGTGTATATTGTGAATAGGCTTGGGGAGAGGACTGATCCTTGTGGGACACCGCAGCTTATTGTGATGTTGTTACTCAAGACTGTCTTTATTTTTATTTTTGCTGTTCTGTTATCCAGGAAATTGCATAACAGTGTTTCTGTGAGAAGGGGTAAGCCTATATTGAGTAGTTTGTATTTTAGTCCTGAGTGCCATACCTTATCAAAGGCCTTGGATATATCCCTCAGGACTATGTGACATTGTCCTTTGTTGGCTTTGTTTTTGGCTATTATTTCTGTTGTCAGAGCTAGTGCCTCCCTTGTTCCTCTCCCTTCCCTGAACCCATATTGTGTTGTGTTGTATACGTTTTTTGTGTTTAGGAATAGTCTTAATCTTTCGTTTATTATTCTTTCATATATCTTTCCTGGCATTTCTAATAATGATATTGGTCTTTGATTCTCGGTGTGGCGTGGGTTTTTATTGGGTTTAGGAATCAGTCTGATGGTGGCTTCTTTAAATTGATTTGGGAAGTGTCCTGTACAGAGTGAGGCATTTAATATGTTTGTTAATTTAGTTACTGCAGAGTCAGGGAGATTTGTCATGATTGTTTAATTTATTCCGCTTTTTCCTGGGCTTGTTTTCTTTAGCTCCTTTATTTTTGTGTGTACTTCTTCTGTTGTTATTTTCCTTATTAGGGGAGTGTCATTGTTTAGTCTGTTTATGTCTATGTTCTGGTGAGGTGTTAACCTGTGTCTGTTTTCTTGCAAAAAGTCTCTTATGTGATCGTGTCTGGGTCATTATCGTTAAGAATATTTTCCCAGTGTTGTTTGTGTATGTTGGCTTGCTCTTGTATGCTGTTTATTTTGTTGCCTTGTGCGACATATATATATATATATATATATATATATATATATATATATAGGAGAGAGGAGTGTTCCTTGGGAACCGTATCTTCAGCAGGAATAGAAGAACAAAGTACGCTACGAGCAGTTCCATACTTTATTATCAAACGTTTCGACATCACACTGGTGTCATCTTCAGTGGTCTACAAATCAAAAGATAGTATTACAAATATGAAAGCTTAAAAGCTTATTGAAAATAATTAGAACATAACAAAAACAAAAACAATATATATATATATATATATATATATATATATATATATATATATATATATATATATATATATAATTATATATATATATATATATATAATTATATATATATATATATATATATATATATATATATACAGTATATATATATATATATATAGATATATATATATATATATATATATATATATATATATATATATATATATATATATATATACCGGTATATATACATATATATACTGTATATATACACACCACACACCCACACCCGACCAACCATCCCCTGACGACCCCACACAATTACCTGGACCTCGGCCTGTTACTCTTTATATTAATATCTGCAACATTCGTGGACTTTCCTCTAACTTTAACTCTGTTGAGCACCATCTCTCCTCCTACAAACCTGATCTTCTCTTCCTCACCGAAACTCAGGTGTCTGTAGCAACATCCAGCAGCCCCTTCTCTGTATCCTCCTACTTTATCTATCCTAGTTGCAAAGCCAAAGGCGGATGTTGTGCATATGTGCACAACAAACTCACTTGCTCTCGTGTTCCCGATTTTGACTCCTCTGAATTCTCAACTTTATGTCTCAAACTTTCCTGTCATTCTCTTACTAAATATTTCTGTGCTGTCTATCTTTCCCCTAACTCTACCAACTTTCCCAAATTCTTTGACTATCTAAACTCTACAGTGGAACACATTATATCCATTTCTCCTTTCTCAGAAATCTCCATCTTAGGAGATTTCAACATTCACCACCGCCAATGGCTCTCCTCTCACACTACTGATCCACCTGGTGAACAAGCTTACGTCTTTTCTATCGTAAATGACCTAGAGCAGTTAGTTCAGCAACCCACCCGTATCCCGGATCGCATCGGAGATCGACCCAACATTCTTGACCTGTTTCTAACTTCTAACCCTTCTTCTTATACTGTCGATCTTTTCTCTCCTTTGGGCTCCTCCGACCATAAACTTATCTCTGTCACCTGTCCTATCTCTCCAGTACGGCCACCCGATCCTCCTAGCCGGTGGCGCTTGTGGCACTTTGGCGCTGCCGACTGGGAGGCACTTCGGCAGTACTTCTTTGATTTCCCATGGAATGATTTCTGCTTCCGTGGCCGAGGACCCTCGGAGAGTGCTGAACGCATTACTGAGGTAATCCTATCGGGCATGGAAGCATATATTCCATTCTCTTTCTCTCAGACTAATGCTAAAAAATCTTGGTTTACTCACGCCTGTTCTACTGCTGTCCGCAATAAGGAGGAAGCATTCAAACGGTACCGACGCCTTAAAACTCAAGACTCTCATTCTTCATATGTTTCTGCCTGATATCAAGCCAAATCTGTTCTTCGACTTGCCAAACACTCTTTCATCAATAATAAATGCACTGAACTATCCAACTCTAACTCTTCCCAAGATTTCTGGCATCTAGCCAAAAACCTCTCCAACAATTTCTCTTCCTCGTCTTTCCCTCCCCTTTCCCACTCTGATGGCACAACCATCACTTCTTCCTCTGACAAAGCTAAACTCTTCGCCCAAACTTTTGCTAGCAACTCAACCTTGGATGATTCCGGTGCTATTCCTCCCTCTCCGCCCTCCTCTCTTTTACTTATGCCTAATATCCTAATCTCTTCTAAAGATGTATTTTCTATCCTCTCTGGGCTTAACACTAATAAGGCGTACGGTCCGGACGGTGTTCCTCCTGTTGTTCTCAAAAACTGTGCTTCCGTGCTGACTCCCTGCCAAGGCAAACTCTTTCGTCTCTGTCTATCCTCTAATGTCTTCCCTTCATGCTGGAAGTTTGCTCACATTCAACCTGTCCCAAAGAAGGGTGACCGCTCTCAACCCTCCAACTATCGTCCAATTGCTCTCATGTCTTGTCTTTCTAAAGTTTTTGAAACTATTCTTGCTTCCAAATTTCTTAAGCATTTCTCTTCTCATAATCTGCTCTCAGATCGCCAGTATGGCTTCCTTAAGGGTCGCTCTACTGGTGATCTTCTTTCATATCTTACTAACTCTTGGTCATCCTCCTTTCGGGACTTCGGTGAGACTTTTTCTATTGCACTAGACATATCGAAAGCCTTCGATAGAGTCTGGCATAAATCTTTAATTTCTAAACTACCCTCCTTCGGTTTCTATCCCTCCATCTGTGCCTTTGTCTCTAATTTCCTTTCCGGCCGTTCCAGAGCCGCGGTTGTGGACGGCCATTGTTCACTTCCTCACCCTTTAAACTCCGGTGTTCCTCAGGGTTCTGTCCTATCTCCTATTCTCTTTCTAATTTTTATAAATTATCTCCTTAACTGTACCTTAATTCCCATCCATTCATACGCAGACGACTCAACCTTACACTACTCCATTACTTTTTCAGAACGCCCCAGCCAGCAATCCCTCAACGCCAAACGTAATGAAGCCATAGAACTCTTAAATTCTGATCTAAATACTATTTCCAATTGGGGCAGAGAAAACCTTGTTAACTTTAATGCTTCCAAAACCCAATTTCTCAATCTATCTACCCGTCAGGATCTCCCAGCTGACTATCCCTTATTCTTCAACAATACAAAAATCAACCATTCATCTTCTCTCAATATTCTTTTTGTCTCTTTTTCTTCTGCTCTCATTTGGAAGGACCATATTACCAGTCTTGCTAAGGCAGCCTCCCAGAAGCTGGGTGTGCTCAACCGCCTTAGGGGGTTCTTTTCCCCTGCACAGCTTCTTGCTCTGTACAGGGGCATAGTGCGCCCTTGTATTGAGTATTGTTCACATGTGTGGGGAGGTTCCTCTCATACCACTCTCCTAGACAAGGTTGAAAGGAAGGCCTTTCGTATCATTAACTCCCGTCCACTCACCAACTCTCTGCAATCTCTCTCTCTCCGCCGCAATGTTGCATCTCTCTCGCTATGCTATCGTTACTATAATAATCAGTGTTCCTCAGAGCTATCCCAGTGCATACCACCTCCTTTACGTAGGGCACGTGGTACCCGTCTTGCAACTCAATCCCACCCCTACTTTGTGCAACTCTCCAACCCAAGAGTGAAACGTTACTCTCAAACTTTCTTCTACTCAACAGCTGAGCTCTGGAACTCTCTCCCAGAATCAGTCTTTCCCGCTTCCTATGACTTAAATTGCTTCAAACTCGGTGTGTCCAGGCATTATGGCTCGAACGTCCCTTGATTTTGGCCCTGTCACTCTTTCAACTATGGGGGAGGCACTCGCTATAGGCAGTTATGCCTTTTGCCTCCCTCAATCACATAGAAAAAAAAAAAAAAAATATATATATATATATATATAAATATATATATATATATATATATATATATAAATACCTGTATATATACATATATATATACTGTATATATACAGTAAATGCTGTACATAGTATATATATATATATATATTTTTGTTTTATGTGAATAAGGGAGACACAAGACAGAACTGCCTGTATCGAGTGCCTCCCCCAGAGTTGAAAGTGTGACAGAGCCAAAATCAAGGGACGTCTGAGTCAAAATGCCTGGACACACAGAGTTTGAAGCAATTTAAGTCATAGGAAGAGGGAAAGACTGATTCTGAGAGAGAGAGTTCTAGATCTTAGCAGTTGAATAGAAGAAAGGCTGAAAATAACATTTCACTCTTGGGTTGGAGAGTTGCACAGAGTACGGGTGGGATTGTGTTGCAAGACGGGTACTACATACCCTACATAGAGGAGGTAGTATACACTGGGAAAGCTCTGAGGAACATTGATTATTGTAGTAGTGATGAAATAGCGAGAGAGATGCAACATTGTGGCAAAGAGAGAGATTGCAGAGAGTTGGTGAGTGGACGGGAGTTAATGATACGAAAGGCTTTTCTTTCTACTTTGTCTAGGAGTGCGGTGTGAGAGAATCCTCAACACACATGTGAACAATACTCAATACAAAGATGTACTGTGCCCCTGTACAGAGCAAGAATATGTGCAGGGGTAAAGAACCCCTTGAAGCAGTTGAGCACACCCAGCTTCTGGGAGGCTGCCTTAGCAAGACTGGTAATATGGTTCTTCCAAGTGAGATCAGCATAAAAATTAACACCGAGAAGATGAAGGATTGATTTTCGTATTGTTGAAGTGTAGGGGTTAGTCCTCTGGGAGCTCCGGACGGATAGTAAGATGAAGAAATTGGGTTTTGGAAGCATTAAAGGCAACTAGGTTTTCTCTGCCCAACTTGGAAAGAGTCGTTAGATCAGAAGATAAGTGTTGCATGGCTTCATTATATATATATACAATATATATATATTTAGGAGTGCAGTTCTTCCCAGAAGGACTAGTTAATCTAGAGCATCCTTGAGCACAGAAGGTGAAATATATCTACCTTACTTAATTTAGCCAGATCATTCCAATAGAAACGATTCAAAACTAGTGCAAACGTAAGTGACCACGAAGAAAGAAGAAGAAGAAAGGCAAATTCTATCTGTGTTGTGTGAAATCAGTGACGACCCCTCTCATCTAATACCGGACAAAACAACTACCAGAGATACCACATGTTCGCCAGACTCGCTACCAGGCCTCCATACTTCTTTCATTCTTTACCACTCTCCTATATTTAGGACGCAATCGCGTCATATGGACATATGGCAAAAAGTGTGATTATGACACAATTGTTTCATATGGCGCCTTGCAACTTTTAGAAGTTCGCCAAAAATAAGTTTATGACTTGATTTGCGTCAGATTTGGCCTGGTAAGTTAGGTAAATTGTCTCTACAAGTGGAAGTATCTAGCAACCCTGTAGCGTCCCTAGCATACGTGCGCGGCCCATTGTCTTATCAGTTAGAGCCCGGCCGCCATCGTGTTGGTAGGTCTTCGTCCCTTAAACTCTCGTCTCTCTCCCAATAGCCCGCTCGACCATGCTTATAGGCCGGCCACCATGGATTATATATTCACCAAGTGGAAGAGTTGAAACTTTTAGCGATAAATTCTAATTATATATATATATATATATAATCTGTTAACCCGGGAGCTGCGGGGAGACTCTTAAGAGTTCCCCCGGCGCACTGCGGGGAGACTCTTAAGAGTCAGAGAAAATAAAATCAACTTTTGACATCGAATTTTTTTTTTTTTTTTTTTTTTTTTTTTTTTTTGGCCCCTGGGCCATGCAAAATCTCAGTCCTCTACCTCCCCTCCTTCCCCACTTTCCTCCTCTCCTTCAGTTATCACCTATTTTCCCTGTTATTCCCTTATTCTGAGGTATATTTTCGTGCTAACATTAGAAATCCGATTGGAGGGTGTGGTCATCACTGATAGCAAGCGAGTGCAAGAGAGAGAGAGAGAGTATCGATCGACTGTGTCTCAGTGGCCTTGGGGGAAATTGGCGGGAAAGCAGATTGCCTCACCCATACATTATACAACTCGCGGGCTATATCTCCGATTTTGACCATCCAAACGCTGTTTTCACTCGTTTTATTGTTGTTTCAGGTTAATACCTTTATAATCAACCCATAATAGGCGCATATGGATAAGTATTAATGCTATTAATGGCACAATGAATATTTTAGTGACGGAAACACCTCAAATACGTCAGCACAGGGGGACGTTTCCAATTACCCCCATGCGCACTTCAGAGGTTTATTGTGACTTTTTGGGACTGTGAGGGGAGTGAATCATGGTTAACCCCTTGAGTATTGATGCAGTTTTGCAGTTTTGTCTGGCTATCATTGACGATACTACACTATGTTGTACAATAATTCGTAAGGTTAGTGTAGTCAGTATTCATAGTATAATTTCTAACTATTATGTTTGGTTTGTGATTACGAATGTATAAGCGTGTCGTATATATATTGCCTTAAAACTGTGCGATTCTATGCGTTTTTAGTTGAAAGACAAATATATTTATCAATAAATACTGCCTATGAAATAAATAAATTACAATTACGAATCATAGTTACGTGCTTTGCCCATTTTGGGCAATTTTTTAGTGAATACATAGTTTTATTTTACTGACTATTTGAAAGTGTAGTGTGGAAACTTGTTTTATATAAAAGTTGTCACAGTAAGTACTCTATGGAAATTTAGTTATATTTTATGCGTATGTATATTATATGGATATATATAAATATATATATATATATTGAGAATATATCACAAATACACGTGAACCACTAAATGTTTCGAGTCTCTCAGTGGAGATCGAACCATCAACCATCAGAACGATAGCCGACGCTTTAATCAATTACACCCCGGTAGACTGCCGTGGTGTAATTGATTAAAGCGTCGGCTATCGTTCTGATGGTCGATGGTTCGATCCCCACTGAGAGACTAGAAACATATATATATATATATATATATATATATATATATATAGGCTACATATATATATTTTTATCTTATAGATGTTATATATATATATATTTGATATACATTATATGTATATTAGTTTTTATTTAATTGTATTTATTGAATTATTCATTGAATTATTTATTGATTCATTGATTGATTTGATTTTGTTTTTGTTTTTGATTGTTTTTTAATATATACCTGTATATGTTTTTAATTTGTGTTTCAATTATTAGTTATTTATTTATTTATTTGTTATTTTGTGGGCCTATATATATATATATATATATATATATATATATATATATATATATATATATATATATATATACATACTGTATATGTACAGTATATGTATTATATAAAGTATATATAAAATTTATATATATATATATATATATATATATATATATATATATATATATATATATATATATATATATATATATATATATATATATATATAGGCATAATATATATATTTGTATATTATAGATGTTTAATACAGTATATATATGTTGTTATACATTATACAGTATGTATATTAGTTTTAATTTATTTGGATTTATTGAATTATTTATTTATTTATTTAATCATTTGTTATTTTAGGCCTAGTTTATTTTTTTGAGGGGGGAAGGGGCGGCTCTTATTTTTTTGGACCCTATATATATATAAATAAATATACAGTATGATTATATACTGTATGTATAATTTTATTCTGTTTGTTTTTATTTGATTTGATTTGTTTTTGTTTTGTATTGTTTATATTGATTACCGTATACTATTATTTTTTGTATATATTTTTTTATTTTATTTTTCATTTTATTTTTCAATTATTATTTATTTATATATTATTATTTATTGATTTATTTTATTGTATTATTTATTTTTCATCTTTTTTTATAATGTTTATTTTTTGTTTGTTGGCTTGGGGGGCCTATTTATATATAACATTATATTTTGTTTGTTTTTATTTTATTCAATTGGGTTTTGTTTTTGTTTTGATTTGATTTGTATTTATTTATTTATTTATTTATTGCTTTATTTATTCATTTATTGATTGATTTGATTTGGTTTTTGGTTTTGTTTTGATTGTATTTGTATTTATTGATTTATTGATTGATTTGATTTGTTTTTTGTTATTGTTTTGATTTCATTTGTATTTATTTATTGATTGATTTATTTATTTATTGATTGATTTATTGATTGATTTGATTTTGTTTATATATATATATATACACTGTATATATACCGGTATATATATATATATATATATATATATATATATATATATATATATAGTTATATCTCTACTGAATATGCACACACACATTTATTTTACCATTCACTTTATTTTATATTTCTTTTATTTTGTGTGTGCGTGTACAAATTATTTGTTCATGAAATATAATTTTATATTTATATTATTTCACAACTAACAGGTGTTCTATGAACAATATACAACTATTGACTAGGACATTTGTATAAAGCTGTTGAATATTGTGGCAAAAATATACAATTGTATAAACATTCTCATTTATTTACACAGCAATAACAATGCACAGAAACAATTGCGCATAGCTCGCGAACCAATTATGCTATAGTGTTTTGGTTTTCACGTTAGAAAGAACATACATTTCTGATTCCAGTGATAAATACAGTTATAAACGTATCCGAGCAAATAGCGCAATGCTGAGGTGGGCAATTGCACGGAGACCAGCTTGCGTCCGTGGAGCGGAGACGGGCGAAGAGTAAATATTCGCATTTTGCCCCTTTATTTCAAATATTCATGGAGCAAAAAGTATTTGTCGTTGAAAGTTCTAGTTTCTGTTATTTTCTGCAACATTATCTACACTATTCATACAGACTAAATTCAAAACCCATAGACCTCGTATCAAATAAATAAATCTAACATTTTATAAACCATATCATTCAAAATAATACTTTTTTGTTTTCGGTCACTGCTTGAGAACTATTGAAGATAGACAATTTCTGTTTTCAGATTTGGATAGAACAAAACAAATACTATTATTTGAGGGTATACAAAGAAATGGTCATCACTCCAAATTTTGAGATTGGACGGTGGGAACACAATTACTCGGGAAATAAATATATTTCGGAGTCGTTTACACTTTCATATTTCAATTTATTTACATTGTTTTTGTATTATGTAGTATAGTCATTCCTCCTTCCATTGACATATGTTACATCACAATAAACAGCATTCTGGTGCATGGAAATACAGAAATACATAAGGCTTCGAAAACGCTCCCTGGCCAAATTTTCAACCCAGAAACCATGCTGACTCCATGGTAACTTATTGTAACTTTATAATTATGTCTGAGAGAGTTAAGTGCTCCTGTTCACGTATTAGTAAAGATGATTTCCAATTAAGGGTTATATTAATATAGTAAGGTTCACTATAACGTAATTACTGAAGATAGTTATTCTTCTCTTCTAGTGACCCGTTGCTCGATATAGAGAGAACATAATTATACTGTACACTTCTGTCTGTGGGATAAATATATATATATATTTCTTTGAGTACAGGCTCCTGTATTCTTTATGAAAAGTTATACATATATTTGTTCGGGAATAGAAACACGCACACTTACACGTAATAACTAGCGAACACATATAGATCTTGTTTGATGCGATATCATCATTAAGTACATAATTCATAGATAAATTGTTCACAGAGTGTTCTTCCATTCAGTCTCTTATTTAGACTATTATTCTGATAATCACGCTTTCTGAAGTTAAATTCATTTTGTGAATAATTTTGAGTTATATTTAACTCAATGTTGTCGAGTCGCATTAACTTATCAGCCGACCTCAAATCTCAGTCACGCACACATGACTAATATTTACCTTTAATCAGTTCATGAATTCATATTCATAATTATTACTCTTTGAGTTATTTGAGTAAAATCTCCTGTTTATGTTGAATTAAATTAACGTATATTCAATAGCCAATACAGTAATGTCTTATTTTACATAAAACCTTCAGTACTGTGTGTATGTCATAGCAGTAACTACTATTTACCCCAGGCGGAAACGAATCTCGTATATCCCCGTTTCCTATCAGGGCACAATTTTTTGTATTTGAGACTGAAAATCTCTGTGTATTATTATCTATACCTGTATATGTAGTAACATACTAATTACTTATATGTTCTACTAATATTATACATTTTGCTTTATATGTCCACACAGTACCCATATTACTATTGTGACTATACTTATTAATATTCATATTCTGCATAACTACAAACTGAGTACTTAGAGATTCAGGGATGTTTTGTTAGTTCCCTGAATTATGTAATTTATGTTATTAAGGAATAAACTTGTGAACCTTGATCGTGTATTTTGAGTCATCATTGTTGTATTATATTTAGACCAAGTTTAGTTACCTCCCAGTTGGAAAATTGTAGATCAAAGAATAACTTGTGATCACTATAAAGCGCGTTAAATTATAACGTCGCATAACACTGGCAGCAGCGGTGTCTCAACTCTGATAACAACTTGTTTTATAATATTTACTCAATATAAGTAAGTCATACAAACATCATGGTGGGAAAATCGCTTGTAATTATTCCTTTTAAGCAGGAAGATCACGATATTGCAACTTATCTTGAAGTATCCAAACCAGTGCTTGATATTGTATTCAAGGACGATGATACCTCAAAGATTCACACGGTTGTGATGAAATTAGGCAGGCATATGTCTTTAGTGTCAGGTTATGTGCGTGATTCCCCACAATTGACTTGGGCTCAGTTCGAGAGATATACTAAAAGAGCCATTAACCCCTCTCTAGGTTAGATAATTGCCAATCAACAGTTTCACAGCGTCACATTTTCAGGAAACTTAGACCACACCATCAGCCAACTGAATCAATCGGTGGTCACTGTATTTCTGGACGATGCTGCTAATGTCAGAAAAGAGAGTGTATTTAATGCACTGCTTTGAGTATTACCCACAACAGTGAGGGATCATTTCGCCATCGCCGAGCCCAAGGGCTATGACGAAGGCTTACCCATTATCCGGCGTATCTTAGCATTGCAAAAGAGCCACGAAAAAGACAAGATCACCGCCATAAGCCGTGCCACCACTCAACCTCAACCTTCTTCAGCACCACCCTACTACCGGCCAGCAGAAAATATGGAGGAGTGGGCAAGGATCCGACCCTCAGATTGGAATCTGTGTGGTCATCAGTGCCCCGTAGTCTCCCTAAAGAAGTAATTTACTGATTTGGTCAAACGTCAACCCAAGCTACCTCAATTCTGGGGACAAATACCCTTGATAAAACCACAATGTGTTGCTACCATCACTAATGACAGGACCGCAGGTATAGATGACGCACCTGAAGGAATACCATGAGATTTAGCGAACAACGAGGACAATTCAGACCTTCAAGATAATCTGGATTTTTAGTCCGCCACCTCCCACCTGTCGTTAAACTGCCGAGGGCTCGTGATGGAACTATCTCAGATGTAGGAAATGCAAAACCTCCCAATTACAATCACCTCACAATCCAATGAATTAAAACTAGACTTTTAATTAATACGGGGGCTTCCCGTTCATGTCTATTTTCCTCATTATTTTCCAAACACCACGCCACTTTTGGGCCTCTCTAAACTTCAGCCATTTTTTTAATTGATGCTAATGATGGCATAATCCCAAATAGCGGACAAACTGCCCCCCGTTATGTAGCTACCAACATTCCTGATCATGGGCATCACCATCCATTCATGATCTTCCCATCCAAAGAAGTACATTACGATTTGTATTTTGATTTGTAGCGAACGTAACGTAACTACCTCTGCTCGTAGCGAGCCTAATGTACCACATCCTGTTTGCACTATCAAAACCACTCAAGCTATCATAGCTAAATCTGTTACGCAACCCTCCCATCATGAATAGTGGATTTCTATACTACCCACTATGTCAGGTGATGTAATCATCACCCCGAACCTCCAAAGCCCCTTTCATAGAGACTGCCTTACCGCTCCAGCCATCATACCTAATAACTTCAATTTCATAAAGATTGCTAACATAATTATCTGATCACCCCCTTACTTTGCCAAAAGGATTAGCTATAGGAGAGCTAGAAGATCACGATGAGGAACTATCCCTACCTGAACATAAAAAACTCTCGCCTGCCCCTAAATTTTGCGAGATTCCTAACCATCTAACCAACCAACAAAAACAAGACCTACAAGACTTGATGACCTCATTTCAAGACATCTTCGCCACATCCAGCCGCTATGTAGGCAAAACCCAACTGCTTTACCTTCCAATTCATATTGTAGGGCAGCCCATTCGTCAACCAATTCGGCGGAAAAAACCCATTCAACGCAAAGAAGAGGACAATCAAGTGCAAGAAATGCTAGATACAGGAGTCATTAAACCATCCAACAGTCCTTGGTCTTCCCCTGTGGTTCTAGTAAGAAAAAAAAGATGGATCCACCAGATTTTGCATTGATTACCTGTAACTCGACGACGTCACCATTAACACCTTACGAGCGGCCTAGGCGGTTTATTTATATGTACCGCCCAGCGGGGTGTTTTTACCCAAAATAGGGCTGTTTACGTGATCATTTTCATGCCTAAATAAGACCCAGAGCGTAAAACAAGTATCTATCGCTGAAAGGGCATAAACAGAGCTTTCCAATGACACCATAACAATCCTTTTATGATGGCTAGTTTTCTTGCAACAACCGTGCAACGCGAGTGCAAAAAGCATGTAATTCGGCACTTTCCCCATACAATTCCATATATAGCGAGTGAGAGAGGGAGAGAGGAGGTGGGATTCGTGTCAGTAGGTTCGCCGCGGTGGTCTGGAGCAGTCATACGCTCGCTACTCTCCTGCCACCACTTGTCTCTCTCTCTCAGCAACATTACGTGCTGAAATTGCCACACGACCTATGTCGAGCGCCGCCAGATAGTCCAGATTTATTATACTCGACTTATGTTGCACACCGCTAATTAAGGGTTAAAGATGCAACACCATTATCATGCATCGATGACTCCTTATACTCCCTAATATGAGCCAGATGGTTCATCACCTTAGACCTCCAAGCAGGGTATTGGCAAGTACCCGTAGTCCCTGAGCATCAACAGAAAACGGTCTTCTCAACCAGTCGAGGTAGACTATATGAATTCACCGTACTGCCATTTGGATTGAGTAATGGACCCGCAACATTCTCTCGGCTCATGGAGTTCATGCTACAAGGTTTAACTTGGGAAACTTGTTTGGCATATCTTGACGATATCATTGTATTCGGCAAAAGCTGGGCTGAACATTTACGTCTACGCCAGGTATTTCAACGAATACGGGATGCCAACCTAAAACTCAAGCCTTCTAAGCGCACTATGACACAAAATGAGGTACAATTCCTTGGCCACATCGTTTCAGAAGAAGGGATTTCCCCAGATCCTGCCAAACTCAATACAATATGTGCCATCACCCCACCTAACAACGTAAAAGGAGTTCGAGCATTTCTCGGACTAGCATTGTACTATCGTCGCTTCGTAAAAAACTTCGTCACCATAGCCAAACCTTTCCATGACATCACAAGAAAAGACTCAAAAGGACTCAACCACGTCTACAAGCCTTCACCACCCTCAAAGATCTACTAGTAGCTGCACCAGTTGTCTCTTTCCCCGACTATACTCAACCTTTCCGACTTTATAGATGTTTCACTGTTCGGAGTAGGAGCTGTATTAGCCCAGACCAGTGACGGAAGAGAACACATCATTTCATGTGCCAGCAGGACCCTCATCCTAGCTGAAGTTAACTACCACGTCACCAAACGAGAATGCTATGGAATAATATGGGCACTGCAACATCTCAAACCTTACCTAGCCGGGGTCAAAGTCACCATAATTACAGATCATCATGCCCTTCAATAGCTTAGAAAATACAACTCAAAAAATGCATTAACAGTCAGATGGTGAGAGTCACTAGAAGAGTATAACTTTGAAATAGCCTACCAACCCGGAAAGATACCCACCAACGCTGACGCTATCTCCAGACTTCCTTTACCAAACGAAGACCCTCGTACTACAGTACTCAGTCTACCCACTGCTACAGTCCGCGCCATCCACCACCAAGACTCAACCGACCAAGATCAACAAAACCTGCTTAAACAATTCCAAATGCAACAAAAATCAGATTGGATACCCAGACAAATATTTTCTCAATTGCAACGAAAAGGAGACAACCTATACACTTCAGAAGATAAAATCGTCATCAGTCCTAACACTGCTTTAACTACTATGCAATCCCTCCACTGAGTCCACTCACATAATGGCATATACTTAGGGCAAAGAAAACTAGTACCCATATTTCAGGAAGTTTACTGGACCCCCTCCACCTACCTAACTGTCAAGAACACAAGTGACTGAAACATGCAGAGCTTGCATCCTTGGTAAAGATAAAACAAGAACTCCAGGACCAGCAGGAAAACTCATTGCTTCCAAGCCCTGGCAACTCCTTGCCGTTGATGTCATGGGACCCATGGAAGGTGTCAAAGGATTTAAGTACATAATCACATTTGTAGATACCTATTCCAAATATGTAATAGCTTGCCCTGCCAAAGAACACAGTGCATTCGCAGCAGCTGAAGTAATGCTACAACATGTATTTCCATATTTAGGATTACCACAAGCTATCCATTCTGGCAAAGCCCCTGAATTCACCGGACATGTCTGGACACAAATATCCCAAATGTTCGGGTTTAAGATCAGCCTTTCTTCACCTTATTGGCCCCAAGGAAACTCAATCTGAGAGAGAAGCCACCGCACCATTGCCAATCAAGTCAGAACTCGGTTGCAACAAATGAACACCACAGATTGGCCCAGTCAGGTTCAAATTGTGCAATGGAGAATCAATACCTGCCCTCGCCAAGATGGGATCACCTCCCATGAACGAATTTTTGGAGAACCACAGCTACTACTACCCCTGCGACATCTAGCAGCTCCAATGAGCCCTCATCCAACCTGAACCAGTCCTTCGTCCACCTCAAAACCAGACTGAGACAGCTACAATACCTCCAAGATCTACATCCCGACGAAATATCAAAGATCAACACACATCATGTCGGCGATCTTGTCATGGTAGCACAACTGCCAGTACCATCCAAGCTCAAGCTAAGATACAAAGGTCCCTTCGAATTATTAACAGTGCCCAATTGCTATCAAGTTACAACAAAATTACCACGGAGAATCACGCATATACCGTAACCGCTATGTACGCCGGTTCCAACCAATAGATGAAAATTTAGCTATTTTAGCCAACCCTGATGATGAAAAAGCATGCCCAGCTGTTAATAATCCTAACCTTTTACTACCAATAACAGAGTCCCTCTTGCCACCACCAAAGCCCCCCACTCTTCCCACTACACCACTTCCCACTTTAAAACGCTCTCTAACTCTACTTCACCCTATTCCATCTCCAACTATAAACTTTCCTAACACCCTACCAATCTACGTCCATCAACTCGAACAGTATCAGCCCCTCCTGGGTTTCACACTATTCCTACCTCTCAAAACCCTTCCACCAGTACTTCATCTGCACCCATCACTATTACAAACATTCTGAACATCCCACCTTCAAACAAACATCTCATAACCATATCTCAAACATCTTCCACCAGTACCGAACTTCCCATATATACACCATCACCTAACACTCAACCAACATCTCCATCTCTTCCTCTCATTATCACTTCTACTTCCTCTCCACTCAAAACTAACACTACACTTCCCACACTACTTAAACTTCCTACCACAAAAAAAACCCAACCTCCCACTCACTTCCTTCTAAACTGCAACAATCATCTATACCTCCTTCCCCACCTCTAATTCCTCCTCTTAATTTACAGCCTACCAGCACCAGGTCTGGCCGACCAATAGTCCAAACAAAAAGATGGGCCCCTGCCATTCCAGTCGTCAAGCACCGGAAGAAGACACACTGGACGAAGACCTGCCGACCCGCACCTGCCAAGATGAAGGACCCTACACCAGCTGCCACCACACCTGTCCACCCTGCAGACCACGCCCCGGTATCACCCATCAGCCCTACGACGATTGACCCTGTACCGGTCATCACCACAACAACTGATCCTCCACCTGTCCAGCCTGCACCCAGCTGTCGACCGTGCCCCTGTACCACCTAGCAGCCCTACACCGGTTGACCCTGCACCTGTCACCACCACACAAGCCGATCCTGCCCAGCCTACACCTGCCGACCACGCCCCTGTACCTGATAGCCCTCCCACAACCTCTTCAGACAAACAACAGCCACCCTGTCAAGAAACAAACAAACAAATGTCTAGCCTCACCACACCTCCTGAACTTGACTCGTCTGAGCCCCTCCCACTACCTCACAGTACTCCAAGAACACCTCCCAGAATGAAGCTCAACAGTCTCTCCCTGAAAATTAACGGCAAAGACATTCCTATTACCTAACCAGCTCATCTGTTAGACACCAACTAACACTCTGCCATTTCCCTCCACTTCACCATGTTTCGGGATGTTGATGGCCCTAACTATATTCCAGCCAGAGTCTGGTACTATTTGATGCAGAACCTCACCCTTTACATCCGCAGCCAACAATCAAAAACATATCTGCTACAAGCCCGAGGCCAGGATTTTTTTTTGCCAGGCGATGGTGATATGAATGGAACTAGCCATCAAAAGCCAAGGCTAAGTAAGCAGCTGCTCCCGGCTACACAAATGAATTCATTCCCCTCATGCCGAATTGCTACCATAAAGACGAAACAAATAAAAACTAAGCCATCCACCAAACCGGCTCACCTTCAACGGGATCAAACGAGTAACGAGAGAAAACGTGCTCCTACCTGTCTTACCTGCCCCAGCCGGAACACGAATAAAGCAAAGAGTTGTTTATGCAAATACTGCATCAACACCCTCAATATCACCACATCGAGACTGACGATAATTTGCCATAATGAACAAGCAGTGACAATAAACAAGCCAAATTTCTTTAACTACATTATTCACTAATCACCATCATATAATCTGCATATTTATCCCAAACTAAACTAAAATAAAATCATAATTCAACGCATCAATACACAATGTATAAAAAACAAACTAATATAGATAAATCAAGTATGTCCAACCAGAGTTGGACACCTACCTTTCATATTTTTGGTGCGACCCATAACCACACGAGAAATCGAAAACGCCTTTCTACCATGCCTGTGTTATCCTTAACCCGTACAGCCCCAGCGACGCGTCTGACGCGTCGGCGATGTATGTAACGCACAGACCCAGAGACGCGCCTGACGCGTCACCCTAATTGCGCCGACTGTAACCTCAGGTGTAGCCACTCAAAAAGGCTCAGATTTGTATGGGAACTGTGTACGTATCCCACGCAACCGTGCCGATGGTTGAAAACTCTCTTGAAACTTTTTTGAAAACCGGCCGGGTTCTGGTGCGCAAACATTACAAAACTAGCCGGGGCTCCACGGGTTAAGAGCAAGCCCCTTGACCCAATTTATAAACTAGATATTACCTGACAGAAACAAGGGAAACTTAGGCAGCTCAGGGCTTGGCTTTAGGAGTGCAGTTCTTCCCAGAAGGACTAGTAAATCTAGAGCATCCTTGAGCACAGAAGGTGAAATATATCTACCTTACAGGATTTAGCCAGATTATTGCAGTAGAAACGATTCAAAACTAGTGCAAACGTAAGTGACCCCGAAGAAAGAAGAAGAAAACGTAGAGGCAAATTCTACCTGTGTTGTGTAAAATGAGTGACGGCCCCTCTCATCTAATACCGGACAACTACCAGAGATACAACGTGTTCGCCAGACTCGCTACCAGACCTCTATACTTCTTTCATTCTTTAAGTGCTCTTATTCACGTATTAATAAAGATGATTTCCAATTAAGGGTTAACTTATTATAGTAAGGTTCACTATAACGTAATTACCGAAGATAGTTATTTAGCTCTTCTCCTAGTGACCCATTGCTCAATATAGAGATAACATATACACTTTTGTCTGTGGGATAAATATATACATATATATAATTATATATATATATTTCTTCGAGTACAGGCTCCTGTATTCTTTATGAAGAGTTATACATATATTTGTTCGGGAATAGAAACGCGCACACTTACACGTAATAACCAGTGAACACATATTGATCTTGTTTTATGCGATATCATCATTAGGTACATAAATCATAGATAAATTGTTCACAGAGTGTTTTACCATTCAGTCTCTTACTTAGACTATTATTCCGATAGCGCAGTTGGGATATTGTACATGCTAAGATTGGTATGCAGGATTCGAAACTGCATAATAAATCGTAGGCTTGTGCAGTAATCTTTAACTGTCTTCGTGGTGCAGTGCATAGTGTGTCGTTTTTCGGTGTGAGCTTCCTGGGTTCTAATACCCGGACTACCACATGTGGTTGATAATTTCATTAATCGATTTTAGGAGTAGAGTTGTTTGGTGGAGAGAACATAATAAATCACTCTTTCTGAAGTTAAATTCATTTTGTGTATCATTTTGAGTTATATTTAACTCAATGTTGTCGAGTCCCATTAACTTATCAGCCGACCTCAAATCTCAGTCAGTCACGCATACATGACTAATATTTACCATTAATCAGTTCATGAATTCATATTCATAATTATTACTCTTTGAGTTATTTGTGTTAAATCTCCTGTTTATGTTGACTTGAATTAAAGTTTTTTTCGATAGTCAAATAGTGTCTTATTTTACATAAAACCTTCAGTACTGTGCGTATGTCATATCAGTAACTACTGTACTATTTACCCCAGGCGGAAACCAATCTTGTATTTCCCCGTTTTCTATCAGGGCACTATTTTTTTTGTATTTGAGACTGAATATCTCTGTGTATTATTATCTATACCTGTATATGTAGTAACCAACTAATTACTTATATGTTCTACTAATATTATAAATGTTGCTTTATATGTCCACACAGTACCCATATTACTATTGTGACTATACTTATTAATATTCATACTCTGTATAACTACAAACTGAGTATTTAGAAATTCAGGGATGTTTTGTTAGTTCCCTGAATTATCTAATTTATGTACTTAGCCATTAAGGAATAAACTTGTGAATCTTGATCGTGGATTTTGTGTCCAATTGATAATCATTGTTGTATAATATTATTTAGATCAAGATTAGTTACCTGCCAGTGGGAAAATTGTAGATCAACGAAGAACTCGTGATCACTATAGAGCGCGTTAAATTACAACATTGCATAACATATACCGGTATATATATATATATATATATATATATATATATATTGTTACGTATCTTGATCCTCAAGTGGTTAACCTGATGAATCTAGATAGCACAGAGATATATATTAAGGTATCAGTCAGCTGAAGGCAAAACAAAAGTAAAATCTAATAACATAAATTCCTGTTGTTGCTTCCTTTCCTTTTGGATCATAGGACTTGGTATCCTTTATTGACTGATACTCTTTAATTATGAAAAATACTGAAACTAATTAAAGTCATGTAGTATTTATAAAGAATTATTATTTAACCGAAGCTTAGTAGGCTATGGTTATGAACCGAATAAGTTATATCTAAAGAAGGACTATTAATTTTATAAAAAGTCTTGAAAGATAAATATTAAAGTAAGAATATTTCTGTCTCTTACCCTCTTTGAAATGAATAGATAGTTTTCTTCTATGTCCTTTTATTTATATTTAATGTAATTATTCTTGGTTCTTGTCTTACGTTAATAGTATTATATTATTATTATCATCATCAGGAGTAATATCAAAGTCACACAAAAAGTTAGATATATATTTAATAATTAGTTAAATGTATTTCTTAACCACGTAACATTGAGGTTTGATTATGAGTAAATAAAGTTACAGGATCGTTTCATAGATTCGATTCAGGTCTCACTCAAATAATATGAAAAGCAAAATATAATATTTTGAAGCAAAAGAATTTTCTTCAGCTTAGGAAATCACTAGAAGTAATATTATCACAGCCATGTTAGTCTAAGGCGATATTACTAATACGAGACAATAGCATCACCGTACTAAGCACCATTAAGCAATGTAAGCTTAATTCAAAGAAAATGAAAGAACTCGTAAGTATTAATATAAAACAATAGTATTACTTTCATCATAACCCAATTACTTAAAGAGTTGCTTTAGTCCACAAGTTAGTCAACTAAAATAGTTAAGTACATAATAATAGCGTTAACGTTAATTCCCAATCAAATAGTTAAGTACATAAATAGTAGCGTTAACGTTAATTCGCAATCAAATAGTTAAACACATAATAGTAGCATTCACGTTAATTCCCAATTAAATCGTTAAACACATAATAGTAGTGTTCACGTTAATTCCCAATTAAATAGTTAAACACATTACACACATTAAACACATCACGTTAATTCCCAATCACATATCTCACTAACCAACATAACATAAGTGTTTACACCGAACACACTTAACACACATTTATATAATCTGACTGACAGTCACAATCCCATTATAATACTTCACCCCGTCTTCCTCCAGCTGCAAGTTCACCTTCCCCAACTCCAAATGAGACTGATTTGAATGCCCACAACTCGGGTCTTATATACCAAACAATGATGGTGTAGGAACGAATCAGGAGGCGAGTGATGGTGCGCGCTCCAATCATAGCTCCTCGAATCACATAACAGGTGTGTCGTCCACTCACAGCTCCTGGCGTCTATCATACGTCATAGCATCGGTCATCGAGGTATGGGGCGAGCTGGTATGGGGCGAGATGGTTTGCCCACTCGCTCGTTCGCTCGCTAGTCTGCTTCACCACTTGGGTAGTTTGGCTCCTTGAACTCTAATTCTAACTCTTAAATTAACATACAGGGCTCCGTATGTCAGACCTCCCCCCTAGAAAAGAGTTTAAGGAGTATAGTACATAATATTAAACATAATACATAAATAGATTCACCACCAGATTGGCAACAGCAAGATTATAATGAGGATATAATAAGGATATCACCCAAAGTAGGCAATGTCTCCAGGTACCACATCAGAACATAGCCGGAACGTAGCTGGAGCGTTATTCGAACTGCAAGGCATTATCTCACAGCTGAAGGCTTAAAAGCGCACTACAAAAGCATGATATTTACCTCGCTACAAGGGAGAGCTAATTGCCAAAATCCTCTCATTAAATTTAACTTACCGCTGTATGAGGCCAACCTGGTAAATGTAATCTTTAATCCGTGGCAGTGGGTAGGTATCGTTCTTTGTGACAGCATTGACTTGCCTATAGACCCTACAAAACCTATGGCTCCCGTCTGGCTTTGGCACAAGTATGACCGGACTACTCCACTGGCTTAAGGCCCTAGTGATCAGTTCATTAGAAATCATAAAGTCAAGCTCGACCTGCAGTATACTCCTGCGTTGTGGCGAGACACGGTAGGGGGATAGTTTAATGGGAGTTGCATCCCCTACGTCGATGTCGTGCACGGCCAAAGAAGTGAGCCCCGGAGTATCACGGAACACACTGGGAGATTGAGATAAAACAGAGATTAGATGGTTCGCTTGATCAGAGGGAAGATGACATAGTTTAGATGGTAATTCCCTCAAAGCCACTGAATTATACTGAAAGTTGGATAGGCTACATGACAAGTCAAAGTCTGCATGGATACCTTCAGGCTCTGGAACAGTCTGTTGCGGGTCAGTAAGAGAACTGAAGACTTTGTCCGCACCAGCTGCTTCACAGGTCCTGACATTCACTGCCACAGTAGGAGAATCTGGAGGAGAGGAATCAGGGGACCTATGGTAGGGCTTCAACATATTTATATGGAATACTTGCGTGGGCTTTCTCCTGTCTGGGGTAGTTACTAGATAATCGGTAATGCTCACCCTCCGAATGATCTTATATGGGCCCCTGAACTTGGCAGATAAAGGTTGGCCAAAAAGGGGGAGCAGGACCAAAACCTCATCACCGGGCTTAAACTCCCTCTCACGGGCTTTTTTGTCATACCATTTTTTCATGGAGCTTTTAGCCACGGTCAAGTTTTGAGCGGCAAACTCACATGAGGATCTCAGCCGGGTTTTGAAATCTGAAACATATTTGAGGAGGTTTTGGTTCCCCTCCTGGCCAACTAGGCTATCCTGCAATAGTTGCAAAGGACCTCTTACCTGGTGACCGAAAACTAGCTCATTAGGGGAAAAACCCAGGGATTCAGTTGGAACCTCACGAGTAGCAAATAAAAGAAAAGGTACCCCCTTATCCCACTCAACTCCGGTCTCTGTACAATACTTACGTAACATTCCCTTTAATGTCTGATGATATCGTTCGAGAACCCCTTGACTCTCTGGGTGGTAGGTGCTAGACTTTACATGCTCGATACCCAACTCCTTCAGAGACTGCTGGAAAATGTTAGAGGTAAAATTAGTTCCTTGATCACTTTGCACCTCATGGGGGAAACCCATTCTGGTGAAAAATTTAAGCAGTTCCTTGATTACAGTTGGAGCAGAGGTAGTCCTTAAGGGTATAGCCTCTGGGTAGCGAGTTGCCATGTCCATGATAGTTAATAAATAAATGTTACCTTGGGAAGTCTTAGGCAATGGGCCTACAATGTCCACTACCACCCGAGTAAAAGGATTCTCGAAAACGGGCAAGGGCACCAGAGGATGTACAGGCACCTTCTGATTGGGTTTTCCGGTCATCTGGCAAGTGTGACACACTCTACAACACTCCACTACATCTGCACGCATTCCTGGCCAGTAAAAGTGGGATCTTATTCGGTCTAGAGTTTTTCTCACACCTAGGTGTCCTGCCAATGGTATACAATGTGCCATTTCCATGATCTCTTTACGACAAGGTTTGGGGACTACTACTTGATGGACGTCCCAAGCCCCGTCATCGATTGGTCTGTGTGGCGGTCTCCATCTTTGCCACAATACTCCTCCTTTGAGGTAGAAACATTCACCACCCTCCTTCTCACATTCCTCTTCACTCACGGACCTGGCAGCTAACTCCTTGCATTCACTATCATCTCTCTGTAGCTCTACCAGGCCGCTAGGACAATTTGGAGGGGTTTCATGGTCATCTTTAGGGTCAAGATGAGCCATAAAGGTGTCAGATAAATCCACCTCAGTCACATCATCAGGCACAGTTGGAGCATCATTCACACTCTCATCATCCCTTTCATCAACTCTTACATTCGGTACATTTCTGTCTGAGGGAACTGCTACTTGAGACATTGAACGTTTGTCAGCACACACAGGGAAAACAGTTGGCAACTCCTTGTCGAGCTCACCGGTTAGTGGCTCGTTAACAGGGGAAAGTGACAAAATGGGGTCTGGTCGGACCTTCTCACCTGCTACATCATTCCCCAAAAGGAGTGTTACCCCAGGCACAGGGATATCTTGGGACCTACACAAAGCTATGGTGGCCTCACCCTGTAGTAATCTCGCATTCAATTTCGCCTTTTACCAAGTATGCATAAAACTGGCCTCCAGCACCTCTCATTACAACTGGTTCGCCAGGTGGGCACTCAGTGTAAGGATTCACCATGAGGGTGCTAGTAGAACCTGTGTCTCTCAGAATTTTTACCTCATGCATGCAACCATTTAATCTCACGTTGCCAGATGAAATAAAGGGACGGTAACTGTCCTGCACTGATGGTGAAATTATTATTGGTTTAACCCTTGTGGGTTGCACCACACATGCTACTACACCCCTGTCTAGATGATTTACGTTAGCTGCTAGGTACTCCTTCTGTCGAGAGTCCTGCATTAAAGGAACTTTTGGTGCTAGGTACTCCTTCTGTCGGGAGTCCTGCATTAAAGGAACATTTGGTGCTAGGTACTCCTTCTGTCGGGAGCCCTGCATTAAAGGCACACATGGAATTTGAGATACGGCGGCAACTGTCTGCCCCGATCTCTCAGTTTTTTCCTTGGCCCAGCACTGATAAGCTAGGTGGCCTCTCATGCCACAAAAAGTACATACTTTAGGGGATACGGGAAACGTTCCCTCTTTGAGCATTACTATTAGTTTGGGGCCCACCTCTGTTACCATTGCCCTGAGTCACATTTTTAGTTGGGGGAACAATTCTATTTTGGCTAGCTGGGGAAGACGTTATAGGCTTGTGACTGGGTCGGTCAGATTTGTGATTGGGATACTTAAAATTAGAACTAGAATTATCGTAGGGCTTCTTTCCACGAAATTTGTTGTTGAGCACGTATGTGTCAGCCATGTCAGCGGCGTCAGCAAGACAATCTACCTTTTTCCCCTTTAAATGATAGGATACAGAAGAATCAATTTTCCATAGGAAATTTTCTAACAGGACCAACTCCTTCAGATCGTTGTAGCTTGTGACTTTCTTACTCTTGACCCAATGATTGAAAGTTTTAGTCATGGTCCTGGCAAATACCTTATGGGTTTCTTCTACTTTCTTCTGGTTTTTACGGAAAGATTGCCTGTAAGCCTCAGGCTGCAATTGATAGGTTTTTAGGATAGCTTCTTTGAGATTGTCATAATCCTGCCTAACTTCTGCTACTTCTGACAAATACGTGGCTCGAGCCTGCCCTGTCAAAACAGTTTGTAACATAAAAGGCCATTGATCTCTTGTCCACTTCATACCTCCAGCAACTTCCTCAAACAAAACAAAGAAATCCTGCACATTATCCTCAGTGAAAGGTGGAATGACACTAGTCATAGTCAATCCCAGAGGGGGAGCAATTTCGGGAGCATTTGTATGGACATTTAGTTGAGCCGTACGATATTGATATTCACATTGTTCGGTCGTCGTTGCACTGGCATTTATTCTGGCTAGTTCTATACTTAGTCTGGCTTGTTCGGTCTTTGCTTCGGCATTTATTTTCATTCTGGCTAGTTCTAGTTCGTATATTTGATCACCGGTCAAACCAGGTGGCAATTGTTCATCAAGTTGGCTAAGTTTACTAGGGATCCCACCAACTGCTCCGTCACCCTCCCCGCCTTCTACAGGGAACAGGTGGGTTTTTATGGTCTGAGCCACCTCTACTTTAGACATGTTTGAGAGAGTTAATTGGAGATGTGAGGCAAGCACTTTCAGTTCGGATTTTGACAGACAGTCAATATCAGGGGATGTGGGTTCTGATTCTATGAAAACTCTAGCATCTTCTTCATTAATTAGTTGAGGCATGATTAATATTTGGTTTTTAAGTAGTGAAACGTTAATGAAACTGAGTGAAACTGTATGAAACGAATCCTGGCAAGGTCGCCACTCTTCTGTTACGTATCTTGATCCTCAAGTGGTTAACCTGATGAATCTAGATAGCACAGAGATATATATTAAGGTATCAGTCAGCTGAAGGCAAAACAAAAGTAAAATCTAATAACATAAATTCCTGTTGTTGCTTCCTTTCCTTTTGGATCATAGGACTTGGTATCCTTTATTGACTGATACTCTTTAATTATGAAAATTCTGAAACTAATTAAAGTCATGTAGTATTTATAAAGAATTATTATTTAACCGAAGCTTAGTAGGCTATGGTTATGAACCGAATAAGTTATATCTAAAGAAGGACTATTAATTTTATAAAAAGTCTTGAAAGATAAATATTAAAGTAAGAATATTTCTGTCTCTTACCCTCTTTGAAATGAATAGATAGTTTTCTTCTATGTCCTTTTATTTATATTTAATGTAATTATTCTTGGTTCTTGTCTTACGTTAATAGTATTATATTATTATTATCATCAGGAGTAATATCAAAGTCACACAAAAAGTTAGATATATATTTAATAATTAGTTAAATGTATTTCTTAACCACGTAACATTGAAGTTTGATTATGAGTAAATAAAGTTACAGGATCGTTTCATAGATTCGATTCAGGTCTCACTCAAATAATATGAAAAGCAAAATATAATATTTTGAAGCAAAAGAATTTTCTTCAGCTTAGGAAATCACTAGAAGTAATATTATCACAGCCATGTTAGTCTAAGGCGATATTACTAATACGAGACAATAGCATCACCGTACTAAGCACCATTAAGCAATGTAAGCTTAATTCAAAGAAAATGAAAGAACTCGTAAGTATTAATATAAAACAATAGTATTACTTTCATCATAACCCAATTACTTAAAGAGTTGCTTTAGTCCACAAGTTAGTCAACTAAAATAGTTAAGTACATAATAATAGCGTTAACGTTAATTCCCAATCAAATAGTTAAGTACATAAATAGTAGCGTTAACGTTAATTCGCAATCAAATAGTTAAACACATAATAGTAGCATTCACGTTAATTCCCAATTAAATCGTTAAACACATAATAGTAGTGTTCACGTTAATTCCCAATTAAATAGTTAAACACATTACACACATTAAACACATCACGTTAATTCCCAATCACATATCTCACTAACCAACATAACATAAGTGTTTACACCGAACACACTTAACACACATTTATATAATCTGACTGACAGTCACAATCCCATTATAATACTTCACCCCGTCTTCCTCCAGCTGCAAGTTCACCTTCCCCAACTCCAAATGAGACTGATTTGAATGCCCACAACTCGGGTCTTATATACCAAACAATGATGGTGTAGGAACGAATCAGGAGGCGAGTGATGGTGCGCGCTCCAATCATAGCTCCTCGAATCACATAACAGGTGTGTCGTCCACTCACAGCTCCTGGCGTCTATCATACGTCATAGCATCGGTCATCGAGGTATGGGGCGAGCTGGTATGGGGCGAGATGGTTTGCCCACTCGCTCGTTCGCTCGCTAGTCTGCTTCACCACTTGGGTAGTTTGGCTCCTTGAACTCTAATTCTAACTCTTAAATTAACATACAGGGCTCCGTATGTCAGAATATATACTGTATATACTGTATATATACAGTATATATTGTTTCCTTTGCTCCCTCCACCTCTATCTAGCTTAACCCCCCCCCCCCACCAACAAAACAAGAACATATAAATATGAATATTTAAGTATAATTAATGTTCGAGACTTATGTTCTACATATGTGGGACGAACAATGTCCCGACCTGGGTTCCTCCTAAATTACAGGCTCGGTATCGCTCGCCAGGTAAATATCAACACCTAAAATGGCACGAAGAGACCTTAAGAGTTGCACAGAATGGGGCAAAAACTAAACATGATAGAGGATGGGGTCCAGGAAAGAAACCCTTAAGCACGTTTCTTTGCTCTGTAATAACTTACGAACAATAATTTTAAACCAAGTTGTTCTTTGTTGTGAACACTTATGGATATTTGGACCTGTGTAGCATATCAGCAACTTTACTGTAGATAGTTTTATTATTGTGTATGGACGGAAGTAGATAGGATTTCTAATTGCATAACAACAAAAGTAAATATATTTCTAATTGCATATAACAAAATATATATATTTTTTTAGTTCCATATCAACAGAAATATATAGTGTACTAGGATTATTGCATATCAACACAAGTAGATAGTTGTGTACAAGCATTATATACTTCGAGTTGGAGCTATGTGGAAATTCATATAGTATACACCGATATTTACAGTAGGTGTAATATATAGTATTTTGAGGACAGATTTTGTATGTATAAGTAAATTTAGTAATCAGTATAAATATATATATATATATATATATATATATATATATATATATATATATATATATATACAGGGTGGGGCAGAGAGGTCGGACGTTTTTGGTATATTCACAAAATCTTTAATTTTAGCTTCAAACAAATTGTATTGACATCAATGTTTTCATATTGAATTAGCAAAATCAAGTGTGGAAAACAACATCGCTCATGTGGTGTCCGTTTTCATTGATGCATTTCTGAAGGCGTTCTTGGAAGTTGGCCTCCACTCTCTCCAGCATTGCTCTGTCGATTTGGGCGACTTCCACGCGAATAGCTTCCTTCAAATCGTCCAATGTACGGGGCTTATGCTCATACACACGTGCCTTGAGGTTTCCCTACAAAAAAAAATCACAAATGGACAAATCAGGGGAGCGAGGGGGCCAAGGAGTGTCAGCAAACCTGGAAATGAGGCGGTCACCGAATAGAGGGCGAAGAACGTCCATTGATGCTCTGGCTGTGTGGGGCGTCGCCCCATCCTGCTGAAACCACACACGTCGGATATGCATACGTTGTCGTCGTAATTCAGGCACAAATAAGTTGTTTATCATCTCGATGTAACGCTCGGAGTTCACAGTAACAGCATTTCCATTATGGTCTTCAAAAAAGTAAGGACTGAAAAGAAAAAAAAATGCTAAGACACCATGGACAGAATGGTACCTGTCGGACATATGTCCCTCCCCCTGGGGCTGAGTAATAGCCATTTCAAAAACGTCTGTCCTCTCTGCCCCACCCTGTATATATATATATATATATATATATATATATATATATATATATATATATATATATATATATATATATATATATATATATATATATATATATATATATATATATATGTGGACGATATGTGGACGACATCGTCGTGCGTATGAAGGACCCACAGGATCTACGTGACCTTCAACAACGATTTATCGCCTCTTCCAGTCTAAACTTCACCTTCGAGGAGTCCTCTAACGGTCATCTCCCCTTCCTTGATGTCCTCGTAAACAACAACAACACCTCAGGCTTTACCACCACTGTCTACTCTACACCCAACCCACCAACAACGGATAATGTCTCAACGGCGAAAGTGAATGCCCCCAGCGATATTTACGATCCACCATCGCTGCCTATGTCAGGAGAGCCCTATCACACTGCACCTCCTGGCGAGACACTCACAAGGAACTCGAGAGGCTCACCCAGGTGCTTGTAAACAATGGGTTCAGTAACTCGGACATCGCCCACACCATCAACAAAGACCTTGAAACATGGTACAAAAACGACATGCCTACTAATACAAACACTGAATACATAAAAATTTACTATAAAAACCACATGTCTTCAGATCACAAGACAGACAAAAACATAACGAGAGACATTATCAGCAACAACGTTAAAACTACGAACCCTGACCAACACCTTAAACTCACAATATACTACAAATTGAGGAAAACATCACAACTAGTCATTCGCAACAGCCCGGCTACCGCTAAGAAACCGTCACAAGAGGACCAGGTCATATACCGACACACCTGTAACAGTGAGGACTGTGGACCTCACACTTATGTCGGTTTGACAAGGACTCGTCTGTCACGTCGCCTTACCTTCCACCTTCAAGCCGGAGCTATCAAGGACCACTACCACACATCCTCATACCATCAGGAACTCACCAGACCCGGCTTAGGTAAACACACCTCTATTCTTGATAAAGAAATAGACTCACGCCGCCTACTCATTCTTGAAGCTATATATATACAAACATACCAACCTACTTTAAACACACAAGCGGAATACAGCCAGATCCTAGCCTCGGCACGCCCTTCCACAGCGAGGCCCCCCATGATGCCCCCAGGAATGCCCCCTCCACACACGCAGACGAACGACACAGAGGCCCCGCCCACTCCTGCGTCCGGCCAGCCTACCAGAGCTAGTCTTAGGTTAGCCAACCAGCGTGCAGCTAGCGCACAATAAACCCTCTCTTGATCTTGTATCGCCTATATAAACTTGACTTATCACCTTCTAACTTCACTTCTTGATAATGATGGCTGCGCCCATTGAAACGTCGGAACCATTTGCAAACCTCCTTTACCAACTTCCTGAAAATACCAGAAAAACTGTACGAAAAATTGAGAGTATCAATGAAAAACTCAATAATGCAAACTGTGCCTATTATTTTAATCTCACCTGCCTGAAAGAAAATATATATATATATATATATATATATATATATATATGTATACTGTATATACTGTATATACTCTATATTGTATTTATTGTTTTCTCCCTTGACATTTATGAAGCTTAACCCTCTCCGACATATGATGCGATGTTGAGCCTATTAGGGATACTTTAAAGCCTGTGTTACCATCAGGGGTATTTATAAACCTTTAGTTTAGTTACTTCAACCTCTGCAGTTGTCTTTGAGTTAGCTGTGGGCAGAAAACTAATTTTGGAGAGGTAATTATAAGAGTGAGAGACCTCTACTTCTTATTGCTAATCTGGCAACCTCTGCATCATATGTGCGTGAAAGAGTTAAAACAAATGCCCCCGAGACCCACTTCGAGATAAACTTGTACATTCTCGGTAGAAAAATGCCCCAGCCAAAGGCTGATTTCTGCTAATCTGCAGGCTCCCTACTGCTCGCCATGAAAATATCAACACCTAAATGGCAAGAATGGTCTAAGCAATGCCAAATTAATGGGGCGAAAAGCTTTAAATCTCGCAACAAATGGGGCTAATCGCGAGGGAGAAGAGTCCATGCAGAAAACACCCAATAAAATACATCTGCAGCCATAAACTCACAAACCCCTCCTCCTCCTATCTACTTCACTACACTTAACATGCACACCACACTTCCTCCTTCATAATTATTAAAAACAAAACAATTATGTACACAGGCCCAGCCTCGGAGTCCCCAGGGGTGGGGTGGGGGGAAAGGGGGACCATAAATACCCCCACACATGCCCGACCATCCCCTGACGACCCCTCTAAATACTCTTGACCACGGCCTGTCACTCTTACTATCAACTTTCGTAATATTCGCAGCCTTTCCTCTAATTTTCACTGTATCGAACACCATCTCTCCTCCTCCAAACCTGATCTTCTTTTCCTCACCGAAACTCAGGTGTCTGAAGCAACTGCCAGCCAGTGCCGTATTAACTTCTGGCAGGGCCCCTAGGCTTCGAGCTTCATTGGGCCCCTCGTCATCCCCCACTGTGCGCCAAAATTTCACATAAATTGAAGCATAATTTCTTTGTTTTATGTAGTTTAACGCACCCTTAGCGTCTCATATCAAAGAGGATTCCTATAAATTAATTTCAGTGACGCGCAGGGTGTGTTTCCATATTCATAGTGTTAACATTTAACACTAAAAGAAAAGAAAAAAGGTTGCATGGGCCCCTAGGCTTCAGCCTAGTCAGCCTTATGGATAATACGGCACTGCTGCCAGCAGCCCCTTGTCTGTATCCTCCTACTTTCTCTATCCTAGTTTCAAAGCCAGAGGTGGATGTTGTGCATACGTGCACAACAAACTCACTTGCTCTCGTGTTCCCGATTTCGACTACTCTGAATTCTCAACTTTATGGCTCAAACTATCCTGTCATTCTCATACTTAATATTTCTGTGATGTCTATCTTTCCCCTAACTCTACCGACTTAAACAAATTCTTCGACTATCTAAACTCTAAAGTGGAACACATTCTACCTATCTCTCCCTTCTCTGAAATATCCATCTTAGTAGATTTCAACGTTCACCACCGCCAATGGATCTCCTCTCACTCTACTGACCAATCTGGTGAACAAGCCTACGTCTTTTCTATCATAAATGACCTAGAGCAGCTGGTCCAGCAACCTATTCGCATCCCGGATCGCTTCGGAGATCGGCCCAACACTCTTGACTTATTTCTGACTTCTAACCTTTCTTCTTATACTGTCAATGTTTTCTCTCCTTTGGGCTCCTCCGACCATAAACTAATCTCCGCCACCTGTCCTATCTCTTCAGTACTTCAGTACGGGCCGTGACCCGGAAGTGAGGATGTCAGGAGGTGTGGCCACATATTTTAGGTGTTCTCTCCACCACCACACTGTCGGCCGTGACCCGGAAGTGAGGATGTCAGGAGGTGTGGCCACATATTTTAGGTGTTCTCTCCACCACCACACTGTCGGCCGTGACCCGGAAGTGAGGATGTCAGGTGTGGCCACATATTTTAGGTGTTATCTCCACCACACTGTCGGCTGTGACCCGGAAGTGAGGATGTCAGGAGGTGTGGCCACATATTTTAGGTGTTATCTCCACCACCACACTCCCTTGCACCGCCACAATAGCCTCACCCTGGACGCATTGTTTGTTTACAACCCAGTTCTTGTTTGGTTAATATAGGTGTTTCTCTACTATATGTAGGAATTGTCCCATCTCAGTCGTATAATCTGAGGTTGCGCCTGGTACACTCGGATAACGTGGTCTCTAGCCCGCTCATACAAATTTGTGGAGCGTCTATGTATTTATTTATATAATTATAACTACCTGGATTGAATTTTGGATATCACTTGCTTTTCAATAAATCATATATATAGCTTTGTAGTTGATGTACAGAAAATGTATATCATAAATTGGTTTCCAGAGATATTCTTCCATAATTAGGAATAGGTGCATTCCAGTAATATGTATGAGTGGGATAGATACTATGACATACAAGTGTTGGAATTGATCCATCTCGGTTATATAATCTAAATTTGCGCCAGGTACCCCCCCCCCCCCCCCCGTCACTGGAGCGGCCTCATCTTCCCCGTCCATCACTGGGGCATCCATTATATACAACAACCTTCTCTATATATATATATATACTCAGACAAAGGGTTTAATAGGTTTATTTTGTTATACTAATACCCGGATCCATATTCAACTTTTGTAGAATACAAAATATGTTAATTAATTGTATTAAACATATATTAGATACCAAATGCACGGTTGTCCACAAGGGAATATAACCGTTGTTCATATATGTAACCCATGATATTTGCATAACATATTATTGCTTCAATGAAGATATAGTATATAATAAGACAGTAATAATCAACTTGATAATATGATTTTTGTTTTAATATGTTTGGCAATTCGTAGGTGTTATTGTAATTCTACATAACAATACATGATCTGTCCGTGAATTTTCACTCTTCTGCTTACAGACACTTCGGTTAAGGGATTTTTTTATTTTGTTTTTATGCTCTTCTCCCTTATGTTTAATATCATTAGTTTTGAAATTATAAGACCTACGCCACATTAGTTTTAACCTTTCGCCCAATATAATGGTACATATGACGCACAATAGGTATATGTGAACTATGTGGCTGATACACACTAGCGTATATTGAGAAGTAATAGGTGATAATGATTGTATAGATATACCTTCCCTTATAACGTGTTGGTACATATGACGCACAATAGGTTTATTTGAACTATGTGGCTGATACACACTAGCGTATATTGAGAAGTAATAGGTGATAATGATTGTATAGATATACCTTCCCTTATATCGTGTTGGTACATATGACGCACAATAGGGTTATGTGTACTATGTGGCTGATACACACTAGCGTATATTGAGAAGTAATAGGTGATAATGATTGTATAGATATACCTTCCCTTATAACGTGTTGGTACATAATATGAAGCACAATAGGTATATATATATATATTTTTTTTAAAGAGACAATGAACGGAGGAAGGAAAAACACAGATAAAACAAAAAGGTCCATGTGCCTAAAGGCATCCTCCATTCATAAAATGTTTGTAACAACTGGATTTAAACATTTGTAGATTGTAAGTTTGTGGAAAGCAATTCGAGGGAAGTGAATTCCAAAGAGTAGTAGCTCTGGGAATAAATGAATTCTGATAAGCAGAAGTTCTGCATTGTGGAGGAGAAAGTGTAAATTCATTGGGCGCTCTCAGCTGCCCTAGTTCTACGGAGAAAGATGTGCAGAGGCGGCACAATTGAAGCAAGTTCCTCTGAACAATTGCTGTGAAAATATCTGTAGAATAATGCAAGGTATGCAACGTTTCTTCGTATGGATAATGTAGGAAGGTCCTGTGTGATTGCAGGGTTATATATTAATCTAATAGCTTTATTTTGAATTTTGTCCAACTGCCTCAATGCAACCACTCCACTTCCACCCCACAGAGGTGAACAGTAATCCATCTGAGAACGCACATGACTTTTATATATTACGGCCAACTGCTCGTCAGTGAAGAATTCTCGAACTCTGTACAGGAGTCCCAGTTTTTTAGAGGCATTCTTAGCAATGCTTCTAACATAATGTGTCCAGCTCAAGTTAGTAGTTAATGTTACACCGAGAATGTCAATACTATGGGAAGTGGGAATATTTACATCATTAAAAAATATGTGAACTATGTGGCTGATACACACTAGCGTATATTGAGAAGTAATAGGTGATAATGATTGTATAGATATACCTTCCCTTATAACGTGCTGGTACATATGACGCACAATAGGTTTATGGGAACTATGTGGCTGATACACACTAGCGTATATTGAGAAGTAATAGGTGTTAATGATTGTATAGATATATCTTCCCTTATAACGTGTTGGTACATATGACGCACAATAGGTTTATGTGAACTATGTTGCTGATACACACTAGCGTATATTGAGAAGTAATAGGTGATAATGATTGTATACATATACCTTCCCTTATAACGTGTTGGTACATATGACGCACAATAGGTTTATGTGAACTATGTGGCTGATAAACACTAGCGTACATTGAGAAGTAATAAGTGACAATGATTGTATAGATATACCTTCCCTTATATCGTGTTGGTACATATGACGCACGATAGGTATATGTGAACTATGTGGCTGATACACACTAGCGTATATTGAGAAGTAATAGGTGATAATGATTCTATAGATATACCTTCCCTTATAACGTGCTGGAACAGATGACTGACGCACAATAGGTTTATGTGAACTATGTGGCTGATACACACTAGCGTATATTGAGAAGTAATAGGTGATAATGATTGTATAGATATACCTTCCCTTATAACGTGTTGGTACATACGACGCACAATAGGTTTATGTGAACTATGTGGCTGATACACACTAGCGTATTATTGAGAAGTAATAGGTGATAATGATTGTATAGATATACCTTCCCTTATAACGTGTTGGTACATATGACGCACAATAGGTTTATGTGAACTATGTGGCTGATACACACTAGCGTATATTGAGAAGTAATAGGTGATAATGATTGTATAGATATACCTTCCCTTATAACGTGTTGGTACATATGACCCACAATAGGTTTATGTGAACTATGTGGCTGATACACACTAGCGAATATTGAGAAGTAATAGGTGATAATGATTGTATAGATATACCTCAAGACAACTTCCGTGTTGTGAGGAACAACGTTTGCCCCAAGACCAGGAAACCCATACCGATTACCGAGTGTCAAAACCGCTTCCAGATACTCGCAGACTCAGATGACGAAGCGGAAATAGAAGAAGTCCGGCTCGTGGGAGACTCGATGATACGTGGTCAGCTCACAGAGTTTTGCGCCAGAGCACCTAAGACCAGGAAGCGTTTTTGTATCCCTGGTGGTGGTGTGCACGACGTAGTTGCTGCAGTTGACGAAGTATCTAAGCTGGCCCCTGCTAATACAATGTACGTCATCCACGTTGGATCCAACGATGTGCAGCGAACCCGGTCGGAAGATTTGCTTTTAAAGTACCAGCAGCTGATTAAGTCGTTTAAGGAGAAGTCATCAAGGATCATCGTCTCAGGAATCGTTCCCCGGCTTGGTGTAGAGAGACGATTTTACAACATAGCCAGCAGCACAAATCGTTGTCTAGCAAACCTCTGCAGGAAGGAAAATGTGGGATTCGTCGACACCTGGGACAATTTCTTCTACGATGACTTTGTTTTCGGACGATGGAGTTCATCTGAACCAGGTGGGAGCAGCACGTTTTGGGTGTCTTCTCAACGATGCGGTGAAGGATTTTCGGAGAAGAAATAGACTCAGCACAGGACAACCAGGAAGGAGGACCGAAGACAGCGAGGGCGGCAACCTGCGAAGGAATTAAATGCTAATCTGTCAAGAACCGCGAATTTGGATAAAGCTCCACCAACACAACCCAAATTCAAAACCGCCAGGGATAACGACCGAGGACCGATGTCAGCCATGAATGTAAATGTAGATCCGATCAGAACCAAAAATTTGATTAAAGAACGTTCTGTGAGTTCTAAAACCGCAACTTTAAAGGTTTTCTATGCAAACGCTCGTAGCATACGCAATAAATTTTCAGATTTAGAGGAGCTAGTGTTTACTGAAAATTATGATGTGATTGGTATAACAGAATCTTGGCTCAATACAGTAGATAGAGACTTTTTAGCAGAGTATTCACTTCCCGGTTATGTAATGTTTGAGAAAAGCCGAATGAATAAAAATGGAGGTGGCGTTTTATTTTATATCAAAGAAAGTCTTAACCTGACCCTCTTGCCAAACCTCAAATTGTGAACGTCGACACATCTTTTGTGCTAATAAAGAATAATAAAGGTACAAAAATAATACTTGCATTAATATACAGACCTCCAGCTCAATCAGTGCAAACTGACCGAGAAATTTATGAACAAATTGCAGATGTAAGTAACTCACAAGATACCGTATTTTTTGGCGACTTTAATTTACCTATGACCAAGTGGGGCGATACTCTTACTTCACACTCCGGACATGACTTGTATACGAACTTGCAAGAGAGTTCGCTTTATCAATTTGTTCGAACACCGACCCGTGGTAATAACGTTCTTGACATTGTACTTGCAACAAAAGAAGAATTAATAGAGAATTTGAATGTTGGTGATGAATTCAGTAACAGCGACCATCGTACGATTACTTTAACTTTAAACTTTACTAGTAACAAACAAAATAGTAGCATCGAAAAAGTCCCTAATTTCAAGAAAGCAAACTTTCATAAACTTAGAGCTATGTTTAAAGAAACTGACTGGAGCTTTTTAATTAACAATAACGACATAAATACATCTTGGAAGTTATTCGAAACCACTTACCTAAAAGCAGTGCAAGACTGCATACCATCGAAAATACGGCGTCCAGGCCATAATAATAAGCCCAAATGGTGGAATAAAGATATTTAAAACTGCCTGCTTGCTAAAAAAATTGCTAATGATAGATTAAAATCCTCACAAAATGACGAAGAACGGGTGAAATTTGTAGAGCTACGACGCAAAGCCAAAAAGTTAATTAAGCAAAGTAAAAAGACCCTAGAGTTACATATTGCGAATCAAAGTAAAACAAACCCGAAAGAATTCTATAGTTATATCAGAAAGAAAAAAGTAGTTACTTTAACTGTTGGACCGTTAGTCGATGAAAATGGAGAATACACCAAAGACGAAGTACAAATGAGTAATGCCTTCAATACCTTCTTTGCATCAGTTTTTACAACAGAAGACCTCGGTGATATCCCTACACCATCGCCGATTCAGATTGATAATTCAGATGTTCTAAGCAATATCACCGTTACAGAGAGAGAAGTATTGAATTGTTTAGATAAACTCAAGGTAAATAAAACGCCTGGACCTGATACAATCTCGCCTAGAGTTCCAAAGGAAGCTAAGGATGAGCTCTCCAAACCACTGACATTACTATTCAATAAATCCTTGCAGTCTGGAACTATGCCTGATCAGTGGAAGATAGCCAACGTAACACCGATATTCAAAAAAGGCAGCAAATCCCTACCCAGTAACTATCGTCCAATTAGCTTAACCTCAGTTGTATGTAAAATGCTAGAAACGGTCATAAGAGACAGACTCGTAAATCACTTAGAGGAAAATAACATACTTAAAGATACTCAACACGGCTTTCGTAAAAAACGTTCCTGTTTAACAAACCTCTTAGACTTCTTCCACGATATACTCAACCTCTACGATGAGAGTAAAGCTGTAGATATTATATACCTAGATTTTCAAAAGGCCTTTGACAAAGTTCCCCACAAACGTTTACTGCTAAAACTAAAAGCGCATGGAATACAAGACAGTGTGTTGAAATGGATAGAAAATTGGCTCAGCGACAGAAAGCAAAGAGTAGTCATAAACGGTAAGGCATCTAAATGGACCAATGTAAGTAGTGGGGTACCCCAGGGATCGGTACTAGGACCAATTCTCTTTCTAATTTACATCAATGACATAGATGAGGGTCTCACCTGTACAATCTCAAAATTTGCTGACGATACAAAAATTGCAAATAGCGTACTCTCAAAAGATCAAGTTGACGATATGCAACACAATCTAGATAAATTGTCACATTGGGCCCAAATTTGGCAAATGAGTTTCAATGCGGATAAATGTAAAGTACTACATATCGGATACCTAAATGAGAAAGCAAACTATTCGATGAATGGCACTCAGCTTAAGAATGTAAACAGAGAAACCGATCTGGGCGTAACAATATTGAGTAACCTAAAACCGAGTCAAAAATGTTCAGAAGTTGTTAAGAAGGCAAACAAAATAATTGGCTTTATAGGCAGATCATTTGAGCATAAATCCCAAGACGTAATCCTAACCCTTTACAATTCCTTAGTCCGCCCTCTTCTGGAATACTGCGTTCAATGCTGGTGCCCTTATTACCAAAAAGACATAAACAAGCTAGAACGAGTTCAACGTAGAGTTACCAAAATGATACCTAGCCTAAAGAACAAACCATACGAAGAGCATCTTAGAGAATTAAATCTATTTCCTTTAACCCAGCGCAGATTAAGAGGTGACTTAATTCAAGTGTTCAAAATCGTCAAAGGCATCGACAATATGAACTGTAGTAAGTACCTCACTATCGACCAATCTAATTACACGCGGGGAAACGGTTGCAAAATTATTGGCAAATCTTTTAACTCACACGAATCTAAGAATTTCTTCTTCAATCGAGTTGTCAACTTGTGGAATGGGCTTCCCCGAGACGTTATAGACTGCAGCACCGTTGATTCATTTAAATTCCGCCTAGACAAATATCTCACATCAAACCCGCGACTGACTGCGTTTGTAAATGAATAACTTTATTTTATCCTCCCCTCAGTTACTAACCCATATGTCCCCTACTAACTTCCTAGTCCTGCCACGTTAGTGGCAGGGCAGTAGTTCCCTTTCCAATGTTCCCTTACCCACTCTAAACCACTGTTTGGACACTTGATCCTCAGTGTTTTGGAGGACAAGCAGCCTAGAAGGGTCACTAGATATGTTGTTGCTTGATTTCCTTTGTACTCCTTTGTACTTTGTACCTTCCCTTATAACGTGTTGGTACATATGACGCACAATAGGTATATGTGAACTATGTGGCTGATACACACTAGCGTATATCGAGATGTAATAGGTGATAATGATTGTATATATATACCTTCCCTTATAACGTGTTGGTACATATGACGCACAATAGGTTTATGTGAACTATGTGGCTGATACACACTAGCGAATATTGAGAAGTAATAGGTGATAATGATTGTATAGATATACCTTCCCTTATAACGTGTTGGTACAGATGACTGCCGCACAATAGGTTTATGTGAACTATGTGGCTGATACACACTAGCGTATATTTAGAAGTAATAGGTGATAATGATTGTATAGATATACCTTTCCTTATAACGTGTTGGTACATATGACTGACGCACAATAGGTTTATGTGAACTATGTGGCTGATACACAGTAGCGTATATTGAGAAGTAATAGGTGATAATGATTATATAGATATACCTTCCCTTATAACGGGTTGGTACAGATGACGCACAATAGGTTTATGTGAACTATGTGGCTGATACACACTAGCGTATATTGAGAAGTAATAGGTGATAATGATTGTATAGATATACCTTCCCTTATAACGTGTTGGTACATATGACGCACAATAGGTTTATGTGAACTATGTGGCTGATACACACTAGTGTAAATTGAGAAGTAATAGGTGATAATGATTGTATAGATATACCTTCCCTTATAACGTGTTGGTACATATGACACACAATAGGTTTATGTAGAACTATGTGGCTGATACACACTAGCGTATATGGAGAAGTAATAGGTGATAATTTTTTTTTTTTTTTTTTTTTTTTTTTTAAGAGACAATGAACGGAGGAAGGAAAAACACAGATAAAACAAAAAGGTCCATGTGCCTAAAGGCATCCTCCATTCATAAATTGTTTGTAACAACTGGATTTAAACATTTGTTGATTGTAAGTTTGTGGAAAGCAATTCGAGGGAAGTGAATTCCAAAGAGTAGTAGCTCTGGGGATAAATGATTGTATAGATATACCTTCCCTTAAAACGTGTTGGTACATATGACGCACAATAGGTTTATGTGAACTATGTGGCTGATACACACTAGCGTATATTGAGAAGTAATAGGTGATAATGATTGTATAGATATACCTTCCCTTTTAACGTGTTGGTACATATGACGCACAATAGGTTTATGTGAACTATGTGGCTGATACACACTAGCGTATATTGAGAAGTAATAGGTGATAATGATTGTATAGATATACCTTCCATTATAACGTGTTGGTACATATGACGCACAATAGGTATATGTGAACTATGTGGCTGATACACACTAGCGTATATTGAGAAGTAATAGGTGATAATGATTGTATAGATATACCTTCCCTTATAACGTGTTGGTACATATGACGCACAATAGGTTTATGTGAACTATGTGGCTGATACACACTAGCGTATATTGAGAAGTGATAGGTGATAATGATTGTATAGATATACCTTCCCTTATAACGTGTGGGTACAGATGACTGACGCACAATAGGTTTATGTGAACTATGAGGCTGATACACACTAGCGTATATTGAGAAGTAATAGGTGATAATGTTTGTATAGATATTCCTTCCCTTATATCGTGTTGGTACAGATGACTGACGCACAATAGGTTTATGTGAACTATGTGGCTGATACACACTAGCGTATATTGAGAAGTAATAGGTGATAATGATTGTATAGATATACCTTCCCTTATAACGTGTTGGTACAGATGACGCACAATAGGTTTATGTGAACTATGTGGCTAATACACACTAGCGTATATTGAGAAGTAATAGGTGATAATGATTGTATAGATATACCTTCCCTTATATCGTGTTGGTACATATGACTGACGCACAATAGGTTTATGTGAACTATGTGGCTGATACACACTAGCGTATATTGAGAAGTAATAGGTGATAATGATTATATAGATATACCTTCCCTTATAACGTGTTGGTACAGATGACTGACGCACAATAGGTTTATGTGAACTATGTGGCTGATACACACTAGCGTATATTGAGAAGTAATAGGTGATAATGATTGTATAGATATACCTTCCCTTATAACGTGTTGGTACAGATGACGCACAATAGGTTTATGTGAACTATGTGGCTAATACACACTAGCGTACATTGAGAAGTAATAGGTGATAATGATTGTATAGATATACCTTCCCTTATATCGTGTTGGTACATATGACTGACGCACAATAGGTTTATGTGAACTATGTGGCTGATACACACCAGCGTATATTGAGAAGTAATAGGTGATAATGATTATATAGATATACCTTCCCTTATAACGTGTTGGTAAAGATGACTGACGCACAATAGGTTTATGTGAACTATGTGGCTGATACACACTAGCGTATATTGAGAAGTAATTGGTGTTAATGATTGTATAGATATACCTTCCCTTATAACGTGTTGGTACAGATGACTGACGCACAATAGGTTTATGTGAACTATGTGGCTGATACACACTAGCGTATATTGAGAAGTAATAGGTGATAATGATTGTATAGATATACCTTCCCTTATAACGTGTTGGTACATATGACGCACAATAGGTATACGTGAACTATGTGGCTGATACACACTAGCGTATATTGAGAAGTAATAGGTGATAATGATTGTATAGATATACCTTCCCTTATAAGGTGTTGATACATATGACACACAATAGGTTTATGTGAACTATGTGGCTGATACTCACTAGCGTATATTAAGAAGTAATAGGTGATAATGATTGTATAGATATACCTTCCCTTATATCGTGTTGGTACATATGACGCACAATAGGTTTATGTGAACTATGTGGCTGATACACACTAGCGTATATTGAGAAGTAATAGGTGATAATGATTGTATAGATATACCTTCCCTTATAACGTGTTGGTACATATGACGCACAATAGGTTTATGTGAACTATGTGGCTGATACACACTAGCGTATATTGAGAAGTAATAGGTGATAATGATTGTATAGATATACCTTCCCTTATAACGTGTTGGTACAGATGACTGACGCACAATAGGTTTATGTGAACTATGTGGCTGATACACACTAGCGCATATTGAGAAGTAATAGGTGTTAATGATTGTATAGATATACCTTCCCTTATTACGTGTTGGTACATATGACGCACAATAGGTTTATGTGAACTATGTGGCTGATACACACTAGCGTATATTGAGAAGTAATACGTGATAATGATTGTATAGATATACCTTCCCTTATAACGTGTTGGTACATATGACGCACAATAGGTTGTTGTTGTTGTTGCTGTTCCTCAGGCTGTCTGGCCGAGCAGCCCCAAGGTCCCGAGCAAGGCCAAGGCCATAATCGAGCGCCCCCACAGAACCCTCCCAGCTTGCCACTAATATGCCCAGGTGACCGAAGCCACTCAAAGGCGGGGAGCTGAGGAGGGTGCGGAAACACCCGGGAAAAAAAAGCCCCACCCAAGGCCCTATGCCCCCTGCAATTACAAAGGAAAAATGTGACGCTTTGACTCCCAATCTGCCAGGGTTGGCAGTAGGGAGGTCAATCCACGGAAAAGACGCCGTCACTTGAGATCTAGAAAATATATAAGTAAAAGGAACAGACAGAGTAAGCTATGGGTATGGCAGAGAACGCTCAACTCTCATTCTGATAGACCAGCCCATCTCCTTAGATGGGCTATGTGAACTATGTGGCTGATACACACTAGCGTATATTGAGAAGTAATAGTTGATAATGATTGTATAGATATACCTTCCCTTATAACGTGTTGGTACATATGACACACAATAGGTTTATGTGAACTAAGTGGCTGATACACACTAGCGTATATTGAGAAGTAATAGGGAATAATGATTATATAGATATACCTTCCCAAGTTATAACGTGTTGGTACAAATGACTGGCACACAATAGGTTTATGTGAACTATGTGGCTGATACACACTAGCGTATATTGGGAAGTAATAGGTGATAATGATTGTATAGATATACCTTCCCTTATAACATGTTGGTACATATGACGCACAATAGGTTTATGTGAACTATGTGGCTGATACACACTAGCGTATATTGAGAAGAAATAGGTGATAATGATTGTATAGATATACCTTCCCTTATAACGTGTTGGTACAGATGACGCACAATAGGTTTATGTGAACTAGGTGGCTAATACACACTAGCGTATATTGAGAAGTAATAGGTGATAATGATTGCATAGATATACCTTCCCTTATATCGTGTTGGTACATATGACTGACGCACAATAGGTTTATGTGAACTATGTGGCTGATACACACTAGCGTATATTGAGAAGTAATAGGTGTTAATGATTGTATAGATATACCTTCCCTTATAACGTGTTGGTACAGATGACTGACGCACAATAGGTATATGTGAACTATGTGGCTGATACACACTAGCGTATATTGAGAAGTAATAGGTGATAATGATTGTATAGATATACCTTCCCTTATAACGTGTTGGTACATATGACACACAATAGGTTTATGTGAACTAAGTGGCTGATACACACTAGCGTATATTGAGAAGTAATAGGGGATAATGATTATAATTATAGATATACCTTCCCTTATAACGTGTTGGTACATATGACGCACAATAGGTTTATGTGAACTATGTGGCTGATACACACTAGCGTATATTGAGAAGTAATAAGTGATAATGATTGTATAGATATACCTTCCCTTATAACGTGTTGGTACAGATGACTGACGCACAATAGGTTTATGTGAACTATGTGGCTGATACACACTAGCGTATATTGAGAAGTAATAGGTGATAATGATTGTATAGATATACCTTCCCTTATAACGTGTTGGTACAGATGACTGACGCACAATAGGTTTATGTGAACTATGTGGCTGATACACACTAGCGTATATTGAGAAGTAATAGGTGTTAATGATTGTATAGATATACCTTCCCTTATAACGTGTTGGTACAGATGACTGACGCACAATAGGTTTATGTGAACTATGTGGCTGATACACACTAGCGTATATTGAGAAGTAATAGGTGATAATGATTGTATAGATATACCTTCCCTTATAACGTGTTGGTACATATGACGCACAATAGGTTTATGTGAACTATGTGGCTGATACACACTAGCGTATATTGAGAAGTAATAGGTGATAATGATTATATAGATATACCTTCCCTTATAACGTGTTGGTACAGATGACTGACACACAATAGGTTTATGTGAACTATGTGGCTGATACACACTAGCGTATATTGAGAAGTAATAGGTGATAATGATTGTATAGATATACCTTCCCTTATAACGTGTTGGTACATATGACGCACAATAGGTTTATGTAAACTATGTGGCTGATACACACTAGCGTATATTGAGGAGTAATAGGTGATAATGATTGTATAGATATACCTTCCCTTATAACGTGTTGGTACAGATGACTGACGCACAATAGGTTTATGTGAACTATGTGGCTGATACACACTAGCGTAAATTGAGAAGTGATAGGTGATAATGATTGTATAGATATACCTTCCCTTATAAGGTGTTGGTAAGATGACTGACGCACAATAGGTTTATGTGAACTATGTGGCTGATACACACTGGCGTATAATGAGAAGTAATAGGTGATAATGATTGTATAGATATACCTTTCCTTATAACGTGTTGGTACAGATGACTGACGCACAATAGGTTTATGTGAACTCCTTGTATATCCATGCACGAATCTCAAGTAACCTGTTAAGAGGGAAGGCTTTCTTTGTTTTGGACCCCCTTCTCCCTCATATCTAACCCCATTAGTTTTGTATTTTATGACGTACGCCCCATTAATTTAGCGATTTTAAGACCTTTTCGTCCCATTTTGTTGTCAACTTTAGAACCTTTCGTGCCATCTGGGTCGAGTTTTTTGCCTGGCGAGCGATAGCGAGCTTGTAATTTTCAGAGGAACCGGCCTTTGGCTTCGACATTTTGTTGCTGAAAAACATGCAAATATATTTTGAAGGGGGGGTCTAAGGGGTGATTTTTTTAAGCTTGATGGATGTCTAGCAAGGAAGCTAAAACATAAATTAATATGTAAATAAATAGACTAAAAACGAACCACTAACCCCTAAAGGGTAAAGTAGAGCCCTGGTGGTGGAAGGGGTGTGTTATATAACCACTGTGATTGGCTCAATATTTCGTCACAACGACAATAGGTATATTGTTTATTTGCAACACTATAACACTAGCATAAGTAAGTACCTTGCACAGTAGCAATATTGGACAACATAGTTCACTTTTTTGTCAGCCAAATATACATTTAGTTTATCAAGATGTTGAAGCTCACATGCAACTATAAACATATATATATTAGAGAAGAGCCATATAATCAGACATCAATCGCGCCAATAGTTATGATTGTCTGAACATCAACATGGGTAAAGACTTCCAGTTAATGAGTCCAATCACAGCTTAATTATGCCAATCATCAGAAACCATCCACACACCCGTTTTAAGTAAGTGCAGAAAACCTGCTTTAATTAGGATAATATTTGAAGTGACAAGTCTTCAGAATCAGACCTTGCATCATCGTTATTTGCTCCCTCGTATTTATAACACAAATGTAATACCAGTATATGTATATGAGTCTACATATGTATAGTATATTAGTCGGATTAGTCCAGCGAGATGGAGCTTTATGTGACGGAGCCGACAATCAGGGTAACTGAAAATTTCGGAACAAAAATGGATTATTGACATCCAAAATGTAATAAAAACATGCCATCATATTCAAGTGTACTCATTCCCAGATATGAGAGTAAGGCTTGAGGGTCAAGCATAAGTGTGTGTTAGCAATACCGTGGCAGCCATTCAACATTTCAGCATCATATCAGCCTAATATCTTAATGACTGTCTTCTAGGACTATGAATCAACCCTACAGAAATACATATTGTATTCAGTTATTCCTCGCTATCAGAACCCAGGTGGTGCATAACAGTGATGTCTGCACCAGCATACCTCCATATCGTTCATACCACCTTTACCATCGTCCCCACACTATCGGCTGTGGCATAACACCTACTTTATTCCTGACGGTGAGGGAGATTGTCAGTGTTGATGCAGGAACGTGCAGCCACATACCCACACTGCAGGCGTCTCCATTCATACATGCTTACACTTCAAGCGGCTCCGTACACACGCACACACGAGTACACACGCCCACATACAATAATTCAAACAACGGTAAACACATATACAATACATGTGTATTCCATTTATCTTCTTACATCAAGCTTGTGTTATGTATTGCATAAACATAAATGTATTATTACTCATTTTCCATCGCACTGTAGCGTGACTGCCATCTTTAGATTTAGGTCTATTCTCTCTTTTTTGTTAATTCCAATTTTCATTATTCATTCGCCCAACAGGATTTAGTATAGGAAATTGTATCCTAAAAACCTGTTTCTTAAATTATATTAAAATGTGTACATTTGATTGACCTTTAACTGTGACAGCTGCTTTCAAATATTAAATTCAATCTACTGGTGGTAGCTGGAATCAAGTTAACAATCTGTCTAAATGTTTATAATTTTTGAGTTGGACTTGTTATAACACCATTTTAGCTTCGTGAACATGTATACATTTTGAGCTGAAAAATATACAGTGCTTGCCCAAAACATGTACTGAAAACTTTGAGTTATATCCTAATCTTGTTGACGGCAATGTGGTGATACATAATTATAACCTTGGATAAACCAAAATACATCATCTCTCGACTGGTTCAAACAAAGTGGACTCCAGTAGGAGACTCCATATTATAATATATTACGCAGTAATATAGTAAGCAATATTTACTGTCTTATAGTATAATTGGATACTAACAATTTTACCATACACAAGTACTAGTGTATACACTGCTACTACTAAAAAATAGCTAACTATATTATGTATTTCCCGATGAAAATATAGTAAATCACACTGGTATGTAGATAGCATATGGATATGGGGCACTATTTTATTGTATTAAAAAGTCGGTTGGTGGAGGGAACACAATAATTTGAAGAGTACCAACATTCGAAAACCTATATATACAACCTCTACCACTCAACATTAAATCTCCAAATAGTCTCATTCTGTCTATCCATCTATCTATCTATTGCCAGACGTCATGATCCCCGAAGGGGTGACCACGAAAGAATCGCCCCCAAACACCTCTTCATCCTGTCAGCAGATGCCTGTCCTCCCAACCAATACCGTTTTCTCTCATATATCTCTCAACTTCATCCGTCCACCTCACTCTCGGTCTGCTCTTCCTCTCTGTCCCTCAACCTCACTCTCGTACACACTCTTAGTAATTTTCTCGTTTCCCATGTGTTCCACATCGCCGATCCATCTCAGGGTGTTCCTTTTCACAATTTCCAGCACATCGACATCTACGCCACACCGCTTTCTTACTTCCTCATTCGTCTGTCTATCCCTCCATGTAACTCCATATGCACTTGTCAAATATCTAATGTCCACCCCTCTCACTCTTCATTTGTGCCTCCCCAACAATGACCATGGTTCACTCCAGTATTTCAGTGTCGGGATAACCACACTATCATGCAATGACTTATTTAATTCTATGCTGACCACCCTTTTCCTTGTCACTGCTTTCAGCATTTCTACAACTCTCTTCCCATGTTGTACCCTATCCCACACTTCATCTTCCATACTCCCTTAGCCAACCACAAAAGTCACTTGGGCCAGACTCCATATATCCTAGACAGGACCTAGAGTATTAAAAGAATGTAAAGAAGAAATTAGTTACCCTTTAACAGCATTATTTAATAATTCTCATAATTCGGGTCTAGCCCCTGATGAGTGGACACTTGCAAATCTGGTACCAATATTTAAAAAAAAGTTATAAATTTATTGCTTCAAATTATCGTCCAAATAGTTTAACATCAATTGTAGGCCAACTAGTAGAGTCATTTATTGCGCACAAAATCAGAGAGCATGTAGAACGTCACCAATTAATTAAAGATACTCAGCATGGACTGAGGAAGGGTAGGTCCTACCTCACTAAATTATTGACATTATTTTCCCAAGTATACTAACCAGTAGACAATGACAAAGAATATGATGTAATATAATTATATTTCAGTAAGGCATTCGATAAAGTCCCCCACAAAAGATTGCTGAGGATAATAGAAGCTCATGGAATAGGCGGTGCTCTATTAAATTGCATTAGGTCATGGTTAATTGGTAGGAGGCAGAGAGTTAGCATACATATTTTATATATAACCAGATTGGAGTGTAGTTAAGAGTGAAGTCCCACAAGGATCTGTTTAGGTCATCTGCTATTCATCATTTATATTAACGACCTTGATGTAGGAATAACTGGCAAACTCAGTAAAGTTGCGGACGACAATAAAATAGGAAGAGTGATTAATTCTGATACTGATATTCAGAATCTCCAAAGATATTTAGACACACTACAAGAATGGGCAGTAAAAGCCCATGAAGATGAAGTTCAATGTAGATAAATGCAGTGTAGTGCAATTTTGGAAATCGATAGAAAATGCAAGATACAAATTAGATAACGTGAATATAAGTAACTCAGATAATGAAAAAGACTTGAGAGTCATCGTCAACTGTGATTTGAAACCAAGAAATCAATGCATCAGTGTTCAAAATAAGGCAAGTTCTTGGATTTATATCTAGAATTGTGAGTAACAGAACAACATACGTAATATTAAAACTATATCTAGGCTTAGTAAGACCACATATGGATTACGCTGTCCAATTCTGGTGTTCCTATTACAGAATGGACATATATTCCTTGGAGAGAGTACAACGAAGAGAGACAACAAATATCCAAAATATTATATATCTTCCAAATGAAGTAAGGTTGAAAACATTAGGCTTACATTCGTTAGAGATACGCAGAGTTAGAGGGCTATATGATAGAGGTGTTCAAGTGGGTTAGTGGGATTAATAAAGGGGACATGCACGATGTACTAAAGCTTAGTGATAGCGAAAGAACTCAAACAATGGGTTCAAATTATATAAATTAATTTCAGAAATGATATAGACAAATATTGGTTTGGTAACATAATTGTAGATAGGTGGAATAGGCTACCAAGTGCTATAGTGGGATCAAGAACGATAGAGAGCTTTAAGATAAAATTAGATAGACATATGGACGAGATGGGTAGGGTGTGAGTGGAATCTGCCGGGTGAAGACCAATCGGCTCTCTCTGCAGATTCCCGTTTTCTCATGTTGACCTCTGACCGTTTTGGTGAGGTCGGTCCTCATGGTGTTAGTGAGTTGGGCCTATAATTAGGCCTTATAATTAGTGTTGGGTGTGAGAGGGATCTGCCCTATGTGGGCCAATCGGCTTTCTGCAGACTCCCATTTTCTTATGTTCATTCTAATAAAAGCTTCTGTATCTAATCAATCTGCTTCTCCCCAGTCCGAATATCTGTTTGGAACCTAATTACTGTGCGTAAATCAGATATATTAAAGTGTTTCATACTTGTATTGATGAACATTTATGTTTTATTTCAAAACAGTCTGGTTCAGTTCTCTCTGGCGAAGATGAGATTATGTTTAATTTGGAATGTCTGTCATTAATAGTTTAATTGTTTTAATTTCAAACGTATGGACAGAGGTACACTGACAAATAATTGTAAGTGTCCATATTCTGAATTTGGGTGTGCAAATAAGTGAATTGCAATTTAAGAGTGAAGGATACTATGTATTATTTCATTCAATAACAAATTTATGAAATGCTATGTAAAACCATATATTAAATAGATTTCAGTGTCTATACTCCTTACCCCCCCCCCCCCCCCCACACACACACACACGCTCTCTCGCTCTCACACACACCGCACACACACACACACACACACAATCGAGAGGTCCGGGGTTAGAATCCTCGGCCGGGTGGAGACAATTTAGGCCTGTCTCCTTTCACTTGGTAGCCTCTGTTCATCTAGCAGTAAATACTGTAGGTAAAATAGTGGACGTAACTCGAGGAGTTGTGACCTCGCTGCCTGGGTGTGTGGTGTATGAATAGGTCTCATCCTTACCCAATGATCGGACAATACAAGCTCTAAGCTTTCTTCCGGGAGGGTAATGGTTGACGAGAGATCCAAGATCGTAAGTGAATTACACACACACTGGGTATAGAATCCAAGTCGCAAACATCCATGTACCATACCAACTTATGCAGCGAGCGGCAACACCGATTAATATTATACGAATATAGTAATGCATCACAAACTAATAAAGAGGAATGGGGGGATTTGTGAATTGGAAGGAGGTAAGAGCTTGGTATTTGGGGTGACAGGATGTCTAGACTCGGGAGTAGTAGGTTATTCAAGAAGTTTTAGGATAGACGATCAAGGAATTGGAAGGTAAAGGATCTAAGAAATAGGGAGTAGAAGGTCTACATAATTAATGGGTAGAGGGTGTTACAATCGAGGTGTAAGTATAGGTATTGTGAGGGTCAATGTTCCAGGAATTGTGGAATAGTGGACTAAGAAATGGTAGTAGGGGTCTAGTCTAGAAAACGTGCAGTTAGAATCTAGGTATGGGGGGGGGGGGGGGAATATGGTTCTAGGAATTGGAGAAATGGGACTAGATATTGCGGGGCTGGCGGTAAGGGATTTATTAACCTGGTTTAAGTGGGTTAGGAAGTGAGGCATTTGGTTTAGAAATTGGGTCGACAATGATCTAGTAATTTAAGCATACCTTGTCTTGGAATTGAGGAGAAGTAAGGGGGTCTGAGTTGTAGGACAGCGGGTTGAAGAATATTTAGGGGAGATGTAGTACTGTATATATGAACATTAGGGATCTGCTGGGGTTATGTCAACTAAAGGCGTTTTCCTTTATTTCATAGCCCAAAGATCACATCGAAAATCAGGATAACTGGAGTGAATCCTTGTACGTATCATTAATCATTATAGCAATTATTGTTAACATTGATGACTTCCACTTGTGGCTATCTATATCGTAAATAAGTAAAGACAAATTTCAATAATACAGCGAATAGTTCTTAAGCATGCCTATGATTAGAAGCAGGTGCCATTCTGCTAATATTTGTTGAAGGTACTTCGAAGCAACTCACATATTGTAATTTTCGTCGTCTGGATAACATTAGTCACCCTAAAATAATGTTTAGTATCATATGTAACGCAAATATACATCGCCCATGTTATGAGGTATGAGAGGCAACAGGTGACTGGATAGCTCAAGCAGTGACTTGTGGGGTATAAAGTTTGTTTTCATAAGATTGCAATCAGTTTAATAGTAGTATGTTTGAGATTGTTTGCATAACGCCCTTCCAAAATGTTAACAAAAAGGACACCTACCTATTGAAATACTTTCCTGGTTGAGTTGGCATGGAACTCAAGGGGCCGGAAGGTACAAGTAACTGTACCCAACCTTACTACAAGACGACCCTGAACTTTTGATTACGTAGTCATAAACTGTGGTCCCTGCGCCTGGTAACTTGGTTTACTGCAGATGGAGAAAAGCGACAAACGGTACTCTGATAAATTTAACGGCCATCGTGTCTCTCAACCTCGGAGGAGGTCGAGGTGGATAATGTTTCTTTAATGTACCCTGGATAGGTTAGTTTGTAGTCAAAAGGCATAGTTCCCTCTTACCTTTGCTCACAGATCATTCATATACAAGGTTAAATCCCTCTACCAAAGAAATTTAACTGGACTGCATCCAATCTTGATGCATCTATTTAGGTGCTAAAACTGTCAATATGTTTCATATACAATTCAAGCACGGTCAAAGTGGAAGGGAACTTTGAATTAAAATAGGGTTGTTTGGTTAAATGTATATGTTCGTATCAGATGATATTCTAAACACATTGTTTAAGTGTTAATCCTTATGTTTGTAATATTTGTCTTTAAATAACCTATTGAGGATGATGATGCATATTGACAGTTTATTATGGTTATCAGTAGACGACTATACACAGCCTAGTAAATATCAGTGCGAGTTTACCAGGGAAAAACTATCTCAATTAAACCCCTAATTTTCTTATAACCTTTCTAATCTGAATACAATCGTCCAATACTAGCCAGAAAAAAATGCGTCCTCTTATCCTGAAATGGTGACACTATAATCCTGACTATCCATTAACAATTATATACGTAATCTATTAATGTGCCTTGTTTGATAAAATCACCAAAACTTAGGTAGATTGATGCAGGAATATTCATCTTAGACTCAGACTAACTTATATATATATTTCTTTCCAAGTTAATTAGTGTGTGTGTGTGTGTTTTTGTGTTGTTTATTCCATGCCAAATAACGCCGTGAAATATGTCAGATTTAATTAAATTGTTAATATTGAAATAACCTAACCTGTTTTGCCATAAGACATTTCATCGAGTTTCGAAATTGATTCATGAATGGTATAATAGTCATAATGTAGTCTCAGAAATAGTAGTTATGTAATTATTTTATTTTTAGATTGCTATAAGAGAGAGTATCGCTTATATATCTCTTGATTAATACAATGTCCATTTTTTATATGCAAATGTATTGTATTCGTTGGTTTTTAATCTTCTAACACACCTAAATAAGATTCCGTGACATTAAATGTAACTAGTTGACTGACCTAGTTGATGAAAGGTTTCTAGTCACTTTAGGATAACATAACACACAATGCTTGAACAGTATTTTTCGCAACGACCTTGACCTTTGATGTATATATTATGTTTTAATCAATAACATTTATTAACGTAAATAGGGCTACTAACATTATTGGAAACGCAATCAATATTGTTGTTGTTACCATGTGTTTAGTCATGCTTTTGATAATTAATGGGGTTACAAATTTTCCAACATGAACTTGCTAAATCAACTGCTAGATATTGCCAACTTCACTTCAGGCAGTTACGAAGGATTGAAAGGAATCGCAGGTCATTTTCTGGGCAATATCTTACCTAGACAGTGAACACTTATCACACCAAAACACAATTCATTGCTTAGTTGAAGTCCCGAGTGATGATTACCTTTAAAGAACATAAATGTGACATGGCTGAATCACTTGGCAAAACTACAGACGAAAGTGTGTGCCTTTAATCAGATGAAAACTGTGTTAATATTAAAGCGTCAGGACAATCATTATAATAATGTAACATATCCGGCAAAATAATCATGACCAAAAAATTAATCTATATAGCAATATCTTTGGTTTCCTAACATAGTCAAGCAATATAGTAAGCTACAAGGACACATTGTAAAAAAGTTCACATTTTGTTTTCTTTCTCCCCAATTACCTCGACTCGTAAGAGCCCCTAAAAGTTGCTATTGTATTGATTGTATCAAAAGTTGCCAGAAAACGCGTGTCTTTGACAAATTAAAGGGAATGGATTTCTGGAGATAGGACAGAACAACGGAGTTAATAGGTTTAGGAAGTGAGCGATGGCCGTCCACAACCACATCTATGGAATTGCCAGAAAGGAAATTAGATCTAAACTTCTAAGTGAATTCTACCCTCGGATAAAAGTACGAGATATTTTCAGACCTACACGAACAATCAGTACTTTCTTCAAGTTCAAAGATATAATGCCTAAAGAACTACAGTCCTCTGTAATCTACAAATGTCAATGTCATTGCTGTAATGCAATGTATATAGGTTTCGCAAAACGTCAACTCAAGGTACGTATTTTTTAACACAAGGGAAAGTCGGTCAGAACAAACAGGCATTATTCTAATCCCTCGTATAGCGTATAGAGTATAGCCCCATACGTCAACATGCCCAGAACTCAAATCACCCCCTCCTCTAGGATAATTTCTCCGTCCTACAGTCATGCGTGTACGGAAAGAAGCTAACCATAACGAAGTCTCTAATATTAGTGAAACTAATGCCTTCATTAGGTAGCACAGATAAATCAACCGACCTATGTTTTTAACATCTTAACCCTTTCTCTGCGGGCATATTTCCGCCATATTAGGATTCATTCAGGCACTCCTGATTGATTAGGCAAGTGTCTGAATTAAATTAAATGCATTCAGCCAAAAACTAGAAGAAAATAGCTGCAAAATGACACCAAAACGAGCTTCGTAGCTTGCGGGGTTTACCCGCAGCGCTACCATAGACATTCGCTAAAATTAGCAATTCTCGCTAATGTCTCGCTACATTTGCCTTTGGCAGCACTGTATATCTAGCGAGACTCTGACGCAGTGCTGCGGCCGCCTGGCTGATATGAGGACGTGTGGCTTGCCTCGCTCCCGCTCCCTCGCACTCGATTTTACAGGCTTTAAGAGGCTTTAAAAGCTTGTAAATTGTTGTAAATTGCCTTGGCGTTCTGGAACGTCTCCCGCAGGAAGGGGTTAATGTAAGTTGTTTTTCATGTTTTTGCATTTATAGTGCTTAATAGTGTTGTGATTTATTAATAATGTTTGTGGTATTTCTTATGTCATTTATTTATCTTTGTGATAAATACGGACTTAGGTTTAACAATAATCTCTCTTCATATCTTCATACTATATAATTTTTCTTAGGCATTATGAAATAATTGTAATTCACTATGACACTAGTGGTTTCTTATAAGTGTGAGAGTCTGTTATTTTTAGATTTGCCTGAGGATGAAACGTGTTCTTCCATCCCGCACTGTTGCTCTTCTTCATTATTCGCCTCCGCTTCCCACGGACAAGATCAATAGCTGGCATATATATATATATATATATATATATATACATATATGGTGCGGTGGGAGTATCAATATGATTAGATTAATATCCAGTATTCGAGAATGGATAATAAGTCGTAGGCATGTGCATAAACCTTTAACCGTCTTGGTGGTGTAATGGTGTCAACAATCTGTGTGTTATAACCCGGGTTCTAATCCTGGTGGATCGCACATGTGCTTTCATTAATTTCATTGGAGGTGTTTGGTGTTCTGGTGAAGTTAATACAAAATAGATTATCAGTAGGTTCAGGGATATTTCGTAGCGAAGCCGGTCTAAATGATCTGTGCCCCATGAATATTCTTTCCTCTCATTAAACATTAGGCTACCATTGTGCGGTGGGAGTATGAACATGATTAGATTAATATCCAGTATTCGAGAATGGATAATAAGTCGTAGGCATGTGCATAAACCTTTAACCGTCTTGGTGGTGTAATGGTTAAGGTGTCAAAAATATGTGTGTGATAACCCGGGTTCGAATCCTGGTGGATCGCACATATGCTTTCATTAATTTCATTGGAGGTGTTTGGTGTTGCGGTGAAGTTAATAAAAAATAGAATATATATATAAATATATATATATATATATATATATATATATATATATATATATATATATATATATACTGTATATATATAATTATATACTCACACGTGTGTGTGTGTGTGTGTGTGTAATCTTCGTAATCATGTCATACGGACTAATCACATATAATAAAGCCACTCCAACAGCTTCCTCTCTCTCCAACACCCCTTCTCCCCTCTCTACACTACTCAGAACAAATAGGAAAAGTAGAAAGTACCTACGAGGTGCCGTTGTAAATGCTTATCCCCCAATTCCTTCATCTGCAGTCCTTTATATAGAAACCGAGTGTATTTTAATATCCCTCTGCCGCTTGCCAGTTTATTTTATACAACCTAGTTCTGTCTATTCGTACATAGGGCAACACACTTAAACATCAAGCGAAACTAAGCCAATATAACCCTAAGTAACCTCAATCTAAATCATATTATCTACATGAAACTAACCACTCAGTAACAAGAAGGAACATCTGAGCGGTGTTGTATGTATGTAGAGATTGAATCAGATGAATAAACGGTCATCAATGCGCTGTATGAAGTAAACTCGCTGTCCTCGTGTAGATAAAGGTTGAGTCACACGAACGGTTTTTCCGGCATCATTGCTCGGCAGCTCTAGTTTTCAAGTTTATGAATGGAGGTCTTGGTACCTCATAAAGGGGAAGAAGGTGTCCTTCAACAAATAGATATATGTTATATTCTATTTCCGGTCTACTGTAATTACCGACATCAATGCAAGAATACCGATATCGTTCAGCATAAAATTGTCGATGTAAAATATCTAGAAATAGTGTTCATGTGACTCAGTCTTAAGAGAATCAGCAGTGTTGGCGTTATAGTGAGTCATTTCAAAGGACGGGCGAGAGAGAAGCTTCCTTACAACTGCTCATCAAAGTAATTTAAACAAAGAGGTGGGAATTCAAAAGGAATAAGAAGAACGCCCAGGAAGAGATGGTGGCAAAAGGTACCCCCCCCCCCCCCCCCATCCTCCCTACCGACACACACACACACACACACACACACAGACGTACGCGAGGATGCCCAACCTTTGATGACATACATACATACATACATACATACATACAGTACATACATACATACATACAAATATAAAAACCGTTTTGTCCACAGAGAATGTGGTTATATTCTCACATCCTAAATGGTGGCTTTCCAGGCAGCTCTGTCAAAGGCTGCAACTGTTGTCAAATTCTATATTTTGGGATCGGACCGAAGTACCTGACCACATGTCATTCAAGGTCATCCCCTACGTGCAGCTACCCCCATTCTCACAGTCCAGCATTTCTTCACCCTGTTCTGATCATCCATTCACTCCACGTCTCCAAACCAACCAAGTCGGCTCGTGCGCATCACTTCACTGACACTCCTAATGCCCAGACATCTTCTTAAATCCTTGCTCAATACCCCTTTAAGGTGAAGTAGGAGCCCCATCATGATCAGGAGTGGCAACAGCTCTCTAAACTTCCCCCACCCACTTCTGACTCTAGCAATGGAGCCAGCTTTAGCGCCACCTCCAGCGGAAATTGTATTGCCCAAATATCAGAATTTATTCACACACTGCAGCGTTACACTGTCGAAATCAACACTAACAGGCGGGTTCTTTAACACAAGTTCTCCCTTGCACACTGCACTTTCAAAGTTTATGATGCTTGTCAAAGGTCCTCTAGCTCTACTACATCACGTGTGTACCCAGTCACTACAGACGCAACATTGAATTGAATAATTTCCCACCCCCTTCCACACAAACTGTGCATGGATAGTCGCCGCTTCTTTCCATAGTTCCGTGTCCTACCCCATGAATCATGACCTTTGTTTTATCTATGTTTACTCTTAGATCCTTGTTTGCCTTACCCTCCCTCCATCATTTGGTCTTTTCCTCTGCTTCTTGCGCACTATGTGCGATAAGAACTAGATCATCTGCATATAACAACTTCCACGGGAGGCCTGTCCTAAAGTCAATTGACAAAGCTTCCAGGACCCAAACAAACAGTAATGGGCTCAGTACTGAACCTTGGTGAACTCCAAGTTTCACAGGGAACTCTTCACTCAGGACCCCATTCACTCTAACTGCTGCCTGTGACCCCACATACATTCTCATTATCACACACACCAGTCACTCTTCTACTCTGAGTTTATTCATAGCCCACTGCATTACTTCCCTTGGCACCCTGTCAAAGGCCTTCTCAAGATCTTCAAAATCTAGGTATAACTCCTGTTTTTTCTCTAAAAACTTATCTTGCAATGAAGATAGCATCAGTTGTGCCACGTCCCGGCATTAATCCAAACTGCATGTTGTTGATTGAAACACTTTTCCTGGTCATGTATTCAAAAACCCTCCGACAATGTTGGAGCTCCCAGCGGCTTTCCCAGACTTAATTTTATCTATAGCACTTTAAACAGCTTCGTACCCTATCAAAGGCGTAGGGCCTTGTAATGGGATTGCAGTGCTGAGCTGTTCTCTGTTCCATTCAAACTCCACATTAAAGCAGTGTTTCATAATGCTACTTCCTTGCCTCTCTATTTTCGTTTTCTGAGTAAACAGTTATGCCACTGTTATTATTTATGCATCTTACACCCACAATGTCCTGGCTACCATCCCCGACATTCTTAGCTAATTTATAAACTCGATTGGTATTATTAGTGCAGCAATCTTGTTCTATCTCACCATACTGTATGGTTTTCTTTGCTCTGTAGACCTCTCTTCTAGAATTACATTTGGCGGACAGGTATTCTTCCTTGCTGCCACCTTCCTTCCATACTTTGAAACATCTCTTCTTTTCTCTGACTGCAGCTTCGACATTGTTGTTACACCACCAGGAGAACTTATGTCTGGGTGGCCCCTTTGTTTTGCCACATACTTTGTCTGTGGTATCAAGGAGGCTGTGTTCTATAAAGTTCCATTTGCTATCAATATCATCTGGCCTAGCACCCATTCTTCTTTCAATTTCCACTATCTTGTTGTGGAATCTGTCTCTGTACTCATTTTTTTCCAACAACCATACTTGCCTTTTTGGCAAATGTACTTTCTTTCTAACAGGAATTCTGCTTAGGAACATAGCATAAACTAGGAGCTTGTGTTGGGGGATGCATTCTTCACCTGGTATAATCTTAGTATCTCTAACTAATTTCCTTTCAGATTTGCTGATCAGGAAGTAGTCTATCTGGCTACTGGAGCCACCTGATTCATTTGTTATCAGATGGCTCATCTTCTTCCTAAACATAGTATTACACTCCACCATCCCCGTCGCAGCACAGTGCTTCAGAATGTATTTACCTCCCAGGTTCCTTCGGCCATAACCCTGTCCTCAGTGCACACCTACATATCCATCGGCACATGCCCCGGCATGCCCATTCAAGTCGCCTCCCACAATTGCTACGTCCCCTTCCTTGCATCCGGCAGCCACCTTTAGTAATTCATTCCAGAACACAATATGCCTACCTCTCTGCCACCAGGAAACCCTTTTCCATGTTCATTTCCCTTCCAAATGAACTTGAAACGTTAATTTGTCCCAATAATACATCTTGCACTCTACCCTTTCCACCAGGTGTCCTGGGCACAACATACATGCACTCTACGTCTTTCTAGCATCTCCACAATCTCACCTGCTGTTCCTTTCATCGTTACGATATTCACACTTCTGAATCTGAACTTGGCGGAAGAATCCGTGGTAGTGCCCTTTTGCGATTTTGTTATCAACAGAGTTGCGTTTCCTCAATCCTCTGATAAGCTTTAGTCATGTTCGGTGTGGTTCCCAACGTTTGAGGTCGCTATCCCCAGGTATCCAGCTCCAGGCAGCCCCGGGCGGGTATCACCAAGAGGCCATCTCAAGATCTTCATACGGATGGAACCAAAGGGCCTCGTGGCACCCCACCAGAATCAACCGCAGGCAAGTAATTCGTGCGCACACACGACACTATGGCAGGCCTGGTATTATGCACAATGTGATAGGGCAGCCTCCTGGTGTGCTACCTACGGGTTCGGGCCCTTGTACTACTAGGCGGAAAGTGCCAGTCTGTAAAGACACAATGTCCTGTACCCTCTAGGAGTCTACGTCCTCCTGGCCAGGAGGCACCCCCAGGGGCCAGAGGTAGGCCCCTTCACGTCAGCGAGCCGCCATTAGGTGAGTTTGAAGCATGTTTACATGGGTTACCTGCTCTAGCTAGCCCCCTAACCGGCCTTTGGCAGGGACATTTTTCGATAGCAAAATGTATAAATTGATCTTGAAAGAGGAACTTGGGGGGTGATGTTTTAAGCTTGATGAACGGCTAAGGAAGGAAAAAAAAAAAAAAAAAAAAAATATATATATATATATATATATATATATATATATATATATATATATATATATATATATATATTATGTGGAAATAATTAAGCCCCCCCCCCCCTTAAAAACATTATCTTTATTATCTGTAACCTATGCTACCCCATAAAACAAACCAAAGCACACCCACTGTAACCAGGGGGACGTACTGGTTCTCAACATTAAGGAGTGTGGTTGTATTGGTTATCAACGTTTAGGAGTGTGGCCGTACTGGTTCTCAACGTTTAGGAGTGTGGTTGTATTGGTTATCAACGTTTAGGAGTGTGGCCGTATTGGTTCTCAATGTTTAGGAGTGTGGTTGTATTGGTTGTCAACGTTTAGGAGTGTGGTTGTATTGGTTCTCAACGTTTAGGAGTGTGGTTGTATAGCTTATCAACGTTTAGGAGTGTGGTTGTATTGGTTCTCAACGTTTAGGAGTGCAGTTGTATTCGTTCTCAACTTTTAGGAGTGTGGTTGTATTTGTTATCAACGTTTAGGAGTGTGGTTGTATTGGTTATCAACGTTTAGGAGTGTGGCTCAGTATTGGTTCTCAACATATAGGAGTGTGGCTCAGGTAGTGATTCTCAACGTTTAGGAGTGTGGCTGTATTGGTTCTCAACGTATAGGAGTGTGGCTGTATTAGTTGTCCACGTTTAGGCGTGTGGCTGTATTGGTTGTCAACGTTTAGGAGTGTGGCTGTAGTGGTTGTCAACGTTTAGGAGTGTGGCAGTATACGTTTTCAACGTTTAGGAGTGTGGCAGTATACATTTTCAACGTTTAGGAGTGTGACTGTATTGGTTGTCAACGTTTAGGAGTGTGGCAGTATATGTTTTCAACGTTTAGGAGAGTGGCTGTATTGGTTGTCAACGTTTAGGAGTGTGGCCGTAGTACCGTACTGGTTTGGGACGTTTAGAAGTGTGGCATATTTGTTTATTTATATATATATTTGTTAATTAAATATTTTGTGTGTATTTCTGTGTCTGTATAGTTTCCTCCATAGACCTCACCCAAGCTTACAAAAACACCCCCAAGAGCCCCCTTCGAGTTAAGTGTGTACATTATTCGGCATACATTTGGCCCGTTCGAAGGCCAGTTTCCTCCAATAATACAGGCTCGCTATCAATCACCAGGAAAAATAAGAAACACCTAAATGACACTAAAAAGTCTTAACATTAACACATAAATGGGGCAAAAAGTCATACTATTGCAAAACTAATGGGGCGGACATCTTATAATGTCAAAACTAATGGGGCTAAACATGAGGGAGAGGGGGGTCCAGATATAACAGCCCCTTAACATGCTGCTTTCCATATTAACAAAGAACCAATGTCTCGCGGGTTGCCCAGAACCTGTATACTGAAGCGTTTCCTACCTTGGATGGTCTAACAGTAAAATGTAATGTAAACGGTAGTGTAGTGGAGAACGTCTCGGCCTCCCACCCCGGGTAACCCAAGTTCAATCCCACGCTCAGGCATGACGGTTTTTCTCATACACTGGTAGCCGGTACCAGTTCCCTTGACCAATAAAATGGGTGATAGTGTCTGGTAATAAACTTTGGTCGAGCGCTATTGAATCTCGGAGCAAGGGCTAGAGAGAAATGGCGCTATATAAGTAACCTGAGCATTATCAACTCTGCAAAAGCAGAGTTTGGTATCGCCCCCCCATAAAGTGGGTACCACCGGAAAAAATGTCTGTCGTCGTTGTTGTTGTTGTTGTCCGTCTGTCCCGAAACACCTCTTAGACCGTTGGACGGATTTTCACCAAATTTCACACGAACATTACTTCCCTTAGCACCCGGTCAAATGCCTTCTCAAGATCTTCAAAATCTAGGTATAACTCCCGTTTTGTCTCTAAAAACCTCTCTTGCAGTTGCCTAACAATGAAGATAGCATCAGTTGTGCCATGTCCCGGCATTAATACAAACTGCATGTTGTTAATGGAAACACCTTTCCTGATCATGCATTCAAAAACCCTCCGACAATGTCGGAGCTCCCAGCGGCTTTCCCGGACTTCATTTTATCTATAGCTCTTTAAACAGCTTCGTACCCTATCAAACGCGTAGGGCCTTGTAATGGGATTGCAGTGCTGAGCTGTTTTCTGTTCCATTCAAACTCCACATTAAGCAGTGTTTCATAATGCTACTTCCTTGCCTCTCTATTTTCGTTTTCTGAGTAAACAGTTATGCCACTGTTATTATTTATGCATCTTACACCCACAATGTCCTGGCTACCATCCCCGACATTCTTAGCTAATTTATAAACCCGATTGGCATTATTAGTGCAGCAAACTTGTTCTATCTCACCATACTGTATGGATTTCTTTGCTCTGTAGACCTCTCTTCTAGAATTACATTTGGCGGACAGGTATTCTTCCTTGCTGCCACCTTCCTTCCATACTTTGAAACATCTCTTCTTTTCTCTGACTGCAGCTTCGACATTGTTTTTACACCACCAGGAGAACTTATGTCTGGGTGGCCCCTTTGTTTTGCCACAGACTTTGTCTGTGGTATCAAGGAGGCTGTGTTCTATAAAGTTCCATTTGCTATCAATATCATCTAGCCTAGCACCCATTCTTGTTTCAATTTCCACCATCTTGTTGTGGAATCTGTCTCTGTACTCATTTTTTTCCAACAACCATACTTGTCTTTTTGGCAAATGTACTTTCTTTCTAACAGGAATTCTGCTTAGCACATATTATAAACTAGGAGCTTGTGTTGGGGGATGCATTCTTCACCTGGTATGATCTTAGTATCTCTAACTAATTTCCTTTAAGATTTTCTGATCAGGAAGTAGTCTAACTGGCTACTGGAGCCACCTGATTCATTTGTTATCAGATAACTCATCTTCTTCCTAAACATAGTATTACACTCCACCATCCCCGTCGCAGCACAGTGTTTCAGTATTTATTCACCTCCCAGGTTCCTTCGGCCATAACCCTGTCCTCAGTGCACACCTTCATATCCGTCGGCACATGCCCCGACATGCCCATTCAAGTCTCCTCCCACAATTGCTACGTCCCCTTCCTTGCATCCGGCAGCCACCTTTAGTAATTCATTCCAGAACACAATATGCCTACCTCTCTGCCACCAGGAAACCCTTTACCATGTTCATTTCCCTTCCATATGAACTTGAAACGTGAATTTTTCCCAAAAATACACCTTGCACTCTACCCTTTCCACCAGGTGTCCTGGGCACAACATACATACACTCTACGTCTCTAGCATCTCCACAATCTCACCAGCTGTTCCTTTCATCGTTACGATATTCACACTTCTAAATCTGAACTTGGCGGAAGAATCCGAGGTAGTGTCCTTTTGCGATTTTTTTATCAACAGAGTTGCGTTTCCTCAATCCTCTGATAGGTTTTAGTCATGTTTGGTGTGGATCCCAACGTTTGAGGTCGCTATCCCCAGGTATCCAGCTCCAGGCAGCCCCGGGCGGGTATCACCAAGAGGCCATCTCAAGATCTTCATACGGATGGAACCTAAGGGCCTCGTGGCACCCCACCAGAATCAACCGCAGGCAAGTAATTTGTGCGCACACACGACATTATGGCAGGCCTGGTATTATGCGCATAGTGATAGGGCAGCCTCCTGGTGTGCTACCTATGGGTTCGAGCCCTTCTACTACTACGCGGAAAGTGCCAGTCTGTAAAGACACAATGTCCTGTACCCTCTAGGAGTCTAGGTCCTCCTGGCCAGGAGGCACCCCCAGGGGCCAGAGGTAGGTCCCTTCACGTCAGCGAGCCGCCATTAGGTGAGTTTGAAGCATGTTTACGTGGGGTGTCTGCTCTAGCTAGCCTCCTAACCGGCCTTTGGCAGGGACATTTTTCGATAGCAAAATGTATAAATTGATCTTGAAAGAGGAACTTGGGGGGGTGATGTTTTAAGCTTGATGAACGTCTAAGGAAGGAAAACAAAAATATATATATGTGGAAATAAATAAACCCCCCCTCCCCCTTAAAAACATCATCTTTATTATCTGTAACCAATGCTACCCCATAAAACAAACCAAAGCACACCTATTGTAACCAGGGGGCCGTACTGGTTCTCAACGTTTAGGAGTGTGGTTGTATTGGTTATCAACGTTTAGGAGTGTGGCCGTACTGGTTCTCAACGTTAAGGAGTGTGGTTGTATTGGTTATCAACGTTTAGGAGTGTGGCCGTATTGGTTCTCAATGTTTAGGAGTGTGGTTGTATTGGTTATCAACGTTTAGGAGTGTGGTTGTATTGGTTCTCAACGTTTAGGAGTGTGGTTGTATTGGTTATCAACGTTTAGGAGTGTGGTTGTATTGGTTCTCAACGTTTAGGAATGTGGTTGTATTGGTTTTCAACGTTTAGGAGTGTGGTTGTATTGGTTATCAACATTTAGGAGTGTGGTTGTATTGGTTATCAACGTTTAGGAGTGTGGCTCTATTGGTTCTCAACGTATAGGAGTGTGGCTGTAGTGATTCTCAACGTTTAGGAGTGTGGCTGTATTGGTTGTCAACGTTTAGGAGTGTGGCAGTATAAGTTTTCAACGTTTAGGAGTGTGGCTGTATTGGTTGTCAACATTTAGGAGTGTGGCAGTATATGTTGTCAACGTTTAGGAGTGTGGCTGTATTGGTTGTCAACGTTTAGGAGTGTGGCAGTATATGTGGTTTACCCAACCTTGGTTTTTGCGTCAAAAAGAATATGGCGTGTATTATAGATTGATGGTGGAGTTGGCAGAGTTGATAAGTTCAAGAACTTCATGAGGATGCCCGTCACCATGTTTAGGGAGGTGCTTGGTCGTGTTGGGCCAAGGATTACCAAGCAGGACACTACCTTTTGTGCGAGTCTTGAACTAGGTTTGCGGCTTGCAATAACGCTGCAATTCCTGGTCTCTGGAAACACCTACACAGACCTCTTCTATGCCTTCCGAGTTGCACCAAATACCATCTCCAATCTCGTCCCTGAAGTGTGCGATGCAATTGTTGCAGAATACATGGGGGAGGTGATGGTATGCCTGCTGAGTAGAAGGCAGTGGCAGACCAATTTGCTCTCCACTGGGAATTTCCACACGCCTGTGGTGCCCTGGATGGCAAACACATTGCCATCAAGTGTCCTGCCAAGGGGGGCTCCAAATTTTTCAATTACAAGAAGGTCCACTCGTTAGTCCTCATGGCCTTGGCTGATACTGACTATCGATTTCTGTATGTGGATGTTGGAGCCCACTGGTGTTCATCGGATAGTGGTGTGTTCCTTGACACCCCACTGTGTACTGCACTCGAGGTGGGCCGTGCGGGACTTCCCGATGCTGAACCTCTACCTGGTGGAAATCAGCCTGTCCCGTACTTCATTGTCGGTGACGATGTCTTCGGGCTACGCACCTGGCTAATGAAAATCTTCCCTCACCGCAAAATGTCACGCGAAGAGCGAATTTTCAATTACCGCTTCTGAAGAGTTCTGCGAGTAGTTGAGAATGCATTCAGGATCATAGCCAACAGGTAAAAGAATCAAGCCGTAGTATGGATCTACTGTATATATATGTATGTCTGTATAGACATATATGTTCATATAAAAATAAATAAATATATATATATGTACTGTATACCGGTATATATATATATATACATATATATACAGTATATACCGGTATATATATATATACTGTATATATATATATATATATATATATATATAGATATAGATATTAATATATACAGTATATATATATATACCGGTATATATACAGTATATATATATTTTTTTATTTTATTTTTTATTTTTTTGCATTGTATTATTGTAATTCCCATCATATAAACTTTGGTAGTCACATGAGGATTTCGGTCATATTTCTTGTGTTATTTACCATACTCATATGTCTGTCTATTATTTCACGATCTCATATGTCAGTTTCTATAAAATGCAATCATTTATTTTGTTTAACTTATTTACATTTTGTATAATATTTTGTTCTGTTTCCCTTTTATTTTAGGTTCCGCCTTCTGCTGAGTACTATTATCCTTGAGCCGAAGAATGTAGAGTCAGCATTAATGGCAATTTGTTGTCTCCACAACCTTCTCAGGACTCGCTTCAGGACGCAAACATCGCTCGGGTGGATGAGGAGGGCCATGTTAGTTTCCATGTGAACCCGGGTTCGTGGAGGCAAGAGGGGGAGCTGACCTCACTTGAACCCCTTGCCAGGAATACTTCCTTGGCAGCAGGGAAGAAAGTGAGGTTGTACCTCAAGGACTAATACACCTCAGGAGCAGGTCGTGTCTCTTGGCAAGACAAAATTATCTAAGGTTAGTATCAATGGGTAATTGAAAACGATAATAAATTTTGAATTTTGTTATTCAAAAACTGCAAAAAACTTAAGAAATATATATATATATATATAAAACACTTAGAAATAGGCAATTTGTGAAATGATGATGAACTTATGAAATGGTGTGTGGTGATGCAAAACTGGAATGGGGATAAATATTGTACCGAAAAATTTATACATTTATGTCAATGTTTGGTCATGTGACACGATATATGTAAACACGCCAAAGTTAGCCAAATCTAACTTTCCTTGTTTACATTTTCGTGATTCACAAGACAGAATATCCAGATAAATGTGTGCATTTTTCGGCAAAACTCTGTTTCATGTACAACTCGTAAACCACAATTATTTGTATGGAATGAGATAAATATGTGTTTAGGTATGTGTTTACTCAACCTCCATTGGGGTCTGCACACCTTGTTCCTCTGCAGGTACAAGTGAGGTTGTGTGTGGGTGTGGGGGTGAAGCACTACCAGCCCCATTAAATATCCGATGTAAATTGGCTCCTGGGGCTTGGGGTAATTGAGATAAACTGGAGGAGTTTTGGGAAGTGACCCTGGTAAGGGTCTGGTATGTCGACACTGGTGGAGAAAGTGGCTGGTAGTTGTAGTTGGAGGTTGAGGGGTAGGGATGGTGAGGAGAAGAAGACCAGTCCCCAGGTGTGACCCCTCTGAAACTCGGGCTGTGTGTCAGCCCGTGAGTCGAATGTTGGTGTTGTTGTTGTTGTTGTGTAGGTGGGCTGAGGTACCAACCCATTGGCTGATGTCCAGACGTGTGGGGGCCCGGGTGATATATCATGCTCATGAGGCCTGGGCTTGGGGCTGCAGGCGGTACCTGGGCAGGTGCGGTCGCTGCTGCTTGCACTGGAGTATGTTGGATCTGACGTTGTTGCGCTGGAGGAGGAGGTTGCATTGCAGGATTATTTGCAACTGGAGCTGAATCCCGAACTTTTGCAAGTTCATTAGATTCAGCCCTTTCCAGTGCTATGTTATCCTGTCGGCCATTACCGAGCATGTCTAGGGCATTGCTTATGAATTTCATAGTTGTTCTGCGGTCAAGGGACTTTACGGTGTTCATCATGAACACCCCGAATGACTCAACCTCCTCCTCCAGTGGCATCTTCTTCTTTGTTAGTTTCTCAACCTGTGCCTCAAGGTCCGCCATTCGAGACGCCCTACCCCTCATTACCTGTGTGATAAAGAGTAAGGGAACGGTTATAGAAAAAAATATAATTATTTACTCATACACAAATAATTTTATACATTATTTTACGTCAGACATCCCAAACAGGGCCTCAAACCCTATGTGTCAACTTGACCCAAAGTCTGCGTGCGCGACTTTGTTTGCACGTATCGCTTATCTACGTGAAATCTGACACCCTTTCCTCACCAGTCCCCAGGACACCCAACATGTTCAGTGTGTGACAAATATTTACGAATACTGGGAATGTTTATATATGAATGTGTCAAAGTAAAATGTGTTCTTCTTGGTAAAACAAATAGAACATTAATATCAGGAAATGAGAGAAACGAATACAACCTGGCAAAACAATTTCTCCAACTGTACATTGTGCTTCATTGCAAAATGCCAGGGCAAGTTTCAAACGCTGTTTTTGAACATGTAAGAGACCAAGAACACAATATTGACTGGACAAACGCTAGTTCAATCATGTCATGTAAAATACTTATTGACAGAAATTTAATCGAATCTAGTGTGATTAAGTATACAAATAATGTTAATATGAACATAAGCAGCGGTATGTACAGACTAGGTAATTAAGTATACAAATAATGTTAATATGAACATAAGCAGCGGTATGTACAGACTAGGTTATTTTATAATAGATTTTATTTGTAAACAAATACAATTTTAGTGCTTTATTTTTAATCACAGTACCATTGTTATTATTTGTTTTGTTTATTTTATTTCATGAAATTCGCAGAACAATCGAAACTTTTATAATCATTTGAGACTTGATTGATAGATTTAACTATGTAGCGTTTGTTTTGTTTCTTTTGACTTCTGAGTAGGCATTCTCACTTTGAGTATTTTATGTGTGTACCTTCACTCTCTGTCTGACCTCCCCTGAAGCTGTAATACACGAAAGCGCTTGGTATTCCGTTTTTTCTTCTTTCCTGCATATAAATTTCCTGCAAATATATACAGAATATACTGTATATATATATATATATATATATATATATATATATATATATATATATATATTCAAGTTTCCTGCCTAGACTTCCATCAATTTTGGGCAATTACTTCCAAGTTACTTCCAGGTTATTTGAAAGAAGGATGTATGATGTCCTTGCACTGAATGAAACAAAGATGAAAGGAGAGGGAGAAGTGGATTTTGGAAACGTGATAGGTAGAAAGTCTGGAGTAGACGAGGGAGTCAGGGGGAAAGAAGGAGTGGCTATTATTGTGAAGGAGGAGTTGAGAAAGTTTATTAACCCTTAATTAGCGGCTCACCACATAAGTCGTATTTAATAAAGCTGGACTATGTGGCGGCGCTCGACATAGGTCGAGTGGCAATTTCAGCACGTAATGTTGCTGAGAGAGAGAGACAAGTGGTGGCAGGAGAGTAGCGAGCGTATGACTGCTCCAGACCACCGCGGCGAACATACTGACACGAATCCCAGCTCCCTCCTCCCTCTCTCACTCGCTATATAAGGAATTGTATCGGGAAAGTGGCTAATTACATGCTTTTTGCACTCGCGTTGCACGGTTATTGCAAGAAAACTAGCCATCATAAAAGGATCGTTATGGTGTCATTCGAAAGCTCTGTTTAAGCCCTTTCAGGGATAGGTACTTGTTATACGTTCTGGGTCTTATTTAGGCATGAAAATGATCACGTAAACAGCCCTATTTTGGCTAAAAACACCCCGCTGGGCGGTACATATAAATAAACCGCATAGGCCGCTCGTAAGGTGTTAAAGAGTGGAAAGAGGTGTCATCAAGGCTAATGTGGGTGAGAATGCGGTTTAAGGGTGAAAGGTGGGTTTTTGTAAGTGCGTATGGACCAGGAAGTGAAAGAGAGTTAGACGAGGTAGAGGGTTTCTGGGAGGATTTGAGAGATTGTCTACAAGGGTTTGATGAAAATGAAAATGTTATAGTTTTAGGGGACCTAAATGCTAGGGTAGGAAATGAGCCTGTTGAGGGAGTCATCGGTAGTTTTGGTGTGGATGGTGTAAATGAGAGTGGAGAAAGACTGAAAAATGTATGTGAAGAGTGTAGATTGAGTGTAGGTAATACGTTCTTCAAAAAAAGGCGTACACACAAGTACACCTGGCATAGACTTGTGAGGGGAGAAATTGTAGAGAGGGCATTGATGGATTATGTGCTGGTGAAAAGGGAAATATTGTGTAGACTGTTGGATGTGAATGTGATGAGAGGTGAGGCGGAGGGTATGTCAGATCATTACCTGGTGGAGGGAAAGCTAAGAGTTAAGAGTTACAGGAGAATAAGAGACAAGCGTGAAGTAAGAGAGGTAATAAAAGTTAGTGAGTTAGAGAAGAGTGAAAAAGAGAGGGAGTACAAGGAAAGACTAAATGAAAAGTGGATGGAAGTGAGAGAAGTAGAGGTTGAATGGCAACAGTTTAAGGAAGGAGTGAAAGCAAGTGCAGAGGTAGTATGCGGCAAAAGGAAAGTAGGAGGCAGAGGTATCAGGAAGGGAAGCGAGTGGTGGAATGATACGGTGAGAAAGGCAGTTGAGGAGAAGAGACAGTGTTTTGAGAGGGTTTTACAGGATGGTAGTGTTGAGGTATGGGAGAGGTACAAGGAGAAAAGGAGAGAGGCAAAATGGAAAATTAGAGAAGCGAAAAAAGATGCAAATGAAAGGTGGGGTCAAAGGTTGAGTGAGAATTTTGAAGAACGAAAGAAGATGTTCTGGAAGGAGGTAAATAAAATAAGGAAAGGAGGACAAAAGAGGGAAGAGTCAGTGAAAGATGAAAATGGAGAATTACTAGTGGAACCAGTTGAAGTGAGGAAAAGATATGCCGAGTATTTTGAATCTTTGTTAAATACAAGAGATGGAAGGGAAGCAGTGATTGAAGCAGAGGTGGATGGAGATAGGTTACCCAGGCCACCCAGGTGGCAGGGAATGAATGAAAGGATTGAGGAAAATGAGGTGAAAGAAGCAGTGAAACAAATGAGAGCGGGAAAAGCAGAAGGTTTGGATGGTATTGCTCTGGAGTGTATAAAGAAGGGTGGAGATGTGATAATAGATTGGTTGGTGAGACTTTTCAATGTGTGCTTTGCTGTGTCAATGGTACCAATAGACTGGAAGAGTGCATGTATTGTGCCGTTGTACAAGGGGAAGGGAGATCGGCAGGAGTGTTCAAGTTATAGAGGTATTAGTTTATTGTCAGTGGTTGGAAAGCTGTATGGCAGGGTGTTGATAGAGAGGATAATAAAGTGTACGGAAGTTGCAATAGGAGAAGAACAGTGCGGTTTTAGGAGGGGAAGAGGGTGCGTGGATCAGATGTTTGCAGTAAGACAGTTATGCGAGAAGTATTTAGAGAAGCATAAGGAGATATTTTGGGCATTTATAGACTTGGAAAAAGTGTATGATCGTGTGGACCGTGAAGCAATGTGGAAGGTGTTAAGGATTAATGAAATAGGAGGAAATTTGTTAGAAGCAGTTAAGAGTTTTTATGAAGGGAGCAGAGCATGTGTGAGAGTAGGAAATGGTGAGTTGAGTGAATGGTTTGAGGTAAAGGTAGGTTTGCGACAGAGTTGTGCAATGTCACCATGGCTGTTTAATATGTTTATGGATGGCGTGGTGAGGGAGGTGAAAAGGAGAACTATGGGAAGAGGATTGGGTTTAGTAGGGAAGAATGGTAGAGATTGGGAGTTGAATCAGTTGCTGTTCGCTGATGACACAGCATTGGTGGCGGATTCTGATGAGAAACTGCAGCGGGTAGTCAAAGAGTTTGGTGTGGTTTGTGGAAGGAGGAAACTGAAGGTGAACGTCAATAAAAGTAAAGTAATGGTGTGTAATAGGGGAGAGCATAGGGTGAATCTAGATGTGAGGCTGGATGGGGAAATATTGGAACAAGTAGAGTGTTTTAAATATCTAGGAGGAACGATATGCAGGAGTGGAGGTATAGAAGTGGAGGTAAAACAGAGAGTGTGTGAAGGAAGGAAGGTTTTCGGAGCAATGGGAAGTATGTGGAAGACGAGAAATCTCGGAGTGAAAGTAAAAAGTGCACTGTATCAAGGAATTGTTGTGCCAACAGTGATGTATGGGGCTGAGACATGGGCTCTGAAGAAAAAGGAGAAAAGAGGGCTGGATGTGATTGAGATGAGCTGCTTGAGGAGTATGTGTGGAGTTACTCGTAGAGACAGATTGAGGAATGAAGAGATACGTAGGAGAGTGGGGCAGCAGGAACATTTGTCAGCCAGAGTGGACAGAAGGGTGCTGAGCTGGGATGGTCATGTTGAACGAATGGGAGATGATAGGCTTACAAAGAGAATATGTGAGTCAGGTACAAGGGGAGATAGAAGGGCAGGAAGACCCCCATTGAGATGGAGAGACTGTGTAAGAAAGGCTTTGGATGATAGAGGAATGACTATAGATCAGGCAGGGGAAGTGGTGGTGGACAGGAGTGAATGGAGAATGCTTGTGAATAGTTGAGTGAACACCTGGTCATTTGCAGTAAGGGGTCGGGCGCAAGTTGGACTAGAGAATAGTCCATCAGGCGCCTGGCCCGGGGAGACGATTAATATGAAGGGTGAGCCGGGAAGTGTGGTGGGAGGGCTTGTGGCTTTGGCTCCGCTGCATGTCTGCCTGCCGAGATCGGAACCTCTCCGGGTGGTTGGGGGAGTGCTGGAGCGACCATGGTGACCCTGGTCTCTGGGTCTTCTCCTGGGTGACCTGGATGTGTGTGAGTTTGTGCTTTTTATCTGTGTTTATTTGCTGTTTTATGTTGTTTTTGTGTTTTCCCTGTTCTTGCTCTGTCTTGAGTCGGCTACCCCCAAAATGGGGATTGGGCCTGAGCATATAGATAGATAGATAGACTTCCAAGTTAAATGTGTGCTTTCTTCGGTAGAAATATGCCCCATTCTAAGTTGCTTCATCGCTATCACTCAACACATAAATGGAATGAAAGGTCATACAATTGCCAAACTAAACGGGCGAATATCATAGAATGTCAAAAACTATCTATCTATCTATATATTGCCTGACGCCGTGATCCCCGAAGGGTTGGCCACGAACGAACCGCCCCCATGCACCTCTGTCCCCAGTCAGTTGATGCCCATGATCCCAATCAGCACCGCCTTCATTCATATACTTCCTCACTCCATCCTTCCACCTCTCCCTCTCTGTCCTTCCACCTCGCTCTCGTACACCCTCTTAGTCATTCTCTTGCTCTCCATACGTTCCATATGGCCGAACCATCTCAAGTTGTTCCTTTTCACATTTACCAGCACATCTACCTCCACACAAGACCTCCTTCTTACTTCCTCATTCGTCTGTCTATCCCTCCATGTAACTCCGCACGCACTTCTCAAGTAGCTCATTGCCACTGCTCTCACTCTTGGTCTGAGTTTCTTCCCGAACGTCCATACTTCGCTTCCGTAAGTCATTGTCGGGATTACCACACTGTCATGCAAGGACTTCTTCACTTCCATGCTGACCACCCTATTTCTTGTTACTCCTTTCAACGTTCCAACAACCCTCTTCCCCTGTTGCACCCTCTCCCGCACTTCTTCATCCATAGTCCCATCTTTACTCAACACACTGCCCGGATACTTAATGGAGCTGACGATCTCCATAGCCTGACTGTTCAACTTCACCTCACACTCTGTGACTTCACCCCTTTCGAAGACCAGAACCAAAAACTAATGGAGTTAAATATGAAAGAGAAAGGGGTCCAGAAATTGCCCCTCTGTCCCCCCCCCCCCCCTCCATTAAACAAGATATCTAAAGCGACACCAACATACAAACGATAATCTATCCTGAACTAACATTACACTACCACTATCCTGCATGGTACGTGTTTGTCCATTGACTGGCTGGTGCCACTCGGTACACACACGGTCATCCAGGTTTTATAGATATACACTCTGTTCATTATCATTAGGACAAATATCGTGACCCCTAACCTCTGTATCTCAAAAAGGGCTTCAACAAATGGGCTGTAAACTTTCCCACTTATTCCCTGGCTGACCCTTCCTAAATCATATAAATATTAGTTTGATTGCTTTCGAAAATTATGAGTTATATTGTAGATGTTAATGGTCAAGATTATTGGCCTACCTAAAATTAATGGACTATAGTTCTTAACAATTGTATTCTTCCCTCTTCCACTCTGATGGCACTACCATCATTTCTTCCTCTGACAAAGCTGAACTCTTTGCCCAAACTTTCGTTAGAAACTCCACCTTAGATGATTCCGGTGCTATTCCTCCCTCTCCACCCCCTCTCTCCTACTTATGCCAAATATCCTAATATCTTCTAAAGATGTACTTTCTACACTCTCTGAATTTAATATTAAGTAGGTGTTCGGTCCGAATGGTGTTCCTCCAGTTGTACTAAAATACTGTGCTTCCGTGCTGACTCCCTGCCTAGGCAAACTCTTCAGTCTCTGTCTCTCATCTAATATCTTCCCCTCTTTCTGGAAAATTGCTCTCATTTTACCTGTCCCAAAGAAGGGTGACCGCTCTCAATCCTCCAACTATCGTCCAATTGCTCTCATCTCTTGCATCTTTAAAGTTTTTGAAACTATTCTTACTTCAAAATTTCTTAAGCATTTCTCTTCTTATAATCTACTCTCAGATCGCAAGCATGGCTTCCTTAGGGGTCGCTCTACTGGTTTATCTTCTTTCATATCTTACTAACTCTTGGTCATCCTTTTTCCGGGACTTCGGCAAAACCTTTTCTATTGCACTAGACATATCGAAGGCCTTCGACAGAGTCTGGCACATTTCTCTAATTTCTAAACTACCCTCCCTTGGTTTCTATCCCTCCATCATTTGCCTTTATCTCTAATTTCCTTTCTAGCCATTCCATAGCTGCAGTTCTGGATGGCCATTGTTCACGTCATCATCCTATCAACTATGGTGTTCCTCAGGGTTCTGTCCTATCTCCAATATCTTTCTAATATTCATAATTGATCTTCTCAACTGTACCTCCAGTCCTATCCATTCATATGCTGAAGACTCTTCCTTACACTATTCAACTAGTTTTCCAGAATGCCCCAGGAAGCATTTTTCTCTTTTTCTTTTGATCTCTCTTGGAAAGACCATATTACCACTCATGCTAAAATGGCTTCCCAGAAGGTATGTGTGCTCAACTGCCTCAGGGGTTTCTTTACCCTTGCACAGCAGCTTCTTGCTCTGTATAGGTGCACAGTGTGTTCATTTTGTGAGTATTGTTCGCATGTGTTGGGAGGATCTTCTCACGCAGCACTTCTAGTCAAAGTAGAAAAGAAAGCCTTTCGTCTCATTAACTCACGTCCACGCACTGATTCTCTGCATTCTCTTTCTCTTTGCCGCAATGTTGAGTCTCTCTCGCTATTCTATCGCTATTTCAATAATAAGTGTTCCTTAGAGCTGTCTCAATGTATACCACCTCCTCTAAGTAGGGTACATTGCACCCGTCTTGCAACACAATCCCACCCTTACTCTTCTATTCAACAGCTGCGCTCTGGAACTCTCTCCCTGAATCCATCTTTCCCTCATGCTCTTACTTAACTTGCTTCAAACTCCGAGTGTCCAGACATTTTGGCTCGAACATTCTTTGATTTTGGCCCTGTCACTCTTTCAACTCTGGGGGAGGCACTTGTCATAGGCAGTTTTGCCTTTTGTCTCCCTCATTTATACAGAAAAAAAAATCCGTTTAACTTAATTTTAAGTATCCAGATGAAACCTAGTGTAATTAACCTAACCTAGACAAATATAATAGTTCACATATTGTTCAATTCAATCTACTTTTAAATACATGCCAACACATGTTATGCAACTTGTATTCATGAAACCAACAATGCTTGTACTCTCACACAAACACACACACACGCACACACACACACACGAGTAGAAATTGGGAAGCCACCACCTTTGAACTGTTATAATAATAAATGAGATAACAGTGATCATAATGGAACAAAATCTTCATAATACTTGCCATCATTCTGATAAACAAACCAGACTCACCCCAGACTAGCCACAGATACGCATGCACTCATTATAAAAGAGCCAACTTGTAAGCTTTCACAAATGAGACAGAACAACACTTTGAAACCCTAAACAGCACACCCATCACCAATACCAACAATGCTGTTCACACATTCAACACACATATCCAAAACGCTGACAAGAAACACATTCCAAGAGGTAACAGAAAAAGACACAACCCCAACTTCACATCAGAAATTCAAAACCTCATCAGACAACGCGACACACTGATGGTGTCATAATTACATTCCTCAAACCCAACAAAGACCCCATGCTACACTCTTCACAGCACACATCACACTCCTTTGCACCCCCTCCAAAGTCTCAGAATGCCTGGTACAACAACTGACCACACACGCTTTACCCCTAACTCCAACACAACATGGCTTCAGGCCACTACACTCCACAAACATTCTTCTTACAAACCTTACACAAAGAGCTTTTGATGGCATCAGTTCAGCCAGACCACCACACAGATGACTACTTGCCACTCTCGACATTAGTAAAGCTTTCGATACCATCCCCCACCACAACCTAACAAACTAAATTTACAACACAAACATGCACAACAATACATAAAGGTGGCTGGCCAATATTCTAGCAGGCAGATATGTACACGTATCTTTTGCCAGTCAGTCATCTAGCATTAGAAACTTCACAAACAGAGTCCCGCAAAGTTCCGCCCTGTCGCCCGCACTCTTCAATCTGTACATGCATGATATATCTACACCACACGCACCCCAAATAACTATAGCTTCCTACACAGACGACATAACACTCTCACGCACAGACCAAGACCCAGACAGTGCAACACTTCTCCTTCAACCTATCTCAACACACTACATGAATGGTGCACTACAGACAGACTCAAGATGGCCCCAGCCAAATCCACTGCAACCCTCTTCACAAGCTGGACAGCCGAATACAAAAATGCACCTCACCATAAACAACACCCCCGTAACACACACACATGCACCCAAAATCCTAGGAGTAACATACTGTATGATATTCTAATGACAATCAAACAACATATCACAAACATAAAAAATATACTGACACCCAGACTTAATGCCCTCCGGTCACATGCACACACAACATTTGGGCACAACAAAAAACTACCACCACAGTATACAAACAATACATAAGATCAGTTATGGAATATCTAAGCCCTGCCTAGGATTCTAACCTAGCTGAAATACATCACAGGACCTTGCAAAGTATTCAAAACAAAAGCCCTAAAATTCATCACAGGCTGCACAGCTACTACACCTACAGATCACCTACATCAAAAAACCAAAGGCCTCAAAGTCAAAGACCACCTGGACATGAGAGGCACCCAATTCCTGGCTGCAGCCTCCACAAACCAACACCATCCACTACACTACATGGCAGCACACCCACAGAAACTAAGGAATATCAAAACAACACCCAGCACACGGTATCACACACAAATACTGTCATCTCTTCCTCCCTGCCCACCCCAAACCAGCTTCAAGAAGCACATCCATACTCATATATCTCGCCATTCCATCCAATCACTTATAGACAACACGGAGCTGCAGGCACGACCTCCCGAAATCTATCCTTCTGAATCCTCCCTTCCTCGCGAGGACAGAATCCACCTGGCCAGGCTGAAATGTGGGCAACATCCAGCTGTTCTGAGCTATCAGAAGAGACTGGATATATCACCCTCGACACCTGCCCAGGATGCAACACAGCACCCCATACTATTAAACACATCATAGAAGACTGCATTCTACACAATCACTTATACCAACAACAGTATCTACACTCCTTGAGAGCCTTGTGGGAAAGCCCGATTGTGGACATGGCCTTCTTCAGTGACTTGGGCTTTTCGGCCAGGCAGCTTAGGAACGACAACAACAACAACAACAATTGAAGGCGACTATACTAAATAAGATCACACACACCCACACGAACAGAAGCTGGAAAGCCACCACCTCTCAACTGATATGATAATGAGATAACAGTGATCATAATGGAACAAAATCCTCATAATATTTGCCATTATTGAGATAAACAATTGAAGGCGACTGCACTAAATAAGATCACACACACACACACCTACTCATGGAGTAACGGTTAGCGCGTCTGGCTCACAACCAGAAGGTCCCGGGTTTGAATCACGGGCGGGAAAGAGACATTTGGGCAAGTCTCCCAAAACGGTGTAGCCTCTGTTCACCTAGTAGTATATATAGGAACCTGGTATAGGTGGACAAAGTTGTGACGTCTCCTCTGGGGGTTGGTGGTCTGTTACAAAGTGAGAAGGGTATCGTATAGGTCAACCTAAGACTTCGGGTGATACTGGTACCGTACAGATCAACCCAAACCTTCGATTTCAAATGTCGCCAATTGACTGACTACAGACTACACTCACATCCACACTCACATTCAAAGATACACTAACACATGACATGCACTTTACGCAATACATTCCCTAAGGAGGCGCGATAATAATGAGCTGAAGCTCGCATTGCATGGAATTCCCTTGACAAACAAGTTCGGTGAATTACACACTAATAAAGACACAACAATGCAAAACCCATATGCCATGCAAAACCTATATGCCATACTGCAACCTAAATAACATCATATTCAAACAAAATCACACACGCACAGAAGCTCCCAGCAATGTACACAAACAGTCGTGCTCAGGCAAATGTACACACAGTCAAAGGTACACACAGGCAAATGCACACACAGGCAAAGGCACACACAGTCAAAGGCACACACAGCTTTAATATAAGTGTGTTGAACCCGTTAGGGCGGCTGTTACCTCAAAACGACCGACATTACACACTTCCCGACCACATACTGTATATTATTCAGCGGTATTGAATTTGTGAGGAATAAACTTTATTATTTCATTCACCTCTTCTGTATGTGGAGTATGAGTTCTTAGTGTGACTGCTCTTATTCAGTTCAAACAAGTCATATTAATTTGATTCTGGCTAATAATAATTTATTTTGCTCAGGTTTTAAATGTTCTCCAAGAATCAGTAGTGTCATGTTATATTAAGGAACCTCTGTAGATCGGAGAATTCCAACCTGAAATAAATCATGTAATGATACCATACGTAATCATTCTAATAGCACTGAAAATTAGAGCAATCATTCTGCGTATATTTAGATTGTCCAATTGTGTGTCATTAACTCAGAGAATGTCCCGACCTAAGATTCTTTCTAAAATTACATGCTCGCTATCGTTCGCCCGGAAAAATCGACACCTTAATGGCACAAAAGGTCTAAATATTGACAAAGAAATGGGGCGAAAAGTCTTAAAATTGCCAACATAATGGGACAAACATCGCAAAATCTGTAAACTAATGAGGCCAAACATTAGGGAGAAGGGAGACCAGAAAAACGACCCATTTCCCCTTAATTCAACATTGACATTCACCACATCCGAAGCCAGACCGTACACTGGGGTTTCTGAGAAGTAATTTACACAACTGCACACAAGACATCAAACACATACCATATAACACACTTGTTCGGCCAACACTGGAGTACTGTGCTGCAGTCTGGGGCTCATACACACAATCAAATATTAACACACTTGAACAAATTATCACAAAGGCAGTCAGGTTTATTACACACAAACCCCTGGCATCACATTGACATTAAAAAACACAAATACCTTTACAATATATATACCCGCCACACTAGCAACACACACACTCATCAATACCAAACATATCATACTAATGCAGACTCTTAAGGGGGTAACCCACTGTGCGACTTTTCGATGGCGAACTCCCAGCGACAGAACGCGACAGGATTGTTTTGTCTATGTCCCCAAATTCGCCCAAATTCGCCATATTCGCTTGAATATTCTCCAATTGTCGTCAAAATCGCACAACGATCTCCCTAGCGCCGCCCATGTTCGCCCAGATTCGCCGTTAAATTTTGAGCATACCCAAAAAACGGCGGCGAACTGAAAGTGTTGGCAAATGTTGTGCGACATTCGCCCTTTGTCTCACTTCATTCGCCCTTGGTCGCACTATAGTCGCACAATTCGCACCAATTCGCCCTTATTCGCCAATTTGCAAATTCCAATTATTGGCAACGCTGCTTTTTGAGCGAATAGGGCGACAGAAGCGCGCCAGTAGCGCGAATGCAGCGAATGTGTCGACGAATTATTGCTAATGCCATACGAATGACATGCAACATGTGGCGAACTGAGGCGATTGGTTGTTTTTTATGTGACTGTTGATGTGTGTCTCACTATAGTCTGTTTCTTTTCAACTGACGGTAAAAAAATGCAAAGTTCCCATCAGGATTTCTCAGTTATTTTGAAGATTTTGTAGTGAAATGTGGTGCTAATTATATAAACTTGGACTTAATATGATGCAGAGACATGATTTCATATTTTTCCATTAAGTATCGAGAAATTAGGGATTCAATACCGTCAGATGAAATGAAACTGAGTATACCGTATATACCGGCGTATAAAGAAACATTTCTAAGCCTTAAATAAACCCTGCATAACCATGGGTGGTCTTGTACAAAGAATATAATTTCAACGCAAGTGAATTTGGAGCGCCAAAATTCATCAGCTGATTTTCCGAATGACCAAAATCGCCGAAATACGATCATTTAATCATAAGTACTATATACATAACAGTAGGTTATGTATACTTACCTAATTAATTCTTCATAATATTTCATAATAAACTTACATAACACGAGTTATAAGTTCAAACTATGGTTCATATTAAAAATCAGCGTACCGGAACCATTACCGAAACACGTATTGTGTGTGTTATTGTTGTGTGGCTATGTCGAGTGTGTACTGTATGTGAGGCATGTTATTTCAAAAGGCCCTGTCTAAGCTGTATTTAAAGGAACGTTCGAATGGGGCGAACGTCTTAAATTGTCTAAAGGAATGGTGCTAAACATGACGGAGAAAGGGGTATAGAATAAAATCCTTCAAGTGGAAATCTCCCCTTAAATCGACAAATGATAACTCGAATTAGAGGAAACAAACTATCATAATAGTGAAAGTGTTAATTTAATAGTTACTTCTACTTAACCCTTTGAAGATTAGGACGCATTTTGACAGTATATTCTGACTACCTTTAGAAGATTTTATTCAGCTTAGGAATGATCTGTGGAACTAGAAGGGTAAAAAGTAGCTCAATTAACCCTCTGACCTCCATCTACACTTCCTAATCTGAATACAATAGTCTTATAATTGCAAGGAAACACAAAATAAATCCATAATTGTATCTTGAGTGGGAATACACCTATTCCATAGATGCACAGACACTCAGACATACCCACACAATTATATTTACATTTTGATTCGAGGGCACATGTTTTTGTAATAGACCTTATGTAAACGAGATTGTGGACTTCGAATGAAAATTAAAAAAAAGTTAATGTTCTCTATGGGACTGTTAATTGTTCGGAATAATTCGTCAGTGTATCATTGTTGTTCCCAAGTATTGTTCAGATATTCCGGGATAAGGCTTGTACACATTGATCCATAGATACACACACACACACACACACACAATGTCCAGCTTTTCCACATTTCGCCTTTTCACACACACAAACACACACACACACACTACAACACACACACATACATGGCATTCCCCATATTCGCCATAAGTCGCACAACCTCCGCGGTTTTATCTCATTACATCGTCCAACAATCGCCGTGCATTAGCTATTTTCCCCATCATCGTTTGCCACATTCGCCATGAATCGCCCTCAATTGTCGCACACTATTCATAATTTTCGCCAACAAATTCGCCATATTCGCACTTTGGTATTACTTCCGTCGCACAGCAATCAAGGAAATTCGCCTTTTTCCCTTTCATTCGCTTCCATTCGCTTCTGAAAAAAACCTATTCGCCGCGAATTTTGGGACATAGAAAAAAAACACGGTCGCACGGCATTCGCCATCGGAAATTCGCACAATGGAATACTCCCATTACAAGAATTATTTGTTTTCCACGAACCATACACGATTGGAACAGTCTCCCACAAAATATTATTAGTAGCTCTACAATAAAATTGATTCACTTATCTTTCCTCAACCTGCATCCTCCCCGGGTTCAACTTCAACAGTGTCACAAGGTTTGCATTGTAAAGCTTGTTTATACAATATTGAATACATTGACAGTAACAGATGGGCACTCTCGGATGCCATAGTCTCCAGGAGACTCACACAATATTCGTGGACCTAACTTATTTTAAATTATGGTAACCAATTTATGAATATAGTTGTCTTTACATCAACTACAAAACTATATATAATACTTAATTAAAAGTAAATGCTATCCAAAAAACAATTCAGTTGGTTATATTTTCATAAAGAAAAACATAAGGGGTCCACAAATCCTTATGCGTGGGCTACAGACTATGGCATCCGTGTGTGTACAATATATATATATATCATCTATCTATCTATTGCCAGAAGACATGATCACCAAATGGGTGCACACAAAAGAATCGCGTCCATGCACCTCTGTCCTCTATCAGCTGGCTCCCCTTCTCCCACCCAACACCATTTTTACTCATATACCTCTCAACTCCATCCTTACACCTCACTCTCGGTGCATCTTCCTCTCTGCCTTTTCACCTCCCTCTTGCATACTCTCTTAGTCATTCTTTCACTCCTCTTACGTTCCAAATGACCGAACCATCTCAAAGTGTTTCTTTTCACACTCTCCAGCACATCCACACGACAATGCTCTCTTACTTCCTGATTCGTCTGTCTATCTCTCCACACAACTCCACACGCACTTCTCAAGTAACTCATTTCTGCCCCTCTCACTTTCGATTTAAGTATCCCCAACAACGTTCATGCTTCATTCACATACGTCAATGTCAGGATTAAGCACAATATCATGCAATTACTTTTTTGCTTCCTTGCTCACCATTCTCTTCCTTGTCACTTCTTTCAGCATTCCTACAACCCTCTTCCCTCACTTTGCCTAGCTCCTTGACATGGTGTGGGGGCTTACGAATTGGCAGTTGGGCCAGTCGGGGTTATTCGTCTATTCCACCTGCCAACTCCAACTAATTTTGCTAGGCTATTTCTTTCTCTTACTGTATGTTTTTCATTTCTCAGTTCTTCTGCTCTCCTCTGGGGAAGCCAACTAGGGGTTTGATTTCCTCCCCTGCTACTTTAGGAGACTCAACCCTCCCGTCTCTTCTGGTTGTTTGCCCTGTTCCCTTCTTCCCTTTCCTGTTTCCTGCTTCAGGAGGTTCTAGTATTTCCCGGAGTTTCGCTGTGACGTTTATGACCTCAGCTGAGTAGGCGGAGTTCCACTTGGTGACTGGTGCCGCCGGCGAGGGCCCGTAAAGCTCGTAGTTGGGGGTTGGGCGTGGTGGGGTTGCTAACTCCTTTCTTTCTTCAGTGTATGTGACGGGTAACGATGCCAGCTCCATCCTTTATGGGAAAAACCAGATTGAGGACAAATATACGTTTATTCACGTATGTCGGGTTGACAATGTTCCCAGCTCGAAGCCGGGGCCTATCTCATGTAAATGGCCATATTCTGGTTTTCCTGGCCCTGTTGAGGTCTTGACCTTTCATTGCCAGGTGGCACCTAGCAACCGCAGTGTCTTCTTCATATGCCGTTCTTGTTTTATGTCTTATGGTTATCTCTTTCTGTTAATTTGCATGTGCTCATGGCAGACGGTACTGACCATAATGACACGGCAATTGTTTTGGACTTACCGGTAACCGACTCTGACGATCCCCTGGCTTCTTCTGATGGCCTTCCTTCTCAAAGTTCTACAGTAATTACAGTGGCACCTTATGCAGTGCCTATTGAGCAAAATTGTTCTACAAGAGGCAGAGGGGACACTATCTTCCTGCAAAATGTTCACCCCGAATTATCCTATGACTCCCTGCATAAAATGTTTAGGTCCTTTGGTGTAGTAACTCGTATCAGAATTAATTTTATAGACGATTGCGGGTCTGTCAACAGATGTTAAATTTCCTTTTTGGAAGAGTCCTCTGCTGCAGCTGCCCACTAAGCTGCCCCAAATCTGCTACCCGCTGGCTGCTGTAGTTCAAAATCATTGCAGCATTCTGCTAATATTGAAGATAGTGACTTCGATGATGTGCCAAATGTATTCGATGGATTTGATAAAATTCCAGAACTATAGCGTCCTGCTCCTCTACCTAAATGGCATGTAGCATATTACAACGATGGAGAACATAACTATATTAAGGCACATCAGTATTTGCAGAGGCAAGTTGGTGTCATCCCAAAGGAACATCTTAAAACTTTTGGGAAAGGTGTATTCATCTACGCTAACAACCCAGTTCAGGCTATGATGCTATCCCATCTGCCTTGTTCTTCTAATGGTATGTTTAAGTAAATCCAGGTCCACAAGTTCTTTAACTTTACAAAAGGAATTGTGTTCAGTGAGGACCTGCATGCCTTCACTGAGGAAACTATCTTATCTGTGTCTTCTGCCCGGAGGCTGAAGGGCTAGACAGTGTTACTCATATTTTTGGGGGTCTTACTTACCAGATTATGTTGATATTGGACCACTCACCCTGCGAGTTAAAAATGTTCATGATCGGCCTATGCAGTGCTACAAATGTTTTGAGTATGGGCACCTCAAGAAATATTACCCAAACGAAATCCGTTGTGGCTGTTGTTCAGCTTTAAGCAATCATGAGGCTTCTGAATGTGATTCAAATGCATACTGCTACCAATGTCAGGGTGACCACTCTCCCTCTTCCTGACATTGTGATGTACAGTATATAAACTTGAGGTAGACATAGTCGTTCTAGCAAATACGCAGCATATTAGTTTTGGTGCTGCTACATGGCAATTGCTGTTCCGGAGTAAGCCTGGTACGCGTTCATACGCTTCAACAGTTGCATCATCTGCACCAGTTAGTCTCTCTAAAGTAACAGTCCAAGTCAAAGTCACTGGTGTTCCTATCATCTCAAAGCAGCAGCGACAGGTGCAGAGTTCAGGAGTGAAGCTATTCCTCCTCAAGCTTCTGTTCTTTGCAAACAACATTCCCATTCAAGTACTGAAAAGCATCCTTCCCTTCCAAAGAAAGACAGTACACATCATTGCGATGGTCGTATGCTTCCCGGCTCTTCGCCATAAGGGAGGAGGGGCCTTCATCTTTGGATGTGAGAGGTGCCATGGGTTCATCTGGAGGTAGCGTTAATTCCTCCCCCAGATCTTCCTGTCTCTGGGAAGAGTAATTCATCGGTAACCAGAGTAGAAGCGCCAACAACAAAGATGGAAAAGAACACGGTCGTCCATGCACAAAATAAATACCAGCTGCTCCAATCTCCACCAAGGCATTCTCCACTGGAAGGCTCTAAGAAGCGGCCTAACTCTGAGAATAGCTCTTTGCCAGATACGAGGGTTCCCTTTCGCAAGGGTGGAACCTCTCCAGCTCAGGTTAGAACTGACCTAAAGAAGCAGCATCCTGACTCACTTGGCAGGCTTTCTTCAAAACACTTTGAAAAAGAATCTCTTCCACAAATCTCTGATGTTAATGATAGTTTAACAGACTAAAATAATGCCAAAAATTCTACAATGGAACTGTAGGGGTATCCGTGCAAATAGTGAGGAAGTTTCGGTTTTAAAGAATTTTTATGGCTGGGATGTCCTCTGTTTGCAGGAAACCAAATTGGGATTTTCTCCTTTCAAGCCAGGTCTAATCTATGAATTATACAGTTCTCCTCCCGCTCTGGGCCTTCGTACCAAAGGCGGGATTGCAGTTATTGTGAAAAGGAGTGTTCATCATTTCCCAATTGTTACGACTGGGGTTCAAATATATCAGGGCTCTTATTCATTGGACTAGTAATGGCATAAATGCTACAACGGAAAGCGCTAGCTCCAACCTCTGATGTATATTCCCAGTGAACAAAGAACACAAATACTCTACAGAGTTCTATATGCAATAATAGGCTATCAAACTCTCAATAAATGTGCGTCTACTCTAGGCTTAATGTTATGTGAAAACAGCCTATTACTACCTATAACCGAAGGTGCTTGGTTATGGTATGCAAAGTAAGGTGGTAAGAGAAGTTACAGCTTACGTTACTTTAATCAATAAATGTCAGGCACTCCTGCATGAAAGACAGTGCACTAAAGTCCTTCAACACTAACAAGGAATCTTCTTTAAATGTTAGATGCTATAAAGATGCTCGTATCGGAAATGGAACCCAAAAAGGCAGGCAGCGGAACAATGCTCGTGCAGGCTATGCACACAAAAAGGCAGAATATATAATGCCGTCGGAGCCAAGAATATCCTAAACACAACAACAATAATAATAATCGCCACGACAATGCAGTATTCCTATCAACAAAAAGAGCCTAAGTCGTTTGTGTCTCAGTACATCCAACTAGGCTGCGAAATGCTTGTGTAATCATAAACGGGTATGCATAAAAAGAGTAATTAGGTTAATATACTTAATGTCTACTATGATTGATAAAGTCTAGCTAGAGTCAATGATACGAGATACTGGTGTGCATGGCATGCCGCATAGCCTAGTGCAAATCTCAAGTCTGTGCGTCAAATATTACGTTATAATGAAGGGTAGCTCTCTTGAGAAACCTTAATACCGAAGTATTAAGCGTTCTCCTGGCGTACCTCAAAGACAAACAATCGAGACTAGAACAGTGCAGAATGGTATAGGCAAAAAGCCCTCATTCGTGCATGCTCTATTCTCAATGGCACACAGACTAGAATTTACTCAATCAACTCCAGTTCTCAGGTATGTCGTGCAGCTTTTAACTAAAGCCAGCACTCATAGGAAACAATACCTTATAATATCAGACTCCTAGTCTAGCATTATCTAATCCAGCAGAACACTAATAATTAAAGGATGCAGTACTTAAACAATATAAATGCCAACCAATGCTTCGTGATCCACTTATCTTAACAACTAACATACATGGGTTATATCAGACCTTAACACACAACCAGAGGGGATATAGTCTTAATAAAAGGTGGTGAAAGATATGAAAAAAGAGAGAGGTAGGCAGAGGAAAAGATTCTCAGGTGCGAGCGGGGTACAGGTAGCAAGGGAGAAAGATGGGTGCGTTCTAGAAACCAGATCTTTGGGAGAGAGTGGCGAGGAACTGTATATATACTCGCACTAGCTCGAGCCGCGTGGGAAAACAGCGGTTACAAGTCATCTAACCACTAGCAAAGCTTACAGCATGGTAAGGGCCTCTCTCCACCAACCAGTTTCAGTTTCAGTTTCAGTTTCTATGGAGCTCGTCCTGGAATCTTTACGACTCTGAACCTCACGACCCCGCGAGGCAGCCAGCCGTGACGTCATCGAGCGGGACAAAAAACACTGCGCGCCCCCTCTCACTCTGTTCTACTCCCTCTCTCTCTCCCAGATCCTATCATTACTAGTTAATGATAAAATATATACTTTACAATTAAATATATAAAGCCTTGACATGGGCGAAAACAAAGAGCCTTTCTGGACTGCCCATGACACGAGCTTTCATATGAAATAAAGCACACTCTAATGCATAAACTGTAGCCCCATCCACTGCCCTGGCGATCCTAGCGAGACACTGTAGGACAAGCCATGCGGTTCTAACGGAGTGGTTAACGTCACACCCCCCCCAAGATTTTTCTCAGAGGCCCCAAGGCTCACAAAAATCTGATGGTTAGAACCCATGCTATATCTCCACTTCCTATCACCCAGCGGCAGTAAAATATCTGGCACAGTTCTTCAACAAAACATTTTTCAAAATTATAACCCTCCCCAACACCATAGGTTAAATTATATGTAGTTATGCTCCTCAAGAGCGAGCTTCTCTAGCCCAGCATTCTGAGAGGAGTGCAACTCAGAATTACTGCTATAACATACTAAACAAATTCAACTATCAAAGAAAGAGTTTTTTATTTGATTTTTATGTTTATAATTTGTTTATTTCGGCTGCACTATAGGGGCAAGCCTAGTTTTTTCTTCTATACCAAACGCTCAACTCCTGCTTTATGACCCAATACGCTGGGCTACAACCGCGAGCCAACAAGCACCAAGCGCAAAATACTATTCAAACTAAAGCAGGAGGCTACCCGTGTGTCAATCTACCCAGGATCATATACCCTTGAACGACCATCTGCAACCACGTTGTCACAACCGGCAATATGGCGTATGTCCAGGTTATATACCAATAACCTTAGTGACCACCTGGTCAGCCTCATATTCCGATTGTGAAACTGGTCCAAGAACTTGAGAGGGTGATGATCTGGGTAAACTACAACGACCGGACCATAGGCTGGAACATAGACCTCGAAATGCCCCAGCGCAAGCACAACCGCCAGCAGCTCCTCCTCGACAACAGAGCAGCTCCCCTGGGCCGAATTGTACTTCTCCGAGCAGAAACTAACAGGATGCTCCAGCCCATCATCGTCCTTTTCCACAAGGACGGCACCAGCCCCCACACCACTAGCCTCCGTTGCTAGTTGGAAAGGTAGGCTAGGGGCCCTGAGGATCGGGTGAGTGCACAACAGGTGTTTTACTTCTCTAAATACCTTCCCACACTCAGGCGCCCATTTGAACTTCTTATCCTTCCAGTTATCCTCCACCTGAGCTTGACTGTCCCGTTCTCCTTCTCCACCTTGACTGCTAAACGTCATCACAGGCACAGTGAGAGGCTCAGGGGGGTGCCTCCCATACTCCTTCATGGGATTAACATGACATAACTGATTGTGCTTCCGCCTGTCTGGAGTGGCTACCAAGTAAACCAGGTCCGATAGCTCCTCCACCACCCTATAAGGACCAGCGTACTTCGCGGATAAGGGGTGACCTACAAGGGGCAGTAGAATCAACACCTCCTGACCCACGTGAAACTCCCTGAGTTCAACCTTGAGGTCGTACCTGTCCTTCCTGAGGGCCTGAGAGCTAGTCAAATTACGGCCAGCCAACTCCAGACTACGCAACATCCGTTCTCGACTGTTGAGGACACACTTGAGCATAGAACAAGGTTTTTCTGCGCCCTCCCATACTTCTTCAACCATATGGAGAGGCCCTCTGACACGGTGTCCAAAGACGAGCTCATTAGGGCTGAATCCCAAACTCTCCCCAGGTACCTCCCACACAGCAAACAAAACACATGGCAGGCCAAGATCCCAATCCCTCCCACTCTTAAAGCAACAACAACGAAGCACAGATTTCAAGGCTGAGTGCCATCGCTCTAACACACCCTGGCTCTCCGGATGATATGCAGATGACACAACCCCAACAATCTCATGCTGCGGCATTGCTTGGACAAAGAGGCTAGAAGTGAAGTTGGGTCCCTGGACTGACTGAAGCCCCTGCGGGTAACCATACCGGGAAAAATACACTAGCAAGCTTCGGACCACCGTTTTCGCCGACCCTTTTCTCATAGGGTACGCGTCAGGGTACCTTGTTGCTACATCTCCCGACTGTGCATCACTGTCCTCCTTCAACTCTTTCGTCTTTTTAAGCCCATCCTCTGCCCCTTCAGGAACAGTTACTGGGTCTTCTCCAGACTCGAAATGTGGTCCTAATAATGAGTCCCCGAGAAGGTCCGTTGACACTAAACTCTCAACCGCATCAACTTCCAACCCCTTCTCGGTACCCTTCCTCCGCTGATCTAAAGATTGTTGACCAGAATGTGACTCCCTGGATGCAGAATCTCCGGTGACAACACACTCCATAGGCTGCCCCGGACACTTCCCAACCCACTCCTGCTCCTCCCTACTTACGTCGGCCGGCTTCTCGACAACGACTAAGGGTGGAGCCTCAGAAGTAGGCCCCGCAAAGTCGTTGCCAAGAAGGAGGTCGACGCCCCCAACAGGTAACTTCTCCACAATTCCTACATCCAGGTCACGAGTCACACCATCAACTTCCACCTTCATTCTTACAAGCGGGTATGACCTTGTCGCATTAACTCCCTGAACCACAACCACCCGCGCCGTATTGACAGGTTTACCAGTGAAATTTCTCAACAGTGTTTGCGATGCCCCAGTGTCACGCAAAATTCTCACCTCATGTCTTCTACCCCCCCACTCCACACAACCGAGTCCCCTGTGGTCACTAAAGGCATCACGGACAGGGAATAAGCCTTCCGGATCCTTCTGCACTGGCAGTGTATTTACCTCGGAAGAAATGCCTCTAACAAACTCCGATGTCCTCTTGAACACTCCAATGCCGTGAGCAAAAGACACGGCTGCCGGAGGAGGTCGACTAGGGCACTCATTTGCCTTATGACCCTCCTGGTGGCACCTAAAACACATAAATTTCGGTTTCGGCTTATACTGTAATGTAAAAGGCCCCTGACTTTTCACATATGGTGTGGTGGTAGGTTTGGATTCAGTTTTAGTTTCATTGCTCTTTGGTTTAAATGTGTCGTTGCTACGGGGAGGGAGAGGATAACGGTCCCTAGCACTTGCATCGTACTTCTGTGAGGACCCGCAACCCCGAATCAACGACAGCCGTAGATCAGCCATTTCTGCTGCTTCTACTAGAGTTCTTGGGTTTTTCTCCTTTAAGTTCAAAGTTAGATCACCGCCCGTGCTCTTAAAGAACTGCTGCAACATCATTAACTGCTTAATTTCATCAAATGTTGTGACCTTCTCAGATCGGAGCCAGTTCCCCATAGCATCGGACAAGTCCCGGGCATGTTCCAAAAAGGTGCTATCTCTTCCCTTAGTTACACCCCGGAACTTCAAACGGTACGTTTCTGGTTGCAGTTCGTAAGCCCTCAGGACAGCCTCCTTGAGATCCTCATACACAATACATAACTCCAAAGGTAACGCATCGTAGGCTTTAAGACCCTTGCCTATTAATCTAGAGGATACAAGTGCTGCCCATTTATTCTCTGGCCACTGGTGTTCCTGGCACTTCTTCTCAAAGCGTGTGAAAAATTCTGTTACACCACTCTCATCAAACACCGGAACCAGTTTCAATAAGTGCGAGAGAGACTTCTCATGAACACGGTTACCAGCCCCAATTCGCTGTCCCGTTGCCTCTACTCGCGACTTCTCTACATCCATGTCGGCACAGTACCTAGTCGACTCTAAATCAGCTTGGATTTTTGCTTAACTGATAGTTTTTCTCTCTTCTATCTTGGCTAATTCTATTTGCTGCTGATTCTGAAGCTGAAGCTCACATACCCTGATAGCCTTTCTCTCTTCGATCTTAGCTAATTCGAGCTGAAGCAATAATTCTGGAGTTAACCCTTGAGGAGGTGAAGGTGCTACAATGTTTGAAATTACCGGTGGTCCCCCCAGGGGCAACCCACCCTGCCAGTCACCACCCACCTGTGGAAGCGTACCCGGGGTCGGCAAACTACTGGGATGGCTGGGAGTCGAGTGTAGGGGAAGCATGGCCGAAGGGCTCTGAGCACTCAACCCCTCTCGCTCACCAGTCACCCTGCCCAGTACACACGTTATCAAGTTATCCTTGGTCATGCTGCTAGTAACCGCATGACCGATAGCTGTGGCCAGGCATTGAAGACCGTACCGCTCCATACCCTCCAACCGCTCGGCAGTAACAGGCCATTGCAAAAATATCCTAGCATCTTCCTCACAGTTCACCCGATTAACCCTTTCATCATACTGCTGTTCCTCAGTCTCGACATTACGTACTGTGTCTCCATTCTCCTCTGATCCGGTATAAGACATGATGCTCACAAAAAATTCTCACCACAATATTCAGAAAAGAAGCACCCCAAACTCTTATACCTCGATATACACACAAAAATTATCGGAAATACTCAAGGGCTATACTATGTTGCAAAAAAAAATTATTCTTGCTGATCCTCGCAAAATATTCCCCAAAACAACAAATGTTCCCTGCTTAATAAATGTAGGTTAACCAAATCCTAGGTAAGGTCGCCATTTGTTACGACTGGGGTTCAAATATATCAGGGCTCTTATTCATTGGACTAGTAATGGCATAAATGCTACAACGGAAAGCGCTAGCTCCAACCTCTGATGTATATTCCCAGTGAACAAAGAACACAAATACTCTACAGAGTTCTATATGCAATAATAGGCTATCAAACTCTCAATAAATGTGCGTCTACTCTAGGCTTAATGTTATGTGAAAACAGCCTATTACTACCTATAACCGAAGGTGCTTGGTTATGGTATGCAAAGTAAGGTGGTAAGAGAAGTTACAGCTTACGTTACTTTAATCAATAAATGTCAGGCACTCCTGCATGAAAGAAAGTGCACTAAAGTCCTTCAACACTAACAAGGAATCTTCTTTAAATGTTAGATGCTATAAAGATGCTCGTATCGGAAATGGAACCCAAAAAGGCAGGCAGCGGAACAATGCTCGTGCAGGCTATGCACACAAAAAGGCAGAATATATAATGCCGTCGGAGCCCAGAATATCCTAAACACAACAACAATAATAATAATCGCCACGACAATGCAGTATTCCTATCAACAAAAAGAGCCTAAGTCGTTTGTCTCAGTACATCCAACTAGGCTGCGAAATGCTTGTGTAATCATAAACGGGTATGCATAAAAAGAGTAATTAGGTTAATATACTTAATGTCTACTATGATTGATAAAGTCTAGCTAGAGTCAATGATACGAGATACTGGTGCGCATGGCATGCCGCATAGCCTAGTGCAAATCTCAAGTCTGTGCGTCAAATATTACGTTATAATGAAGGGTGGCTCTCTTGAGAAACCTTAATACCGAAGTATTAAGCGTTCTCCTGGCGTACCTCAAAGACAAACAATCGAGACTAGAACAGTGCAGAATGGTATAGGCAAAAAGCCCTCATTCGTGCATGCTCTATTCTCAATGGCACACAGACTAGAATTTACTCAATCAACTCCAGTTCTCAGGTATGTCGTACAGCTTTTAACTAAAGCCAGCAGTCATAGGAAACAATACCTTATAATATCAGACTCCTAGTCTAGCATTATCTAATCCAGCAGAACACTAATAATTAAAGGATGCAGTACTTAAACAATATAAATGCCAACCAATGCTTCGTGATCCACTTATCTTAACAACTAACATACATGGGTTATATCAGACCTTAACGCACAATACAACTGGCCAGCATGAAGCTGATTTTGCAGAGTTAACCAGAGGGGATATAGTCTTAATAAAAGGTGGTGAAAGATATGAAAAAAGAGAGAGGTAGGCAGAGGAAAAGATTCTCAGGTGCGAGCGGGGTACAGGTAGCAAGGGAGAAAGATGGGTGCGTTCTAGAAACCAGATCTGAGGGAGAGAGTGGCGAGGAACTGTATATATACTCGCACTAGCTCGAGCCGCGTGGGAAAACAGCGGTTACAAGTCATCTAACCACTAGCAAAGCTTACAGCATGGTAAGGGCCTCTCTCCACCAACCCCCGCGAGGCAGCCAGCCGTGACGTCATCGAGCGGGACAAAAAACACTGCGTGCCCCCTCTCACTCTGTTCTACTCCCTCTCTCTCTCCCAGATCGTATCATTACTAGTTAATGATAAAATATATACTTTACAATTAAATATATAAAGCCTTGACATGGGCGAAAACAAAGAGCCTTTCTGGACTGCCCATGACACGAGCTTTCATATGAAATAAAGCACACTCCAATACATAAACTGTAGCCCCATCCACTGCCCTGGCGATCCTAGCGAGACACTGTAGGACAAGCCATGCGGTTCTAACGGAGTGGTTAACGTCACACAATTCCCCTGCAAACTGATTTACAGGCATGTGCAGTATGATTATTATTCGACAAAATGTATACCATTTGTTCTCTCTACCTCCCTCCTGGGGAGGCCATTAACTCGCGAGCCCTACAGTCCCTTGTGGACCTGCTTGATTCACCTTTTTTGCTGTTGGGCGACTTTAAATCCCATAACCAATTATGGGGTAATTCTGTTTGCAATGAGCGTGGGTCTCAAGTTGAAGCTATACTTCTGCAAAACAACTTATTGCTCAATGATGGGTCCCCTACTCACCACACTTTATATCTTCACAGTTATTCTGCCATTGATCTTAGTATATGCACCTCTGATCTTTTGCTCTCCTTCCAGTGGTCGGTTTCTCAGTCATTGCATGGAAGTGACCACTTTCCTATCATCATAGAAACTCTTAATGGTCTTCCTCTAACTGCGCCTCCTAGGTGGCACATTGACTGTGCAGATAGGAATGTATTCTCTGAATTATTCTCGGGGACTCCGGATCTGAGTTCCTTTGACACACACATAGTAGCATAAGAGTACCATGTAGATTTAATTCAGAATAGTACGCACTGATTTCTATCCCGCGGTCGACTGGAACTCTTTCGAGGCCTGTGGTTTCGGGGTGGGATAATACGTGTACTGCTTTGAAACATGTCACTCGCTCTTGTTACAGGAGATACATGAACAATGCGACTCAGGTAAACATACCAGAGAGCTTAATCTAAAAAACGAAGGTATTTTAGGAGAGCTTAACGTAATTTGTGGCAGAAGCATACCGGATCTGTGACCTGTAGGACTCCTAATTATAAAGTATGGGATAAGATCAGGAAGCTTTCTGGGAAATTTGTTCCTAGTCCCCCTCCTTGCCTTCAAGTGGGTGATACTGTACCATCAGATCCTGTCATTGTCTCTAATATTCTGGTTCGCCACTTTGCTGAAGTCTCAGGTTCTTTTGGGCGTGCTCCAGTCCCTGCCATCAGTGCGACTGACCGAGATTCGGAGGTTTATAATGCACCTTTCACCATGCAGGAGCTAATTCATGCTCTGAGGAATGCCGGCTCCTCTGCCTCGGGAGAGGATGGAGTGCATTATGACATGATCAGACATTTTCCAGAAGCTTTTGTGGGCTTTTGTTGTGTTTTTTCAATTAAATCTCGAGTACGTCACTATTGCCGGAGAGTTGGAGAGTGTCTAATATCTTCCCATCCTAAAACCTGGGAAAGATGCGAAACTTGATACCAGCTATAGACCCATTGCTCTAACCAGTTGTTTCTGTAAATTGTTTGAGAAAATGCTAAACTACAGGTTTGTATGGTGGTTGGAAACTGGTAACCACATTTTCCCGGTCCAGTTCGTCTTTCGTAAAAACCGAGCTACCCTTGATCATCTCTTGCGTATCACAATCGCAATCCAGAATGCCTTTGTTACTGATAAACATACACTTGGTGTTTTCTTTGGCTTTCAAAAGGTGTAAGACACAACATGGACACACATTTGGTATTGTACAAGAATTGCGTAAGCTAAGCCAGACAGGGAAAATGCTGTTGTATATCCAGAGCTTCCTACGTAATCGCTATATCAGTGTTAGGGTCGGGAGTTGTCTTTCTAATAAACTTCTGCAGCGTGAGGGCGTTCCTCAGGGGAGTGCGCTAAGTGTTTTTTGTTTCATAATGGCTGTAAATGGTGTTGTGGCGAGGGTTTCTAAGGAACCATTTGTGCAAAGTTTGTTGTTTGTAAATGACTATGCGATATATTGTTCAGCGTCCGATCCCGATATGGCTAGACGACACTTGCAGAAAGCCATCGATTTGGCAGTCCAGTTGGCGAATGAGTGGGGTTTCACTTTTTCCCCTCAGAAGACTATGGCAATGAAGTTTTCTTGGAAGAAAACTTCAGTTGTACCCTACCTTCTTCTTAATGGTAATATTTTACCATATGAGAGTTCATTCAAATTCCTAGTACTCACTCTGGATAAGCCGTCTTACTTGGAATGAACATATTCTTGATCTTAAGGTGCGTGTTATGCGGTCCTTGGAAATCCAGAAAGTGATTAGTAATAAGTCCTGGGGTGCAGACTGTTCATCCCTACTTAGGATTTATGATGCTCTGTGTCGATCTAAATTGGAGTATGGCTGTCAGATATATTCTTCGGCAAGCAAATCTATCTTAAAGTTGTTTGACCTGGTACGCAATTCAGCAGGATATGCACTGGTGCTTTCCGTACATCGCCTGCAGAAAGCATGTATGTTGTGGTAGGGGAATTGCCTCTGGATCTTCGTAGGGAAGAGCTTGGATTACGTTTAATGTTTAGAGTTCGCCGTTCCCCAAATAACCCTGCTTATCTTCTCGGTCACCGATAGCAGTTTCCTTCCATGGTATGAGGCATGTAAATGCTTCCCCAAGCCTCTCCAGACTCGCGTGAGGGAAGTGTTGCAAGACTCTCATTGGAACACAGTTTTCATAAGGGAGGTAAAATTTCCCTCGATTCCCCCGTGGGTATGCATTCTTCCCAGTTACAAGGCGAAATTCTCTCCATCTGCAGCAAAGGCCCTGTTTCTTTATCACTCCAAAGTCCATAAATCTTCATCGGCATTGAAACCGATTGGTCGAAGATGGCATCTGGTGTGAGTTGTGCGGTTGTTTTTAACCCTTAAAAAGCGGCTCACCACATAAGTCGTTTTTAACCCTTATTTAGCGGCGAGCAACATAAGTCGAGTTAAATAAAGCTGGACTATGTGGCGGCGCTCGACATAACTCGAGTGGCAATTTCAGCACGTAATGTGGCTGAGAGAGAGAGACAAGTGGTGGCAGGAGACTAGCGAGCGTATGACTGCTCCAGACCACCGCGGCGAACCTACTGACACAAATCTCAGCTCCCTCCTCCCTCTCTCACTCGCTACATACTCAATTATGTACTGAAAGTACCGAATTACCTGCTTTTTGCACTCGCGTTGCACGGTTATTGCAAGAAAACTATCCATCATACAAGGATCGTTATGGTGTCATTCGAAAGCTCTGTTTATGCCCTTTCAGGGATAGGTACTTGTTTTACGTTCTGGGTTTTATTTAGGCATGAAAATGATCACGTAAACAGCCCTATTTTGGCTAAAAACACCCCGCTGTGCGGTACACATAAATAAACCGCATAGGCCGCTCGTAAGGTGTTAATTAAGCTGGACTATGTGGCGGCGCTCGACATAGGTCGAGTGGCAATTTCAGCACGTAATGTTGCTGAGAGAGAGAGACAAGTGGTGGCAGGAGACTAGCGAGCGTATGACTGCTCCAGACCACCGCGGCGAACCTACTGACACGAATCTCAGCTCGCTCCTCCCTCTCTCACTCGCTACATACTGAATTATATGGGGAAAGTACCGAATTACATGCTTTTTGTACTCGCGTTGCACGGTTATTGCAAGAAAACTATCCATCATACAAGGATCGTTATGGTGTCATTCGAAAGCTCTGTTTATGCCCTTTCAGGGATAGATACTTGTTTTACGTTCTGGGTCTTATTTAGGCATGAAAATGATCACGTAAACAGCCCTATTTTGGCTAAAAACACCCCGCTGGGCGGTACATATAAATAAACCGCATAGGCCGCTAAAGAAGGGTTAAGGACACCACTCACCTTGCTCGATTGCCTGGGGTTGGCTCTGTCTTTACAGCGGAAGCATATGCTATTATCCAAGCTTTGAAAGTGGCAAGCAACTACGCTGGAACGAATTTCACTATTTACACAAATTCACAGAGTGTTCTTTCTGCCATGAAAGTTTATTCCCCTCTTCATCCATTAGTTCAGGACATTCAAGCATGGTTTTATCACTTAGCATCTAGGCACAAAATGATTCATTTCTGTTGGGTCCCAGCTCATGTGGAGATCCAGGGCAATGAGGTGGCTGACACAGCTGCAAAGGAGGCTGTACTGGAGTGTGGGGGCCAGTTCTCTATCCCCTCAGAGGATTTAAAATGCAGTATCTGATCGCTGCTTCGGGGGAGATGGCACTAACCAAAAACTTAAAGCTACTCACCCTTCTGTGAAGCTGTGGGACGTATTGCCCGTTCAGTTCGGTAGACGCATGGAAGTAGTCCTCACATGGTTGCGCATTGGTCACACGTATATGACGCACAAATACATATTGCGTAATGATCACCCTCCGCTGTGTGCTGTGTGTGACGAGGTACTGTCCGTAAGCCAAATTCTAACCTCTTGTTGTACTTACTCATTTGCCAGATGTTCTGTAGGCTTTACTTTCCCTTCCCTGTCTGAAGTTCTTGGCCAAGATGCAGATGTTTTTAAACTCCGATCTTATTTATTGGATTGTGGTATTTTTTATGATATTTAATTCTCCCATGTTTTTAAATTATGATATTCCTCTGTTGATATTTTTAAATGTTTTACATACCGAAACTTAATCTTAATGTTTTTTTATGTGTGATATTCCTGTACTGATATTTTATTGTTTAGATGTAGCACTGAATGATCTTTTCAGGACCCAGTGCTTGGTCTTTGCCTTTTTTATCAAATCAAATCCTACAACCCTCTTTCCCTGTTATACCATTTCCCACATTTCATCATCAATACTAACATCTTTACTCTGCCCATATGCATAAATGAGCTGACATTCTCCATAAACTGACCAATCAACCTCACCTCATATTTTGTAACTGCACCACTTTCAAAGACCATAACCTTACTCTACCCCACATTTACCTTCAGGTTCCGTTGCTCACACACAGTTCCAAACATATTTACTTCTTAAAATGTAAACATATATGGGGCTAAACATGAGAGAGAAGGGTTCTAGAAAAAAAATCCTTCCCTAAAAGTATATTCATGCAAGCACACTTCAAGCTCATAATAAACACACAACATGAAATTACAGTAGTAGTATAACATTCTTGAAATACGATCAAAACACTTTATACATTTTCGCTCGAAGAATGTTACAGTAATACATTTTAATAACTGCATACATATCTTACATAATATTGCATAACTATATGTAAAGCACATCAGGCATATACATTCACTGAAACAAAATATATAATAATTATCTTTCAAAGCACAACCAAGAGATGCTCAAAGAACACAATCATTCTCACTCAAAGAACAACAAAGGAACACAAACCATGGACGCTACTCAATACACGCCATTGCCAAATATGAAATAACATTTTAAATTATCCCGAGTCATTGTGCTGCAGTATACTACAACACAAAACATGAATGTGTGTGTGTGTGGGTGGGTGTGTGAGTGAGTGAGTGAGTGAGTGTGTGTGTGTGTGTGTGTGTGTGTGTGTGTGTGTGTGTGTGTGTGTGTGTGTGTGTATGTGTGTGTGTGTTACCGCCCATGTGAATATTTATGTGAGTGTCTGCCTGTGTGTTGGGTGGAATAACATATTTCCTTATTGTGTATGTGTTTTTATTATATATTCAATCCCTAATGGTCCAATTCAAAATAACATAATCTGTTGTTGTACAGCATATAGTGGAAATTGGGCCCTCGTTTGATAATGGATAAAGAAGCCCCACAATACTATGTCAACGAACCATCAATGTGAGGGGTCATTTATATGTTGGGAAATATATCTCCCCAGCAGTGCCACAATATATCTCCCCAGCAGTGCCACAATATATCTCCCCAGCAGTGCCACAATATATCTCCCCAGCAGTGCCACAATATATCTCCCCAGCAGTGCCACAATATATCTCCCCAGCAGTGCCACAATATATCTCCCCAGCAGTGCCTCAATATATCTCCCCAGCAGTGCCACAATATATCTCCCCAGCAGTGCCACAATATATCTCCCCAGCAGTGCCACAATATATCTCCCCAGCAGTGCCTCAATATATCTCCCCAGCAGTGCCACAATATATCTCCCCAGCAGTGCCACAAATTATCTCCCCAGCAGTGCCACAATATATCTCCCCAGCAGTGCCACAATATATCTCCCCAGCAGTGCCACAATATATCTCCCCAGCAGTGCCACAATATATCTCCCCAGCAGTGCCACAATATTGAATTTCACTGAAATGAGTCCCCGTACTGAACGTAAAGTGTCAAACAATTCACATTAATCACCAAGTTACATACAATGATTACCTCATATTTAAACTGGAACCTGTAGGTAGTATGAAATGGTTTGTAGGATTATTTGGTAATAATGATTATAATAATGATGACAAATATATTTGTTTAAAATATTATAATACTTCATATACTACTACTACTACAGCTAATATTAGTAGTATTACTACTACTATTACTAGTACTAATACAACTGAAAACAATATATATAATAATAATAATAATAATAATAATAATAATAATAATAATAATAATTAAAGTTGCAAGCAACGTTGTCCGGGGTTCGACGGTTTTGCAAAGCAGGGTATTGTGTTGAGTAGAAATGCTGTGTCACAGATATCAAAAGATCATTTAACTTATCGGGCATGGAGAAACTACAGAAGGAGCAGATTGTGCAAACAAACAAGAGCGAGAGAGGGAGAGATTGGCTGTAAAAGGGATCTGCCTTTATCCGTTTAGTAACAGAGTTGTAGATATGTGGAATAGGCTACCGAGTGCTATAATGGGATCAAAAACAATAAGGCTTCAACTTGAAATTAGATAGAACGAGATGGGTTGGGTGTGAAAGGGATCTGCCATGTGTAGGTCAATCGGCTCTGGAGACTCCCGTTTTCTTATTTTCTCTTTTGTGAAGGAGAGAGGGAGTATGGCGAGAGAATAGGATGTCGTAAACGTAAGGAAGATAGCGATAAATATGAGAGAGAGAGAGCGCGGGATGGGATGGGTGTGAAAGGGATCTGACATGTGTGGGCCAATCGACTCTCTGCAGACTCCGGTTTTCATATGTTCTCATTTGTGAGAGAGAGAGAGAGAGAGACTAGGTCACTAGGATGTCATAATTGTAAGGAAGACAGAGATAAATGAGAGAGAGTTTTTATGAGATGGGTTGGGTGTGAAAAGGATCTGTCTTGTGTGGGCCAATTGGCTCTCTACAGACTCCCATTTTCTTATGTTCCTATTTCTTACAATTGTGTTTTGGTTGCAGGTATATGATAACATGGGTGAGTAGTGTAAATAACAGGTAACGTTTATGAGATGGGTTGAGTGTGAAAGGGACCTGCCTCATGTGGGCCACTTGGCTCTCTGCAGACTCCCATTTTCATCTTGGTTGCATGTGTAAGGGATCTGCCTCATTTGTACCGGTGTGTAAACAAATAAGAGCGAGAGAGAAAGAGATTGGCTGTGTAAGGGATCTGCCTCTATTCGCTTGGTAAAAGAGTTGTAGATATGTGGAATAGGCTACCAAGTGCTATAGTGGGATCAATGACAATAGAGCTTCAACATAAAATTTGATAAGACAAGATGGATTGGGTGTGAAAGGGATCTGCCGTTTGTGGGCCAATCGGCTCTCTGCAGACTCCCATCTTCATCTTGGTAGCATGTGTATGGATCTGCCTCCTTTGTACCAGTGTGCAAATAAGAGAGAGAGATTGGCTGTGTAAGGGATCTGCCTCTCGTAACAGATTTGTAGATAATATGTGAAATAGGCTACCTAGTGCTATAGTAGGATCAAGAACAATAGAGAATTTCAAGTTAAAATCAGATAGTCATATGGACGAAATGGGTTAGATGTGAAAGGGATCTGCCTTTTGTGGGCCACTTGTGTCTCTGCAGATTCCCATGTTCATCATATGTAAGGAATCTGCCTCATTTGTACCGGTGTGCAAACAAACGAGCTACAGAGAGAGACGGGTGTGTAAGGGATCTGCCTCTATTCGTTTAGTAACAGAGTTGTAGATATGTGGAATAGGCTACCGAGTCCTATAGCCAATCGCCTCTCTGCAGACTCCTGTTTACTTATGTTCTCATTTGTGAGAGAGAGAGCGAGGCTCCCTATTTCCTGTTCTCATGCACTAGTACAGTATGTCGTAATCGTATGGAAGACAGCGATAAATAAGAGAGAGAGAGAGAGAGAAAGATAACTAATACGTAGCCTAAAGCAACACTCAAACAAGCACACACATAGCTACACAAGACCATCACACAAGCACGCCTATCTAGCGACGAACTGTCCTGTTTACATATCATACACACTCATCGCCAATGATTATGCTCTGAGGTTTGTATTTGCTTATCTTATCCTGTGTATAAATGTAACCCATACACATGTTTTTTTATTAAATAATGACATTAAACAGGATTCATGATTTAAATACAAGGCTAGATATTTATCGGAAGTACGTATTTACCTTCGGAAAGCTAAAATATAATGTTTACACATATGGGATAGGGAGGAGGGAGGGAGGTATAAGGGGTGGACCGATGGAAGGGAAGAGAACCCCGATATACGAGATAAATAGCTTCATATGCGCGTATTGATCACTTTCATGCTATTATGTATGCATACAGAAGTAGCAGGGCACATATGTCAAGAGTGAACACCAATAACTTAATCCATACACAGTAAAAAAGACGGAAATAATATCGTACATACAAAGTGATGGAATGGGGATGGGGGGAGGGAGAGACGTATTGTAGGTGCGACTCGGCGAGTCTCTGGGGAGGGTACGGGAAGGTGGTGGTTGTAGGCAGTGTTGCCAGTTGTACTGCTACATATTACCGCTAGATGTAGAGCTATATTTACTTCAGTTTAGCAGCCATTTTTTCATATCTAGACATTTACTCGGGATAATTTGAAAATTGCAGACATTCTAGTTATATTACATTGTAAAATTTGCAAACAAACAAACCAAAACTCTTTAGGAATTGCAGCATTATTCTACCATTGTTTGACTATGTAGCAACATGCTAGCGACTTTTGAGAAAGGATCTAGCGGTATTTTGGTGTAACACTTAGGCAGTGTTGCCAGTTGTATCGCTACATATTACCGCTAGATGTAGAGCTATTTACTTCAATTTAGAAGCAATTTTTTCATATCTAGAGAGATTTACTAGGGATAATTTAAAAATTTCAGACATTCTAGTCATATTACATTGTAAAATTTGCAAAACAAACAAACCAAAACTCTTTAGAAATTGCAGCATTATTCTAACATTGTTTGACTATGTAGCAACATGCTAGCGACTTTTGAGAAAGGATCTAGCGGTATTTTGTGGAGACATACTGGGAGGGTGGGAGGGAGGTGGTGGTTGCAGTGTTGCCAGTTGTAAAGCTACATATTACAGCTAAATGTGGAGCTATTTACTTCAATCTAGCAGCCATTTCTTTTATATCTAGAGACATTTACTAGGGATCATTTGAAAATTTCAGACATTCTAGTCATACTACATTGTAATATTTGCAAAACAAACAAACCAAAACTCTTTAGATATTACAGCATTATCCTAACATTGTATGGCTATGTAGCAACATGCTAGCGACTTTTGAGAAAGGATCTAGCGGTATTTCGTGGTAACACTTTAGGAGGGTTAAAATACGAGTCACACGGGCAATTGCCAAAACTTTAAAGGTCCATATCATTGTTATTAAACTAAGCATTTGGCAAAGGGAGGAATTGTTAAAAACCTTAGCCAATACTCTGTCATTCACCAAAAATTAATTTGAATTTATCATTATTATTTGGTAGGGTAGGTATGTATAGGTAGGTTGGCTAAATAATTGCTGGAATTCGTAGGGACTCGAACTGTTTTGAGAGAGTTAAATAAACAAAAAATTATAGATCTGAATAATAAAGAGATTATGTTATTAAGCAAAACTGGGGGATGCGTGGAAGCCTATAGACTGTAGACGGTAAACTTTGTGTGGGTAGCGAATGCGGTTTTAAAGTAATTTAAGAATAGACAGTTTTCAATGCTGCGGCCAAACTATTCCACCCATTTATATTTGTTTGGTATCAAAACGTTCGGAATCGCGAGCCTCACCCAACTACGCAAGCATGGCTTTGATCATCGGCGTAGTTTTCAAGATGTGGAATTTTAAGTGGAATTAGAGGTTTTTTCAAGGTTGCCGGAAAAAAACCCCACATGCAAAAGCAAAACCTTCTCTATAAAATTTGCGGGGCATTAGTAGGGGAGTGCGTATGCCAAATCCAAGTCGCTTCCTGTGAGTGGGAGTGACGGTATTTAGGCGTCAAGTTTTTCGGGAAATCGGCTGCCACGGACCTATTTGGCCGCCATGCCGGATGTTTAGCATATCAAAAGTTGCCCAATACAAAAACGCACCTCGTGTGAAAGTTTGATCCCGATCCAAAAAGCGGTTCTGGAATTATTGCGTCGAATCCGGCACGTAAGAAGAATTTGGATGAAAACCCAGGTTTAATGATTACAATAGGGGTTCCCCGTAGGGGACGAACCCCTAATAATAATAATAATAATGAGCAATGCTGTAGTATGACACAAGTTACCTTCATGGACAATACATAGGGATCTCGGTATTTCTCAAGGAGCTATGGTTTCAAGTATGTACCCTGGTAACCCTTGATGAATATACAAATATATCTCCCACAATGCACCACATCATTTATATATACTCATGCTTGTGTACCCGTTACCTCAACATCAGTCATATTACTATAAGGTAAAAGTCAAATGTAATTATTCAGTGTCAGGGCTATTAGTAGTATTATTCAAGACAACCATTAATATGCACTGCATAGCCTATCATAGTTCATCTAGTCATACCAGTGATCTGCCACGAGAGCAATTGGACGATGGTTGGCGGGGAGAGAGCTGTCACCGTTCTTTGGGACAGGTTGAATGAGAGCAAACTTCCAGCAAGAAGAGGAGCACACCAGGAGGCTGCCCTATCACTATGTGCATAATACCAGGCCTGCCATAGTGTCGTGTGTGCGCACGAATTACTTGCCTGCGGTTGATTCTGGTGGGGTGCCACGAGGCCCTTAGGTTCCATCCGTATGAAGATCTTGAGATGGCTTCTTGGTGATACCCGCCCAGGGCTGCCTGGAGCTGGATACCTGGGGATAGCGACCTCAAACGTTGGGAACCACACCGAACATGACTAAAGCCTATCAGAGGATTGAGGAAACGCAACTCTGTTGATAACAACATCGCAAAAGGGCACTACCACGGATTCTTCCGCCAAGTTCAGATTCAGAAGTGTGAATATCGTAACGATGAAAGGAACAGCAGGTGAGATTGTGGAGATGCTAGAAAGAAGTAGAGTGCATGTATGTTGTGCCCAGGACACCTGGTGGAAAGGGTAGAGTGCAAGGTGTATTATTGGGACAAATTAACGTTTCAATTTCATATGGAAGGGAAATGAACATGGTAAAGGGTTTCCTGGTGGCAGAGAGGTAGGCATATTCTGTTCTGGAATGAATTACTAAAGGTGGCCGCCGGATGCAAGGTAGGGGACGTAGTAATTGTGGGAGGAGACTTGAATGGGCATGCCGGGGCATGTGCCGATGGATATGAAGGTGTGCACTGAGGACAGGGTTATGGCCGAAGGAACCTGGGAGGTGAATACATACTGAAGCACTGTGCTGCGACGGGGATGGTGGAGTGTAATACTATGTTTAGGAAGAAGATGAGCCATCTGATAACAAATGAATCAGGTGGCTCCAGTAGCCAGATAGACTACTTCCTGATCAGCAAATCTGAAAGGAAATTAGTTAGAGATACTAAGATTATACCAGGTGAAGAATGCATCCCCCAACACAAGCTCCTAGTTTATGCTATGTTCCTAAGCAGAATTCCTGTTAGAAAGAAAGTACATTTGCCAAAAAGGCAAGTATGGTTGTTGGAAAAAAATGAGTACAGAGACAGATTCCACAACAAGATAGTGGAAATTGAAAGAAGAATGGGTGCTAGGCCAGATGATATTGATAGCAAATGGAACTTTTATAGAACACAGCCTCCTTGATACCACAGACAAAGTATGTGGCAAAACAAAGGGGCCACCCAGACATAAGTTCTCCTGGTGGTGTAACAACAATGTCGAAGCTGCAGTCAGAGAAAAGAAGGGATGTTTCAAAGTATGGAAGGAAGGTGGCAGCAAGGAAGAATACCTGTCCGCCAAATGTAATTCTAGAAGAGAGGTCTACAGAGCAAAGAAAACCATACAGTATGGTGAGATAGAACAAGTTTGCTGCACTAATAATACCAATCGAGTTTATAAATTAGCTAAGAATGTCGGGGATGGTAGCCAGGACATTGTGGGTGTATAATGCATAAATAATAACAGTGGCATAACTGTTTACTCAGAAAACGAAAATAGAGAGGCAAGGAAGAAGCATTATGAAACACTGCTTAATGTGGAGTTTGAATGGAACAGAGAACAGCTCAGCACTGCAATCCCATTAAAAGGCCCTACGCCTTTGATAGGGTACGAAGCTGTTTAAAGTGCTATAGATAAAATTAAGTCTGGGAAAGCCGCTGGGAGCTCCGACATTGTCGGAGGGTTTTTTAATGCATGATCAGGAAAAGTGTTTCAATCAACAACATGCAGTTTGGATTAATGCCGGGACGTGGCACAACTGATGCTATCTTCATTGCAAGATAAGTTTTTAGAGAAAAAACGGGAGTTATACCTAGATTTTGAAGATCTTGAGAAGGCCTTTGACTGGGTGCCAAGGGAAGTAATGCAGTGGGCTATGAATAAACTAAGAGTAGAAGAGTGACTGGTGTGTGTGATAATGAGAATGTATGAGGGGTCACAGGCAGCAGTTAGAGTGAATGGGGTCCTGAGTGAAGAGTTCCCAGTGAAACTTGGAGTTCACCAAGGTTCAGTACTGAGCCCATTACTGATTGTTTTGGTCCTGGAGGCTTTGTCAATTGACTTTAGGACAGGCCTCCCGTGGAAGTTGTTATATGCAGATGATCTAGTTCTTATCGCACATAGTGCGCAAGAAGCAGAGGAAAAGACCAAATGATGGAGGTAGGGTATGGCAAACAAGGATCTAAAAGTTAACATAGATAAAACAAAGGTCATGATTCATGGGGTAGGGCACGGAACTATGGAAAGAAGCGGCGACTATCCATGCGCAGTTTGTGTGGAAGGGGGTGTGAAATTATTCAATTCAATGTTGCGTCTGTAGTGACTGGGTACACACGTGATGTAGTAGAGCTAGAGGACCTTAGACAAGCATCATAAACTTTGAATGTGCAGTGTGCAAGGGAGAACTTGTGTTAAAGAACCCGCCTGTTAGTGTTGATTTCGACAGTGTAACGCTGCAGTGTGTGAATAAATTCTGATATTTGGGCAATACAATTTCCGCTGGAGGTGGCGCTAAAGCTGGCTCCATTGCTAGAGTCAGAAGTGGCTGTGGGATGTTTAGAGAGCTGTTGCCACTCCTGATCATGATGGGGCTCCTACTTCACCTTAAAGGGGTATTGAGCAAGGATTTAAGAAGATGTCTGGGCATTAGGAGTGTCAGTGAAGTGATGCGCACGAGCCGACTTGGTTGGTTTGGACACGTGGAGTGAATGAATGATCAGAACAGGGTGAAGTAATGCTTGACTGTGAGAATGGGGGTAACTGCACGTAGGGGTAGACCTTGAATGACATGTGGTCAGGTACTTTGGTCCGATCCCAAAATATAGAATTTGACAACAGTTGCAGCCTTTGACAGAGCTGCCTGGAAAGCCACCATTAAGGATGTGAGAATATAACCACATTCTCTGTGGACAAAACGGTGTTTATATTTGTATGTATGTATGTATGTGCTGTATGTATGTATGTATGTCATCAAAGGTTTGGCATCCTCGCGTACGTCTGTGTGTGTGTGTGTGTGTGTGTGTGTGTGTGTGTCGGTAGGGAGGATGGCGGGGGGGGGGGGGGGGGGGGGTACCTTTTGCCACCATCTCTTCCTGGGCGTTCTTCTTATTCCTTTTGAATTCCCACCTCTTTGTTTAAATTACTTTGATGAGCAGTTGTAAGGAAGCTTCTCTCGCCCGTCCTTTGAAATGACTCACTATAACGCCAACACTGCTGATTCTCTTAAGACTGAGTCACATGAACACTATTTCTAGATATTTTACATCGACAATTTTATGCTGAACGATATCGGTATTCTTGCATTGATGTCGGTAATTACAGTAGACCGGAAATAGAATATAACATATATCTATTTGTTGAAGGACACCTTCTTCCCTTTTATGAGGTACCAAGACCTCCATTCATAAACTTGAAAACTAGAGCTGCCGAGCAATGATGCCGGAAAAACCGTTCGTGTGACTCAACCTTTATCTACACGAGGACAGCGAGTTTACTTCATACAGCGCATTGATGACCGTTTACTCATCTGATTCAATCTCTACATACATACAACACCGCTTAGATATTCCTTCTTGTTACTGAGTGGTTAGTTTCATGTAGATAATATGATTTAGATTGAGGTTACTTAGGGTTATATTGGCTTAGTTTCGCTTGATGTTTAAGTGTGTTGCCCTATGTACGAATAGACAGAACTAGGTTGTATAAAATAAACTGGCAAGCGGCAGAGGGATATTAAAATACACTCGGTTTCTATAGAAGGACTGCAGATGAAGGAATTGGGGGATAAGCCTTTACAACGGCACCTCGTAGGTACTTTCTACTTTTCCTATTTGTTCTGAGTAGTGTAGAGAGGGGAGAAGGGGTGTTGGAGAGAGAGGGAGCTGTTGGAGTGGCTTTATTATATGTGATTAGTCCGTATGACATGATTACAAAGATTACACACACACACACACACGTGTGTGAGTATATAATTTTATATATATATATATATATATATATATATATATATATATATATTCTATTTTTATTAACTTCACCGCAACACCAAACACCTCCAATGAAATTAATGAAAGCACATGTGCGATCCACCAGGATTCGAACCCGGGTTATAACACACAGATTGTTGAATACTGGATATTAATCTAATCATGTTCATACTCCCACCGCGCAATGGTAGCCTAATGTTTAAGTGCGAGGAAAGAATATTCATGGGGCACAGATCATATACTGTAGACCGGGCTCGCTACGAAATATCCCTGAACCTACTGATAATCTATTTTGTATTAACTTCACCAGAACACCAAACACCTCCAATGAAATTAATGAAAGCACATGTGCTATCCACCAGGATTCGAACCCGGGTTATAACACACAGATTGTTGACACCATTACACCACCAAGACGGTTAAAGGTTTATGCATATGCCTACGACTTATTATCCATTCTCGAATACTGGATATTAATCTAATCATATTGATACTCCCACCGCACCATATATGTATATATATATATATATATACCAGCTATTGATCTTGTCCGTGGGAAGCGGAGGCGAATAATGAAGAAGAGCAACAGTGCGGGATGGAAGAACATGTTTCATCCTCAGGCAAATCTAAAAATAACAGACTCTCACACTTATAAGAAACCACTAGTGTCATTAAAACCAATTATTCATAATGCATAATAATAATTATATGTATGAAGTTGATGAGAGAGAGATTTTGTTAAAGGATTATCACTATCACAAAGATAAAAAAATAATTATAAGAAATCACAAACATTAACATTAATAAATACACTATTAACACTATAAATGCAAAACATGAAAAACAAAGCGCGCGGGACGTTCCAGAATGCCAAGGCAATTTACAACAATTTACAGGCTTTTAAAGCCTCTTAAAGCCTGTAAAATCGAGTGCGAGGGAGCGGGAGCGCGGCAGGCCACACGTCCTCATATCAGCCAGGCGGCCGCAGCAATGAAAGCTCTGCGTCAGAGTCTCGCTAGATATATAGTGCTGCCAAAGGCAAATCTAGCGAGACATTAGGGAGAATTGCTAATTTTAGCGAATGTCTATGGTAGCGCTGCGGGTAAACCCCGCAAGCTACGAAGCTCGTTTTGGTGTCATTTTGCAGCTATTTTCTTCTAGTGTTTGGCTGAATGCATTTAATTTAATTCAGACACTTGCCTAATCAATCAGGAGTGCCTGAATGAGTCCTAATATGGCGGAAATATGCCCGCAGAGAAAGGGTTAAGATGTTAAAAACATAGGTCGGTTGATTTATCTGTGCTACCTAATGAAGGCATTAGTTTCACTGATATTAGAGACTTCGTTATGGTTAGCTTCTTTCCGTACACTCATGACTGTAGGACGGAGAAATTATCCTGGAGGAGGGGGTGATTTGAGCTCTGGGCATGTTGACGTATGGGGCTATACGCTACTATACGCTATACGAGGGATTAGAATAATGCCTGTTTGTTCTGACCGACTTTCCCTTGTGTTAAAAAATACGTACCTTGAGTTGACGTTTTGCGAAACCTATATACATTGCATTACAGCAATGACATTGATATTTGTAGATTACAGAGGACTGTAGTTCTTTAGGAATTATATCTTTGAACTTGAAGAAAGTACTGATTGTTCGCGTAGGTCTGAAAATAGCTTGTACTTTTATCCGAGGGTAGAATTAACTTAGAAGTTTAGATCTAATTTCCTTTCTGGCAATTCCATAGATGTGGTTGTGGACGGCCATCGCTCACTTCCTAAACCTATTAACTCCGTTGTTCTGTCCTATCTCCAGAAATCCATTCCCTTTAATTTGTCAAAGACATGCGTTTTCTGGCAACTTTTGATACAATCAATACAATAGAAACTTTTAGGGGCTCTTACGAGTCGAGGTAATTGGGGAGAAAGAAAACAAAATGTGAATTTTTTTACAATGTGTCCTTGTAGCTTACTATATTGCTTGACTATGTTAGGAAACCAAAGATATTGCTATATAGATTAATTTTTTGGTCATGATTATTTTGCCGGATATGTTACATTATTATAATGATTGTCCTGACGCTTTAATATTAACACAGTTTTCATCTGATTAAAGGCACACACTTTCGTCTGTATTGTTGCCAAGTGATTCAGCCATGTCACATTTATGTTCTTTAAAGGTAATCATCACTCGGGACTTCAACGAAGCAATGAATTGTGTTTTGGTGTGATAAGTGTTCACTGTCTAGGTAAGATATTGCCCAGAAAATGACCTGCGATTCCTTTCAATCCTTCGTAACTGCCTGAAGTGAAGTTGGCAATATCTAGCAGTTGATTTAGCAAGTTCCTGTTGGAAAATTTGTAACCCCATTAATTATCAAAAGCATGACTAAACACATGGTAACAACAACAATATTGATTGTGTTTCCAATAATGTTAGTAGCCCTATTTACGTTAATAAATGTTATTGATTAAAACATAATATATACAATTATTGACTAAACACATGGTAACAACAACAATATTGATTGTGTTTCCAATAATGTTAGTAGCCCTATTTACGTTAATAAATGTTATTGATTAAAACATAATATATACAATTATTGACTAAACACATGGTAACAACAACAATATTGATTGTGTTTCCAATAATGTTAGTAGCCCTATTTACGTTAATAAATGTTATTGATTAAAACATAATATATACATCGAAGGTCAAGGTCGTTGCGAAAAACACTGTTCAAGCATTTTGTGTTATGTTATCCTAAAGTGACTAGAAACCTTTCATCAACTAGGTCAGTCAACTAGTTACATTTTATGTCACGGAATCTTATTTAGGTTTGTTAGAAGATTAAAAACCAACGAATACAACACATTTGCATATACAAAATGGACATTGTATTAATCAAGAGATATATAAGCGATACTCTCTCTTATAGCAATCTAAAAATAAAATAATTACATAACTACTATTTCTGAGACTACACTATGACTATTATACCATTCATGAATCAATTTCGAAACTCGATGAAATGTCTTATGGCAAAACAGGTTAGGTTATTTCAATATTAACAATTTAATTAAATCTGACATATTTCACGGCGTTATTTGGCATGGAATAAACAAAACAAAAACACACACACACACACTAATTAACTTGGAAAGAAATATATATATAAGTTAGTCTGAGTCTAAGATGAATATTCCAGCATCAATCTACCTAAGTTTTGGTGATTTTATCAAACAAGGCACATTAATAGATTACGTATATAATTGTTAATGGATAGTCAGGATTATAGTGTCACCATTTCAGGATAAGAGGACGCATTTTTTTCTGGCTAGTATTGGACGATTGTATTCAGATTAGAAAGGTTATAAGAAAATTAGGGGTTCAATTGAGATAGTTTTTCCCTGGTAAACTCGCACTGATCTTTACTAGGCTGTGTATAGTCGTCTACTGATAACCAGAACCATACAGTATAGTGAGATAGAACAAGTTTGCTGCACTAATAATACCAATCGGGTTTATAAATTAGCTAAGAATGTCGGGGACGGTAGCCAGGACATTGTGGGTGTATGATTTTTGTTTTTGTTTTTAAGAGACAATGAACGGAGGAAGGAAAAACACAGATAAAACAAAAAGGCCCATGTGCCTAAAGGCATCCTCCATTCATAAAATGTTTGTAACAACTGGATTTAAACATTTGTAGATTGTAAGTTTGTGGAAAGCAATTCGAGGGAAGTGAATTCCAAAGAGTAGTAGTTCTAGGATAAATGAATTTTGATAAGCAGAAGTTCTGCATTGTGGAGGAGAAAGTGTAAATTCATGGGCGCTCTCAGCTGCCCCAGTTCTACAGTGAAAGATGTGGAGAGGCGGCACAATTGAAGCAAGTTCCTCTGAACAATTGCTGTGAAAATATCTGTAGAATAATGCAAGGGATGCAACGTTTCTTCGTATGGATAATGTAGGAAGGTCCTGTGTGATTGCAGGGTTATTGATTAATCTAATAGCTTTATTTTGAATTTTGTCCAACTGCCTCAATGCAACCACTCCTCTTCAACTCCACAGAGGTGAACAGTAATCCATCTGAGAACGCACATGATTTATATATATTACGGCCAACTGCTCGTCAGTGAAGAATTCTCGAACTCTGTACAGGAGTCCCAGTTTTTTAGAGGCATTCTTAGCAATGCTTCTAACATAATGTGTCCAGTTCAAGTTAGTAGTTAATGTTACACCGAGAATGTCAATACTAGGGGAAGTGGGAATATTTACATAATTAAAAAATATATGGGAGTCAGTGAGATTCTGTCGGTTAGACAATTGAATGTACTTGGTTTTCTGTGCATTAAAGGGCACTAGATTCTTTTGTCCCCATTCTTCAATTCTAGAAAGGTCCTAGTTCAGAGAAATTGCAGTGCTTATTTTTGAATTTATAAGATCGGGTTGGGCGAAAGAATTGGTAAATGTAAAGGAACTGTGGAGTGTTGAGTCATCTGCGTAGGAATGTATTGGATTATGAGTGGTAGATATGAGATCATTGATATGAATGAGGAACAGAGTTGGGGCCAAAACTGATCCCTGGGGAACACCAGCATTTATTGAGTGAAATTGAGAATAAAGGCCATCTACCATTACACATATTTTTCTGTTATGAAGATAGGAAGAAATTAGTGGAACTAATGATGCAAGGCCGTAGTGTGACATCTTCGACAATAAGGATTGATGCCAGACTCTATCAAATGCCTTTGATATATCCAGTGCTATTGTATGTGTTTCACCATGTTGGTCTGTAGCTTGGTTGATTTGATGTGTAAGAAGGCAAAGCATGTCTGCAGTTGATCGACATCGTCTAAAACCATATTGCCTATCACTGATTAATTTATTATTCTCAAGATGCTTAATTATGTGATTATTTAATATAATTTCAAAGTCTTTACCAAGAGTGGAAGTTATAACTATTGGTCTGTAGTTTGATGGATCTGAAGAGGCACCTTTTTTAGGAACTGGATGGATGTTTGCTTCTTTCCAGGGTACTGGGAAGCATGAGGTATGAATACATAGACGGAATAATTTTGCCAATACAGGAGCGAGCACCAAGGAGCAATTCTTAAGTACTATTGGAGGAATTTCATCTGGACCAGGAGCCTTATCTACTGAGAGATTCTGCAAAATAGTTTTGACATGTCTGGTGTGGATCTTAAGTGAAGGAATTTCAGGCGAATTAAAATTAAGTACAGGGACATCTTGATTTATTTCATCTAAGGTTGAGTTGGTGGAGAAAATATCTGCAAGAAGGTTAGCTTTACCTCGTGGGTCACTTACAAGATTGCCAGTCGGAGATTTTAATGGTGGAATGGATGAAGCAGCTGTGAAGTTGGATTTGAATGAGTTAAGAGTAGACCAAAATATTTAGTTATCATTTGGATTATTTAGAAGTTTATTTGCCTGCTTGTGGAGAAAGTTTGATTTAGTTAGGTTTAATACAGTTTTGGCATGATTTCTGATGTTTCTAAAGTAATTAAAGGCTTCATGTGTTTTTGATCTTGTGTATGCATTGTAGGCTATTGCTTTTTGTTCAGTTACTCTAGCACAATTATGGTCAAACCATTTAGGTGAATTAGATCTGTTACTGTACTTTTGATGAGGAATAAAAGTTTCCATTCCAATTTTTACAAAATCTTGTATGTGGCTCAAGGTGGAGTGTGCATCATTAGAAAAGAAAGAGGTCCAGGGAATATCAATAAAGAAACCTTGAAGACCCTCCCAGTCTGCCCTATCGTAATGCCATTTAGTCACCAAAACAGGTTCAGAGTGGGAAGGTGTGGTAGGTGATAGACAGGTGGCCTGTATCAGACAGTGATCAGATGATCCAAGCGGGGACCTCACTGTAACATCATAATTTTCTGAATTGGTTGTTAAAAATAAGTCCAGTAGGTGGGAATTATGATTAGGATTATCTGGTACACGGGTGGGTTGGTTGACTAGTTGAGTGAGATTAAATGAGTCTGCAAATAGCTCACATTCAAGACCAGCATTATCAGTCCTGGCTGAATGAGTGAGCCATTCAACATTATGGACATTAAAATCACCCAACACAGTGATTTCAGAAGAAGCATTTAAGTTGAGGACACTGAGTTGTGAGGACAGAGAATCAAAAAAGACTTTGCTCTGGAGGCGTATTTGGGGAACGGTAGATGCAACATATGTATTTAAATTTACCAGCAGAAATTAATTTGTATATAGAATAATCAAAATAGGGACAATTGAAACTAGTAACCTCCTCCAGGGCAATTTCAGATTTTGCGAAGCAACATACACCTCCTTTAGGTCTGAAATTTTGGAGCAGTTGATAACCTGGAAAATTAAATCTAGACGTGTCAGATGTGGATGTTACTTAAGTCTCTGTCAAAAAAAGGAGAGTAGGGGATTCTGCTTGAAGAAATTGATGTACAGAATTGATGCTAGAGTGAAGTCCCCTTATATTGCTAAAGAAAAATCTGCACCGACGAGCAGCGTTGGGACGTTGCAGTGCTCTTGACACAGTCGCATGATGACGACCGGGAGGGCCCTGTGTCAATGACCCAACCCTGCCGGGGGTGGATATCCGAGGGACCACCAGGTTTGCTCTTAACAATTGTACTGCCATATTTATTTGGTAAAGGTGTACGGTGTTACATGAATGATATGTAGTGGGAAGAGTAGTGTTTTATGGATAGAGGATAGCGATGTAGGGCAATGTCGTGAAGTTGGATGTGTATGTTATATAAAGAGGGTTGTCCTGATACCCCTGATGTGTGAGGCAGAAAGATATGTATCCAGCTACCAAGGCCTGGGAGAGAAAATGGAATTCAGGCTATTCCCTGAGTCTCCCGAAACCTTGGCGGTAGTACTTCCCTGGGCGGGGCTGCCTACCCCTACTACCTATAAATAATAACAGTGGCATAACTGTTTACTCAGAAAACGAAAATAGAGAGGCAAGGAAGTAGCATTATGAAACACTGCTTAATGTGGAGTTTGAATGGAACAGAGAACAGCTCAGCACTGGAATCCCATTACAAGGCCCTACGCCTTTGATAGGGTACGAAGCTGTTTAAAGAGCTATAGATAAAATGAAGTCCGGGAAAGCCGCTGGGAGCTCCGACATTGTCGGAGGGTTTTTGAATGCATGATCAGGAAAAGTGTTTCCATTAACAACATGCAGTTTGGATTAATGCCGGGACATGGCACAACTGATGCTATCTTCATTGTTAGGCAACTGCAAGAGAGGTTTTTAGAGAAAAAACGGGAGTTATACCTAGATTTTGAAGATCTTGAGAAGGCATTTGACCGGGTGCTAAGGGAAGTAATGTTCGTGTGAAATTTGGTGAAAATCCGTCCAACGGTCTAGGAGGTGTTTCGGGACAGACGGACAACAACGACAACAACGACGACAGACATTTTTTCCGGTGGTACCCACTATATGGGGGGGGGGGGGGGCGATACCAAACTCTGCTTATGCAGAGTTGATAATGCTCAGGTTACTTATATAGCACCATTTCTCTCTAGCCCTTGCTCCGAGATTCAATAGCGCTCGACCAAAGTTTATTACCAGACACTATCACCCATTTTCTTGGTCAAGGGAAATGGTACCGGCTACCAGTGTATGAGAAAAACCGGCATGCCTGAGCGTGTGATTGAACTTGGGTCACCCGGGGTGGAAGGCCGAGACGTTCTCCACTACACTACCGTTTATATTACATTTTACTGTTAGACCATCCAAAGGTAGGAAAGGCTTCAGTATACAGGTTCTGGGCAACCCGCGAGACATTGGTTCTTTGTTGATATGGAACGCAGCATGTTAAGGGGCTGTTATATCTGGACCCCCTTCTCCCTCATGTTTAGCCCCATTAGTTTTGACATTATAAGATGTCCGCCCCATTAGTTTTGCAATATTATGACTTTTTGCCCCATTTATGTGTTAATGTTAAGACTTTTTAGTGTCATTTAGGTGTTGCTTATTTATCCTGGGGATTGATAGCGAGCCTGTATTATTGGAGGAAACTGGCCTTCGAACGGGTCAAATGTATGCCGAATAATGTACACACTTAACTCGAAGGGGGCTCTTGGGGGTGTTTTTGTAAGCTTGGGTGAGGTCTATGGAGGAAACTATACAGAAACAGAAATACACACAAAATATTTAATTAACAAATAAATATATAAATAAAAAAATCGCCCCTTGAATATGCCACACTTCTAAACGTCCCAAACCAGTACGGTACTACGGCCACACTCCTAAACGTTGACAACCAATACAGCCACACTCCTAAACGTTGAACAGATATACTGCCACACTCCTAAACGTTGACAACCAATACAGCCACACTCCTAAACGTTGAACACATATACTGCCACACTCCTAAACGTTGACAACCACTACAGCCACACTCCTAAACGTTGACAACCAATACAGCCACACTCCTAAACGTTGAACACATATACTGCCACACTCCTAAACGTTGACAACCACTACAGCCACACTCCTAAACGTTGACAACCAATACAGCCACACGCCTAAACGTTGACAACTAATACAGCCACACTCCTATACGTTGAGAACCAATACAGCCACACTCCTAAACGTTGAGAATCACTACAGCCACACTCCTATATGTTGAGAACCAATACAGCCACACTCCTAAACGTTGAGAATCACTACAGCCACACTCCTATACGTTGAGAACCAATACAGCCACACTCCTATATGTTGAGAACCAATACAGCCACACTCCTAAACGTTGAGAATCACTACAGCCACACTCCTATATGTTGAGAACCAATACAGCCACACTCCTAAACGTTGATAACAAATACAACCACACTCCTAAACGTTGAGAACCAATGCAATCGCACTCCTAAACGTTGAGAACCAATGCAATCGCACTCCTAAACGTTGAGAACAAATACAACCACACTCCTAAACGTTGATAAGCTATACAACCACACTCAAAAACGTTGAGAACCAATACAACCACATTCCTAAACGTTGACAACCAATACAACCACACTCCTAAACTTTGAGAACCAATACGGCCACACTCCTAAACGTTAATAACCAATACAACCAACTCCTAAACGTTGAGAACCAGTACTGCCACACTCCTAAACGTTGATAACCAATACAACCACACTCCTTAACGTGGAGAACCAGTACGTCCCCCTGGTTACAGTAGGTGTGCTTTGGTTTGTTTTATGGGGTAGCATAGGTTACAGATAATAAAGATAATGTTTTTAAGGGGGGGGGGGGGAAGGGGGGCTTAATTATTTCCACATATATATATACCGGTATATATATATATATATATATATATATATATATATATATATATATTTTTTTTTTTTTTTTTCCTTCCTTAGCCGTTCATCAAGCTTAAAACATCACCCCCCCAAGTTCCTCTTTCAAGATCAATTTATACATTTTGCTATCGAAAAATGTCCCTGCCAAAGGCCGGTTAGGGGGCTAGCTAGAGCAGGCACCCCACGTAAACATGCTTCAAACTCACCTAATGGCGGCTCGCTGACGTGAAGGGACCCTGGGGGTGCCTCCTGGCCAGGAGGACGTAGACTCCTAGAGGGTACAGGACAGTGTGTCTTTACAGACTGGCACTTACCGCCTAGTAGTACAAGGGCCCGAACCCGTAGGTAGCACACCAGGAGGCTGCCCTATCACTATGTGCATAATACCAGGCCTGCCATAGTGTCGTGTGTGCGCACGAATTACTTGCCTGCGGTTGATTCTGGTGGGGTGCCACGAGGCCCTTAGGTTCCATCCGTATGAAGATCTTGAGATGGCTTCTTGGTGATACCCGCCCGGGGCTGCCTGGAGCTGGATACCTGGGGATAGCGACCTCAAACGTTGGAAACCACACCGAACATGACTAAAGCCTATCAGAGGATTGAGGAAATGCAACTCTGTTGATAACAACATCGCAAAAGGGCACTACCACGGATTCTTCCGCCAAGTTCAGATTCAGAAGTGTGAATATCGTAACGATGAAAGGAACAGCAGGTGAGATTGTGGAGATGCTAGAAAGACGTAGAGTGCATGTATGTTGTGCCCAGGACACCTGGTAGAAAGGGTAGAGTGCAAGGTGTATTATTGGGACAAATTAACGTTTCAAGTTCATATGGAAGGGAAATGAACATGGTTAAGGGTTTCCTGGTGGCAGAGAGGTAGGCATATTCTGTTCTGGAATGAATTACTAAAGGTGTCCGCCGGATGCAAGGTAGGGGACGTAGTAATTGTGGGAGGAGACTTGAATGGGCATGCCGGGGCATGTGCCGATGGATATGAAGGTGTTCACTGAGGACAGGGTTATGGCCGAAGGAACCTGGGAGGTGAATACATACTGAAACACTGTGCTGCGACGGGGATGGTGGAGTGTAATACTATGTTTAGGAAGAAGATGAGCCATCTGATAACAAATGAATCAGGTGGCTCCAGTAGCCAGATAGACTACTTCCTGATCAGCAAATCTGAAAGGAAATTAGTTAGAGATACTAAGATTATACCAGGTGAAGAATGCATCCCCCAACACAAGCTCCTAGTTTATGCTATGTTCCTAAGCAGAATTCCTGTTAGAAAGAAAGTACATTTGCCAAAAAGGCAAGTATGGTTGTTGGAAAAAAATGAGTACAGAGACAGATTCCACAACAAGATAGTGGAAATTGAAAGAAGAATGGGTGCTAGGCCAGATGATATTGATAGCAAATGGAACTTTATAGAACACAGCCTCCTTGATACCACAGACAGAGTATGTGGCAAAACAAAGGGGCCACCCAGACATAAGTTCTCCTGGTGGTGTAACAACAATGTCGAAGCTGCAGTCAGAGAAAAGAAGGGATGTTTCAAAGTATGGAAGGAAGGTGGCAGCAAGGAAGAATACCTGTCCGCCAAATGTAATTCTAGAAGAGAGGTCTACAGAGCAAAGAAAACCATACAGTATGGTGAGATAGAACAAGTTTGCTGCACTAATAATACCAATCGAGTTTATAAATTAGCTAAGAATGTCGGGGATGGTAGCCAGGACATTGTGGGTGTAAGATGCATAAATAATAACAGTGGCATAACTGTTTACTCAGAAAACGAAAATAGAGAGGCAAGGAAGAAGCATTATGAAACACTGCTTAATGTGGAGTTTGAATGGAACAGAGAACAGCTCAGCACTGCAATCCCATTAAAAGGCCCTACGCCTTTGATAGGGTACGAAGCTGTTTAAAGTGCTATAGATAAAATTAAGTCTGGGAAAGCCGCTGGGAGCTCCGACATTGTCGGAGGGTTTTTGAATGCATGATCAGGAAAAGTGTTTCAATCAACAACATGCAGTTTGGATTAATGCCGGGACGTGGCACAACTGATGCTATCTTCATTGCAAGATAAGTTTTTAGAGAAAAAACGGGAGTTATACCTAGATTTTGAAGATCTTGAGAAGGCCTTTGACTGGGTGCCAAGGGAAGTAATGCAGTGGGCTATGAATAAACTCAGAGAAGAAGAGTGACTGGTGTGTGTGATAATGAGAATGTATGAGGGGTCACAGTCAGCAGTTAGAGTGAATGGGGTCCTGAGTGAAGAGTTCCCAGTGAAACTTGGAGTTCACCAAGGTTCAGTACTGAGCCCATTACTGTTTGTTTTGGTCCTGGAGGCTTTGTCAATTGACTTTAGGACAGGCCTCCCGTGGAAGTTGTTATATGCAGATGATCTAGTTCTTATCGCACATAGTGCGCAAGAAGCAGAGGAAAAGACCAAATGATGGAGGGAGGGGATGGCAAACAAGGATCTAAGAGTTAACATGGATAAAACAAAGGTCATGATTCATGGTGTAGGGCACGGAACTATGGAAAGAAGCGGCGACTATCCATGTGCAGTTTGTGTGGAAGGGGGTGGGAAATTATTCAATTCAATGTTGCGTCTGTAGTGACTGGGTACACACGTGATGTAGTAGAGCTAGAGGACCTTAGACCAGCATCATAAACCTTGAATGTGCAGTGTGCAAGGGAGAACTTGTGTTTGAGTAAAAATGGTGTTGGGTGGGAGAAGGGGAGCCGGCTGATAGAGGACAGAGGTGCATGGAGGCGATTCTTTTGTGTGCACCCTTTTGGTGATCATGTCTTCTGGCAATAGATAGATAGATGATATATATATATATTGTACACACACGGATGCCATAGTCTGTAGCCCACTCATAAGGATTTGTGGACCCCTTATGTTTTTCTTTATGAAAATATAACCAACTGAATTGTTTTTTGGATAGCATTTACTTTTAATTAAGTATATATAGTTTTGTAGTTGATGTAAAGACAACTATATTCATAAATTGGTTACCATAATTTAAAATAAGTTAGGTCCACTAATATTGTGTGAGTCTCCTGGAGACTATGGCATCCGAGTGTGCCCATCTGTTACTGTCAATGTATTCAATATTGTATAAACAAGCTTTACAATGCAAACCTTGTGACACTGTTGAAGTTGAACCCGGGGAGGATGCAGGTTGAGGAAAGATAAGTGAATCAATTGTATTGTAGAGCTACTAATAATATTTTGTGGGATACTGTTCCAATCGTGTATGGTTCGTGGAAAACAAATAATTCTTGTAAAGGGAGTATTCCACTGTGCTAACTTTCGATGGCGAATGCCGTGCGACCGTGTTTTTTTTCTATGTCCCAAAATTCGCGGCGAATAGGTTTTTTTCAGAAGCGAATGGAAGCGAATGAAAGGGAAAAAGGCGAATTTCCTTGATTGCCGTGCGACGGAAGTAATACCAAAGTGCGAATATGGCGAATTTGTTGGCGAAAATTATGAATGGTGTGCGACAATTGAGGGCGATTCATGGCGAATGTGGCAAACGATGATTGCGAAAATAGCGAATGCACGGCGATTGTTGGACGATGTAATGAGATAAAACCGCGGAGGATGTGCGACTTATGGCGAATATGGGGAATGCCATGTGTGTGTGTGTGTTGTAGTGTGTGTGTGTGTTTGTGTGTGTGAAAAGGCGAAATGTGGAAAAGCTGGACATTGTGTGTGTGTGTGTGGGTGTGTATCTATGGATCAATGTGTACAAGCCTTATCCGGGAATATCTGAACATTACTTGGGAACAACAATGATACACTGACGAATTATTCCGAACAATTAACAGTCCCATAGAGAACATTAACTTTTTTTAAATTTTCATTCGAAGTCCACAATCTCGTTTACATAAGGTCTATTACAAAAACATGTGCCCTCGAATCAAAATGTAAATATAATTGTGTGGGTATGTCTGAGTGTCTGTGCATCTATTGAATAGGTGTATTCCCACTCAAGATACAATTATGGATTTATTTTGTGTTTCCTTGCAATTATAAGACTATTGTATTCAGATTAGGAAGTGTAGATGGAGGTCAGAGGGTTAATTGAGCTACTTTTTACCCTTCTAGTTCCACAGATCATTCCTAAGCTGAATAAAATCTTCTAAAGGTAGTCAGAATATACTGTCAAAATGCGTCCTAATCTTCATAGGGTTAAGTAGAAGTAACTATTAAATTAACACTTTCACTATTATGATAGTTTGTTTCCTCTAATTCGAGTTATCAATTGTCGATTTAAGGGGAGATTTCCACTTGAAGGATTTTATTCTATACCCCTTTCTCCATCATGTTTAGCACCATTCCTTTCGAAAAATTTAGACGTTCGCCCCATTCGAACGTTCCTTTAAATACAGCTTAGACAGGGCCTTTTGAAATAACTATGCCTCACATACAGTACACACTCGACATAGCCACACCACAATAACACACACAATACGTGTTTCGGTAATGGTCCCGGTACGCTGATTTTATATTTTAACCATAGTTTGAACTTATAACTCGTGTAATGTAAGTTTATTATGATATATTATGAAGAATTAATTAGGTAAGTATACATAACCTACTGTTATGTATATAGTACTTATGATTAAATGATCGTATTTCGGCGATTTTGGTCATTCGGAAAATCAGCTGATAAATTTTGGCGCTCCAAATTCACTTGCGTTGAAATTATATTCTTTGTACAAGACCACCCATGGTTATGCAGGGTTTATTTAAGGCTTAGAAATGTTTCCTTATACGCCGGTATATACGGTGTACTCAGTTTAATTTCATCTGACGGTATTGAATCCCTAATTTCTCGATACTTAATGGAAAAATATGAAATCATGTCTCTGCATCATATTAAGTCCAAGTTTATATAATTAGCACCACATTTCACTACAAAATCTTCAAAATAACTGAGAAATCCTGATGGGAATTTTGCATTTTTTTACCGTCAGTTGAAAAGAAACAGACTATAGTGAGAGACACATCAACAGTCACATAAAAACCCAACAATCGCCTCAGTTCGCCACATGTTGCATGTCATTCGTATGGCATTGGCAATAATTCGTCGACACATTCGCTGCATTCGCGCTACTGGCGCGCTTCTGTCACCCTATTCGCTCAAAAAGCAGCGTTGCCAATAATTGGAATTTGCAAATTGGCGAATAAAGGCGAATTGGTGCGAATTGTGCGACTATAGTGCGACCAAGGGCGAATGAAGTGAGACAAAGGGCGAATGTCGCACAACATTCGCCAACATTTTCAGTTCGCCGCCGTTTTTGGGGTATGCTCAAAATTTAACGGCGAATCTGGGCGAACATGGGCGACGCTAGGGAGATCGTTGTGCGATTTTGACGACAATTGGAGAATATTCAAGCGAATATGGCGAATGTTGGCGAATTTTGAGACATAGACCAAAAAAATCCTGTCGCCCTCTGTCGCTGGGAGTTCGCCATCGAAAAGTCACACAGTGGGATACCCCCTTAAGAGTCTGCATTAGTATGATATGTTTGGTATTGATGAGTGTGTGTGTTGCTAGTGTGGCGGGTATATATATTGTAAAGGTATTCGTGTTTTTTAATGTCAATGTGATGGCAGGGGTTTGTGTGTAATTAACCTGACTGCCTTTGTGATAATTTGTTCAAGTGTGTTAATATTTGATTGTGTGTATGAGCCCCAGACTGCAGCACAGTACTCCAGTGTTGGCCGAACAAGTGTGTTATATGGTATGTGTTTGATGTCTTGTGTGCAGTTGTGTAAATTACTTCTCAGGAACCCCAGTGTACGGTCTGGCTTCGGATGTGGTGAATGTCAATGTTGAATTAAGGGGAAATGGGTCGTTTTTCTGGTTTCCCTTCTCCCTAATGTTTGGCCTCATTAGTTTACAGATTTTGCGACGTTCGTCCCATTATGTTGGCAATTTAAAGACTTTTCGCCCAATTTCTTTGTCAATATTTAGACCTTTTGTGCCATTAAGGTGTCGATTTTTCCTGGCGAGCGATAGCGAGCATGTAATTTTAGAAAGAATCTTAGGTCGGGACATTCTCTGAGTTAATGACACACAATTGGATAATCTAAATATACGCAGAATGATTGCTATAATTTGCAGTGCTATTAGAATGATTACGTATGGTATCATTACACGATTTATTTCAGGTTGGAATTCTCCGATCTACAGAGGTTCCTTAACACCTTATTGGCGGGCTAGGCGGTAAATAATATGTAGCCACCAGCGGGGTGTTTTTAGCCAAAATAGGGCTGTTTACGTGATCATTTTCATGCCTAAATAAGACCCAGAACGTAAAACAAGTATCTATTCCTGAAAGGGCATAAACAGAGCTTTCCAATGACACCACAACGATCCTTTTATGACCGCTAGTTTTCTTGCAACAACCGCGCAACACGAGTGCAAAAAGCATGTAATTCGGTACTTTCCCCATACAATTCAGTATGTAGCGAGTGAGAGAGGGAGGGAGGAGGTGGGATTCGTGTCAGTAGGTTCGCCGCGGTGGTCTGGAGCAGTCATACGCTCGCTACTCTCCTGCCACCACTTGTCTCTCTCTCTCAGCAATATTACGTGCTGAAATTGCCACACGACCTATGTCGTGCGCCGCCAGATAGTCCAAATTTATTATACTCGACTTATGTTGTGGGCCGCTAGTTAAGGGTTAATATAACATGACACTACTGATTCTTGGGGAACATTTTAAACCTGAGCAAAATAAATTATTATTAGCCAGAATCAAATTAATATGACTTGTTTGAACTAAATAAGAGCAGTCACACTAAGAACTCATACTCCAAATACAGAAGAGGTGAATGAAATAATAAAGTTTATTCCTCACAAATTCAATACCGCTGAATAATATACAGTATGTGGTCGGGAAGTGTGTAATGTCGGTCGTTTTGAGGTAACAGCCGCCCTAACGGGTTCAACACACTTATATTAAAGCTGTGTGTGCCTTTGACTGTGTGTGCCTTTGTCTGTGTGTGCATTTGCCTGTGTGTACCTTTGACTGTGTGTACATTTGCCTGAGCACGACTGTTTGTGTACATTGCTGGGAGCTTCTGTGCGTGTGTGATTTAGTTTGAATATGATGTTATTTAGGTTGCAGTATGGCATATAGGTTTTGCATGGCATATGGGTTTTGCATTGTTGTGTCTTTATTAGTGTGTAATTTACCGAACTTGTTTGTCAAGGAAATTCCATGCAATGCGAGCTTCAGCTCATTATTATCGCGCCTCCTTAGGGAATGTATTGCGTAAAGTGCATGTCATGTGTTAGTGTATCTTTGGATGTGAGAGTGAATGTGAGTGTAGTCTGTAGTCAGTCAATTGGCGACATTTGAAATCGAAGGTTTGGGTTGATCTGTACGTGTGTGGTCAGTTGATGTACGAGGCATTCTGAGACTTTGGAGGGGGTGCAAAGGAGTGTGATGTGTGCTGTGAAGAGTGTAGCATGGGGTCTTTGTTGGGTTTGAGGAATGTAATTATGACACCATCAGTGTGTCGCGTTGTCTGATGAGGTTTTGCATTTCTGATGTGAAGTTGGGGTTGTGTCTTTTTCTGTTACCTCTTGGAATGTGTTTCATGTCAGCGTTTTGGATATGTGTGTTGAATGTGTGAACAGCATTGTTGGTATTGGTGATGGGTGTGCTGTTTAGGGTTGCAAAGTGTTGTTCTGTCTCATTTGTGAAAGCTTACAAGTTGGCTCTTTTATAATGAGTGCATGTGTATCTGTGGCTAGTCGGGGGTGAGTCTGGTTTGTTTATCAGAATGATGGCAAGTATTTTGAAGATTATGTTCCATTATGATCACTGTTATCTCATTTATTATTATAACAGTTCAAAGGTGGTGGCTTCCCAGTTTCTACTCGTGTGTGTGTGTTTGTGCGTGTGTGTGTGTGTGTGTGAGAGTACAAGCATTGTTGGTTTCATGAATACAAGTTGCATAACATGTGTTGGCATGTATTTAAAAGTAGATTGAATTGAACAATATGTGAACTATTATATTTGTCTAGGATAAGTTAATTACACAAGGTTTCATCTGGATACTTAAAATTAAGTTAAACGGATTTTTTTTCTGTATAAATTAGGGAGACAAAAGGCAAAACTGCCTATGACAAGTGCCTCCCCCAGAGTTGAAAGAGTGACAGGGCCAAAATCAAAGAATGTTCGAGCCAAAATGTCTGGACACTCGGAGTTTGAAGCAACTTAAGTAAGAGCATGAGGGAAAGATGGATTCAGGGAGAGAGTTCCAGAGTGCAGCTGTTGAATAGAAGAGTAAGGGTGGGATTGTGTTGCAAGACGGGTGCAATGTACCCTACTTAGAGGAGGTGGTATACATTGAGACAGCTCTAAGGAACACTTATTATTGAAATAGCGATAGAATAGCGAGAGAGACTCAACATTGCGGCAAAGAGAGAGAGAATGCAGAGACTCAGTGCGTGGACGTGAGTTAATGAGACGAAAGGCTTTCTTTTCTACTTTGACTAGAAGTGCTGCGTGAGAAGATCCTCCCAACACATGCGAACAATACTCACAAAATGAACACACTGTGCACCTATACAGAGCAAGAAGCTGTGCAGGGGTAAAGAAACCCCTGAGGCAGTTGAGCACACATAGCTTCTGGGAAGCCATTTTAGCATGAGTGGTAATATGGTCTTTCCAAGAGAGATCAAAAGAAAAAGAGAAAAATGCTTGCTGGGGCATTCTGGAAAACTAGTTGAATAGTGTAAGGTAGAGTCTTCAGCATATGAATGGATAGGACTGGAGGTACAGTTGAGAAGATCAATTATGAATATTAGAAAGATAATTGGAGATAGGACAGAACCCTGAGGAACACCAGAGTTGATAGGATGATGAAGTGAACAATGGCCATCCAGAACTGCAGCTATGGAATGGCTAGAAAGGAAATTAGAGATAAAGGCAAATGATGGAGGGATAGAAACCAAGGGAGGGTAGTTTAGAAATTAGAGAAATGTGCCAGACTCTGTCGAAGGCCTTCGATATGTCTAGTGCAATAGGAAAGGTTTTGCCGAAGTCCCGGAAAAAGGATGACCAAGAGTTAGAAAGATATGAAAGAAGATCACCAGTAGAGCGACCCCTAAGGAAGCCATGCTTGCGATCTGAGAGTAGATTATAGGAAGAGAAATGCTTAAGAAATTTTGAAGTAAGAATAGTTTCAAAAGCTTTAAAGATGCAAGACATGAGAGCAATTGGACGATAGTTGGAGGATTGAGAGCGGTCACCCTTCTTTGGGACAGGTAAAATGAGAGCAATTTTCCAGAAAGAGGGGAAGATATTAGAGGTGAGACAGAGACTGAAGAGTTTGCCTAGGCAGGGAGTCAGCACGGAAGCACAGTATTTTAGTACAACTGGAGGAACACCATTCGGACCGAACACCTACTTAATATTAAATTCAGAGAGTGTAGAAAGTACATCTTTAGAAGAGATTAGGATATTTGGCATAAGTAGGAGAGAGGGGGTGGAGAGGGAGGAATAGCACCGGAATCATCTAAGGTGGAGTTTCTAACGAAAGTTTGGGCAAAGAGTTCAGCTTTGTCAGAGGAAGAAATTATGGTAGTGCCATCAGAGTGGAAGAGGGAAGTGAAAGATGAGGAAGAAAAATGGGTTGAGAGGCTTTTGAGTAAATGCCAGAAAGCTTGGGAAGACCTAGAGTTGGATAGTTCATTGCATTTATTATATTGATAAAGAGTGTTTGGCAAGTCGAAGAACATATTTGGCTTTATTTCGGGCAGACACATAGGAAGAATGAGATTCTTGAGTTTGAAGGCGACGGTACCGTTAGAATGCTTGCACTTTATTGCGGACAGCAGTAGAGCAAGCATGAGTAAACCAAGATTTGTTTGCATTAGTCTGAGAGAAGGAAAATGGAATGTATGCCTCCATGCCCGAGAGGATTACCTCGGTAATGCGTTCAGCACTCTCTGAGGGTCCCCGGCCATGGATGCAAAAATAATTTCATAGGAAGTCAAAGGAGTACTGCCGAAGAGCCTCCCAGTCGGCAGCGCCTTGGTGCTGCAAGCGCCGCTAGCTGGGAGGATCGGGTAGCCATACTGGAGAGATAGGACAGGTGACAGAAACAAGTTTATGGTCGGAGGAGTCCAAAGAAGAAACAAGATTGACAGCATAAGTGGAAGGGTTAGAAGTTAGAAACAAGTCGAGAATGTTGGGCCGATCTCCTAAGTGATCCATGATACAGGTGGATAGCTGAACCAACTGCTTAAGTCATTTAGGTTAGACAAGATGTGGGCTTGTTCACCAGGTTGGTCAGTGGAATGAGAGGAGATCATGCCGTTGGCGGTGGTGAATTGATAATTCAGAAGAGTCGAATTCGGGAACACGAGAGCAATTGAGTTTGCTGTGTTTGTATGCCTAAGAACGCAATATCCAGTAAAACATAGCAGTCTCTCCAAAATAAAGAGAACTATAAAGTACATAGAAAAAGAACAAACAGAGCACAACAAACATACTTGTTTCCACAAAATACAATTTATAAACAGATGATGAATACAAAATGTATATCCCCAATCATCCCCTCCCCCATTAGTTAATGAGTACATTAAAAAGGGAAGATGTAGTGGCGTACCTTGAGTGTTTTACCAGTTGTAAAACATAAGTTCGATACCAATACATCGTGTGTGTGTGTGTGTGTGTTTGTGAAAGGTGTGCGTGTGGGGGTGGGGGTTCTCTAGTGGTAGCTTAGGACATCTAGGTCTCTTATAACCAAATTGGCATATGGATCTTTTCTATTGTCTTTGTTTTTCCTTCCTCGATTCATTTTCTCCTAAACAAATATATATAAAAAACAAATATATTGCAAACTCAAAAAGCCAGTGACACTCCAAGACAGCCCATGAGTCACGTACCCATATCCACTATATGACTAGGGGCCTTAACCCCTTCAACACCATGACGGCTTTTAACCTTTGATTCTGGCTAAATTTAGATGGTTTTATTCAGTTTAAGAAGGACCTATTTATTAAGAGGGTTTGTTGAGATTGTATTCACCCATTTGAGTCATAGAGGTAGATTATAAACTAAAGAAAATCGTCTAATGGTAACCAGAATATGATGAAAATTACGTCATGGTGGTGAAGGGGTTAATGAGTTCACATGTTCATAGTCTATGAATTAGTCAGTTCGAGATACTAATACAAATAGCTCAGAAGTAATTCATAACAAGATTACTAATAGTTGCTCATCGAAAATAACCAGAAACTGAGCTAATGCTAATTTGAAGAAACAAACGAAACAAATATTAATAAATAAATAAATTACAATATTGATTCTTTTAACTTTTTTAGTGAGTTGGAAACATTAATTATTAATTCTTGCTAATCTATTTTTTATTAACTTCACCACAACACCAAACACCTCCAATGAAATTAATGAAAGCACATGTGCGATCCACCAGGATTCGAACCCGGGTTATCACACACAGATTTTTGACACCTTAACCATTACACCACCAAGACGGTTAAAGGTTTATGCACACGCCTATGACTTATTATCCATTCTCGAATACTGGATATTAATCTAATCATGTTCATACTCCCACCGCACCATGGTAGCCTAATGTTTAAGTGAGATGAAAGAACATTCATGGGGCACAGATCATATAGACTGGCCTCGCTACGAAATATCCCTGAACCTACTGATAATCTATGTTCTATTAACTTCACCACAACACCAAACACCTCAAATGAAATTAATGAAAGCACATGTGCGATCCACCAGGATTCGAACCCGGGTTATAACACACAGATTGTTGACACCATTACACCACCAAGACGGTTAAAGGTTTATGCACATGCCTACGACTTATTATCCATTCTCCAATACTGGATATTAATCTAATCATGTTCATACTCCCACCGTACCATGGTAGCCTAATGACTATTATTCTCAGATTAGGAAGTACTTGTGTTAGTTGAAGAAGTTACTCTAATCTACCTGATTAGATTCATAGCTTTCAAATTTTAAGCTAAATACAATTGTCTAATGTTAGCTACAGTAATAGGGCATCGTGGCAGCCCTCGAGATATAGCCCCAGGAGAGACTCTCAGGGTGACAGGTATGGTACTTCAACCCTTTCACAACGGGTAAGGTCTCTGTTAGCTTATTCTAGCTATATTAGTTTGCTGTAGCTTAGGAAGGATCTGTGGTAGTCAAAGGGTTATTTGAGATAGTGTGTCGTCGTTTAACCTGTAAAGCACAATAGGCCTCGTGGAAGTATCTGTATAGTTTACGCTATACTCCTCACACAAGCAAGGCCATGAAAAAAACATTCCAAAATGCCCCACGGGCACACAAAAAAGCAAATGTGATTAGGTGAGATAATTCCCATCCATTATCTCCTACCACTACTCCATATGTGTCCCAACACCCACCCTCTCCCCCTTTCTCCCCCCTCTATAATTATCGGGTATTTGCCCTCTTATTTCCCTCATTTGTCGTTTTTTCCCATGCAAATTATCGTCAGGTCGTCTTGGAGACAGAGTTGAGTCATATGCTGACCCTCTAGCAGTGTGAGAACTCTCCCGGGCTGCTCAGTAGTTTGTGGCACATTGCTGAGGAGAGATGTATGTCTCTCGCCCAGCCGGCTCAGAATACGACTGCGTGGCGAAAATACAAGTTTTCTATCATGTAATTGCAGTTCCCACTTCTTGTATCGCTCTTCAATGTTCATATGTTCATAATAAAAGTAAAATGGGCACATATGGAGACGTAATAATGTTATATATTGTAAATATGACAAATTTCGTCCGATTCGAAGCCAACATTTTCGCATGGCGAGCATTTTCAATTGCCCAATACAAGAGGTATTCTGGTTAATTGCACAGATTCTTCATATATTGACTAAAATCATCAATTGGTAGCCAGTACAAAATAACAAGACGCCCCCACAATAAAATTGTTAAGAACTATAGTCCATTCATTTTAGGTAGGCCAATAATCTTGACCATTAACCTCTACAATATAACTCATAATTTTCTAAAGCAATCGAGCTAATATTTATATGATTTAGGAAGGGTCAGCCAGGGAATAGGTGGGCAAGTTTACAGCCAATTTGTTCAAGTCCTTTTGAGATACAGAGGTTAGGGGTCACGATATTTGTCCTAATGATAATGAACAGAGTGTATATCTATAACACCTGGATGACCGTGTGTGTACCGAGTGGCACCATCCAGTCAATGGACAAACACGTACCATGCAGGATAGTGGTAGTGTTATGTTAGTTCAGGATAGATTATCGTTTGTATGTTGGTGTCGCTTTAGATATCTTGTTTAATGGAGGGGGGGGGGGGGGGGGAGGGGGCAATTTCTGGACCCCTTTCTCTTTCATATTTAACTCCATTAGTTTTCGGTTCTGGTCTTCGAAAAGGGTGAAGTCACAGAGTGTGAGGTGAAGTTGAACGGTCAGGCTATGGAGATCGTCAGCTCCTTTAAGTATCCGGGCAGTGTGTTGAGTAAAGATGGGACTATGGATGAAGAAGTGCGGGAGAGGGTGCAACAGGGGAAGAGGGTTGTTGGAAAGTTGAAAGGAGTAACAAGAAATAGGGTGGTCAGCATGGAAGTGAAGAAGTCCTTGCATGACAGTGTGGTAATCCCGACAATAACTTACGGAAGCGAAGTATGGACGTTCGGGAAGAGACTCAGACCAAGAGTGAGAGCAGTGGCAATGAGCTACTTGAGAAGTGCGTGCGGAGTTACATGGAGGGATAGACAGACGAATGAGGAAGTAAGAAGGAGGTGTGGTGTGGAGGTAGATGTGCTGGAAAATGTGAAAAGGAACAACTTGAGATGGTTCGGCCATATGGAACGTATGAAGAGCGAGAGAATGACTAAGAGGGTGTACGAGAGCGAGGTGGAAGGACAGAGAGGGAAAGGTGGAAGGATGGAGTGAGGAAGTATATGAATGAAGGTGGTGCTGATTGGGATCAGGGGCGTCAACTGACTGGGGACAGAGGTGCATGGGGGCGGTTCGTTCGTGGCCACACCTTCGGGGATCACGGCGTCAGGCAATATATAGATAGATAGATAGTTTTTGACATTCTATGATATTCGCCCGTTTAGTTTGGCAATTGTATGACCTTTCATTTCATTTATGTGTTGAGTGATATCGATGAAGCAACTTAGAATGGGGCATATTTCTACCGAAGAAAGCACACATTTAACTTGGAAGTAATTGCCAAAAATTGATGGAAGAAGTCTAGGCAGGAAACTTAAATATATAATATATATATATATATATATATATATATATATATATATATATATATTTGCAGGAAATTTATATGCAGGAAAGAAGAAAAACACGGAATACCAAGCACTTTCGTGTATTACAGCTTTAGGGGAGGTCAGACAGAGAGTGAAGGTACACACATAAAATACTCAAAGTCAGAATATCTACTCAGAAGTCAAAAGAAAACAAAACAAACTATACATAGTGAAATCTATCAATCAAGTCTCAAATGAATATAAAAGTGTCGATTGTTCTACGAATTTCATGAAATAAAATAAACAAAACAAATAATAACAATGGTACTGTGATTAAAAATAAAGCACTAAAATTGTATTTGTTTACAAATAAAATCTATTATAAAATAACCTAGTCTGTACATACCGCTGCTTATGTTCATATTAACATTATTTGTATACTTAGTTACCTAGTCTGTACATACCGCTGCTTATGTTCATATTAACATTATTTGTATACTTAGTTACCTAGTCTGTACATACCGCTGCTTATGTTCATATTAACATTATTTGTATACTTAATTACCTAGTCTGTACATACCGCTGCTTATGTTCATATAAACATTATTTGTATACTTAATTACCTAGTGTGTACATACCGCTGCTTATGTTCATATTAACTATTTGTATACTTAATTACTAGTCTGTACATACCGCTGCTTATGTTCATATAAACATTATTTGTATACTTAATTACCTAGTGTGTACATACCGCTGCTTATGTTCATATTAACATTATTTGTATACTTAGTTACCTAGTCTGTACATACCGCTGCTTATGTTCATATTAACATTATTTGTATACTTAGTTACCTAGTCTGTACATACCGCTGCTTATGTTCATATAAACATTATTTGTATACTTAATTACCTAGTGTGTACATACCGCTGCTTATGTTCATATTTACATTATTTGTATACTTAGTTACCTAGTCTGTACATACCGCTGCTTATGTTCGTATTAACATTATTTGTATACTTAATTACCTAGTCTGTACATACCGCTGCTTATGTTCATATTAACATTATTTGTATACTTAATTACCTAGTGTGTACATACCGCTGCTTATGTTCATATTTACATTATTTGTATACTTAGTTACCTAGTCTGTACATACCGCTGCTTATGTTCATATTAACATTATTTGTATACTTAATTACCTAGTCTGTACATACCGCTGCTTATGTTCATATTAACATTATTTGTATACTTAATCACACCTAGATTCGATGAAATTTCTGTCAATACATAGTTTACATGACATGATTGAACTAGCGTTTTTCCAGTTAATATTGTGTTCTTGGTCTCTTACATGTTCAAAAACAGCGTTTGAAACTTGCCCTGGCATTTTGCAATTAAGCACATTGTACAGTTGGAGAAATTGTTTTGCCAGGTTGTATTCGTTTCTCTCATTTCCTGATATTAATGTTATATTTGTTTTACCAAGAAGAACACATTTTACTTTGACACATTCATATATAAACATTCCCAGTATTCGTAAATATTTGTCACACACTGAATATGTTGGGTGTCCTGGGGACTGGTGAGGAAAGGGTGTCAGATTTCACGTAGATAAGCTGGCGATACGTGCAAACAGAGTCGCACGCAGACTTTGGGTCAAGTTGACACATAGGGTTTAAGGCCCTGTTTGGGATGTCTGACGTAAAATAATGTATAAAATGATTTGTGTATGAATAAATAATTATATTTGTTCTATAACTGTTCCCTTACTCTTTTTCACACAGGTAATGAGGGGTAGGGCGTCTCGAATGGCGGACCTTGAGGCACAGGTTGCAAAACTAACAAAGAAGAAGATGCCACTGGAGGAGGAGGTTGAGTCATTCGGGGTGTTCATGATGAACACCGTAAAGTTCCTTGACCGCAGAACAACTATGAAATTCATAAGCAAAGCCCTAGACATGCTCGGTAATGGCCGAAAGGATAACATAGCACTGGAAAGTGCTGAATCTAATGAACTTGCAAAAGTTCGGGATTCAGCTCCAGTTGCAAATAATCCTGCAATGCAACCTCCTCCTCCAGCGCAACAACGTCAGATCCAACATACTCCGGTGCAAGCAGCTGCGACCGCACCTGCCCAGGTACCGCCTGCAGCCCCAAGCCCAGGCCTCATGAGAATGATATATCACCCGGCCCCCACACGTCTGGACATCAGCCAATGGGTTGGTACCTCAGCCCACCTACACAACAACAACAACAACACCAACATTCGAATCACGGGCTGACACACAGCCCGAGTTTCAGAGGGGTCACACCTGGGGACTGGTCTTCTTCCCCTCACCATCCCTACCCCTCAACCTACAACTACAACTATCAGCCACTTGCTCCACCAGTGTCGACATACCAGACCCTCACCAGGGTCACTTCCCAAAACTCCCCCAGTTTATCTCAATTACCCCAAGCCCCAGGAGCCAATTTACATCGGATATTTAATGGGGCTGGTAGTGCTTCACCCCCACACCCACACACAACCTCACTTGTACCTGCAGAGGAACAAGGTGTGCAGACCCCAATGGAGGTTCAGTAAACACATACCTAAACACATATTTATCTCATTCCATACAAATAATTGTGGTTTACGAGTTGTACATGAAACAGAGTTTTGCCGAAAAATGCACACATTTATCTGGATATTCTGTCTTGTGAATCACGAAAATGTAAACAAGGAAAGTTAGATTTGGCTAACTTTGGCGTGTTTACATAAATCGTGTCACATGACCAAACATTGACATAAATGTATACATTTGTCGGTACAATATTTATCCCCATTCCAGTTTTGCATCATCACACACCATTTCATAAGTTCATCATCATTTCACAAATTGCCTATTTCTAAGTCTTTTATATATATATATATATATATATATATATATATATATATATATATATATTTCTTAAGTTTTTTGCAGTTTTTGAATAACAAAATTTAAAATGTATTATCGTTTTCAATTACCCATTAATACTAACCTTAGATAATTTTGTCTTGCCAAGAGACACGACCTGCTCCTGAGGTGTATTAGTCCTTGAGGTACAACCTCACTTTCTTCCCTGCTGCCAAGGAAGTATTCCTGGCAAGGGGTTCAAGTGAGGTCAGCTCCCCCTCTTGCCTCCACGAACCAGGGTTCACATGGAAACTAACATGGCCCTCCTCATCCACCCGAGCGATGTTTGGGTCCTGAAGCGAGTCCTGAGAAGGTTGTGGAGACAACAAATTGCCATTAATGCTGACTCTACATTCTTCGGCTCAAGGAGAATAGTACTCAGCAGAAGGCGGAACCTAAAATAAAAGTGAAACAGAACAAAATATTATACAAAATGTAAATAAGTTAAACAAAATAAATGATTGCATTTTATAGAAACTGACATATGAAATCGTTAAATAATAGACAGACATATGAGTATGGTAAATAACACAAGAAATATGACCGAAATCCTCATGTGACTACCAAAGTTTATATGATGGGTATTAAAATAATACAATGCAAAAAAAACAAAAAAACAAAACAAAAATATATATATACAGTATATATATACCGGTATATATAATTATATACTGTATATATATAATATATATATCTATATATATATATATATATATATATATATATATATATATATATATACCGGTATACAGTATATATATATATATATATTTTTTTTTATGAACATATATGTCTATTGTGACGCTTCTGCATAGTAGCCACGTGCGGGCATGCGCGCGCGTCGGCTGCCCAGCCGTTTAGAAACCGGCTGGTGGCAGCCAGCCGGCAGGCTTTTCCTTAGTATATATCCTACGACAATGTAACTAATGTCTGGGATATTCTTATGTTGTTTCACAGCTTGTAGCTGCCCTTATTCTTAACCAACGCATCTTAGTATATTTTATTCTCGATAGTTGATTGTTTCATTATAATATATAAGATGTAAGTCTAGTGAGAGCGGGAAGAGAAGAGCAGGAGAGAGAGACCGGCTTGGGACGTTGCTTCGCTTGCTTAGCTTGGGACGAGCCTGAAGCGCTGCCACATGCATTTGATTGCAACGTTAGGCTTAGTTTCGACTCACGCACGGGGTAGAGGATTTTGACCCGGCAACTATGTTGAGTGTTGCCGAGCCTGGGATGTATTCTGCATGCCTAGGGCGGGGTCCAGACAGATTCAAGACTCAGAGCTCACCTCATTGTCGTACCCTTCGGACCCCCTTGATATCTATCCCTCTCAAACCCATTTAGAAACGTTCTCTCTTACTTTGTATACCTTCTTTCCACTACTTCACCAATCTATTTAATTACCCAATCCCCTTGATAGACCTTATATATATTATTGTATTAATGACGAGCTCTCAGATAACTAGATAGGATTTTGGGCCTTATGCAGAGATGTAATTGTTAATGAGACCTAGGAAGCTTTTTTGTTGTCTCATATTTGGTGGTTTCATGCTTGCTAGTGTGTTCTTGTGTCAGGTTAGCAGGGGCTAGACCGGAGGGGAGGCTTTTTGCGATCCTTCAAGTAAAGTCTGCTGGTGCGAGTCCTGTGGACCCGCACAAATTTACTAGGATACCCGTGGGAGTCTGGGGGCATTTTCTTGTCTGTGTCCCTGTGTGTCTAGTGTTGTGTTGTGTGAGGGCCCTTGCCTAGTCCACTCAGCACTGCGCTAGCACGTCTTGCTTTTGTTTTAGGGTTGCCAGGAGAGAGTCAGATACTTGCGATCTGAGTCTCTCAAGAGAGCACCCTTTCAATTAGAGTAATTTGGCGCACAGACTTGGGAACGTCCCTAGGCTAGAGCAGGTGGCTCAGCCCGGGTATCCGAAGCCTATATCCTTCCGGCTAGACCTTTGCCACCTGGCAGATTAACAGCTAGGGGTTTATTATCTCTGTATGCTCGTTATTGTGCCACAGTTTACCGTTTTTGTGAGAATTGTGAGTCAGGGTGTGGCTCAGAGACTCTGTCCGAGCAGGCTTGCCTGACTAAGAGTGAGAAGCACACCTGTATGTGGTTTATGTTGCGAGTTGCTGCCTTTATTTAATTATACCTATGCCATTATACACTGTATGGCCTATCACTAGTATTTATTCCTGCTTATGAGTTAAGAGTTCTCTAAATCCGTAACGTACTTTCTTTGCTAAGCATCAGATCCTACAGTAGCCGCATGCAGTTTAGAAACCCGCGTCTTGTCTACCTGTACGATGTTTTGAGGACTGTTTGCTTTCACCTTCTTTCACGCAGGGGTGATTAGTTGTATTAATTAACGTAACGTTAAATGTACTTTCTTCTAGTTTGTTATTAAATTGTTTCTGCAATTTAATTCCGTTATCTATCTTTTCCTTGAAGCGTTAAGTCAACTTAATTGTGTGATCTTCTATAAAGCCTGCTTGTCTATCAGCAGTCTATAGTGCGTGCACCCTGTAACCGAGTCATAGGATACCTCGTTGTCCAGGCAGGACTCTTGACGGTTTAGGGTGGTTTGTTGCCTGGGTTTATAGATAAGGGTTGGATCTAGCGTTTTCCGTTGTTGCATGTTGCCGCATACCTAGTCCAATAGAAAGAGCCCTGTGTTTATATATCCCAGGACGTAACAAATGGCGACCTTGCATAGGATTTACTGAACAGAGGAATATAGTGGTCATTTGTTTTGAGATTCCTTATGATTAGAGGAATACAGTGGACATAGAGGTTTTTTTTGGAGCAACCAATATAACACATTAAAAGACTTTAAATAACATTAGTATATACATACTTGCATAGGAGATAAGGCACATTCTATAACCGTGATAATTACTGCAGTACACAAACATGTCTAATACATGAGAATACAGTGATGGGTCAGGTCACGATACGGGCTCGGAGGGAGAAAGACCTGTGGAGTGGCTAGTCGATAGCGAGGAGGGTGCTAGAAGATTTTTAGAGGTGCCCCTTACCGCTGCCAGGGTGTTGAAGCTGAATAAGTATGGCTTAAAGTGTGTGGCAGGTCTTCAGGGTCACCAGGGTTTAAGTGGCATGAGGAAAGATCAGCTGAGGACTTTGATATTGGGTTTAGAAGGGAGAGACTGGGTGGAGAGGCGACTGGGGGACCCTGTCCCCAGCCCCCCCTCCACTCTACCCCCATATCAAACGTCAGGGTGCCTGAATTTAGTACATACCCCCAAGTTGATGGTCAATGGCAGCGTGGAATTCAATCACAGGGACCCTCTCCATTAAATGCACCTTCCCCTCCTCAAGGGTTGACCCAAGATTTGTTGTTTCGGCTTGAGATGGCCAAGGTTGAGGCCGCTAGAGCTCAGGTTGAGGCCGCCGAAAGACAGGTTAGTGTGCAGGCTGAGGTTGCTAGAGTTCAGGCTGAGGTTGCTATACGAAAGGCTGAACTGCAGGCAGGGTCTACTAGGTATCGGGCTGACAGGGAGCTGGAGAGATCTCGAGTGGAGGTAACAGGGCGAAATATTGGGGGAGGTAACAGACATTGGGACCAATCATTGTCGCACCTGCTTAAACTAGTTCCTGTGTTCGATGAATTAGGTGTGGCTGAGTTTTTTATGCGATTTGAGAAGAAGTGTCAGGAACACCAGTGGCCTCAGGAAAAGTGGGCAGCATTAGTTTCATCAAGACTCCTAGGAAAGGGGCTAAAAGCGTATGATGCACTACCTTTAGAGTCCTGTGTAGTTTATGATGAGCTAAAGAAGGCTGTGCTACGGGCCTATGAGTTACAACCAGAAACTTACCGCTTGAAGTTTCGGGGTGTTACTAAGGGCAAGGATAGTACCTTCCTAGAACACGTCCGGGACTTGTCTGATGCACTACGACATTGGCTGCGTTCTGAGAGCGCAGCTACTTTTGAGGAGTTGAGTGAGCTGGTTCTCTTGGAGCAGTTCTTTAAGTGCACAGGCGGGGACTTAACATTAAATATAAAGGACAAAAATCCTAGAATTCTCCAAGAGGCAGCAGAAATGGCTGACCTCCGACTGTCATTAATTCGAGGGTGCGGAGCAGCAGCTAGGAGTGAGTCGGGTGCAAAGGATCGTACCCCTCCCCCTCCCAAGAATTTTGATACACATAAATACACAAAACCATCTAGCACTGACAATAAAACTGAACATAAACCAAATACCATCCCGTATAAGAAGTCTAATGGTACCTCCCACTCCCAAGGGAAACCAAAGAGTAAAGAGTGCTTCGCATGTCACAATGAGGGTCACTTTTGCAAATGCTTGTCCGAACAAGCCACCAAACAAGGTTGTGTCATTGGCCCGCAGCATAGGGGTGTCGCCTATATCTTCTGAGTTTGCCAAGGGTAGTTCGTCAGAGGGTGGGACACATCCTGTGTTCAAGAGTCCGGAAGGCTCGAACCCTGTCCGCGACGTCTTTGGGGGTCATAGAGGGCATGGTTTTGTGAGGTGGGCTGGCGAAAGGCGAGGAGTTAAGCTATTGCGTGATACGGGGGCTTCTCAGACCTTGTTAAAGAACTTTACTGGTAGACCGATTAACGCTGCTCGGGTGGTGGTAGTTCAGGGGATCAATGCTACGAAGTCCTATCCGCTGGTGTGGATGGAGCTGGATGCGGGTGGTGTGGCGAAGGAGCTGGATGTAGGAATTGTAGAGAGCTTGCCTGTTGGGGGCGTCGACCTACTCCTCGGCAACGACTTTGCGGTGCCTGCTTCTAAGGTTTCACCCTAGGTCGTTGCCGAGAAGGCGGCCGACGTTAGTAGGGAGGAACAGGAGTGGGTTGAGAAGCGTAGCGTACAAACCATGGCGTGTGTTGTGACGCGTTCTCAGACATCCAGAGCCTTGCAGCCACCACCTCAGTCTATCAAAGTGCGGATTGTTTTGTCCACATTCATTAATTCTAGAAAGGTCCTGGTTCAGAGAAATTGCAGTGTTTATTTTTGAATTTATAAGATCGGGTTGGGTGAAAGAATTGGTAAATGTGAAAGAACTGTGGAGTGTTGACTCATCTGCGTAGGAATGTATTGGATTATGAGTGGTAGATAATTATGAGATCATTGATATGAATGAGGAACAGAGTTGGGGCCAAAACTGATCCCTGGGGAACACCAGCATTTATTTAGTGAAATTGAGAATAAAGGCCATCTACCATTACACATATTTTTCTGTTATGAAGATAAGAAGAAATTAGTGGAACTAATGATGCTAGGCCGTAGTGTGACATCTTCGACAATAAGGATTGATGCCAGACTATCAAATGCCTTTGA